>JADMLD010000042.1:1459121-2188682 GCA_017589585.1 Phylloscopus whistleri | reverse complement strand
TTGTTTCTTGCTGTTAAAGGCTCACAATCAGGAGGGTTCCTGCTGAGCAGTAACCAGAGGTGGCCGTGGGGAGAGGTTGAGTTGTTTTTGTGGGGACTGTCAGTGACACTTCAAGCCCTGAGAGGAACTCACGTTAAATTCCTCCCAGAACCAAGAGGAAGGGAAGCTGAGTTCTTATCACTGCAGAGACAGAAGTGTTCTGCTTGGGTGCATCCAAGAAAGAGAAGTGTTTTTTAGTGCTGTAATCCCATTATTGGTGACAAGGTAAGCAAAATAGATTTTCAATTGCTGATTTCTAATGCACACTCAGATCTGCTGTATAAACACTGGTGAATTTGCATTTGGTATCACAGTCAAAGGAGCAATTTCACCTGATGGATAGAAAAATTTCAGAGAATATTTTGTACTATTTCACCAAGCTAAAAAGTATAAAACCCTATATCTAAATTAGACGTGTCTTTGACATTTTATTACTTCATAATTGTAACTCCTAGACTTTCCATAGTAGGTAATTGCTTTTTTCCCCGAAGCTGCCTTAGTCTCCAAGGATAAATGATGGGTGAAATAGATGCCTGAGTTCCTGAAGTTTTAAAGTAAAGAGAATAAAGTATGAGCTAAAAGTATAATTCACTTAGTCTCCCTTCTTGCTGCTGGGTATCTAATCTCCAATAGAGCCACAGTGAAAAATGCTGTGAAAAAAAGACTGAGCTACAACCTTTAAGAAAATGCAGACACTTTCATGGTGAGTGAATTTCCTAACTAAAATGTTAATTAGAAGGATTTTGCCTTGCTTGTTGAGGAAAATGTGGTAACCATTTTTTTCCCTGCTGTTTGCACAGCCTTGTGGTATTAATAATTTCGTGTGGTTCTCTACAGCTGCTTAATGAGTGACAAACAGAATTTTCTGAAGTGGTTTGGAATGGGAGAGCAGAGAAATTCCTTTCAAGGCTGTAATGCAGTAAGGATAATAAATATTGCCTGGGAAGGTTACGAAGAAAACCTCTCAGAATCACAGAGGTGATGAGGTTGGAAAAAAAAACCCTCCAAGATTGGACTCAATCTTTGACTGATCCCCAGGGCACTGAGTGGGAGGAGGACTCCAGGCTTCCTTGGACCCCTCCAGGGCTGGGGACTCCACTCAATCCTCTGAATCTGGACAATCCCTGCACAGCCACAACAAAGTAAAACTCCCCTGTGATCCTTTAGCCCAGCCCCAGCATTTAGGGAGCCCAGAGTCTTGTCAGGCACAGATTTAATGCACTCTGAAACCCACAAAGAGCCATGGTTGCTGCAGGTAATGGGAGAGAAAAAAAAATCCCACCTTATTTCTATTCAGTAAGAATTACAGAGTGTAAGGGGCAAAGAAAATGTAATTGCAGCTGGATTTTACCTGCCTTTTTTACATGACTTTAAATATAAAACCCAAGCAAACGTTTAACAGTAAGGCCTTGTGCAAGTCAGTATTTTTTTATTTGAATGAGAACTGAGCTGTTCTTTTCAAAACCAAATGTCTGCATTACCAAGACATAAAAGCAAAGTATGGGATTTTTTTTTTCCCTTCCAGCATAAGGAGGGACTTTTTAATCATGAAATACGAGCAATACCAAATGCTGACAGTGCCAAAGTAAGTGAAGTTCAACCTGTTGACCTCTTGCTATCTGGAGCTTTTTCTCATGAACATGCAATAATGGTTCTCTAATTCCCTGCCAACAGAAGGCAGCAGCTTGCATTAGCAGAGTAATGCATGAGGAAAATAGAGCTGAGGTGTGAGAGCACCCGCTGTACCCGTGTCTGTCAGGCAGGAATTCAACAGCCAGGCTGCAGGAATTAAGGATCAAAGCTGCCCCTTGGCCAATTCTCATTTCCTGAGGTGTCAGGGGTGATGTGTGACCTCATCCCAGGGCTTGCCCCACAAGGATGTGGAGCCCAGGGGGACATCCCTGCTGTCCTTGTGCTGCCTCCAGCCACGGAGGAAAGCAAAAGCCCCCAGTGTGAGCTGGTGTTGCTTTGTCTGCCCCATTCTTGGGCCAAAACAAGCAGCACCCACATCCTCCTCCACATTATGTGGGCTGCAACTCTAAGTGGTAGAGAAGGATCAGGTGCAAAAAAAAACCCCTCCTGGCAATTTATTTAATGAATTTGGTACAAAATCATCCTTTCTTTCTACAGGCTGCAAGCCTGTCCCTCAGTAAAGCTCTGGAATGGCTGGGTTTGGGGCTCTGCCCTCAGCCTCAGCTCGGGGGAGACCTTCCAGCCCAGACTTTGTGTTTGTTTCCAGACCCCTGTGCTGCAGCCTCTGAGGCTGCTGAGGATGGATGGCCCTGCTTTGCACAGGAACACCTCCACACACATTTATTTCCACTGCAGCAGCCACCGGGCTGTGTTCTGTGCTCAGACTGCCAGCTCCAATTTCAGCTCTTCCCCGAGCCATCAGTCACTGTCCTCCGAGCCCAACTTCAGGAGCAAGTGGAAAAGTTCATCATCAAAAATGCCTAAAGTAAATGGATTTTGCTAGGAACGGTTCAGCTGCAAACTGCTGTTGCTTCTGTTCATCTCTAGATTGTCTGTCTCTCCCAACTGAGGGCCTGGAACTAAATTTTACCAGCTGGCAGCTTTGTGGGTTTTCTGACTCCTTAAAAGCCAATTCAAAACCTGTACCTCCTGCTGCTTGTGTGCCTTGCAGGCAAGACTTGTTACTTCTCTCTTTCCAAAATCTATTTGGAGGAGAATTATGTGGTAGAAATTAATGAAAAAACATGGACTTAACATTTATTTTCTTGACCTCTGAAAACTATCCCAAGTGTGTGAGTGTTAGTCTTGTGGTTTTTTTTTTTTTTGTTTTTTTTTTGGTGGGGGGCCAGGGGATGATGATTACAAATTAGTTAAACCTTTAAATAATGTTCAAGATATTATTTATAAATTTGGGTCAGTAAGTGGTTAGAATGAAGTTTATATAATTATATATAGTATATATATGGTAGCTGTGCTGGCAGACTGACTGCTTTGCTGACTACTTTGTGAACCCCTTCCCATGGAGCAAAGAGTTGTAAAAAGCTGTTTCATCCCTCACATTTTTAGTGCTGAATTAGCAGCAGAAAGCAGAGAGATCATTTTGTGTGTGAATTTTATCCCTGAGCTATTAGAGCTGGAAAAGCCAACACTCAATCTACATCTCTCACACACGATACACCTACAATTCTCCTTCAGTCTCCATGGTAAAAAGCTGCTTTTAGGCTGATTTATCTCAGTGAAATAACTTAAAACTGGACACAAGGACTCACACTATGGGGAATGGAGCATGAAAACTAGTTGGAATTTATGTAATGAAGTACTAAAATGAGGTTTGGAATTTTCCTCAGGCCAAGTGCAGCACTGGACCATCATTCCTGAGAGCTGCTGCTGTTGGTATTAAAAGATTTTCAGCTGTGGCAGGGTTGGAGGCTGTTCCTGGAGGGGAGTGTTGGTGTGTGGGGAAATCTGCACTGGCTTTGGTGGGACTGGAACTGCTGCCCTTGCTTGTCCACAACAATTCCTCCCTAGGAAGGAGTTCAGCTGAGCTTTGATATGCCTGTGGTGCCTAAAGCTGTGCCTTTGTTTTGCTGTATCCACCCTTCCCCAATGTGTAGAACATCCCTCAAAAGACAACTCTACGTTGAAAAAAAAAAAATAAATCATTTTGTAATTTGCAATTTCAGAGAGGATTCATTTCCCTTTTCTCATGGGTGACCTTATTGTGAAAAACCCATCCTCTGTACTGCAGTGTTCATCAGTGTGGCACTTTAGAAATAAATACCCAGCCCTCTCTCTGTTATCACTGGCAGAGGACAAAGGTGGCCTTGTCCCAAACAGGAACATGGTCCCAGCCATCCCAAACTTCACCTGCAAATCCATCAACCTGCTGGAATTTCTGTGCCTCAACGTTCTTGATCCTCATTGGAGGGCTGCACTCAACAGGCCCTGATTTCAGCTACATTGCTGTAATAAGAATAAGAATAAGAATAAGAATAAGAAATTATTATTATTATTATTATCATATTGTTATTACATTACCCAGGCACAAAGAATAAGAATAAGAATAAAAATAAAATAAGAATAAGAATAAGAATAAGAATAAATTTATTATTATTTATTTTTATTATTTATTATTATTATTATTATTATTATTATTATTATTATTTTGTTATTACATTACCCAGGCACAAAGGAAAGCTTTTCAGGCAGGCAATGTCACAATTTTAGAGTTCTGCAGTGTTTGGAATGAGAAGCATTTAATGTGAGCAAAGGCAAATCACTTACAGTGTGGGAACACTCCAGAATTAGATGGTACCCTCTAAATATTTCAGAATTGAGATAAAATAAATAAGTCAGTGTCTTTTTAGCTAAAGAGCTCAGATAATTTTCTGCATGGATTATACTGCCAGGAGAAAATCGGAGAAGCAAATACTGGAGGAAAATTGTCATAATTTGTAGAAAATGGTTTGTGTGGAAGGGGAAAATATTAACTGTTTCACTCATCTGCCAGCTGAATGTTTTCTTCCTGGAGCAGGAAAATGCTCAGGTACCTAAAAACTGCCCCTTCCTCTCCTGGGCCAGAGAAGTGGCATCTGTAACTGGACACAATGCTTCTCCCAGGCAATGCTGCTTTATTCCAGGTGCTCTGTGATGTTTTAGCTCCCTTTTGCCAGAGGGAGGAATGGGAACCCAAAAAGGGGTCTTACCCACCCTCTCTATATGGTTAAATAAGTTTTATTTACCTCATAGATAGACCTGCTGAGCTTTGTGGGTTTTTTTCTAAAAGATCAGGCATTCCAACAACATTCTTTTGCATCTTTTTTTATTTTAAGGCCACAGTAGAAGCTGTAATCTTTGTGAAAAATTATCCCTAGGAGGAGTAATTTCAAATTTATTCCAGAAACACAGGATTATTTATTGTACTGTGACACTGAAAGTTTTCATTTCAGACTGGGGTTGTGTCATGTTTAATTTTGTGCAGAGAAATGAGAGAGATTAGGGCAGAAAGAGCTTGGAGTTCAAACCAGAAAGAGTTTTGACTCAAATCACTGGTATAATGTAAGTAGAAATCAGGTTTCTTTTGTGTAAACTGCTGAATTCTGTCTTTACAGACCAAGCTGCCTCTGTGAGGGGGAGAAGTCCTCGTTTGGTTTCAGTGAATGTTGGGACTGAATGTCACAGAAAAATCATGCAAATGTAATACACATTAAATAAAATGATCACATTTAATCAAAGTAATAATTAATTAAGTAATGCACATAAAATAAAAGTATCACATTTAATAAAGTTAGTAATTTTTAAAAAAATCCCTTGATGTGTGGTGGTGAGGGGGAACACACTGACCTCTGACTTCCAGCTGTGGTCTGGCCAAATATTCCAGCTCCTCCTAATCCCTGCCTGAGAGCAGGAAAAATTGACTCTGTTAGAACAACACAGCTTTTGCTTCCCAGGCCTTTTGAGGGAGGTGACAGCAATTTTGCTGGACAAATTAATTTGAAAATTATTTTGTAATTGAGATGAGTTTACCAAGGAAGTGTGGAATGGCCAAAGAGAGAAGTGAGAGGAAGAGGGGGTGGCAGAGGGGATAAAAGAAGATGTTGTTACATTAAGCACTGCTGAAGTTTAGATTTAAGAATTTTGAGCCTGTCCTGTATTTGGGGTTAAATAGAGAATCAGACACTCCCTGAATGGTTTGGGTTGGGAGGGACCTTAAAGCTCATCCAGTGCCACCCCTGTCATGGCAGGAACACCTCCCACTGTCCCAGGCTGCTCCAAACCCTCTCCAGCCTGGTCCTGGACACTTCCTGGGATGGGAATCCACAATCTCTCTGGACAACCTGTGCTTGCACTGTGCCAGGTTGTTTGGGTGCTCCTAAGCAAGGCTCAAATGCTGTTTATTGAACACGAGAAATGGAACTGTGGTGCCCATCTTGGCAAATCATTGCCCCAGTATGTAATAATTAACAATTACTCCATTTTTCTCTTTACTACAGGCACTCCTAAGCAACACTTCTAAGCAGCTGACCACAGTGCACCTCAAGATGAGACTTTGAGGGTCCTGTGCTGGAAGAGTGGCTGATTTTTTTCCACACCTTGTTGGGTGCACTCAGAACATCTCAGGGATGTATTGACCAAAGAACCATTGTGGTCACTGGTGTGAGAGCTGTGAGAAAGCTTCCCATGGCTTTC
Organism: Phylloscopus whistleri; assembly: GCA_017589585.1. Classification (NCBI taxonomy): domain Eukaryota; kingdom Metazoa; phylum Chordata; class Aves; order Passeriformes; family Phylloscopidae; genus Phylloscopus; species Phylloscopus whistleri. Next base: position 2,182,481 of record JADMLD010000042.1, on the reverse strand, counting down.
TCCTGAAACAGAGCAGATGAAGCATCCTCAGCAGAGCTGGGGAAGCATTTTCTGGCTCTAAGGGGCAGTGGCAGGATGAGCTGGAGAAGTGGATGTGTGGTTCAGGCTCCCCCTGCTCAGGGGGATTGCCGTGACCGGAATCGGAACCAGAGAAGGGCTGCTAAGGAGATCAGGGGCATTGATTAATCTTTTTGTGATGAGAGATTAAATCTTGGGCTCATTCAAAATCTATTCAAGGTCAGAAGAGAGATTATGAATCTCTCCTTCAATATTTGGGATGGATGAAAAGAGAATTGCTGGGGCCAGGAGCTGATGGGATTGTCGGATGGAGCCGCCGTGGCCGGGCGATGCCACAGCTGTGTGAGCTCCTGGCACAGGGACATCCTCCTTTTCCAGGAGGAATTCTCTGTCCTGCTGGACACCTGGCAGGGAAAAAGAGCCCAAGTGGCCTTCAGGAGGAATGTGAGTCCTTGGGAAAACATTGTGTAACTCGCCGGGGACAGGAAATGAGATCAAGTCTATAAATACCTGGGGCTTATCTAAACCTAAGGGAGGAGGTTTAAAGGCTGCTGAGCCACTGCAAATATTTTCCCTGTGCCCATCACATGCCTCAGCTGGGCACTGGCTGGGGCCAGAAATCTGCTTCTTCCCTCCTTGACTGCTGTAACTGATTTTTTATTTATTTTGGGGGTGTGGCAGGGGGGATGTCTGAGCTTTTCTCACTTTCTGAGTGACAGGTTTGGCTGCAGGAGCCAGGGCTGGGGGGCCAAGTGGAGCAAATGCTTAAGCACCATTTATTATTTTTAAAACCAAACTCATTTTGTGTGTGCACACGGTGCTGTAAGACAGCAGCAATTCCCTTCATCCCCCTACAGAGGTCCTGTAAATTGTAAATTGCTTGGAAGGGGGCTGGGACCTGGGGGAGTGCTGATATAATTAATGCAGGGATCAATTGAAGCTCCACTCTGGTGCAGAGCTAAGTGAGCTCCTTCAGCACAGAATTCTTTTGGAATAAAAAAAAATGTCACTTTGGACAGATTGCATCTAGCTCTAAAAATGGATCAAAGCTTGTAGTTAACTAGAAAATAGAAGAGTGTATATGGGGAGAAAATAATTTAAAAATCAAGATTACTTAGCTCAACATTTGCAAAGGAAAGTTTTGTGCTTTTTAAAAACAATTAAATTTTAGGCATTGGTTTTTCTTTCTTTAAGTCTGAATTAAAACATCTCTAGTAGAAGAAAACTCCTGATCCAGCTTGAAGTCTTCTTATACATTGTGATGAGAAAAGTGATTTTGGTTTGTTTCCTTCTAACTCTGAGTTGTTCCCTCTGCTCTTACTGAGAGCAAAGCATTTAGCAGGGATTGCTCAGCACCTTAAAAATTCAGGGTGCATCTACATTTTATAAAGCAGAGATCCTCAGTGCTATGAGTGAGAAAAGTTATTCTTGAAATATATCAATTGCAGTCTGAACTACCATGATAATGTAAAATACAGCCTGGCAGAAACAGCAATAAGAAAATATTCATGGAATTGATACAAGAATTAGCTGTGATTTTTCTAGACAAGTGTTATGGAGCCCAACTTCCCTTTATTTCTCATTGTTGTTTAGCAGAAAAATGAGTCAGCATTTAAGAGCACAGCCAGAAACTTGTCCTGAAGAGCTGGGATTGAGTTCCTGACTTCACTCCCCACTGCCTCCCCCCTCCTTGTCCTCTGCCCAAAGTAAGTAAAAATTGTACAGTAAAAATTGCTGGTAAAGAATAACTGCAGAAATTGAGGTCAAATGTGTGCAGAAGGATAATCCTTAAGACATTCCTGAAGAGACAGAGAAGTTTCCAGCCAGTTTCACCAGATCAGGATGGACCAAAACTCCTTGCAATCCACAGCTGCTCAGGGGATTGGCTGCAATGAGTTTGTGTCCAAAGCTGAAAACAAAACCCAACCCCCTTTGGTAGAACTGGAGATAATTGATCACTTTTGGAGTGGTTATCCACAGAGGAATCAATAACCACTGTGTGTTCCCCAGGGAAAGTGTTGGAATTGCCCCTTTTGGAGCTCAACAGAATGGATGAAATTCCCTCTCGTCACTACAGCTGTAGATTACAGTGAGCAGTGGCAGGTTTGCTCTGTTCCTTGCAGTGGGATAAACTCATCCCTCAAAGTCAGCAACAGCTCCAGAACTGTCAGTTCTGTCTAAAATTCTAAATATTGATGTGCCTCCTGATTTTTTTTTTTCCAATACTGATCTTATTGCACCATTATTAAAATGCTGACTAACACTGAGATCAGGACTTCTTCTGTGTCTGAACCCCTTTGTGCCAACTTCAAAGCTCTCTCTGTCTAGATTTAAAACCTGACAATAATTACTATTTCAGTTTGGTTTATTTTGTGCTGACAATTAAAAATAGGTGGGTGTTTTAAAATATGATAACAATCCAGATAACTTTAGGGTCTTTAAGAACTGATGGCATGGGTGCAACTCCCAGTTGAAGCTGGTTTGGCTCCTTGGTAAATGCAATTTTAGCTTTGTGAGCAGCAGAAGACAAACTGTAGTTATTCTCTTGCCCTTTTTTCTTGTATTATTTGTAAATACAGAGTTTTTTGGCAAGTCTTTCCTAGGCTGAGGGAGGTTGTGATGGCATTCATTTATATTTTTGGGTAATAAAGGGTGTGGGGAAAAATGCAGTCAGGTAAAAGTCCAGCACTGGTACAGTTATATAGATAAATATAAATGGGTCCTGAATAATTTAGGTATGCAATTCTTGTTAGAGCAGCTTGTCAGTGGTACAGCTGTCCAGTGGGAACTGTGGGAAGAAAATAGAAATTAAAAACAGCAAGAAAATATCCAATTGATGTTGGAGCAAAGTGAGAGATTATTAACTTTTGGGGAAGACTCTGTATTTTGTTGCTCACAGCATCAGAGGCTTCAGTGGCACTGGAGGTTTGTTCTGCTGCTGTATCTGTGCATGACCTGAATGAAATGCAGAGGTAGGAAGGGAATTTATCACTGAATCATGAGGTGATGGGAATTACAGGAGGAAAAGGAACTCTCTCATGTCATTTACTCCTTTCCCTTGGCACCCAGAACATGAATTCTGCCTCACTGTTCGAGCTGTTTCTAATATTCAGGATAAATTGCCCTCATCCTTGCTGCATGCTTTCCCTCACATTTATAATCATTGTACTACACTAAACAGGGTTTTTTCTATTTGTGTTGGCTGCCTTCAATGACTGCCACACTTTGTCACCCCCTTGTTTGTCACACCCAGTCTGGACACACGGAGCTCTTTAGTCTCCTTCAGAACCCCCCTCTGTCTCATTAGGGAAAACAACCACAGCAGTGATATTCAAATATTCAAATGCACAAATCTGCCGGGTGAGGGCTGTCAATGAGATGGCTTCTCTGTGCTGCAGTTGATGTAACTGCCCTGAGAAATGCCCTGATTGGAAATTCCAAGGTTGACAAGTTCTGTTTTTCCTCTTCAAGTCCAAAGCAGCGTGGGCAGCAGGCGAGGGAGGGGATTCTGTCCCTCAGCTCTGCTCAGGTGAGACCCTACCTGTGCTGCTGCTCCAGCTCTGGGTCCCCAGGCACCACAGAGACCTGGAGCTGCTGCAAGGAGTCCAGAGGAGGCCACAGAGATGCTCCTGGAGCTGGAGCCCCTCTGCTCTGGAGCCAGGCTGGGAGAGCTGGGGGTGCTCACCTGGAGAGGAGAAGGCTCCAGGGAGAGCTCCAAGCCCCTGGCAGGGCCTGAAGGGGAGAGCTGGAGAGGGGCTGGGGACAAGGGACAGAGGGACAGGACACAGGAATGGCTTCACACTGCCAGAGGGCAGGGCTGGATAGGAGATTGGGCAGGAATTGTTCCCAGGGAGGGTGAGGAGGCCCTGGAACAGAATTCCCAGAGAAGCTGTGGCTGCCCCTGGATCCCTGGCAGTGCCCAATGCCAGGCTGGACAGGGCTGGGAGCAGCCTGGGACAGTGGGAGGTGTCCCTGCCCTGGCACTGGGTGATCTTTAAGGTCTCTCCCAACCCAAACCATCCTGGGATTCCAAATCAGCTCTTTCTGTGTCAGCTGTGAGCTGGTTTCCTTTTTGGGTGACAGCTGCAGAGCGATGCTGCACTGGATCAAACACTCCTTCCCCCCAGAACATCCCATTGCTCAGGAGCAGTGATGGTTGCTGGAGCCCTCACAGATTCAGCCCTTTACTGAGCAGGTGAGATTTGTGAGATTTTGCTTTTTGCCTTGTTTATGGTGAGGGAGCTTTGGGGCTGGACCCCATGCAGGGAAATTCCCAAGCTGCTGTCCCTGCCAGGAGTCTCCTCCCTGGAGAAGGCTTTGCAGGGTGTCTCTATGGTTTGAAAAATGATTTCAAGGATGAAGTCAGTCACTGTCAAACAGCTGAAAGCCCAAGGCTGTGCTTGTTTTCAAGCAGCTTTAGCACTGCAGTTTTCACAGCATTATCTGAGTTCTCCCCATTCTGAGCAGAACCATGAAGAAATTCGTTCCACCTCAGCTCCTGCTCTTTCCCCCACTTTTCTCCTCTATGAAGTTTATAATTTGTCTCATAGTTTGGTGTTATGGAAATTACTTTAACATCACCTTTTAGTCAGATGTTCCCTGAGGAGCCTGACTTACAATACAATTTAGTCAGAAACGAATTTGTCTTTGTAACAAACTGCAAATTACCAAGCTCATGAAACACCACTTCTCATAAATGCCTCTTGCAGCCTTGCAGATTTGAGTCCTAGAGCAACAATCAGGCTTCAACCCTTCCTTATTTGTCTTTCTGTACAGGCTACAGAGCAAAAAAATTACAGAGGCTTGGGTTTTAAGTGTTAGGTTGTGCATTTTGAACCTGTGGTGATCATACATAGAACAACTGTGCATTTGTGGGGGAATATGGAGGGGGTTTGTAAACGCTGCTACCAGGTTTGCTGTGCTGAGGGAAGTGTGCAGTAGGGTGGACAAAATTGAGGTCAATGAGGAGAAATCCCTGCAGAGCTGTATTTATCATGAAATGGGAATGGCATTAATCAGGGGTGGTTTGAAGTGGTGGTTCCCAGACATCCCCTCTGTATCCCAGCTCCAGAAGCTGTGTCCTGCATGGCAGGGCAGTGTTTGCCCTCACTGGATCCCTTCTTGGTCCATTCTGGAACGGAGGAGCTCCCACACCTTGGAGTGTTGGTGCCACTGGACTCCTCCCAGCATCCAGTACCCAGGGCACTGTCAGGTTCATGTCCTTGCTCTCTACAAAGTCACCCAAGACATGCAAAAATCCCTGGCAGGTCTCCAGGAACACACTTCAGCATGTGAGCAGCCTGGAATTGAAGCACAAGCTCTGGGGAACTCACAGGATCCAGCATCTCCAGGTCTAATTCCCACTAAATGCAGTTTATCGTGGGGAAATTCCTTAATGGCCTTGCCACCAGCCTGCAGGTGAGGTTTAATATCTTTTAAATTTATCTGCCTGCTTCTGTATGGATCAATTGCTTGAATTGCTTTATTAGCTGCATGTAGTTCTTCCTTAAATGCCTTTATTTCAGGTGCAGCCAGTGATGTTAATGTGCTGGTGCTGCTGTGGGGAGAGTCTTGTTTACAAGAATTGTTTTTCAGGATTGCCCAAGGAGTTTCACAGAATCACAGAATGGTTTGGGTTGGAAAGGACTTAAATTTCACCTCATTTCATCCCTCCCATGGACAGGGACGCCTTCCACTAGACCAGGTTGTTCAGAGCTCCATCCAACCTGGCCCTGAGCTCTTGCTTTCCTCTCTCATCTCATCTTAATTGTTATGCTAAAAGCTTGAAAATGAGTTCTCCCTACTAATTTACCATGATTTATTAAGATGACTTTGTGTATTGTGCCAGTATTTTTTCACCTGTATGTGTGTCACCCATCAGAGTGAATTACTGCGTCAGTTGGAGGGTGGCTGTGATTTCATCTGATAAATCAGCTTGAAGAAAAGAGAAGATGGAGTTTGGAAAATAATCCAGGTGAAATTATACATAATTGAAGGTGGAACTAAAAGAAAAAAAAAAGAAACATTATGTATTATTCCCACTGTAAAAAATGGTTGCATTTTTATAACAGATGAAAGATGCCATCCACTCACTTCCTGAGAAATGGGATATTTCAGGAGGTGAAATCTCTGTCTCTTCTGGATGGCAGGATGTGATCCAGGAGAGGTGGGTGGCAAACCCCGTTTGATTTCTTTGATTAGAGCTTTATTCCTTGCCTGCAGCCAGTTTCTGATCCCTGCCAGGCCCGTGTTCCAGGAATGCTGCAGAGATCCCACCCCAGCCCCTGCAGAACGGGGCATTCCCTCTGAACCACCAGCTCACTGAGAGCTCCTCACAACACACCCAGGAAATATCGGTTCAGAGCCTGCCTGCTCATCCAGACCATGATATTCCCTCCTCAGCCTCCTGCATCAGCCCCTGGATGATTCCACAGGGGATTTAACTGGATCTCAGTGGCTGCACAGTTCCTCTGGGGAATGGTTTTTTCCCCAGAACCCCCTGAAGCCTGTGACCATGCAGTTTGACCCTTCTTTCCTATCTTGATCCTATTGGCTCAGGTCCAGCTATCTTTCCTGAGCAGAGACCAGATAAAGTTCTGTTCTTCCTTGTTCTCTCTTTTTCTCCCCTGGAACCCTTTGAGAATAAAGCCTTGGACTGATCCCAGGGGGTGAGAGCCTCTTTTGGAATCTTTTGCCCCGTTCCCTGAGATATTCCTCCAGAGCCTCTCAAGGAATTGAGCCAGCCACAGGAGCCCGGGGGGCAGAGGGGGGATATTTCACTGCCTGATATTCCCAGGTATTTGCAGACCCTTGCAGAATGCAGGTCTGCCAGTGCTGATGTTCCAGCTTCTCTCTGATAATTCTGATTTCCTTCTGAGTGTCTGAGCCAGAGACTTCAGACACAACGGCTTTGCTGCCTCTCGTTCACCTGATTATAAAACAAATAGGTTTTAATGCAGCCACATCACATGAGAAAGGCAGACAGTGATGGGAAGGAAATGATTGATGAGCTGAGATACACAAGCACAAGTGTTGCAAGCCACAAACCTCTCTGCAGCTGCCTTCTTCTCTGGTAAAGGAATGTGAAAACCAGAGAATAAAATGTGCTGGAGTAGGAGCAGGATACTGCTGGAAGAAATGTGTGTTTATGCAATGAATAATAGTACAGCAGGACCCTGGCTGTTGACACAAAACAAATAACTCTTTATAGAGCCAACCAAAATGTGTTTAGTTGCAAATGAGGAAAATAATAAGCAAGGCAGACCTTCAGCTGTGTGAGCTATTTGTTCCCGAATCCCATTCTGAGGCAAAACCTGGAGATAATTGGTGCTTTCTTTGTTCTGTTCACAGGTGTTGAGGATCGGGGGGCATTCAGCATCAGCTGTGCACCACGAAGATTGCTGGTTTCTTCCCAGAGATCTGAAATCCCATTCTTCTCTCTGTCCTAATGAAGCTCAGAGGTGCCCCTTTATCTTCTCTAATAATGAACTGATGTTCCTGCAAATGGAGCTGGAAACTTGCAGCAGGGTCAGAGGCAAAGCTGAGGTTGGATCCTGGGCAATTCGGTGGTGGAGCAGGGAAAGGGGAAAAGGCAAACTGATCTTTCTGCTTTTCCCTGGGAGAAAAAAAAAGAAAAAAAAGAAAGAAAAAAAAATAGTTTGAAAGTGTGTCACTGGAAAGGATTTCAGAGGTGTCAGAGGGGTGAAAAGAAACAAGCTCTTACTTATTATCTCATAATCATAAATCATGGAATGGATTGTGTTCAAGGGGACTTTAAAGCTCACCCAGTGCCACCCCCTGCCATGGGCAGGGACACTTCCCATTGTCCCAGGCTGCTCCAAGCCCTGTCCAACCTGGCCTTGGACACTTCCAGGGATCCAGGAGCAGCCACAGCTTCTAACTGTTTTTGAGGCTCTCCCTGGAGAGGAATGTGGGTACTTTGCTTTCCCCTTAGTTCTAGTGGCATTGGCACTGCAGCTGGAGCCCTCCAGCCTTTCCTGCCTGAACAGGGTTTAATTCTGAGAAAGGTTCTGCCTTTCAGAGCCACCCCAAGTGTTGGTGTGCCCTGTGCTCCAGTGCAACAGCCCCAGCAGACACAAAACCCCTGACCGACCTTCGGGGTTCTCCCTGAGGAACCCCAGCCTCCCTTGGCTGCTGGTTATAAACCCCCCTTTCCTCCGGGCTTTCCGTGTCCCTGGGGACATCCCTGCCCTCAAATACACATCTGTGGCAGCCCTGCCCTGCCCGGGAGCTCTGCTCCCTCTTGGTATGCAGGGCAGCTCCTGTTTGTCGTGCCGGGCTTCAGGGATGCTGGGGATGTGCATCCCAATGAGGAGCGGGGACTGCCGGGCACCGGGGATGGCTCCCAGCAGGGCGGGGATGCTCCCAGCAGGGCAGGGATCATTCCCAGCAGGGCGGGGATGGCTCCCAGCAGGGCGGGGATGGCTCCCAGCAGGGCAGGGATGGCTCCCAGCAGGGCGGGGATGGCTCCCAGCAGGGCGGGGATGGCTCCCAGCAGGGCGGGGATGGCTCCCAGCCGGCCAGGGATGCTCCCAGCAGGGCGGGGATGGCTCCCAGCAGGGCAGGGATGGCTCCCAGCAGGGCAGGGATGCTCCCAGCAGGGCAGGGATGGCTCCCAGCAGGGCGGGGATGGCTCCCAGCAGGGCGGGGATGGCCCCCAGCAGGGCGGGGATGGCTCCCAGCAGGGCAGGGATGCTCCCAGCAGGGCAGGGATGGCTCCCAGCAGGGCGGGGATGGCTCCCAGCCGGCCAGGGATGCTCCCAGCAGGGCGGGGATGGCTCCCAGCAGGGCAGGGATGGCTCCCAGCAGGGCGGGGATGGCTCCCAGCAGGGCGGGGATGGCTCCCAGCAGGGCAGGGATGCTCCCAGCAGGGCAGGGATGGCTCCCAGCAGGGCAGGGATGCTCCCAGCAGGGCAGGGATGGCTCCCAGCAGGGCGGGGATGGCTCCCAGCAGGGCGGGGATGGCCCCCAGCAGGGCGGGGATGGCTCCCAGCAGGGCAGGGATGCTCCCAGCAGGGCAGGGATGGCTCCCAGCAGGGCGGGGATGGCTCCCAGCCGGCCAGGGATGCTCCCAGCAGGGCGGGGATGGCTCCCAGCAGGGCAGGGATGGCTCCCAGCAGGGCAGGGATGCTCCCAGCAGGGCAGAGATGCTCCCAGCAGGGCAGGGATGCTCCCAGCAGGGCGGGGTTGGCTCCCAGCAGGGCAGGGATGCTCCCAGCAGGGCGGGGATGCTCCCAGCAGGGCAGAGATGCTCCCAGCAGGGCGGGGATCACTCCCAGCAGGGCAGGGATGGCTCCCAGCAGGGCGGGGATGGCTCCCAGCAGGGCAGGGATGCTCCCAGCAGGGCGGGGATCACTCCCAGCAGGGCAGGGATGGCTCCCAGCAGGGCGGGGATCACTCCCAGCAGGGCGGGGATGCTTCCAGCAGGGCGGGGATGCTCCCAGCAGGCCGGGGATGCTCCCAGCAGGGCGGGGATGGCTCCCAGCAGGGCAGGGATGCTCCCAGCAGAGCGGGGATGGCTCCCAGCAGGGCAGGGATGCTTCCAGCAGGGCAGGGATGCTCCCAGCAGGGCGGGGATGGCTCCCAGCAGGGCGGGGATGGCTCCCAGCAGGCCGGGGATGCTCCCAGCAGGGCGGGGAAGGCTCCTGTAGCCCTGGTTCGTGCCTGAGATGTTTTGGTTTTCTGAAACTCTTTCCCAGAGAGTTTTCTGTCAACAAGAGACACGTTTTCCTAACTGTAACCTTTGTTTACATTCCTTTCCCTAGGAGGGACTTCTTCTCAGTCCCTCTGCTTTGACCAGTGTGATTGGGAGGCATTGCAGCTTTTTCATCGTTACGGTGCAAAGGGGTGTTGGCAGTGATGCCTTGTGTTATAAATGAAATCAGCCAGATGTATTGAAAAATAGAAATAGAATAGTCCGAGAAAACCACAAGCAAAAGTCAGTGCCGAGCCCGGGGTCGACACTGGGTGAACCTCAGACACGGCCTCTATCGCACCGAGTCCCCCACAGTTCACAAAATCTGTCCTCTGCAGCCGATTTTTATACAGTTTTCCAGCTGTACAGTAGGTTGTCTCAGTCTTTTGTCTTCTTTGTATTTGATACATATTCATGTCTCCTGCTGCCAGTCTGTTGAGTGGATTTCCGAGAAGGAAGACTCCCCTGATAGGATTTAACTCCCGTGATAGGATTTACGGGAACCCTGTATTGGGATGTAAGGCCTTGACGATGCAGATAAGATTCATATCAGTCGTTAAGCACTGGGTGTTGGCAGACCCATCTCCTCTCAGTACCACCCTTCTTTCTTTTGCAAATGTTGTTCTCCTGGGTTGCCAGCAGAGGTTTCACAATTCCTGGGTGTCTTTTATTTTCTGAAGCCTACATGACTTTATACCATATATTTACAATAAAACTGAACTATTTTACAACATATATTACACCTTAAGTTTGAGCTTTGGTGTTTTTCGGGTTCTGTGCTGCCCAGGGGTGCAGCTCTGAGCTCACATTCAGGGTCACTCAGCTCTGCACAGAGCAGGGACACAAAACAAATCCTGTTCCTGCTGCACACCAAGGACAACTTTCAGCCCAACAGCACAAACAAGGGTGGCTGGAGGGAGGAACAAGAAGGATTGGACCTCACAACCTGCAGCTGGAATTGGACAATTCAACCCCAAAATGCAAATGGACCAAAACTGATCAAAGTGTGAGACCTCGTGACCCTTTGTCCATTTTGTGACCATTTGGGGTCCATTTTGTGCCCATTTTGTGTCCATTTTGTGACCATTTTGGGTCCACCTTGGGTGCAGCCCTGGCCAGGCTCTTGTCCTGCCCAAGGTGTATCCTAGAGGCCTTTCAATAAATATCTACTTTATCCTCTGGCTCTGTCCAGTCTCTGTTCCGAGTCAGTCTCTCCAAGGCATCAGCAGCACAGCAGCAGTGCCACAGTCTGATTAAAACAGGGAGAAAAAGCAACAGGGGATGGAGTTTGCTGCCAAAGCATCCGTGCCCACCTGGCTGAGAGCACAACTGGGAATCTGCTCCCTCTGCACAGAGTGCTCTCAGGCCAGAGAAACAAATGTTTCTTGAATAGGTCTCTTTAAACTTTAAGAAAAGATGACTTTAAACTCCGATGATGAGGAGTTATGTTGTTGTTTCACTAATGGGGATCCCAGGACTTGAGCCCCTCTGCTCTGGAGCCAGGCTGGGAGAGCTGGGGATGCTCACCTGGAGAGGAGAAGCTCCAGGGAGAGATCAGAGCCCCTGGCAGGGCCTAAAGGGGCTCCAGGAGAGCTGGAGAGGGGCTGGGGACAAGGGCTGGAGAGACAGGACACAGGGAATGGCTTCACACTGCCTGAGGGCAGGGCTGGGTGGGATTTTGTGAAGGAATTGTTCCCTGGGAGGGTGGGGAGGGGCTGGGATTCCCAGAGCAGCTGTGGCTGCCCCTGGATCCCTGGCAGTGCCCAAGGCCAGGCTGGACAGGGCTGGGAGCACCTGGGACAGTGGAAGGTGTCCCTGCCATGGCAGGGGTGGCACTGGGTGATCTTTAAGGTCCTTTCCAACCCCAACCATCCCATGACCCCATGATTCACAGGGGAACAAGGTGACATGTTGATCCTTGGTGGTTTGGGAAGAGATGCTTAAATACCACAGCTCATCCTGGCTGGAATGAGCAGCCTGGGTTTGACATGAAATGTTGGACTTTTAGTTCATTTTTCTGAAATGAAATATTGCTCCAAGAAAGCTGGTAATAAAGTAATACCCACGTGAAGGAGAACAGAGTCATCTCAGTAGAGCTGTAAATACAAGCCTGGTGGTTTATTTAGATGAATCAGCTCCTTCTATAGAGCAAATCTGTCTCCCATCTATAAATGGATGTGATTTAGATTACAGATTTATTTCCCTCAGAGGTTTAGAGTTCTTAGTATCTAGATTTAAACCTATTTTCTTGCCCTGTGGCCTGTGTTTTTTATTACTAAAGCTATTTTTGCTTTTTAGTATCTGGAACCATGGTTGTGAAGATGATAAATACATCTAGGGCAGGTACCTGTGAAACTTGTGTTTTCTGGGCTGCAAATGTGCATTTTTCACCCTCACTGGTCTATTGGTCTTTTAGATTCTCCCTCCTGTGTTTTATTTCCCCCTCTGCTATTTAATATTCCAATTTTAGATGCTGATTTTCTTGAACAGAGCAGTGTCTGTTGTCCATCTATTGAGTTGGGTGTGTTCAACACCACCCACTGTAAGACAAAGAGCTGGATTTTATCAAAGTTCATTTCTGGCAATGCCACCACAGCCAGAGCTGGGTGATGTGCTCCATTTCCTGCAAAGTCTGAGTTTTTCATTTGGGATACTCCCTGCAAGGTTTAAAAGGCAAGATTTCACTGAAGATGGGTGGCAATTGCCAATAAATGTGTTACTAAAATCACCTCTTTGAAATTGCTTTAAAAGGAAGGGAGAAAGCCTTGTGTAACCTCTCATGCAGAAAACTGGGATTTGCACAAGCTGGGAAGAAATTTTGGAGTTTAGTGCTCAAAGCAAAGCTGCCTTCAGCATCCTGAGTGTGAGCTTGGGTAGGAGAAACCAGCCCAGGAGTAACCAGGCTAGTAACTTGGCTATGAAATGCTTGTCAGGGCAAGGAATCCTGAATTTTACTGCTTTGGTAATCAAGTCTTGCCAGAACAATAATGAAACTCTCGTTCCTAGAAGATATCTGGGGCTGTGACCACAACTGTCCATTCCTGAATACATTTCCCCACCTTTCTGACTTTCATATTGGGGTTCAGCCACATTTTCTGGGTGTTGTGCCTTTTCCCTGCAACAGCAACTTACATTTCTCAGCATCAGTTCTTATAATTTATCTTTTTACTCATTTCTCCCCATTTCTTCATTGCTGGGTATGAACTTTCCTCTCACACTGCTTGTTCAGATTACCTTGGGTGAGTTGCCCCTCAGGTGCTTGATGCTGGCCACAGAGGACAAGTGGCTCTCAGGAGGCAGCCCTGGGCCACTAAAAGTCATTTTAACATATCAAAAACCTCAGGTAATGGAGTTTTCAATAATTCCTCAGATAATTTCTTCTAGACTTATGATCTAAAAAAACCCAACAACAACAACAACAACACCAAAACCAAAACCAAAACCAAAACAAAAACAAAAAAAACCCCAAAACAAAACAAAACAACCCACAAAAAAACCCACCCCAAAAAAACCACCAAACAAAACAAAACAAAAAAACCCCCAAACACACAAAAAAAAACTCAACAAAAAACCCCCCAAAAAGCCAAAAACCCACCAAAAACAAGCAAACAAACAAACCCCAAAAACCAAAAAACACCAACAAACAAACAAAATCCCCCCAAAAAACCCAACAGGTTTTAAGAAGCTTCTTCAGGTCTCTAATTAGAATTTTCATTCCTGCAGTTTGAGGTCCCCAAAGTTTTCCTGGACACAGACACTGGGTCATTCCCTCCCTGCAGTGCAGGAGGGACTTGGGCATTGTTGTCACAGCTTCCCTCAGTCCCCTCTGAGCTGAAACAACCACACAACTGCCTTGTTGTCTCCTTGATCCACAGATTTGCTGGAGCTCTTTCCAGCACTGTAAATATGCATGAATGTGTGTATGTACGTTTATATATTTAAATATATCCTTAACCTCTTTGTGTTTTGTGAAAGAACTGCATTTAAGAAATAATCCTGATCTCTAACTTTGTCTCTGCTGGCAGAGTGCCTCCCAAACCCGTGTCACCAAGTCCTTTCCATCACCCAGGTGGCACCTGGAGCCCCCAGAGGGACCTGCCTGACACGAGGATCTGAGCTCAGCCTCCCCTTGGGGGCAAACCCCCCCTGCTCTGCTGCTCTCCTGGCACTTTAATCTTGTCAATAATGAGGAGAACGCCTGTCTAGAGCCCAGATTTATGAATTTCCCTGTGCTGCTCTGGCCTGGGGCTGTGGAAGGAGCTTTGTTCTTGCTGAGGGTGTCCTGGCCACTGCTCACCTCCTGTCCCCTCTGCTGGCAGCCTACTCATATCATTATGTTCTTCCTGATTATTTTTTCTTTTTTTTTTTCTGGATGGAAATGATGCTGTCACGTTCTTCTATCCTCCCTTTGCTGGCAGGCAGGGAGAACAATTGCCTTTTTCAATTTCCTGCTCCTGGGCTGTTTTCCATGATGCCTCAAGGAGAACTGTTGGGGTTTGAGGTTCACTGCCCAGACTCTGCAAACATCTGTCTTCTCCCATTATGATCCAGCCCATTCCAGGGACAGCCCTTACTCTCCTGTCCTTGGTGTTAACTCCCTGCTTGACACCACTAATGAGACTAATTAAATAATGGATTGAACATTGCAGCCTTGGCATTGCTGAAAACTTTCTCCAAAGAACCAACATTTCCCCGTGGTTTTCCTCTTCTTTTTGCTCTTGATTTTCTTTGCCTTGGAATATATTTTTTTATTATTTTATAATTAAAAAAATATTTTTTATCCATTTATGTTTGTGCAGCTGTACTTTCCAATGCTCTTGATTCTGCTAGTTGCTCATAAAAAATGATATCTATATAGATGTATGTATTAAACCTTCTGAAATTAGTGATAATATCATGATAGCTCCCATGATTTTTTTAAAATAAGTTTTTTTTCCCCATAACTTTTCCAATGTATTTTTGTAAAAGTGTGTCATTCCTTAATATATCAAATAATATTTTCTCTTTTCTTTTTCTTTTCCTTTCATTTCTGAGCCCCCTGTATCCTCTCACTATCCTACAATAATCAGCAGAGAGCTCAGAATGCATAAGAAAATACCAACATTCATGTAAAAAGGAAATTTAATTATAATCAGGGCTTAGTTTTGGCTCTGCTTGAGATTATTTTTAAGGGCAGAAGCAGACTTTGTAATTGGGGAAGTATGAAGTGTATTGCTTCTCAAATGGGCTTCAGTAATTAAATAAGAATTTCTAAAGGGCAGCATCATGCTGCCTCACTTCAATGAGTTTTTACAAGGATACAAGAAGAGATTTCTGATGGCTTTGACCAGTTTTTGCTAGAATAGATCAGTATTATATTTATGGCTTTAAATGATAAGAGCAAATCTTGGTTTGTGCTGTGAGGTCCCAGCACATTTGTTTTATGTGCTGGCTGCAAACCTCGGGATAAATTCTCAGGTTTGAGTGGCACTGGGAAGAAATGCAACATTTAAATTTGGAGTTTAAAGTCCCAAGAAATAGTGAGAAGCTTTTGTGAAGAGGATTTGGAAGGTAATGACAGAATCCCAGAGTGGTTTGGGTTGGAGGGGACCTCGAAGCCCTTCCAGTGCCACCCCAGCCATGGGCAGGGACACCTTCCACTGTCCCAGGCTGCCCCAAGCCCCATCCAGCCTGGATTTGAACATTTCCAGGGATGCTCTTGAGTATCAAGTGCCTGACAGTTTAAATTTATAAACACAGGATCGTGGCTGTCAAAATTGACACCTTCTGATGGTGATTCCTTGGGCTGCAGGAAAGCAGCAAACCCAGCTCTCTGATGGGAGCCAGCAGCAAACAACAGGAGGAGTTTGTTGTCCTTGGGCCAAAACACAGGAAAAAAAACCAAACCCAATGACTGTGGATTTTGAATGAAACTTCTCCTAATTTTTAACGGTGATCTGATCAGTGAATTCTCAGTTCAGCTGCTGTCTCCTCATCCTCCTTAAGTTCCATTTTCCAGGGGCTGTACTTGTGGTGCTGCCCTGCTTCTCCTGCTCCTGCACTCCCAAAGCAGTGACCCAGCTGTCCCCTTGGAAGCTCCAGCACTGTGGGATCAGAAATCTTTTCAATGAATTGAAAAGGTAGGGAGAAAATAATAATAATAAAAAAAATAAAAAATAATAATCAATGCTGAGTGCTCCGTGATTTGCATTTCAGCTTTTAGCCTTCCCCAGGCTGAGAGCACAAATATATGAGATGATTTTAATGAAGATGTATAGAGCCAGAGTCTCTATTTCAGCAGTTCCTGCTGTCCCCCAGGTAATTAGCTCAGGCACAGAGCTGCTGCTGCCTTTGCTGCCTGGCACTGGGCAGGAAATCCGAGTTGTTGTCATGGGGATGCTGAGGGTCAGCACCTCGACGACAGCAGGACCAGGCTCTTCCCCCAGAGCAGCAGTGGAGCTGCAAAGGTGTGGGGAAAGCCCCTCCTCCTCCTCCTTCAGCCTTCCAAGGTATTTTCCTGTCTCACAGTTTCGTCCACACGGGTACAAAATGGCCAAACAACAGGGTATTGTTTTCCCCTGCCTCGCTCAGGAAAATGCTGAAGCTGTTGGGAAAATGGAGTTTGATTTTATCACTCACCTAAACCCCCGAGTCACTCACAAAAAAGCCATGACCTGTAATCCTCGATTCAAGGACTGGGCAACATATGGCAGAAATCCTGCTGATTTTAACTCCATTATTCCCAGCTAAACGAGAGAGGCTGTGTCAGAAACCTCACAAAAACCTCTGTGGGTTTTGCTGCCCTGTTTGGCAGTCCCCACAAAACCCTGCATTGTCTGAGACTCTTGGGAAACCCAGCAGGGGATTTAGGGGGAGAATCCTCAGCTGGAGAGAGCTGGCATCAAGTGGTTCAGACATTTTATCCCTGCAAGATGAAGGTTTGGGAGTGGGATCTGTGTTGGTGCCTCCCCTGCCTGTGTGCAGCCAGGTGCTGGGGTGTTGAAAGGTACCAAGAATTAACAGGTTTGTAATGCATTTCTGGTTCTGGACGTGCCTCACAGGCAGAAACTTCTCTCCCTAATGAAAACTCTTTTAAAATGTTCTGTTCTCTTTGTTGTACAAAGATCCAGCCTGTGCCCTTCTGCCTCTCCCCATTATCCAGGGTGCTGGAGCTGAGGTTAATGTGAATTAAGCTCTTGGCTTTGTCTAATTAGAAGTGCTCTCAGAGGAAGGTTATTTCAGAGAAGCCCTAATAAATGGTAATAATAATATGCATTTCCTGGAAAAGAGGCTTCTCTTAGTGCTCCATTAGGGCTTGTCTAAATACAAAAGTTCTGCCTTAGAACATTAGGTCTCATCAGGTCTTCTGGGTATTGTACCTGCCTTCCATTTCCACTTTGAAAAAGCTCATTACAAAACCATAACCCTGCTTTAAATAATAATGAAAAAGTGGGTGCAATGGTGGTGCTCTTCAAAGAATAATCTGGAAATTCAAGGTTTAAGAACAGTCAGAATTTAACATTTCTCTCCAGAAGCTGAGGTTGAGTGAATCCAGCAGGGATGGTGCAGCAAGGGAATTCCTTATCTCAGTTTTCCTGTCCTGTAAATAAAACTTGGAGATGGAGCCTCCCTGAACCTCACAGGCATAAAACAAACACGTGCAACACCTTTGAAATCGATTCCTGCCATGAAATATGCATATGTTGGAATTCCAGCAGGTGAAAAATGCATTCCAGCTTGTAATGGCAAACACTTCCTTATCTCAAAGTCCTGTCAATATAAATTATCACTGCATGAATTAGGCTGCATTCAAATGAGATGTGCTACCAATGTTTCCCCAAACTGCATCTTTTCAAAAGCCGTTTTAATCTGCAGGAGCCAGACTGCAAAATCACCAAAAGCAGCCTAGGAAAAGCAAATATTGGTGCAGAGCAAGGTACAGGCTTTATTTTTTATTGGGTTTTAGCTTGATGTTGGGCTAGTGCAGGGAAAACTGTTGTACAGATAAAACAATCCATAGTGAGGGGATTGTGATGTAGCCACAGCAGCTACTGATTTCTGTCACCTGATTTTTCTTTGCTTATATATATATATGATTTTTTGCCAAATTTTTCACTGCTTTATTGGCTCTGAATATAACAGAGCATTTTTCTGCTCTGCCTATGCAAATTTCTTATCTTTTTGGTTTCTTAATTAGCAGTTTGCTTTCACTGTCACCATAAAGGTGCTGTTGGACAGAACAGCCCCATTGGATCCTGGCTCTAAAGAGGATGAAGAGTGTGATGTGCTGGTCCAGGTACTGAGCATGTTACAAGAAAAAGCAGGCAAAGATTGATTGCTGAACTGTATTGTTTGCTTCAGGGTGTTTTGTTTTTTTTTAAGATATAAAAATCTATCAAAGCCTGATTTCCTCTAAGCTGACTAACTCCCTTGGCTGGTTGGCAACTTGGTGCAGGAAGAAGATTGGGGTCTGGCTGCACATCACGAAATTGCTTTTAAAAGCTGCAGCACACTGAAGAAATGCCTTCCCAGATCTCTTGCAAATTAAGGCAGCACTTGTCCTCAATAAATCCCATTTCAAGCCATGGATCTGTCCATGTTCAGGTGTTTACTGCACTGGATTGACCCAGTATTGACTTCCTAAGGCTTTGTTCTCTCTGCTTTGCAGTAGAGAGGAAAGAGCCCCTTAAAATGATTCAGGATCATCCAAGCACTGAAACGATAAAGAGCACTCCTCTGCTAGGTTTTTATGCCATTATTATGAAAAATGTTGAGGCATAATTTCCAAACATTTCAGTTGTAAACTTAAAATTCCCAAGAATGCAGATGTTGCTCTGGCTAAGGAGAGGACTTGCACAGCAGTTGTTCAGTGTGAGGCGAGGAATAAAAAGGGATAAATTGCTTTTGTGTCTATTTTCAAACTCTCCAAACAAACATCTTTGCCTTTCAGGATTGAAATTCAGGAAGGAAAACACCCAGGCAGTGCACTGTGGTGGGAGAGAAATGCCTTTAGTGCCAGAGGTGAGTGCTGCCTCTCTGTGTGTTTTGTGGTGTGTATTTAGGGTATTTACTGCTTTTTTGGAATAACTCCCAGCTGCTCCCGGGGATGGGAACAAACTGCTGCTGTCCACATGTGACTGCACAGGAATTATGGCTCCTAAGTAGCCAAAACTCCCTCTGAACCTCTGGATCTGTGCTGTTTGCAGTGAACCAAGAATAATGCTCATCATTACGTTGTTTTCAACAGAGAGCTGGGTCTAAACTTCACCTCATTCAAACTGCATCATCTAAATGCTTGTTTTGATGTATTTTTTTCTTTATTTTTTGGACTCTTGAAGTGAAGCTTTATTTGGCACGGTGAGGAGAAAGTCAGGGATAACCTACAGACACCGAAACACTGTTGCACTCTGTAAAATATTGTTGTAGACAGACTAAATTCTCTTTGTATTCTGCACACGAAACAGGACTAAAGGTCTCTATTTTGGTGAAGATCAGTGTATTTCTCTTCCCACCAAGCTACTGAACACTGTCACTTTTCAGCTGGGATCACTCCACTGCCTCACCCTTTTTTTTTTTTCTCCCCGAAAGCAAAGGGTGAAATTAAAGGTAAGAGTTTTGTCAGTGATTATTTCTGCTTCCTATGTCTATCAGGCAAAGTCTCGTTCAATTCCCACTGGTGA
The DNA here is from genome assembly GCA_017589585.1 of Phylloscopus whistleri. Lineage (NCBI taxonomy): Eukaryota > Metazoa > Chordata > Aves > Passeriformes > Phylloscopidae > Phylloscopus > Phylloscopus whistleri. The sequence goes on along the minus strand of JADMLD010000042.1, from coordinate 2,163,089 downwards.
AAAGGCAGCCATCTGTTTTCCCTGATTGTAGCTGTGCCATGTCCACCTGGATCCAATAGAATCCTGCTATGGGGACTCCTCAGGGAGATATAAATTTTGCTGCCTGGTTTTCAGTTTGTCTCTTTCCAATCAATGGATAAACAGGAGTGGGGAAAAAAAAAATTATCACTGAAAGGCTTCACCAGAGATTCCTTGGCTTTCACAGAATTCTGTGTGAGTGCTGGTATCCTCCTGGGCATGGATCCCTGGGAAAGCATCCACACCTCTTCAGGTGGGAAGATTTCCATGCCAGTGACGTGGATCTGAGTCTCTTGGAGATCAGGGTGTCACTGGACTTTGTTGGGAATAGCTGTTATGAGATTTTTATATGATTTTTGTATCAGGTTGAGTCCCTGTAGCCATGATCTGTGCTGGGGGCCTGTTCAATGCTGGGTTTGCAGCAGCTCCTGGGCCACTCCCAATCCCTCCACTCCCCAGCCTGCACTGATCCTGGATCATTTTGACTATCAAGGACAAATGTGCATTGACACTGAGTTTGTGCACTGGGGACACACTTTATTTTTCCCAGTACAAGCATTTTTTTTCCCCAGAGGTGTGTGGGATGTGTGTGATTTACAGTGCAGGGGCTACCAGGGACAGTTGCTGCCTATCACTGTGCAGCCATCAAAAATTTTGCTGCAGCATGAAAGGACAATACACACACACAAAAAAACCCCTAAAAATATTTCAAACATAGTGCTCAGTGTAACCTTTGCCCCTCACTGATTTCCCTTTCACTGGGGCTGTTTTAGGTGCTTCAGTGACCTCCTGGCTCAGCTGGGGCTCCTCCTCAGCAGCTCCTTGTAGCACAGACAGCAGCTGAGGCATTCCAGCCTTTCATTCAGATGCTCTGTGATCCTGATGAATCAATTGCTGCTAATAGAGTTGGCAATCACACAGGCACTGAGAGGAGCCACAGCCAAAGCTGCTGTCCTGACTTTAAGGAGCCCTTGGAATTGTCCCTTATTCCAGGCCAGTGGGAAATGGCCCCCACAGTGGGAAGTGCTGGTGATGTACAGGATGGCAAAGCCTTTGAAACCCATTTCCCACCTCCCTAGAAAACTTTTAGCAATATTTTAATAATCTTAATCTTTCTAAAAATCACATTTCCCCCCTCTTTTTTTTTTTCTTTCTCAGTGGCCAGCATCAAACCCGTGTAGATCTGCAAGTTCTGTTTGCCTTAAAAAGAGGAACTTTCAGAGAGTACACATATATGATAAGAATTTAATTTTTTACTTATTTTTTCTGTAATTTTGGGCTCAAGATTGCCTGATTCAGTTAAATTTTATATTGTTCCTGGGAGCTACAGTGGAAAAACTCTTTGAAACAGCAGCCTGGAAAATGCCAACCTTAATCTGTGCTTCAATCCTCCAAAGCCTCTGCAATCCAAACCAGGTGAGAAAGCAGCTCATCCCAGAGATTTGGTTGAGAACTCGAGGTGACTGCTGTGTTTTCCTGGGCACATCATATCCTGGGTGCCACTAAATTCCTGATAATTGAGTACAGAGTGAGGGGGGGCATTATTTACAACTTCGTCCTGTCAGAGTGACAAAAAGCAGCCTTGAGGTGCTGCTGGCTCTGCTCAGCTCCACACTTCCAATATTTCCTCAAGGCTATTGCTCCTGTCTGCTGTCACAGACCTACATCAGCATTTCCATCCCATTACCTTCAGTGAGGAGCATTCCCTTAATTCCTGCCTTGTTTAGTCCTGGACTATAAATAAAACCAACAGCTCGGGAAAGCGAGCCTTGCAGAGCCCTGCCCTGGAGGCTGCTCAAAACCTGAAAATTTCATTGGTTTGACAGTCTTTACAGAGGAGCATCTAATCTATAATAACCATAATGCCAGCTGGAAATCCATAATCATGGCCCACTCTGAGCTGTGGCACAGCAGATGAGGAATAATGCCGAGCACTCTGCTGGAGGAAGTGCACCCAGAGCTTTTCTCAGGCCATTTTCTCTGTGTGATTCTTATTTTTGGCTCTCCCTCCCTCTCTCTCCCTCCCTCTCTCTCTCCCCAACTCCCCAGCCAGTATGATGAGAAAATAAATACAGATATTTATGCCCATTTCTGGGAATGCAGTTGTCTCAGCACACACAGCACCCAGGAGGGCTGTAAGGAATAAATTAGTGATCTACGGTGTGGATGTGCCAGGCAGGATGCATGTCTGTTTGACTGCTGCTAAGGAGCTAAATATTTCAGATGAGGAAGGTTTATGGTGCTGTGAATGTCACGGATATGTCAAAGGAACAATAAGCTTGTGGAGCTTTTAGGGGTTTATTCTTCACCCTGCTGCTGGGAGCTGGTGCAGAGGGACTGCCAGTGCCTGTGGGTTCTGCACAGAACCTCCCCAGAAGTCATGAACACAACACTGAGGGGATGGAGATTTGTAGAACCCTGGAATATCAAAATTCAAGCCAGCCTGGGCAGCAGGTGAGGGAGAGAATTCTGCCCCTTGCTCAGGTGAGACCCCACCTGCAGAGCTGCTCCAGCACAGGGAGGACCTGGATCTGCTGGAGAGATCCAGAGGAGGCTCCAGGACGAACTCTGCTGGGAGGAAAGGCTGGAGAACTGGGATTGTTCATCCTGGAGAGGAGAAGCTTCAGGGTAACCTGTTTCTGGCCTTCCAGTGCCTGAAGAAGCCAACAAGAAAGATGGAGAAGGATTTTTTACACGGGTCTGGAGTGACAGGACAAGGGGGAATGGCTTCACACTGACAGAATAGGTTTAGATGGGATATTGGGCAGGAATTGTTCCCTGGGAGGGTGGGCAGGCCCTGGCACAGGGTGCCCAGAGCAGCTGTGGCTGCCCCTGGATCCCTGGCAGTGCCCAAGGCCAGGTTGGACAGGGATTGGAGCAGCCTGGGATGGTGGAAGGTGTCCCTGCCCATGGCTGGGGTGGCACTGGGTGGGATTTAAACTCCCTTCCAAACCCTTCCATGGTTCTATGAGTATCCTGAGCTGGAATGGACCTCCAGGGATCACAGGGTTGGCTGTGCAAGCATCCCATCACGTGCCTGGGAGTGTTTCCCAAACCCTCCTCGAATTCTCCATCTCTGGGGCTCCAGAAGGAGCCAGGCCAGTTTACAGGAGCTGAGGTCCTGTAACACTTTGGGGCAATGTCACCCTGTTGTTTTTCAGCCTTCTGACGTTTACCTTTTTGAGATGGAGTTTCTCAGGCACTTTTCATGTAAACAATGATTGTTTTGCATTCTTTTCTGGAGGAGGAGAGAATTTATGGACTGTTGGGTTGACCAGTGTGGTTGGAGAGGACAATTTTCATCCTCCAGTCCATGGTCACTGTTGGAATTCTATAAATGTCGAGGTCTGTAAATGAACTGCCCCTTTTTTACCATGGAAATCTCAGTGCTGAGTGTCGTTCATTCGTGTCATATCGCGACGGGGCGACACTCTGCAGCTGGTGTGGAGACAACTCCTGGGACGTGCCAAGGAGGCAGAGCCGGTGCTGTGCTCGTTAGAGAAGGGCCTGGAAACCTCCCCTGGCCTCCACCTGCTGCCTGGTGTGTGGGGTTTGATCATCGCCCCGTGATTCATCTCCGGGATCCGAATCTCTGCAGCCGCCTGGAGGGTGGCAGGATTCAGCTCTTTAAAACAGAGCCACGTGAATGTGCAAATTCTCCACAAAAGAGGCTGGGATTCGTCAGGCAGCTCAGCACAAAAGTGGGGAAATGAGCTGTGGCTTTTTTTTGTGCTGCCTATTTACAAACACAAGCTCCTTGATAAAAGCCGGGAATATCTCTTGGAGATAAGTGGTGACTACAAGAGCCCCGTGATCGTGCTTAGAGGACTTGTGGAAGGCACACAATGTCTGGAGATGATTTTAATGAGTGACAACAATTTCAGGGAGCTGTTGGGAGGCTTTTCTTTCTAGATGGTGGAAGGAATATTTCACTGACAGGTGTTTTAAAGTATTTCCTGCACAATGAGTCGGCTCAATTTGCCCATAATGAATAAAATGAAATTTAGGGATCATTTAGGAGTTATTAATGGCTATGATATATTAATTATGCAGCAAACTTTAATTGTCTCCTCCTTAAAAAACCAGTTCAATTAGAGTCCTTGGAGTTTTTAATAGTGTGTTGAAATAGTTTTTCAAACAACAAAGCATTAAGTCTCATTACGGATCCATTTCTCTTTTTATGGGAAATGATTTGACCATAACTGATCCTGACAGGGAATTTAAATAGTCTAAGCCCAGGCTGGCAACAAATACAGAATCCTAATGTGTGCAGCCTTCAGCCCACGGAATTGTCCTAAAGCCACCGAGGCTGCACAGGATATAGGTGACAGCACATTCTGGGTTTGTGTGGGGTCTTCAGCTGATTTCTGTCTGGAGAAAGTGAAATATTTTCTCTGTTGTTTCTCCTGGCCATTCTTTGAACCTGCACCATGTACCTGTAAAACAATTTGAACACATGCAAATTTATTTACTCTGCTCAAAGAGATCTGTCCATTGAGCTGTTGATTTAGAGCTTTTCCCCCTCCCCATCTACATTCAGTTTCACCAGGCACTTTCAGTCCTATAAAGAAAACTGTTTATAAAGTGAGTTTTCCTTTGGAGCAGTGTATTCATGAATAGGAAATAAAGGCACAGCTCTGAAAGAAGCTTTTTTTTTTTTTCGTGCTGTAACTCTTTCTCATTTTGCACTGTGCAGGGAAATGAATCCTTCCAGCAGCCACCTGCAGGATGTATTTCCTGCGGAGGGAATTGATTTGCAGGTTTGTCCCAGCCAATGTTTAAGGAACGACTGGAACAATGAGGCTGTGCTCAGCAGAGGCTGCTCCAGCGCAGAATTGCTCAGCCCCATTTGGTGTTTGAGGAGAAATCTGGAGCAAGCTGTGCTCCCATGGAGGCTGAGCCTTGCTGGGAGGGGGCTGAGGGCAGGGTGGGATGCTCAGGCTGGAGCTGGGTGAGCTCAAGGCAGTCAGGGTCTCCTGACAGATCAGTGAAATTACAGAAAATACAGGCAGAGTGCAAGGAAATCAGCCCACTTATTTTTGTTCCCTGTAGCACAAAGGGAAATCAATCAAGTTTTACTTGTGGCTTTATTTTTTTTTTGGTGTTGTTGTTTGGTTTGGTTTTAGCAAAGGGAAAAATGGAGCAAAGCTTCAAACTCTGGGCTGTTGAGGGAAGTCCAGGGGTCCCTTTCACTCCAGTGAGTGCCCAGCAGGCAGCTCAACAAAAACTATTTCCCACTCCCACCCAAATAAGATGAGGAAAAGGAGGAGGAGACTTTCCCTGATCCATCCTCCAGGCCCAGGATTACAAACAGCCAGTGATGGCCTTGGGAAGCTTCCAAACTCCTCCTGGGTATTTCTCTCCTGGAAATGTTTTTTTCAGTGCTGGTTCCCAGTGAGAAGGTCCCAGCCCCTCTCTCTGTGCAACTCCTGTGGAAGGCTGGAATATCTTAGGGAGAACTCCTCCCTCTTCAGCAGTGGTTGGGTGGAAAGATGAAATATAAATAAAAAGCAGCCGTGGTCTGGGAGTTATCCTGACTTCTAAAAACAACACTTTTAAGAACCTCTCTGGTAGAAATAAATACTGTGGCTCTGCAGATGTCTCAGGGGAGAGATGTGCTTTCTTCCTCTCTTTTTCCTTCCAGGAAAAGGATGACAACTGATATATTAATCTGTAGGAGACTCTGCCAATCTTATTTGAAGACTACAAGAAATTATTCAAGCTTCAAGCAAGGATTTCCTCCATTTTTGGGGGGGAGGCAGGAAAACCAGCAAAATGAAAATCTTGCTTGCCTTTCACAGGAAGGATGTTGCAAAAAACAAGTACAAGAGCAAAGGCTGATGAGGATGAAGACAAGAAGAAAAGCAACTCCTTTTTTTTTTTTTTTTTTGAGAAGGAATCTCCTGATTTTGGAGATAACCAGTTATTTTCCTCCTTAGTAACTTATACAAGGGTTTTATGCACGGGTATGCTTTGACATATCAAAAATCAGGTAAAAAGCCAAAAAAGTAGGCTGTAAAACAATTTGAAAACATGCAAATGTATTTACTATGCTCAAAAGAGATCTGTCCATTAGGCTGTTGATTTAGAGTTTTTAAAAATAGAATGTTTCAGACCAATTTTTTTTTATGATGATGGAAGACAAGATTTGATGCTAAGAAAACACATAAAACTGCCTCCAATTTGAACCATTTGCCTGTTAACCTGACAGAAATTAGATTTTAAGTAAATTCTTGCTTTTTCAGGTTTGCTTTCCCCACCTCCCAGTTAGGAACTGAACCACACATGATGGGCAAAGAGGAAATGGAATTTCCCAGGTCCATCATCTGAATCATCAAAATGAATTAGAATTCAAGGTGATTTTGTTAATTCTTCAATTTGTGGTGTTAATTCTGTATGGGATATTTGATTAAAACTGAGAAGAACATGGAGTGAAAAGCCCTTTTCATACACTTTCAATCTAGAGCATTCTCTCTTGATTTCACTCTGTAAAGCTGTCAGAAATCACACCTGAATTGGGCCCAGCACTGTAGGTTTTATTATTCTGACATGAAAGCAGAAAATGGCCAAATAGGTGCATTTTTCCAAGGAATTGCCATTTTTTCCTTGTTCCCAGCCATGCCAGCCAGGAGCAGAAGTGTGATCCCCTTCTCCCACCTCCCAGCCCAGTGGGGACATTGGCAGAAAGTTTCTTCTCTGAGTTTTCAGAGTGCCTGGAAGAGAAAGGGATGGACTTGTTCCACTTTTGGTACATTTTTACCAAAAGCACACGAAGAAGAAACTGGCTTTTGGGTGTTCTTGTAAATATTTTACTAGAAAGTGGCCTCGTGAGGGATTCTCTCTTTTGTTGGAGCCAGATTCCTCAGAAATAGTGCTTTTAGTAAAAATTGCTTTGGGAACCCATCAACATGTCCTACTTTCCAGCTCTGCAGCAATGTGAGGTATTTCTTAGAGCATGTGCTTTTTTTGGAGACATTTATGGTAATGCAGAAACCTCTAGACCAGTTGCTAATTTTTCCATAATTAAAATTTCATTAAAAAAAAGATGATTAGAAGCCTTTTTATGTAAGTTGGATTTCTGGCTGACTTGCTAAACATCTTGTATTTGTATGAGTAGGCCGTGTCACATCTGATTTGCAGATTGCTCCTTACCTGGTCTGAAAATGGTGAAGAAACTTTCTCTTGGACTTAAAAGGTTCTTGGTGTGACCTTAAATTGCTGCAGCTGGATTTGTTGCTTGTGTTTGATGGAAAAAGCTTCACAGCTGTATGTCCCATCGCTTCATCCTCCTCTGTTTCTGAAGGGGGAAGCAGCTTCTTCTGCAGAGAACCTGTGGATGCTCCATCCCTGGAGCTGTCCAAGGTCAGGTTGGACAGGGCTTGGAACAACTTGGGATGGTGGAAGGTGTCCCTGCCCATGGCAGGGGTGGAGTGAGATGAGTTTTAAAGCCCTTTTCCAACCCAAAATCATTCCATGACTCTCCTCCTTGGCAGGAAATCTTTTACCCTGCAACCTTTCCTCAAGGTCTGCTTTGAGCTGGATTTCCATATGTCTATAACTCTATCAATATTTTAAATAAATATATAAACTGTGCGTGGATGGAAAAATCTGCCCCCAAATGCTCTGCAAATACAGATGGATCTGGGAGTTTAAAGCTCAGAAAAGCACTGAAGGTGACAGCAAGAGCAAGAACTAAATGCAGACAAGGGCAGGCTCAGGGAGGAAACTGCTCCTGGATCCATCCCCACGGATCCTCCTCAGCCTGACCTCGAGGGAGACCCTGCCTGCCTTTCCCTGCCTTTGGGGACTCCACGAGGGCTGTGACCCACAGGAAACACAGATTTATATCACCTGACAGTCCTACAATGGATTTCACAGCATTTCTGCTTCTGGTAGGGGATGGAACTGAATCCCAGCTGAGCCTTGGTGCCATCGTTTCAAACAGCATCGAAATATCTCAGCAACAAATGATGGGTTGCAGCTGAATGCTTCTCAGGGAGGAACTGTTTGCACAAAACAAAGCAGTAATTAATGCTATTAATTATCTTCAAGAGGCTGGCCCAGTTTCCCAGCAGTTACCTGTGCTCATCTTAGTTGGGAAGAATCTCACTGGAGCAGGCAGTTTGGGTTTTTTAACAGAAGGGGAAGATTGGGCTTAGGAAACCAAAACCAAGAAGGGGAAGCTGGTTTTAGGAAAGACCTGGAACATTTTACCTCCCCTAAAAGGTAATGAAGAGGAATAAAATCCCAAACAAAACATGTTTTTACTCCATTTAGAGTTTCTGAACGCTTTTTGCCTGTAACTACATTATCTGCCAGTGTTATAAAGATGAGATGAGAAAAGTTGACTTACAGAAGCACAATTCCCCTTGGTTTTCCAGTAAACCTGGATTTGAAGGGTGTGTTTAGGTCACTGAGTGTTGGAGCCCTGGAGGAGACTGATGGCACGAATGAGTCTGACTTTGTTCCTCTCCCTGAGAAATCCTTTCGGGAAGAGCCAGCGGAGCAGTGCTGGGAAAATCTGTGTCCTCCCAGGCTGCTGGAAAATAAAGAGACCTTCATTATATTCTCATTACTCCAGCTCTCAGCACAGAAAGACAAAAAAAAAATATAAAGGTCACTAGCTTTTACCATCTGTGCTAAAATGAGAGGAAGGTAATAGAGAACTCCAAGATTTATTGCTTCGCAGCTGATTTGAGGCTTCAGGTAAGTGGTGAGACTCCTAATCCTATCTCAACACTTCCTTATTTTGTAAAGGCATGTTCCAGCACCCCCTGAATTTGATGGAAACATCAGAACTTCCTTCATCAGGCACTGGATCAGACTTCACAGGTTAATTGAAAACATGAGTCTGGAATACTGGCTCCTGAATAGGTTTGATCGAAGAAAAAGGATTTTAATTTGTGAAATACATGGGAGTATGAGAGGAAAATTACATTTGGGGATTGCACCAGGTGATCTCTGTTTAATAAGATGAGAGACTTCCCTCGGTCCATTTGGAAACCACTTGACAGGGTCTGTGCAGCTGCTTAATTGGATGCATTAAAGCAGCTGACTGGTGCATCCATCAGTGTCCTTGCAGCCTCCAGGAGGTTTCCTGATGGTTTTGGGATTTTGCTTGGCACTTTGTATTCCTTAGAAAAGCTCCTCTCCAACCCTGCCAGCTCCCAGCCTGCCCATGGTGAGAAGGATGGAGGATCTGGGCACGTCCAACCCTGCAGGCTGGAGGACTGAGGTGCCCACGGGCTGCAGATCCCAGGACCAGGAATTTGGAGGTGAGAATTTGGGGTTTTGCTGTGGGACACGTTCACTTTGGCTGAGATGGATTTCAAAGGTCGATAGCTCAGCTCCCTGAAAGAAATGAGGTGAAAGAACCTGATTGTGTTGGACAATTTGCAGCTGACTCAGCCAGGCCAAGTGTGCAACCTCTAAATTAAATACCTCAAAGCTGATTTAATTGTCACATGAGCTGTGAATTTTTTAATCAGGTGCCTGTTTCTGCCTGATCAAGGGATGTTATTTCTCTGTAAGGATGATAGCAGCAACACCCTCTCTGCTTTTCCGTGGAAGGCCAGGCATAAACACTGTGTCATTTTTTTATACAGACAATTCCAGCATTTCAGACCTTTAAACTAATTTCGTTTTAATTGTCCAAACCTCACCCTCATCAAGCAAAAGAAAAATCGGCCTGGCACTTCCAGGTTACCATGAGTTGCTCAAAATGAGAGATAAATGAGGGATAAAGCCATTAAAATCACGTGGGCAGTGCAATTTTAAAAGCCAGACTCGAGTGGAGTGTGATGGTTGTGTGCGACTATCCCCATTACCAAAGTAAATAAGCCCAGCTGTTGGCAAATTTGAATTCCATTTCTAAATGGCCTTGGCTTCTCAGTGACCTCTACAGAGAGGGAACAGCTGGATTGTTCACACAAATCCCTGCCAGTTTCTATTTGAAAATCTTGTGGCTCCACTCCTGCCCTTAGCACGCTGAATATTGAGGTTTTTCCTGCTCTGGCTGTGCTGCAGATGTGGGCACTGGGAGCTGATTTGCTGTTTGAGGCTCTGAACCATCGCTCATTAAAGCCACTCTGCTGCCTTTAGGATCAGGGGAGCAGTAAATCTGCATCAGATTCTTTTTTGCTGCTAACTTTAACAATTCCCCGTCAAAAGTTTTCTCATTTAAGGGTATGTTTAAATGGCTATCTTGTATCTGAAATTAAGAATTAAGACCTGGTATGTATTAATTAGCCTTTTTTTTTTTTTTTCCTTTTTGGAGTTTAATGTACCTTTTAATTAACTGAAGCCAGAAACACAGTTTACACATTTAAGACCCTAATCCTTTAAATCATTGCAAGTTTCGTCCTAAACTTACAGGAATCAATAGATAAAGTCCTGTAGCTTTCCCAAGAGCTAAATGCCTGTAATTACAGCTGGAAGGTGAGATTCCAGAGTGGACAAAAAGCTGTCTGGGACGTTTTGCTGGCTGTTTCTCCCCTCAGCACTCAGGGCATGGTTTCCTGCCTGGCCAGTAATGAGCAGGGCTCCAGGAGCGTTGTGCGCTTTTGATTTCATTTCATTTAATGCTCTCTGCAGCGATAACGATCACTGGGCCATCAAACCCAGCCTCTGCCTGCTGCTTTCCTGCCTTGTTCAATGCAAGTGCACTCTCAGCTGAAGTGGCTGCAGCAGTTTTAGATCTGTGCCCGTTCCGTGCTCATCGTCTCGTTAGCGATATGTGGTAGGGTGACTTTATGATGCTTGTATCCCCAGTTGTCTGCTCTGGTTGTGCTGTATATTCAGTTCTGTACCTTTAAAACTCATTCTAGGAGCGAAGGGGAGAAAGAAGCAGCACAGTTTGTTTTGAGAAAACTGCCTGACTCCCACACGTCGCTCTCTCCGGCGTTGGTCTGAGGCACAGACAGTGCTGGGACAGAGATCTCCTGTGCTTTGGTTAGTTTGAGCTAGCTAGGGCAGAGAAGACTCCCTGGACTGTTTTTTTTTCTTTTTCTTGAGACTGTTTAAATCTGCTCAGGACTGACAAACCCAGAGGAGCAGCGAGGGCTGGCACCTGCGGCCTGTGGGGCCTGGAGCTCCGGAGGGAGCGGGGCTGGTGAGAGACTGAGTGAGCTGAGCTACACCCACAGCAAGGACTGCCTCAGTTTGCCATCTCTCTTCAGAGCGGCGAATGGTTTTATTGTTTCATATTATTAATTCTTTGCATTTGTGGGCATTTTGTTTGTTAAATAAATAGTTTTTTCCACTTTTCTCCGAGGAAGTTTTTTCCCGGACCGGCTGGGGGGAGGAGCTGTTTGGGTTTGCTTTCCAGAGGAACCCCTTTGGAGGTTTCCTCCCAATTTTGCCCTAAACCAGAACACAATACCCGAGCGCGCGGAATTCCCAGCCAGGCAGCTCCTGGGGCTCCCTTTTCCCAGAGAAAGCAGCACAGCCCTCCCTCCCACACTGCTCCTGAGACACTACCAGGTGCCTAGGAACAGCTCAGTGAATATCATTTATTCTTATTCATGAGTTAGTCTGGCTTTAGCACCGTATCATTTATTCTTATTCATGAGTTAGTCTGGGCTGTAGCAGCAGCGGGGATTGACGCACGTGAGGAGAAGGAATCTTGTCGGGGACTGGAGGAATCCTTGGAGATCATCCTGCTGTATCCATGTAAATAAATGGCTGCAGGCTAAACCTGCTCAGTCATGCAGGCCTTCAGGGAAACAGTTTTAGAGCTCTTGTTTCAGTGGAGGATAATTCGATTTTTTTTTTCCAGTTCTTAATGGCAGGATTGGAGTTTTAATAAATTAAAGAAATGAAGACTTAGAGGAGGAGGGGGGAAAAAAAGCCCCTCCTGAGGCTCCCTGAGTTGAGTAAGGGATTAATCTGTCCCAGTGAAAAAGTCAAAAGCAAAGTTCTGCTCGATACAGGGAAGGTTTTGGAAGGGGTAGCACATGCAGGGGGTGGGAGGCCTCTCCCTTTGGATGTCTCGGGATCTGCAGCTGATTTTCAGTCCGAAGGTTTAAGTGGGGAAGAAATAAAATCAAGTCAGCAGTTACAAAAGCACTGGTGAAGGCGAATTGCCAGGGATTTCTCCCTTGGGATGGACTGGTTTGATCCCGGTGCCCAAAAAGGTGCTGGCTCTGGGTGAAGATTGCCCAGGAACGGGGGCATCCCCAAGGAAGGGCTGTTCCTCATCCATCCAGCCTCTCTGCATTCTGCAGGAATTCTGCTCCGTGGGATCTGCACCCCTCCTGGTCTAATGGTCACCATGGGGGTGGTTCTCTATTGACCATGATGACCTCCAAGGTATTTTCCAACCTTAACAATTCCATGATTCCGTTCCCTCAGATTTGCTAGACCAGGCCAATGAATTCAAAGGGTGGGAAGCAGAGATTGATACACTGTGGCCCTTAGGGCTGAACAACTCTTAGTTCCCTAACTGGGAGAAAAATCCCCCAAAATCTAAACCTGTCAGCAGGAGTGGAAGCAGAGAATCCAATGTTTTTCTTGGAGTAGGGCAGTGCTTGAGCTCTGCCTCTTGTTTTAAGTTCTTCCTCGCAGCCTGACTTTCACAGCGCACCTCACCAAATGTTCCCCTGGTTTTGATGTGGAATTCACTCCTGTTTTGTAGCCTTGAAAGCAGTATTTGATGAGAGGAGCCTGTTCCCAAAAGGAATTCACGATCCCGAACAAAACAAGCGAAGCGACTCCGTCAGCGAGTGTGGAGGGAAAATAAAAAGAAATAAGCAGCAAGCAAAGCTGGCAGAAAAATAAACCTCCTCCTCCAAAGGAAGGTGTGTACACAGAATGCAGATCCAATTGTCTTTGCTGTGTGCCAACAGGTGCTCCCTGTTTTATTAGGAGCAACATTTTCAGCCATTGCTTGGGATCTCATCCTCACAGAACCCTTAGGTCCTAACTAGGATCCCCTCTCTCCAGCTTGCCCCGGGTTTTTCATCAAAGGGAGGTCACTTTTATACTTTTTCTTTTTCTTGCTGTTTGAGTAATTTCCCTGTTTGCAATCCAGCTGAGGTTTGCAGGCATTGGGATGTTCCTGGAATGTTTTAAACCCCTGAGCGATCAAATCCTCGTCTGATTTGAACCAAATAGTCTGAGTGCAGTCAAGTCACTTGTCAGTTATTCACTTCTAAATTGGAGATTTCCTCTGAGTTTCCTGTTCTAACCCTAAAAAACAAACACAGGTGTGAGGCCAGAGAAGAACCTGGTATTTTCTCCCCAGGATTGTGCTGTCCCCAAGGTTTGATATCATTAATTCAGAGTAAGGAACTGCTGACCCCCAGCCTGATCTCCCATTTGTACCAACCCATCCCTGTGTGTCAGGGAAGCCACATGCAAATGGAATTAGCAGCTGAGCTGGATGCTTGATTGGATTAGGTGGTGTCAAAACATTAATCATGGCAATAATGGATGTTTTCAATTAAAAAAAAAGGAAAAATATTTTGTGTGTCTTTGAATATATATAAAAAAACCCACCCTGCTATTCTGGCGCTGTTTTACTCTAATTTCCTCTTTGAAGGGCAGGAAATCTCTGTAGACAACCTCATTTCCTCCATTTGCCAGCTTAATACCTGTTCTGGATAAATTTGGGGAAAGTAATTGAGGATTCAGTGCTCGCCTAAACTGACAGAAATGTTTTAAGAGGTACTTTCTCTAAAAACTCCAGCTTTAATTCTTCCTCTGCCAGGAACTTTGCTATTCATTAAGGAGCAAGGTCAGATTGTAGGAAGAAAACAATGAGCTGCTTCCCTACCTCAGAGGCAGCTTTTGCTCAGGAGATGCTGCTCTCTGCAGTATCTGGTTGAGTGTTTGTCATCTCATTTCTCCTGGAAAATATTTTCTCGCTAGAAAATGGGCTTTATTCAAAGCAATTTACATATCTTACTGCAATAGTTACTATATTGGCTCATCCTCAAGTTTAAGTCAATCTGCAAAATATCCTCTTGTAGAATAATTTGCATGTGTAATTTGCCAGACCAAATCCTGCAGAGCTTTGAGTCACGCTGAATTCAGGAGGACTGCTCAGGTTTACATATGCTTTTGAAAAAATAAATCCTAAGTGCAGAGTTGTTTACAAGGTCAAAGCCTGTTTTTTTTTTCCCCCAGTACCACATAAACTTCAAAGCAAATAAAATCCCCTCCTGCAAGAACGTATTTGCAGAGTAACATAGTAATGGGTAATGTCAAATATCTGTTCATTAATTCAGAGCCATTTCAGCACCAGTGCCATGGATGTGAGAGCCATGGAATCATGGAATGGTTTGGATTGGAAGGGATCCTCAAGTCCATCTCATTCCAAACCCCTGCCATGGGCCGGGACACCTTCCACCATCCCAGGTTACTCCAAGCCCCGTCCAACCTGGACACTTCCAGGCATGGGGAGTTTATATGAGGCAAAGCAAGCTGAGGAGAATTAATTAATTAGCCAAGAAGAACAGAACTTTAAAGTACTTTTGTTCCTTTTCCCAGAGCTGCACCTTATCTCTTCTGTCTGTATTTTCTCTGATAATTTTTTTTCCCAGCTCTCCTGTGTTATTGCCTTAACGACTTTAGGACCTCAATTACACGCAGAGTAGATGCTTGATGCTTTCTAAGTGGTGAAAAATTATCCTCGCTCTGAGAAACTTTTAACTCTGAGTCAGATAATTAAAACAATCCGAGGGCACAGGGAAATGAAAGGAGCAGTTCCTGCCCCAGGTGTGTAAGTGGAGTGGCAGAGGCAGCAGCAGGGTGGGAGCACAGGGGGTTTGGCTGGGCCCTGCAGGGCAGGAGGAGGTTGTTCTGGAGGTGACACCAAGATCTATCTGCCACTGCTGCAGGAGCACAGGGACCCTCCCTTCTGACTGCCTGATGCTCACACTGAACGTTCTCCTCTTCATATCACTTGGACTTAATTCCAAACCTGAGGAGTTTCAGGCAGAGGCCAATTTTTAGAGGCTGATCTGCTGCAGTGATGGCCTTTTGTGCCTGGCAGGAATGGAAATCCATCATTGCACCCCTGCCCCAGATCAGCTGTGCAGGGCTGAGGTGCAAATGGCACACAGCTCTGCTTGGCCCTGGGATTTAGGCCCTCAATTTCTGTCCTCAGGGCTCGAAATTAAACCTTTATACTCTTGAAGAAAGAAAATCCCCACCCTCCCACAACTTCCAGTCTGAGGAGGTGGCAATATATTGGACTTTAAACCACCTGTGCCACCTTCATGCACAGAAAAGCTTTTTTCGCTCAGTTTCAGAAGTTTCTAACCCATTATTTATGGCGTTCCCTTCCTTTAAAGCTTGAGCAGGCTCAGATTTAAAACAGGCAGAGTGACAATGAATGTTTGCAAGAGGGCCACAAATAATGTTTCTGTGCAGGCCCGGCGCTGGCAGGCGGGGTCATCCATCACCCAGTCACACCGAGCTTGTCGTGCCTCCCGCGAGTGACAACAGCCTTATCTCCAGCCCATCCAGATTAAAAGCTTTCTAGATGTTCTATCATATATTTCCAGTGCTTTTAATGTCACAATATTTCTCTGGTTTAGATGAGATTGCTTTTAGCCTAAAGCTGTTTTGTTCACGTTCAGCCGGTGATGGAGTGAGGGATGGGTTTGCATTTGCAGGGTAGAGGCTGGGCTGAGCCACAGCCCTGTGCTGACTAAGGGGGATTTCACAGGCTGCTTCTGATGCCTTAGATTTCAGCTTTCATAGTTTCAGATTCTGTGCCACCTAAGGATGCAGTTTTGAGCCTCATATTAAGTGCTAGTAAGCTCTCTTCACAGAACAAGTAAACAAAACAAATCCTTTCCTGCTGAGGACCAAGGACAACTTTCAGCCCAAAAAGCACAAACAAGGGTGGACTGAAGGGAAGAACAAGAAGGATGGGACCTCACAACCTGAAGCTGTAATTGGACAATTAAACCCCAATATGCAAATGGACCCAAACTTATAAAAATGTAAAATCTCGTGATCAAGGAGCCATTTTTGTGTGGCCATTCCTAACCCACCCTGGGTGCAGCCTTGGTCGGGCTCCTGTGATGCCCTGGGTGGGTCCTGGAGGCCTTTTAATAAATATCTTTATTCTCCAGCTCTGTCCAGCCTCTGTTTCAGGTCAGCCTTCCTAAGGCATCACTTCTGACTTCTTTTTCTATGGGAAGGGAGGAAAAGGGCACAGGACAGAGCAGCTCCTTGTGGAAGCCACGCAGGACAAGATTATCACAAACCCTGTGCAATGTATTAGTTACAAATGCAGAGCCCTGAACCCTGTTACAGAAGAGGTTGCAAGGTAAACAAAAATGTCAGGTAAATTGAGACAGAAATGAGCATTTCTTAAGGTCTTGTAATCCCATTAAACTGAAACCTTGTTCCCTCCATTAATTTCTTCCAAAGGCAGCCCTGACAGCCCAGCGTTCGCTGCTCGCCTGTTGTGGCCCTTGGTGCATTAATCAAATTGTTTTCATGTTGGGCTTATCTGTGTCCTTGTTTTAGGCTTTATTTTTCAAGGCAAACCAGCTTTAACACCGACCAGTGGAGAGGTGTGACACCTTTTTCCAGGTAGTTGTGCATGTTAATCCTTCCCAAGGCTTTTGGGAGCAGTGAATGTGTCAGTGATGGGGCTTCACACGGGACAGGGTTGCTGCAGCAGCCAGAGACAGCCATTAACAGAGGAAAGTCAGATATTTTAAGTGGTGTTTGGTATTCCCAGTGCCTAAATCTGGGTTACTTTTGCTTAAGCTTTAGGAGAAGGCAGAGCTGTGTGTGGGCCTCGGTGCTTTCCCACAAGACCACTGAGTTCCTGATTGATCTTGACAGAAACTTTGGAAAACTTGCTTGAATTAAAAATATATTTATCTCTGAAACTTAATGTGCTTGGGCACTGATCCAAAGTCCATTAAAGCAAATGGGAAGAGTCCCATTGGTTTTATTCCTTTTCAGCTGCTGCCTTTAGGACAGTGCAGGTGATAAACAGCAGGATGGATTTGGGGCAGGATTCTCCCAAGAGCTGCTGAGACGCTTTTAAAATCCCCTTTTCAGCTCCCTGATGTGATTGACGTTTATACTCTGGGTTAAGGCATTACAGAGATCCTGTTTCTTTGTATCCTGCTTGTCCAGCAATAAATAAGATCCCCATGAAAGAAAATAAATATGTTGTGGCAGTTCTTTGAATGGAGGAAAAGGGGGTGTGGGTGTTGGTGATCCTTTTGAAGTGGAATTCTAAGTCAATATCTGAATGCCTTTCTAAAGGAAAGTTTGATTTGGCTTTCCAAGGATCAGAAAAAAAAATAAAATAATAAAAAAATCTTATTCTTTAAATGTTTGCCAGGATTTTAGTCATCTTGACTTAGAAATTCTGAAGGGGGGCACTACACAATTGAAAGTCCAGGTTTGCATTTGCCATGAGAGCCACTCTCTACTTGCTACAGAATGTTTGTCAAGAGTATTTCTCAATAATTGAAATAATGTATGGGCTTGGTTTTGTGTGTAAGAGTGATTCATTTGTGGATATAACATTTGATCAGGGAAATGAGACCATCACTGAACTTGTTTCTCAGGAGGAAAGAATTTCTCTTATTGTGTTCATGAGTGGGGCATTTAAAGGAATGTGTTCCTTAAGCCAAATAATACTGATAAGAAAGCCCTAAATATGAATTTTAACTTTTCTTGGCATGGATTTTTGTGGGATTAGATCACCCAGTCAGATAGAGAAGTTTTCATTAGAAGGCAGATTTACACCCAGTCCTGCTCCAGGTCAGAGAGAACTCTCCCAAACAACATAGCCAACTTCCTTCCATGAGTAAAGACATGGAGCAATAAAACTCCAGAAAAGTCAGTATTTTTATCTAATTTTCTCAGGCAAGAGCAGTACTTTGAAGATAAATCACTTCCCTGGCTCAAATAATTTAATTGGTTTCAATCATCTGGCAGGGAAAAGGTGCAATAAACAGCGTGATAGTGCCAAGTGTGTGATAGCAGAGCTCTGCTTGCACTGCTGCTGGGATGGCCCTGCTGGGGCACTGGCTCTGTCCCTGTGCTGCCAGGGCTGGATCCCCATGGGGCTCTTCATCCCCCTTGGTGCTGCTCCAGTGCTCCAAATGGGGCACTGGGGACAAAGGACAAGCACTTAAAAGCAGCTTGGAGGTAATGGTGAGTATCTCCTGTCCTGCTGCTGGCTCTTCTCTGGGAGGGATTTCCTGCTACTGCCATAAATTGTAGCAGATTATTATTTTGAAGTGTTTTTCACCTGGTAACAGCTACAAATCAATGTAGAAAATAACCCTAAAAAAGGGGGGTTGGCTCTTCCTGCAGGCCACCAGTGATGGGACAAGAGGAAACAGCCTCAAGCAGCAAGGGAGGGTCAGCATGGACATCAGGAGGAATTTCTTCATGGAAAGGGTGGTCAAGCATTGGAAGGCCTGAGTTCAACTCCCCTGAGCATCCCAAACCAACTTGGTCCCCACTTTCTGTGTTCTGTGGCCTGGCATGAGCAGGCAGGCAGGATCTGGACCTGAGGTTGCTGTGTGTACAGACTGTACCCATGAGCTCCTCACTGAAACTCCTGGGAGGATTTGTTCCTGCCACAAGAGGTTTCTGGTGTCAGGTTCTGGCCCCATGTCAGAAGTTTGTGGTAGCTCCATTTTCTTCCCAGCCTTCCCTGAAAAGTGTTCTCTAATGACTTGTTTCAGCCAAGTAAGGCAGGCAGTGAAAGATTAAAAACTTGCTTCCTAATAGGCAATCCTATGGTTTTTGGTAATACTTTTTCAATGTGTGCAAGCTGTTGTGGAACAGACAAATTCACGTTTCAAAAGCAGGACTACTTCCATCTCAAAAGGGAATCTTAGAAAGGCAATAAATCTTTTAAATGGTTTTATCATTCTAATACAATCTTAACATGTACAGTCACAGATTTGCACTTGGAATAAAAAATATTCAGGACACTGAATGCTGCTTTGAACTCTTTCCTACCACAGCCCTTCCTAAACTAGCAAAAAAAAAAAAAAAAATTAACTTACCAAAGGACCACTTGGCTTTTCTCAAGTATTGATTGTGCAAAGGTTTAAGATGCAAGTCTGGTCACTCTGGCAGGTGATTTGTAGCTGTTGCATTAGAAAGATTTGAGCAAACAAGGTGCAGGAAGCAGCAGGGCTGTGAGTGCTGCCAGGTGTCCCTGGCACGGAGGGCTCTCCTCAGGCAGCCTGTTGGTACAAGATGGTCTGAGCAGAGCCCTCCCTGCAGGGGGCCAAAAACACTGAATGAATTCATCCTGGAAAGGTTGTGAAAAGGAGTCCGAGGAGAAAGGAGTAAGATGAGCAGGCAGCTGAAGAGATGGGAAAATCAGCGGTGATAAACTGAACTGCTGATGGAGTGGCACAAAGCAGCTTTGCTGTAATGCTGCTGACATCAGTGGGAGGGCTCTGGAACTGCAGTTGGCTTCACAAATAAAAAATCAGAATCAAATAGTTGAACATTTCAAAACAGGAGTGTTCTCAATAAAAGCAGCCAAATGTGCAAAGGATTTAAAAACCCCACTTGTGTCTCCAGCCTGCTGCCCACACTGATCCTGCCCCTCTGCTCAGGTGAGATCCCACCCGCAGAGCTGCCTCCAGCTCTGGGTCCCAGCACAAGAAGAGGCACCAGGATGATCAGAGGGATGAGCAGCTCTGCTCTGAGGCTGGGAGAATTGGGATTGTTCAGCCTGGAGAGGAGCAATCTTTGAGGTGACTTTATCACAGCCCTTCAGTACCTGAAAGGAGCTGAGAGAAGGAATGGAAAAGGACAATTTACAAGGGCCAGGAGTGATAGGACCAGGGAATGGCTTCCCACTGACAGAGAGCAGGTTTAGTTTGGAGATTAGGGAAAATTTCTTCCCTGTGAGCGTGGTGAGATCCTGGCACAGGGTGCCCAGAGAAGCTGTGGCTTCCCCATCCCTGGAACTGTTCTAGACCAGGTTGGATGGAGCTTGGAGCAGCCTGGGATAGTAGAGATTGTCCCTGCCCATGGCAGGGGTGGAGCTGTATTATCTTTGATGTCCCAACCCAAACCATCCTGGGATTCTGTGAACGTTTCAGCTCCTGACATCAATTTATTAGAGAACCACAAGATCTAACTGGCACACCATCTTTAAATTGCTTTTTTCCCCACATGTTACTTTGGAAATTACTTTCATTTGGTATTACCCTTTGAAGAAACTCATCAGGTTAACAGACAGATTTGCCATGCTTATGCTGAGCTGGGTTTTAATTTTTTTGAGTGGTCCCTGTTTGTGATGGTGAGTGCATCATAGGGGTGGGAGGAATTCAGTCATAAATCACTGCACAAGCCTGAGCTGCAGAGGATGGATTAGGTCTTCATTCTGAAGGGGTGGGTTTGTTTTATTTCCCACTCTACCCCTGCAGGGTAGAGTGGCCTCAGCAGCCACCAGGCTGTGTTTATGGGAGGGCTCTGAGTGGGGGGAAGCATTTGAACATCACCACTCTGTCTTTCTGGCTGCTCATCTTGAGGGTCACATCTGGGGGAGTTTCACTTGGGGGTTGCTGGGATGCAGGCAGAGAGAAAAGACAAGTGGGAGGAAGGGGAAAGGGGAAGAAAGAGAGGATTTCTCTCATGTTCTCTTCACACACTCCTGTCTTTCATCCTGTTCCCTATCCCCCTGCTGAGGTTTGCCACGGAATGACAAGGCAGCCTCCGTGGTGTGAACCTGACAGGAATGTTGCCAGTTTTCACAGACATCTAATTTCCTTCCCCATCACCTTCCCAAAGCTCGCTCTAAGGGGCTGTTTGGGAGGGGAGAGCGTTATTGATCCCTCTCAACTTGGTGTTTCATTAAAACACAGCTCTGGGCAGGGAGCCAGCCCTCAGCTCAGCCCTGCTCTCCACAGCAGCCGTGCCAGGAGCTCCAGGGGACTCTGGATGAGTTTTGGGGATGGATAATGACCCCATCATGCAGCTACTTCATGTTCCTCACATGCAGGTGATGATACCACGAGTGTTTTATGGGGGGGTGAGCAATTCTCCCTGCTCCAGCCGCCTCTGACACATCATTAAAAGAAAAAAACCCAAAAAGTTTACATTTAGTCTTGCCAATGTCCTCCACCTTCAAGAAGGATTCATCAGGAAGGGATGGTATTTCCATAGCAACAAGGGATTTTTTTCAGAGAACTGGTGAATTTCCAAGGCACAAAAGCTTGTTCAGAGCCCAGAAGTACCTGGATGGAAAACAAAACAGATGGTAAATCCTCTACAGTTTGTTTTTTTTTGTTTCAGAATGATTTTTTTTGCCAGTTATCCTCCACTTTCCCCCATGTCCTAAAATGTTTGCTTTGCAATGAATTCCTGATCCGTGACGGATCTAAGGCCCTGCCCAGTGGAACTGGAAGTCAGCAGCACCACGGTCTGTCCACACCAACAGCTGATCTGCAAGGGACTGGCACTCCAGGCTGCTCAGAAAACATCCCGGGTTTTCTTTGGATTCCCAGCCCTCAGAAACATTTCTTAATATTTTCATGTTTTATAAAGCTTGGGGAATTGGGAATTCACCAAGCAAAAGGTCCCTGTCTTGGAAAAGTGCTCTAAGCATGGACCTGGCCATGCTGCAACTTGATTTTTATTTTTTTTTCCTGAGATGCTGCAATTTCCCAGAGAACAAGAACTGGTATTTTAATATAAATGGGGGTTCTCCACATTTCTCAAATGTTATTGATAAATTATTTTGTTACATTATTGATAATACATTAATAAGTGTTACTGATAGTTATTGCCTTCATCATCATCATCAATCACTGGGAAAACCTTTTTGCCTCTGTTCGAGCCATTTTTTCTCCCAATCATGGAATGATCATATTTTCCAAGAGTCCCAAAAAGAGGAGGAGCTCAGCTTAGGCCAAACACTTCAGCTGTGGGAGTGGTAGGACAAAGGAATTACAGTCCAGCTGAGCCTGGCTTAATGAAGTTCAGGAGGAAGAAGAGAAAAAACTCTGAAGTAATACATATTTTCCAATTTGACTTCTTTCCATTATCTTTTGTTGTATGCCAGTGTAAAAATACAAGGCTTGACAAAGAAATTGTGAGGGTGTCCATGGTTGTTTCTCATGATTTAATTAAAAACCAAAGAATAGGAAGAACCTCCATGGAAGAACCTCCAACTCCAGGACACCCAGGACTGGTGGGCCCTGACAGATGTCTCCGTTTTTGTGTTACACCTTGGAAATGCAAATTTTGCCTTTAAGTTAATCTCTGTTTTAGTTTTCAGGTCCTTAATCTGCTTTTCAATTTGTTTTAAAGCTGAACAATGATCTATTACATCCAGCAGGGATGCTAGGAGGGAATTGGAGGTAATTTAACTTTTTATTTTTATGATGGAGTTTTGCCAGTATCAAATTTTCATTTGTAACCAGCACATTTTCAGTTGTGAACCCCTTTTCTTGAGCATCTCCACTGTCACTTAGATGTCCATTATTTTATGCCATTTTATGCTTTCCATTTGCCAAAGGGGTGCTGAGAGGAGACAGAAAATTCCCCACACCCTTCCATGCTGCCATTACTGACAAAATGCCCTTAATGAAAAAAAAAAAAAGATGTGAAAACTGAGCTATTTCTTAAATTATGGGTTTGAATAAATGGCAGATCATTTGTAGGAAAAAAGACAAGAAAAAGGAAAAGAAAAAAAAAAGAGAAGAAAAGAGAAGAAAAGAAAGAAAGAAATGAGAAAAGAAATTCCTGCTTTTACTGATTACAGAATTCCTGTTTTTATTAGGGTCGTCAGAGATGAATTGTGGAAAGCTTTGGGTAAGGAAAAGCATTTAGAGAACTCTGTGGTAGTTGGACTGTAATATCCATGATGTGTTTAGATTTTTCTTGTTCAAATAAATAATAAGTGTAGGTAAGGTCAGCTTAATTGATAAGAAAAATGGAATTGTTAATGTTCTGTGACATTAGCTATCACTGTGGTATTTTCTAATGCCAAGGCCATTTAGCAACTGATGAAAACCCAAAGTTCACAGTAATGATTAACATTAAATAAATTCCCCTTTCCTTTGAATATGTAGGCCCCATGTTTTTTGGGAGTGCTGAAAAGGATCACTGGGTTGAAGAAATATAAAGCTTACAAGGTCTAATTTCTGAAATTAAAATCTCATTATTAATAGCTAAATACAGTTTTTATTCATCAAGTGGTAAAAAGGATGAGAAACTTAAATGTCAGAATAAGAATTCTGTTTCTGTAGCAGCTTGCTTTTGCCCATGCAATAATTGTCTGCTCCTCTTATTGCAGCTCTCATGGAGATGCATTTGAAATCCATATTGATTAATTCATGCACGCTGTGACTTGGTATCTAATTCTTTCCTTTGTCAGCTTGCTGGAACTGCAAGAAAATATCTGATCTTATTCCTCTGCTGGAATGATTTTTACATGAATTTTTAACAGCCAGACCTTCACTTGTATTTACTTGCAGGACCAATGTTTCAGTCTCTACCTCTGGCATGCCAGCAGAGATGATTAATTCTTATTGCTTTTTGGGACAATAAAAAGGACTCCAGTGAAGCTCTTCTAAATTGGAAGCATTTTCTCCCCTTTTTTGTTTTTTGTTCTTAATCCAGCAGCTGGTTTCTATTTGCTTGGTTTTTTTGTTGATTTTTTTTGGTAGTCACAAGGTGAATCCTTTCCTTCTTTATTTGCAGGATTGTCAGCAACTTCCTGATGGATATTTCTGCCTGGTAGTGACCCAACAGCCAGACCACAACATTTGCACTGTGAAGGCTTTTTTTTTTTCAAACACTGCTAATTTCTCCCCTAAAATTCTGGTGGAGCCATGAACAAGGATGTAATTTAAACACCCCTTCTGCAGTTGGGAGACAGGGAGTACATTTTTTTTTTGTGGCATTTCACACGGAAAGAGGGCTCACCTGTGGGGTACCAGTGTTTACAATGATTACATTCCATTATGGCATCCGGTCAGGAGTTTGCTGTGAAAAGCACAGCAGGAATTCCATCTGGGAAAGAGCTCTGGCATCCCCAGCAGAATTCAGGCAGAACTGAGACACCTTAAGGCCAAAATCACGATGTAAAATCACAGAAACCCAGCTCTTCTGGGAGGTCAAAAATGTTGGAGGTCTCTTCCATTGAGATGATCCAGGGATAAAGTTTCCCCCTTTTTTGGAGGGATATGGAGAACTACAGCTGTAGTTCTTCAAATGAAATCAAGAAAGGAAATCTTGCATAAAATGGAAGAATTTGCAGTCAATGCTTCAGATGAGTGTCCTGAGATGTTTTCCTCTCCCATCCATTGTCACTGCCTTTAAATGGTTTATCCAGAGCTCCAGGTTCCACTCAAGGAGCTCTGTGCTGACATGAAATGAGCTTTTCTGCTATTAAATTCATGGAGGAGAAAAAGCTTTTCAAAGTTTACATCTTGCAGACTTGTACTGAACTGATAAAAGTCATTTCTCCAGATATTTGGAATTCTGAGGGCCTGCAGCAAGACATTCAAGATTGTCACAGAATCCCAGAATGGTTTGGAAGAGACATTAAATCTCATCTCATTGACTGTCCCATGGGCAGGGACACTGTCCCAGGCTGCTCCAAGCCCTGATGTCCAGCCTGGCCTTGGACACTTCCAGGGATCCAGGGGCAGCCACAGCTTCTCTGGGCACCCTGTGCCAGGGCCTGCCCACACTCAAGCCAGGAATTCCTTCCCAACATCCCCTCTCACCCTCCTCTCTTTATCACAGAACTTGCAAAGATGTTTTATAATGGAAAGTTTCCCCAGTGACTTAAACCAGGAATGAGGTGAGTCCTTTTTTTAACACCACAAAGGTCTGGAGGATGCACAAATCAATTTTGCTCCCACCCCTTTTCTGTCCCACCTGCATCCCAACGCCCCCAGTAAGGTTTGCCTGTTGATCAGAGTTATTCAGCAAATCACAGATGACAGCAGTGTGACTTCTAGGGGCTGATATCCCTGCCAGCCCAGAAAAGCAGGATCTGAGCTTCTGATTTTTCATGTTTCAATAAGCAACTACAGTGGTTTAGCTACAAAAAGGAATTTAATACAAGCAGACCAAACCACCCTTATCGTGTTTCATACAAAGTCTACTAAAACTGCAAACTTTTGCAAGACAGAATTATTTTAATGATTATATTAAAAAGCTCTTCTCTAGGGAAGCATCTCTCTCTACAGATGTGCTAAATAAGCAACATTTCCTCATATTTGTAAGCAATTCCAGTGAAAGTTCTTTAAAATATGATCTGTTGGCGTTCTGGCTGTAAAACTGGGCTGTGATCTGCATTCCTTTTTGTGTCTTACCCTCTTTTATTGATGTGGAATCATTGAACTATTTCTACAGGGCTATGGGAAATGATTTGGTATTGCTGCTCAAGCTAATCATTATTCACATATAAACTGCCCATTTACTGTTTCTCATATCCAATTTTTGAAGAAAATATTGATGATGACACCCGAAATAACTTGGCAAGGCTTTGAAAAAGCTCTGCAAATCTATTACAGAGATGAATTGCAAAAGTGAGGTGCACTCACTAACCATGCCTAGTGAATACCAATAGATAAAGTTCAGTTGAGGATTTCTCAGTTTCAGCCTTTCTAGGAAGTTTGTGCATGTTATTGTAAGCAAATTCCTGATTCCTGGTTTTTCTCAGTGTGGAATGGAAATAAACTGAGGGGCTGGAGTTGTGAAAATGGAAGGAAAAGGCTACTAACCACTACAAACAACAGAATTCTCTTTGGAGTTTAGGTAAAGGCTGCCCTAAACCAGCCAGGAGCTGTTTGAGAACTGTATTAACAGCAAATCATGGAAGACAGCAAAAGTCTTGCAGTGGCTGTGTGAAAAGCAGCACTGGGGAATTTGGGATATCAGGAATGCACAGCAGGGCTGTGAGCCTGAGCAGCAGAAGAAAGGATGCAAGGTGAGTTCAGGCTCACATCTGTACAACCCTGAGCATTTAAAATGTGTCATCATGGATCAGGCGAGGAGAAGCAAAGCAAATTCAGCCCAGCCTTCCATGAAAACCCAGCTGCCCATTCCCTGCATGCCCAGGAAAGATCCATCTGTTTGGAATCAGTGCTGCCAGGGTGATCTGCAGGTTGTGGGGACATCTCCTGACAGGCACACTTGGAAAAAGGCCCTGAACCTGCTGGCAAAACCCTCTCAGCCCTGGAGATCCCTGCACTTGCCTGCCTTCCTGCTCTTCACACCCACCCTCCACTGAAAAGCTTCAGGAAAAGGCTGCTCACATCCAGGCCCCTCTGAGGTTTGGGCATAGAGCACCATTTCACTCCTGATGGGGCAGCTTCGGAGTCAAAGGGAAGGATGATCCTGGGCAGAGCTGGGAATTTCAGAGCTGGAGTGTGGAATGTCTGCCAGGCAGTGCTTGTAATCTGCCTCACCCTGTGATCAGCCAGGAGCTCCCCTGCTGCCTTACTCAATACCTGCACACAAACAAGAGTTATGTTCTCTCTTTCCTACAGTTTTGGAGGGGGGAAATAGCAATTTCTATTTTTAAAACCTGAAAATGCCTCAATGCATTAACGCTGTTCTGTATAAAAAGCAAAGAGAGCCTAGAGATTCAGAAAAACAAAGGATTAGACAAAGGTAAACAGTTGTGATGTCTCTGGCTATGAAACAGCAGCTAAATTGTTACATTTTTATAATTTCTTAAGCCATTTTACCACATCTATAACTTAATTTGCCTTGTACAGACACAGCAAAAGCTTCTGTTTTCCATCTCCTGATATTTTCTTTTATTTTCTTTGGGCTTTGCCATTAAAGCTGCTTTAATCTTTGTAGATAAATCTTCAGGTTTTCAATTTTTTTTCTCTCTCTGAAGACTTCAGCCGTCTTAAGTCTTTACATTTCACCATGTTTAAATATTTTAGACAATTTGAAGCCCTATTTATAAATGGATATCATTAAGATTAGGCTCTAATAAGTGCTAATCTTTCCCTCCAACCAGGGAGATAAGGCCTGTCTTAAACTTGAATGTCTTAAAACAAGTTCATTTTTTTAATCCTAGTAAAGTGAAGAAATAAAACACTACCCAGCAGCTGTATTCACTGGAAACACTGGAGATAATCCTCCCATTTATTACTGCAAAGTGCTTTTCCCTGGAGGTTTCAGCCTGCTTCACCTTCAGATGTGCAGGCTGCAGGTCACAGAGCCTGAAACGTGGTAATGAAACCTGAAAATCACCTGGCCTCACGAAAAACTTCCAACTTGGCTCCAATTTTGGATGCTTTTGGTTGAGTTTTGGGTCAAGCAGGGCCGATAAAGGTGCTGTGTGTGTTTTTAGTTCAAGGCACAAATTAATGGCCTGGTCTGCACTGCACACCTCGAGGTGAACAACATCTCTTTTCATCAGGGGAGCTCTGATGCTTGGAGGTGTTGAGTTCATTTCTGCCCCTGCTTGGCTGAGCCCAAGGTTTGTGATCAAACCAGGAGCTCTGGCTGAGCAAGGAAATCTTTTTTTTTCATGAAGAATGCTAAAAAATTACCCAATGTGGCAATTTCATGTGTTGTTCTGGGGAGTGAGAAGGAAAATTTTGGCAGTGAATCAAACCCTGCTTGGGTTTTGCTCCCCAAGCCCTCTCCTATCAAGCAAAAGGGATTAAGCTGTCCAGGGTTTCCCCTGGATTTAAATAGTTTTAATACTCCAGACTATCTTAAATGGGATCTGATGGGACTAAAGGTAAAACATCATCATCTGATTGGTAGCTGTCATTCCATGTGTGCCTCTGCAGCCAAAAACAGGGAGGGGGAAGAAGGAAAACAAGGTTCCTGGTGTATGGACAAAATGGAGCAAATAATTCACAATTAATAAGAAACACAATCTCCTCCTGAGGACTAAAAATACCTTGCTTTTATTGAAAGTGTATTTATTGAAAGTCATCAGGTAAGTAAAATGATGTTACTTCTATTTCTTGCCTGGTCGTAAGAATGAGCAGTTCCAGAGCAAATTTAAAGTTCATTTCCTGCAGATCCTGGTTTATGAGATTTTAAAACAGGCCTTTGGCAAATGGTCATGAAAGTGGAATTTGAACTGCACCCAAGTTTGTGGAGAGTGATAAAAGGCAGCTTGCGAAAAAAATGAAATTATATTTCCTGATCATCCTTCATTTCCAGTATTAATGTAACTCATAGCCCTGCAACCTCAGAAATTTTGATCTGGAACCTCACCTAAAGCCTGAAACAAATGCAAGGGATTGCAAATCAAAGTAGGAATGTGGGTTGGTACAAGCCACGCTTGGTCAGTCCCTCAGTCACCTCTGTGCTCAGGAGTTCTAACAGTGGCTGTAGATACAGAGCTTCAAAAACAATTAAAAATATTTTCATAGAGGTGAAAAGCCCCACAAAGTTAATAAATCTGGCTCATTTTTGCCAGGAGCATATGAGAACAAAGGAAGAGAATTGTAATAGGAACACGGGAGGTTTATAACTTATAGCACAACTCCACCAGAAGGATCTGAGTTGAATTTCAGTTTTTATTTTCTTTATGAACTTTATGTTTAGTTCCAGTAAAAGCGACTCTGGGAGAAATCAGGCAAGCACTGACTTCTTTGTGTGATCTACACTTGTGAAAGTTGATTGCAAAAATAGGGAATTATGTTTATGAAAATCAGATCTTGGTAAACAAAACAAAAAATACAACTGAGCATCGGAGGAGATACATAAAATGGCTGGAAGTTAAATAATCTAATTATAAATATGATGGCATAGAGGATGCCAGCATCAAATCCTGCATTATTTCCTCTCCCATGCATGTAAATCTAAAGGGACAAACCCCAACAAAACAGGCTCTTGATGCTCTTCCAGCTGAAGTACTCAATCCAAAGCTCACAAAGTCAGTATGAATCACTTAAGTTTAGGATGCTGAGTGCCAATTTTTCTGCAGGAAATCATTCTTACATCTAAAATCACATTTTTTCCTAGCAGAAACTTCATAATTAAAAGTAGTCTTGAGTATTGTAACATAATTTATGTAGAATTTTGGCAGAATTTATGTAGTGTATCGCTTCTACTTTCTTTGAAAATAACAAGTAAGTATGCACACGTACAATGGGATGCCTTTCAGTAAGGCATTATTCTAGAATATTAAAAACTGTATTCATCTGGCTGCTAAGAACATGATTTTCCTACAGGGAAGAACATGTTACAATGCTACAAAACAATACTCCAGGTAAGGTCCAGAATACAGAATATTTTCAGGTTGATTACACATTATGCAAACTACTTGAGTTCCTTCTCAAGATCAAAAAATCCATAAATCCATATGTGTTTCCACAGGCTCTCCACTCAAATTGCCTGTCAGGGTAAAAAAAAAAAAAATATCTTGAAAATGGTGCTGTAACCAGGATGATGAAGGAAAATTACTGCCAGACAGATTATATAGTGAAGAAAAACAGCCTAAGTTATTGTGTGCCTCCTAGCCTGAATACATATGGGACAAATGCAAATTTGCCAAATGAAATACAGCTTAGAGTGCATAAATTTCAAACAGATAATACTTCGTCCTTATTAAATCTAGGCTTGGATCGTGGAGTGCTTTTTTTTTTCCTGAAACTCCAGCTTTTCTGTGGAGGCTGTTTATCCTCTAAAGGAGCATCAATTATAAATAATGGTCAAGCCACCAAAATTGGAAGGACAAGACTCGAAGCAAATAAACCGCAACAATATAACTGATAAAACCCTGAATATTGCCGTGCACTCCAGGAATCCTTTGAGGGGATTCTCATTTATCGGCAGAGACATAAATAAATACCTGGTCTGGAAGAGCAGAGCTGTGATGCATGGATCTACAGCTCCACAAATCTACAGGGTGGGCATAAATAGAGCTTTTGTGAAAAATTAAACATCGCAAGGATGTTTAGCTCTGTGGGCCCTGAGCACTAACTAAAGGTTAGCGGGGATAATGGGATAACTTGTAAAAAAAAAAGCCATTTGAAGCCTCCTTGCCCTCAGCGAGGTTGATTTAGATTTTAGCTACTGGAAGCACGGCATTAAATGAGCAGGAACAGCAGATTGCTTCCTACAGAGTGGTGAATAAATAATACATTAAAATGAAACCATAGTAAAGCCTGGATTCAGAGACAAACCGGGGGGACGTTTTCAGAAGTTTGGGAATAAAGGTTGGAATGAGATGGGAGGGGGCTCATTAAAAGGAGGGAGAGGGACTTTTTAGAAGGGTCTGGAGTGACAGGGGCAATAGATTTAAATTGATGAAAGGCAGGTTTAGATTAGACAGGAATTGTCCCCTGTGCGGGTGGGCAGGCCCTGGCACAGGGCGCCCAGAGAAGCTGCCGCTGTCCCTGGGTCCCTGGAAGCGTCCAAGGCCAGGCTGAGCGGGGCGGGGAGCAACAAATGGAAGGTGTCCCCGCCACGGCAGGAGTGGCAGTGGATGATCTTTAACGTCCCTTCCAAGCCCGGATTGTTCCGCGGTTCTGTGATAAATGAAGCTCTGCCCTCAGCCGAGCTCCGCGCCCCCCGCACGGAATCGCCTTTCCCCTCTCCCGCCCCCGCCCGGCGGCGCCCAATGGTCGCTCCCGCGCTGCCAAGGCAACGGCGCCACGCGCCGGGACCGAGGGGCGGCGGTGGGGCCGGGACGGCCGCGGGGAGCGGGATCGGGACAGCCCCCGCGGGAGTGAGCCCTCGGTTCCCCCTCAGTACCGCCCGGGGGGAGCCCTCAGCTCCCTCTCAGCACCGCCCGGGGTGAGACCTTTGTTCCCCCTCAGCACCGGCCGGGGTGAGCCCTGAGCTCCCGTCCAGCACCGGCCGGGGAGCCCCGGGAGTTCCCCTCAGGAGCCGAGGCTCCCGCCCAACAATCCCGTCCCTGCGCGCAGCCCATGCCCGAGGAGCGCTGAGGGTACCCAGGGCAGGTTTAAGTTGTGTAAATGCACTGCAGTTGTGTTGGCCCTGGCACTGTTCTCTCTATTGCCCCTCTCACGCCTTTCTGGTTTTAGGTTACACTTCCAGGCGGTTCATTCTTCCCCGCCCCGCAACTTTTCATCAGGCTTGGAAAGACACCGGTAATGAAAAAAAACCAAAACAAAACAAAAACAAACCCGAACAACTCCACCGCTTTACTGCGGAGCTTTTAACACCTTTATTTTGTGTCTGCCCTTGTGCTCTGCTCTGTTTCCCCAGAGCGGCCGTCGGGACCGAGCACAACCCGCAAACCGATCCCACACCGGAGCTTGAGAGGCGCTCTAAAGGCAAGTACGGACTCTGCTGCCGCTATGCACCTGCTGTTTATCGCCACACCTGTTATTTATCACCCCAGCTGTTATTTATGGCCCCACCTATAATTTATCACCCCATCTGTTATTTATCACTCCACCCGTTTTTTGCTCCCTCTGCTCTGCTGGGGTTAGAGCTGCTGCAGCTCGCAGGTCAGTGACTGTAGCTCCGTAGTGTGGGTAAGAAGGTTTTTCTCTTGAGAAACATGCTTTGTAGTGTGGGTTTTTATGGTTTGCAGTTTGGGGGATTTTCCTTTTTTTTAATTATTTTTTTTTAATTTTATTTTTTTTAACAGACTGTGTGGAGAGACCTAGACCATCCTGCCGTGGTCCTTTGGGTCTGAAGTTATTTACAATACAGCTGAAATTACAGTTCTTGGTTAAACAGTTGTAGTGAGATGACTATGTTTTCTTCCCTTAGCTGCTATAATTTTTTTTCCCTTAACTAAAAACTGAGCTATTTCAAACCACTACAACAGTGAAGATACACAACTCACAGAAACAGGTGTTGAGTTTGCAGAGGTACCAAGGAAAAACATCTTTCTAAAGTGTGGTGAAATTGCAAAATATGGTAAAAGGACTTAGGGAAAGTGGCATTTAGCTGTTTTCATGTTGTGTTCCTGATCTTATTTTATGTGTGCTGTATGGCGTTACACGTAGGAATGGATAATTGGTTTAGAAGTAGCAAGTGGAGTTTGAAGTGGTTGGTGTCACAGATGTTGGGGCATGGAGAATGTGAATTTATTATGAAAGACTGGGATTATTTTAGCATACCTGAATTAAAAGCTTATGTGATGTGGCTTTTTTCTTTCTTATATTTTGAATGTCATTCTTTTTGCTCTTTCTTTAAAGTAGTTAGCATAATGTTAAATGTTTGGAAGGACCAGAAGACTCAGTCATTGTAATTAACAGCAAATGGGTGGGGAGTGGTGATAAACAAACTCTTTATTGCACTTGGAATAATTCTTTGAAGGAAATAGTTTGGTTTGAAGTATTGGTAAGTGGATGGAACTTAGTGTAGCACGAAATCCACATTCATGGTGTTGATGATTGGATGTGAGCTGTTGCATAGACAGTAGTACCCTGTTGGATTTTATGGGTTTATTGATGTGAGGAGGCTGTTGGAATTTAGTCTGCCCTGGTTAAACTCTTGTAGTGTGAAATAACCTACACCCATCTTCAGCTGTCTGGAAGTTATAAACCTGCCTTGAAATTGGCCAGGAAGAGACTTGAGCTAAGCAGGGGTACAGGCTATGTGGAATTTGAATTTATTTAGCTATGCAGTCTTTAAAGTTGACTCAAATTTTGTTTAGCCCAAACAGCAGTTTTTCTTTTGTTACTTTGAACTGTACATCCATTATCAGCCCAGAGGAGCCTGCTGGAATGATGAAATTTGAGTACCAGTGTGGCAGAGGAGCAGGCAGAAAGGATGTGGCTAATTAGTGCTTGATTTATTTATGTTGATGAGTTGCTTCACTGTTTGCCTCACTGGGAAATTGTGTTGCCTATTAGAGAGAGAAAAGGGATTCATTAAACAAAAACCAGACAGAAAGAGGGAACTCCTCTGTGTATTTAAATGGCAAGTCTGTTTCTGAGGAGTTTGGGATTGCCTTTGCTGTGCTTCCCTGGCAGCCCTGAGGGCCCAGCTCAGGGATATTTTAGGATGCCATTCAGGCTCAGGGTGTGCATTTCCCCGTGGGGTTTGTTTAACTTTGACTCTTCTAGTCTCAGTGTTTAACAGTTGTTTTTATCCCACACAGGATTATGCTGTACAATGAATTCCTGTATTTCCTCAGAAGAATTCAGGGGGTTGATCACTGTCTATCCCATTAATGCTTGTTTTTCTCCACCCAGTGTTCCTGAAACTTTGTAGGGCTTTTTTATCTCTGATATTCTCACACAGCATCTCTGATATTTATCTCTGATATTACCACGTTTTTAAGTCATTTCTTTAAATATTTGCTTTCAGTGGAATATGTTAAAGTTAACTTATATAAATGGTACTTTTTTATTAACTACTTTCCTTCCTTGAGCTTGCTCAGCTGACCTGTGTCATTTGCCTCTGTTTTTATTATTAAACAGCCTTTGAGCCACCTCAAATCCAGTGTGTGACCTCCTCCTGTCCAGCTGTGCTGGGCCTGCCAGCACACATTTGCCAAGAGGAAAACTTTCTTCTATTCAAAATTAATAAAACCTTCTTTTGGACAGTGATAAAGGAGATGATGGTAGAATTGAGTGCTTGGGTTTTCTGACACAACAAAAAATATGTTTTGTGCACAAATCTGATGCTTTGTCAGTGCTGAAATGTTGCATTTCATGTGGTACCAGGTGCTTTAACTTCCACGTGCCATTGAGGGGTTTGGCCTCATGGATGGAGATATTTGGACACATTTTATCTGTATTAATGCTCAATTTCAGGTTTACCTGTTAACAGGCAGTTTTCCATTTGGGATATTTCCAATCCTAAGCTTCTCCTTATCATTTACTAGGTCCTGCCCTCCCCAGGAAGCTGAGATCCACAAGCTGCAGAAGTTTCCAAGCACCCTGTCAGCTGTAAGTCTCTGGGCTGTCAACTTTTGTTTCTTTTCCATGTGCATCCCAGCAGCAGCAGCAGGGAATGCCCAGTTTTGCACTGAACTGCAGTTACCCCACAAACATTCCAGCCCAGAAAGGGTCTGGATGTTCACCTTCCATTTAAAGTGCTGTATGAATTTGCTTTTTGGAGGAGTATTTTATTTTACAACCTGGGTTAAAAAAAAAAAAAAGAGTATATCAAATACCACTGAAGTCTGGAGAGAGGGATTAACTCTGCTCTGTGAGTTATTGTGTTCCTTTGTATCAATTTGTCTGTGACAGAAGGAATCTATCTTCCCAAATCAGGTGAGATGGTTTGACTTCACAGCCATTGGCACAATTTTCTCCTTCTTGGTGCTTTCTATGGCTTTGGTTTGAGAAAGGTGTGTTGTAGTTAATATTAATCTGCTTGCACTGAACTTTAGGGAATTGCCCAAATGAAACAGCCAAGCAAATCTTTTCCCTGGTATCATAAATGTAATAAAAAAAGGGTTTTTTCCCAGTTAAATTTAATTTTGATTTGCTCTAGGATTTTATTGGCACTTCATATAAACAAGTTTTGTGCTCCATTTCCCTCTATATATGAATATTTTTGGATGTGTAGTGAGTTTTTTACTGTTTTAATTTCAATCAAATTCCCATTTCAACAGGTTTCTAACTGTAGATCATTGAAATTCTCTTTTTTAGGAGTTATACTGGGCATCATGAATGTCAGTGATTTTGTAATTCTCCCAGGCTCAAAAGCTGGAACCTCAGCGAGATTAAAAACAAAGTAAGTGCATTCTATCTGATTGGGATTGAGATGTGTTTTCATAATTTTAGTAAGTTTTAATGCATCATTAACTAGAAGAGTGCAAGAGCAAGAGGAATCATGATGTGTTTCTTTTCTAGCATTTTCCCTATGCTTTTATCCTTTCTTTTCTCAGGCTTTAATCTACTTCCTGATTAAATTATGAATTTTATAACCCTGTGTATCTACTGGATAGTACAATCATACTAAAGAAATCAGTGGATTGTTCATTTTAATGAAATTAAACCCCAAAACTTTACGGGTACAGGCACATTTGTATCAGTTTTGTGGTGGGATTTGCACTTGAGCTGTCCTAAATTTTCCAGAGCTGTTTTCAGTCCTGCTGGGAGATAGAGGAGGGACATGGCTGTAATGACAAATTTTCCAACTTCTGTTTTTCTCCTTTAAACTCCTTCAGGTGCCTTACTCACTTCCAGGTGATTTCTAATGAATATTTCATATTTCCTCCAGAACTGTCAAGGAATTGCAGTTGGAGAAAGTGCAGTTAGAAACAGAAAACCAAGAGATGGAGAAGAGATTGCGGGAGCTGCAGTCAAACATGAGCAGAGAAAAAGAGGAGAGGAGGTAGGTTCAGTTTCCCTTTGGAAAACAGGTTCAATTTCCTTTTGGGAAAGAAGAATCCAATGAGATGCTCTCTCCACACCTCCAACTCCCCACATGGGATCTCTTGGAAAGTTTGGAATTCAGAATTATATTCACTCTCCTCTCTCCAGTCTTTCTTCAGTGATTAATTTGCTTCCCTATGACTTTGTTAATTTTACACTCTCATGTGATATTTGACCCGTTTTCCTCATTTATTCCCTCTTCTCCTTTTCCCTGTCTGACTGGATTTGTCACCTGGGTTTTCAGGCAGGAGGCAGAGTAGTTTCTCCTGCACCCTTCTTTATTTCTGAGGTTTCTGCAGAGGATGCTGTTGTTATTTTTGCTTTGATCCCCTTTTTGTGGCTTCCCAGAGAGGCACCTTGTGCATGATGGCAAACAAGGCCTGGAGCCAAGCACGGTGTAATGAGGCAAATGCTGGGGTGAAGTTTAAATCTGAGTCACTCTGAATGCTGGCAAATTTCTGCAACATCTGCCTCTTTTTCCTTGAGTTTCTGCCTGCTGTGCCTTGTCACTGGGAATGCAAATCCCTTGGATTTGGATCCCTTGGTGCTGCTGAGCAGTTGGCAGCTCTGTGAGCTGAGCTGCTGGGGCAGTGCTCTCCAGGTGATGTGTGGCACTTTTGTCTCCACATTATTCTCACAGAGCTGTTCTTGTTTTGCTCCCAAGGCCTTGCACCTGCAGGCCCTGATAGGGTTCTGTGGTGAGCTCTGAGGACAGGAGGCTTTGGCATTTGCACCACTGGAATCATGGAGTGGTTTGGGCTGGAAAGGATCTGAAAGTTCCCTGCATTTTTAGCAGTGCTGGATGAAGTCCTGGAGTAAATTGGGACAATGAAGGCTCACACAAAATGCACTTCTGTTTTTATTCTTCTGAAACCAGCCTTTGAGAATTGATAAGACTTTTTTTTTTTAAATTGAAAAACTTGGAGCAATTTAATGGTTTAAAAATAAGTACTTATTCTTACCCATTTGTTGTATTTACTGCTGTTAAAGTAGATGTGAAGCAGGTTGCAATGGAAAGGAGTATTTGTGCTTTGGGGAATTGATGATCCTATAGACAAGAATTTTATTTTTGTGATGCTTTTGTCATATTTAACAAGCTAAAGGAAAGCTTTTATTCTTCTCTCCCTTGCAGAAGGCCTAACGTTGAAGTTTGTTCTTGCCTTGGTTTGTAGGAAGTTAGGTGCTTATCACTGGAAATCTGGGCAGGCAGGACCAAGGACCACCCCAGCCCGAGCTGTGGCACAAAATAATGAAAACAGGATGAAGGTAGGAAACCATATTTGCAAGTAAAGCTATTTAAAGTAAAACAAGATTGAGAACTGGATTTCTGCTGCAGAACAGGGAAATTTCAAATACTGTAGAACCAAAAGGTTAAGCCCTGTCTGAATAAAATTCCTGACTGCTTATTTTTCCATACCAAACTCCTGATTCCCTTTGAGCTGGAGGAGCATCAGGTTTTGTTTGGTGATCTATTGGGGTTTTAGTTGCAATAAACAACAGATGATCACTGCTCATACAGATTTAATCCTGTAAGAGTGACACTGGTAGTGGTGGAAGTCA
The DNA here is from genome assembly GCA_017589585.1 of Phylloscopus whistleri. Classification (NCBI taxonomy): domain Eukaryota; kingdom Metazoa; phylum Chordata; class Aves; order Passeriformes; family Phylloscopidae; genus Phylloscopus; species Phylloscopus whistleri. The sequence continues at coordinate 2,126,286 of JADMLD010000042.1, read as the reverse complement.
TCAGGAGCTTATCCTTTGGCTGGCTGGTGCCCATGATGGATCTGAAATACTGAAAGGTTTTGGCTGAAACTTTGAGTGCAAGTTCTCTGCTTTCACAGATGGAATAAACCACAGTTAAAGTCTTTTCTTTAACTCAGGTTTATTGACTCTTTTTCTATGGCATCCTTGCTCAGATTTAAAAGAAGGAATGTAGAATTTTCCTGCTAAATCTTTGAAAAATCTGTTTTCTTTTCAGTATGTACAAATGGGGTACTTATTTTCTTTTGGAAAAGTCTGTGGCAATTTTTCTTAAGCTGGCAGAAAATGAGAACTTCAATGAAATTGCCTCTTTGCTTATGAGAGGAGAGGATCAGAATGAAAAGATTTTCATTCCCCACCTCTTTCCCTTCCCCCATGTCTGAGACAAGGAGCTGAGAGCTGTTGCTCCTTCAGAGACTTCAGGTTTCAGCTGGGGTGGCTGAGGAGATGAATGGGGCAGAATTTAAAAAAGGGCAAAATTAAAATAAGGGGTGAATGAGGGGCAGTGAGGCTGTGGAGTGAACTCTGATTGCAGGGGAAAACTGAGGAACAAAAATGCTGAAAGTTATTAATTACTGGGCTGTTAGCTCATGGAAGGGTCACCTGGACAATATTTCATATCTGGGGAGGGAAACTGGTCCTGGGCTTCATGGCTGTGTTGAGCTTTACATGGAGTTTTCTCTTTAAATCATGCCCTGCTATTTCCCTAAACCCATTTTCATTCTGTACAAGTTACTCTTTATTCATTATCAGTAGAACCTTACACAGATATATAAAAATATTCCTTCCTCTAGGTTTCTTCAGAAAAAGTGAAGTTTCAAGTACTCAAACACATTCAAGGTAAGGACATCTTTCTTAACCAAATAAACAAATTTCTGATAGATTATTGCTGCTTGGTGGTTGCTGCAATTAAATAATGAAGAAATCAGAGTGGAACACTGGATTAGTTGAGTTTTTTGGTTTGGTTTTGTTTTCAGAGCCAGTGAAAAAACCAGTTAAGCCTGAAAAAGATGTTGCAACTCATGAAAAATTGGGAGTGAAGGGGGTGGCCTGTGGATCACCTGAAATTAAGGGTGGGCTACTGGTAAGTAAGTGGTTTAAAAATAACTCAAGCAACACAATTTAAGGTGTGTAGATTTTTTTTTTTTGTTTCAGTATGTAGACACACATTTTTCTTTTTCTCTTTGATCATTACATAGTGCCCATGAAGTAAAGAGAAATTTTTCAGACTGATCTCCCTGAATGCAAGGAAACATTAAATGGTTCTGTTGTCAAAACTGTGACCACTCCTTTAACTAGTAACAGTTAAAAATATATATTTTAACTCTATTTTTATTAATTTGCCCAGCATGTGGGCATGACTGAGAAAGGCTGACCTCATCCTTAGCTAAGGAACGCTTCTCTGTGATTAAAATAAAATGTATGGTTGCAGGCAAAGGGGGCAAAATTAAGTGGTCTGTGAATGGTTTGTAATTTAAAATCCTTAGATAAAGCTCAGGGCAAATGTTGAATTCTGACTGCTTTCCAGGCTGGCACCTTGTTGGCTGTGTTAGAGTGGAAATTTCTATTATTAAGTGTGAGGTGATTTCTATTTAATAAGGGTGTTTTGCCTTTTAGCAAGTAGGAAATAATAATAAATAGGAAATAAATAATAAACAGGAAACCCAGCCTCCAAAGTGTGGTGTAGCCTCACACAATTCGATTTTTAAAGTGACCTTTGTGAATAGAAAAGTTTCACTGTTGAATAAGAACATTTTTATTCTAAAGAAGTATCAACTCAGAGAGATCCCCCTGCCCACGCTGTAATACAATGTGATTTATTTCCATTGGAAATACATCTTAGAGCTGCTAACCCTCAAAAGGAACTGATGTTTTGTGTGTGTCTTTGTAATGCTTTTCCTCTGTGGAAAAAAACAAACAAAACAAAAAATACCAAAAAGAAAGAAACAAACAAACCCCAACAAAAACAAAAAACCCACCCCAAAAAAAAGAAACAAACAAAAACCCCAACCAAAACAAAAAAAAAAAAAACTAAACTAAACAAAAACCTAAAAATAAACAAACAAAAGAACAAAACAAAAAAAACCCAAAACAAAAGCGAAAAAAACCAAAAAACCCCAAACCAAAACAAAAGAAACCCTAAAAAAGACCCCCCACCACCAACAAAAAAATCCCAACCCCAAAAAACCACCACGTGCAGATTTGGAATTTAAGATAACTTAACCAGGGGGATGTTGCTCCCGTGCTCCCACTTTCCTTCACGCCGATCGTGCGCGTTTTGCTTCTCCCAGCGGTTTTTAGGGAGCGATCCCGGCCCGGCAGCGACCCCGGAGCGCGGGGGCGGCTGCAGTGCCGGCGATGGCCGCCCGAGGGCGCCGCGCCCCCGCAGGACCCTGCAGCCGCTCCGCGTCCCGGGGGATCCCGGCGCCGGGAATGCTGGAGCCGCAGGGACGAGCGGAGTGGAAACCCGTGCTGCTGTCCGGAGCTGAGCTGCCCTTCGCTGGCCCCGCGCTCGGCTTGTTGTTCCCTGATGATCCCTGCTGAACTTTGCGCCCTGCTCACCCTGCTTTGCAGCGAGTGATGCCCTGAGCGTGCAGACACTGACACCTTGAACAGGCACCGTTTCTTGCTTTTGCAAGTCGCAAGTGCAGCTGGGTGTGCAGCCAGTCCCTGCATCAGTTGAAGCATAGGGCAGGTGGAAAGGAATTGGGAAAACTTCCTGATTGTAGGGGCTGCTAATGTGTGGCTTTCTCATTACACGTTCTGCCTGTACCTTTGCTGCTTTTTTTGTGGTAAGAACAGGTCTCTCATTACACGTTCTGCCTGTACCTTTGCTGCTTTTTTTGTGGTAAGAACAGGTCTCTCATTACACGTTCTGCCTGTACCTTTGCTGCTTTTTTTGTGGTAAGAACAGGTCTCTCATTACACGTTCTGCCTGTACCTTTGCTGCCTTTTTTTGTGGTAAGAACAGGTCTCTCATTACACGTTCTGCCTGTACTTTTGCTGCTTTTTTTGTGGTAAGAACAGGTCTCTCATTACATGTTCTGCCTGTAACTTTGCTGCTTTTTTTGTGGTAAGAACAGGTCTCTCATTACACGTTCTGCCTGTACTTTTGCTGCTTTTTTTTGTGGTAAGAACAGGTCCCTTGCTTGGAGAATGTGTAGACAAAGGATCTTTCCCATAAATACATAAATTATTTCGTGGTTTTGCTTGATAATCATCCAAGTGTTGGTAATGAAAACCTTCCACAGTAATTTTCTTTATTCTAATAAAAGCTGAAAAATCACTAAAGACCCAGTGTAGGACTCTTTTCTCCTTTTGTAGCTGTTTTCAGTCAATCTCATCAATTACAGTTTGGACTTCCCTGGGCTGTTGTTTGAATGGCTAAACCAGTTAGCCCCTTAAATGACCATTTTCCTCTTGCTGACCTCTCCAGATGTGCCTCTGTCGACTGAGAAGCTTCAATAATCAGCTCTTCATTAATAATGCACACAGCTCATCAATTCCCTTAAGTGAGACATGCTGCATTAAATGCCTCATTTAATCCCTCCTGTACATGGGATGTGGTGTCCATGGGCTCTGCTCTCTGATACCAAAAACCTTTAAAAGTAGGGGGTTTGGAAGAAAAGTAGGGGTCTGGTAAGAAAAACTTGTTCTTATTTAGCTCTTGGTAGTTCTTTGCAGTTAATTGTGAGCAAGATCACATAAAATGGGAGTGATCTTGATGACCAGGTAGCTCAGCTGAGCCCAGAAAACTGAGTGCTGCAGTTCCACAGCTGAGACTAAAAATGCTGCTGCCTGTCAGAAAGGCTTTATCAGTAACGTTGTGGAACTGATTTAGGAACCAGCCTCAGAATCAGCCTCTGCAAGCCTTGGAAAGCAGGACAAAGGATTGTTGCTGAGTGGTACCTTTGATGAGGAGGCTTCTGCAAAGAGTTTTCAGGAAGCTTTGCTTCAGTGGAGAGGAGGTAAAAGTGGTCCTGGAGGAGATCTGTGTGCCAGTGGGGTCCCATCAGGTATGGTTTGTTCTGTTCAATGACATTTTAAATGCAGTGGGAGACATTTGGGGGAGATAGATTTTAGATTAGTGAAGGCAGTTATTTTGTGAAGCTCAGAAAATCCATTTTATTCTTTCTCAGTGTGCCTTCATTAATAACAATCATCTCTGAAGGGTTTTTTTTTTAATTATATGCAGAGTGTTTGTAATGATCTCTGGCAGTGACAGTCCAGCCCATGTCCCTGTACCTTCCCAAGGCTTTGTGTCTCACGTGGCACTTCAGCATGAACTGCAATGCTCAAACAAAAAAACAGTTTTAAACTGAGGCAAGGAATGTGCAGGGCTCAGGGTTTTGTGTGTTCTATCCAAGTACATTTTCTGCTTGCCTTCACCAGGCTCTTAATATTTCTTTGTCCCAATGAAAAGCTGCAATCAGCTGAAGTATGCATGGAAAAATATGGAAAATTCTTCTGGTCTGATTGGATTTGTGCAAATCCGAATCTGTGTCTTGTTTCTCTAGTCTATGGATGGTGGGTTTTCTCTGTGGCTTTTTGTACAAAATAATATTAAGCTGATATTTTTTTTTCCATTTTTTTTCTTCTTTTCTGTGAGATTTTGATCTCTGGAATCATGGATTTCCATCCCCCCATCCTTTCTATGGCTCCAGTGTAATAATCTGTAATAAATGAGTTTTTATGGCTGCCCCCACTACTGACTGTGTTCTGTAAATATAATATTGCTGGCCATTTAAATTTTGGAGTTATGCAAAGACTGAGCTAAGCACAGACCCAAATGTGATGTTCATTCAAGGATAATGTAGGTAAAGAGCAAGTTTATAAGCTGGAACAACTGTATAATTTATTTTTTTTAATAATTCTCACAGAACCTGTGGGGGTTTGTGAGGTACAGACCAATGTTACTGCTCTGAAGGAACCCATCCACGTGGAATTCCAGAAGGATGGCCTGAGCTACATGGAGAAACTCCTGCTGAAGAAATACAGAAGGTATTGTTGAATTTGCTGCTCCTAATGAAGGAATTCAGAAATACCAAATGAACAAAATCCAGATGAAACTTTAAAAATATTAAATACCTTATAAAGAGTTAAGGGGAGTGTATACAGGGGGCTTTATTTTAATCAAATAATTATAACCAGACCTGATCACTTTAGAGTTCAGAATTCCTGCTGAGGGATTATTTAATGAGATTCTCCTTGCTCTCAGTTTATTGTACAGTTTGGAGACTGGTTTTGATATCTGGTTGCTTGGTTTTGGGGCATTTGCTACAGGAGTTTTATAGAGAAAGGGAATCTTCAGGATTCTTTTATTAACTATTACAGAGTTGTTTTATGAGTTCTTGAGGAGCAAAGTCACCTCAATGAAATTAGGAGGAGTCAATGCTGCTGTAGTAAATAGGCTGGTAGAGTTTCTCCTTTTTCTTTTTTTGTGGTATATTTTAAAATTATGACTTTTTAAGATTGGGTTTTGTTTTTTGTTCTTGTTTCAGAACTCCTGTCAATCAATTTTTTGCAAGTTGCATGGAAGATTCAAGGCCTGTGCAAGGCCTGAGTGCTCACCAGGCTGGGGCTGCAGGAGAGGGACAAGGAGATGATGATGATGATGATGACGACATTGAGGAGTTAACAGGTGTAACAGATTTCTGTTTATTCCATCTAAAACACCTTTTCCTTGAGCTTTCTTTTCTGTGATTGCCAAACGTTTCCACTCTTAAGCAGTCTCTGCTAAAAGTAGCAATAATAAAAGGAGAAAATTGTGATTTTTCATAAACAAAAACTGTGCATTTTATGAGTGTGCTTTGAACAGGAAAAACTGAAATGCATGAAATTATTTACATTTCACAGCTGAAGAGGTGAAGAAATACTGGGCATCTGTTTATAGAGTTGAAGAATCCAACACTGTTCCTGAAAACACAGAGTCCTCTTTGAAAATTGAGTTCCTTGATGATGTGAGTACATAAATAATGATAAAGGACTTAATGAATCTCAACAATGAACTGATTTGTTCAGGTCTTGATTTGTTAAATGTTTGAAGTAGCAACAGTTAAATAATTTCCAATAAGGAAAAATACTGGTGCATAGTTTGTTTTCCATACAAATGTGGCAGATGGATCATTCCAAAAGTTCCCAGTGATTTTTTTTCTGTTGTGTTCAGGGACCTGCACTATATGGGATTTATACACAAAGTCTGGCAGCTTTTCAGCACTTCTAAAAATTTTAATTTATTTTTAAAATTTTTGTCTGTTGCTGAGTGTGGGTCTCTTTATTTTTGTTTTTTTTTATTCAGTCTCACAGCAAGGACTTGGAAGACTCTTCAGTGGAGGAAACTGGAGCTGTGGGGATGAATAAGCAAGGAAAAACTGACCCACTGGAGTCTGGAAGGTGTCAGAAATGCAGAGATTGTGGGGAAGGAAAGGAAATAATCCCAAATTTGGGGTTAGTTCCTAAGAAATGGGACAGTTATATTTGAGTTATTAAGTGTACACAGTTTTAAAGCCACTAAGAAATATTAACTGCCTGTAACTAGAGAGGCATCACTTTGAAATCCTAACCCCATATAAGATGCATTTCTTTGCATTTGCTTGTCCTGAATTAGTAACATTTCTTTTTTCTGAGCTCTTACCTCAGCAGGAGCAGGAGCTCACATACAGATTTTAGCACTGATCAGTGCTGTGCACATTTTAGATACTCTTACTTAACTAGCCTTGTAATTCCACACAAAAGCAATAACTGATACATCTGCAATTCTTCTGATCTCCCAATATTATTTTATTAATAAATTTGATCTGTTTTGCTTTTTAGTATTCGTCTGGTCTTTTCCCCTTTCTCTATCAAAGCTCAGCATTTGCAGACCAGAAGAACACAGAACCAGCCCCTTAAAAGAGAAATGAGTACAATGGGAAAGTCTTCTTTCCATTTAGCTTCCTCAGCTGACACTTAATAGTTTTTACTTTTTCCTCTCAACAGAAATCCTGTTTCTCCTAAAGAAATTTCTCAAGGTAAATGTGAAAAGTTATTAAGTTCTTTGTTGAAAATATGTAAATGTGTTCAGTTTATCATCTTCATATAGAATGGGGTAGTCAACTGCAGTGGTCTGAAAAAATCCTTAAAGGTCTTTAAATTATGTGCCATTCTCTGGGCTATCACAATTTGATTTATTACAGTTTGATGGGCTGTGTGAGCTCTGTGATAAACACATCACAAAGAAAACCAACTTACAGAATCATTCACAGCCTGATAGGATGGATTTCAAACCTTACGATGCTTTTAAGGAAATTGTATTAAATTTCAACAATTGCCTTTCTTTAATGGTGATTTTATATTTTAATTTCATGAAGAAAATGTAGTGGACTTGTAATGAATTAATATTCATTACACATATTGCTGTTTTCATGATTTTGTTGTACTCTGCCAGAAAAACCTATTGTCTGCAGTGATCTTGAAATAAATACAGTGCAGGAAGAGAGTCTTGAACCAAAGGCTGGGAGAAGATCACTGAGCTCCTGTGAACTCCCTGAGGAGATCTCTGACCCCATGGAAGGAGTGAGCAAAGATCTCATTGGGACTGAACCAAAGAGCACCAGAGATCTCCTGGGGACTGAGCTGCAGCAGAGCAGGAGAGAGCCAGAGGAGCTGGGCAGGGTCTGCAGTAGTCAGAGTTTGGTCTTGCCTGTAATTACAAAATCTTCAGCAGTAAGTTATGATGTCTTTAATTGCTGAACAGATTATGGAGGTTTCTTTATCTGCTTTAGATTTAGGGGATTGTCACTGCCTGCCATGTTTGATATGTAGGGGGTGAAAGGCTCCACTTCTGTGTTGCCAGTTTTCTGTTAATGTTCAAAAAAAAGGAAAAGAGAGCCATAAAAAAAAAGGTGTTGGAGGAGCAGCTGTTCCCATGTTTGTATTAACAGTACTTTACATGTTGACTGTAGTCTGATCTAACAAATTATTCACATCCTCATTTGCTGGAAATAAAACTAAAAGCAAAAAATGGTAGAAAAGTTTGAGACATTGATTTGGAGTTAAACAGTGATCACCTTCCTGTATGTACCCAAAAGTGAACACAAAGAAAACCTGCTTTTCCTGTCCCCAGTGAAAGAGCAAACTCAAACTCTCACAACATCAGAAGTTTGTAGGGTTTTAAGGCATATTTTGAGCAAAAACATCATCTCATGAATATCTATTTCAGCTAGCTGTCAAAATCAGTCCAAGTTCTATGAAATGAGCATTTTATTAATCTAAACTTGCACGAACAATTTATAAAGTTTCCTGTTTCCCTTCCTGTATGTAATCTCTCTGTTTCATTCAAGTTACAGGATATAGCCAAAAGACAGAAATGTGGTTCTACATCGTATCAGGGACTTGAAGGTTTCTTTGTTGTAGGTGCAAACCCTAAACAAGAAAAGCTGGAGGCTCCTTCCTCCCTGGCTGCTGCCTCCAGCCCTAGGGATGGGAGAATCCCTTTTCCAGGTACTGTTGTGTGAATAAATCCTCAAAAATGTACATATTTATCATTTTTCAGTTCCCTTCCATCCAGCTTGCTTTGAGAGTCACTTTCAGGGTGACAGTCATGCCACACAGGTGGTGCTGGGCACAGCTGGAATAAACTCCCTACCTTGTGGAAATCCAGTGCCATAATTTTATATCATTTTTTTTATAAATATATCCCCTGAGAATAGGATTCCATGAGGCCTCTATTGCTTTTCATGGTGTATATGAAACAACAAGTGAACATCATTAATCTGATCAAATATATCACTTGAAATCAAGCTTTTAATCTGTTACATACCTGTAAAGAAATTTGTTGCATGGCTTCTTTAATTCACACATTAAATACAGCAAATAGAGGAAGAGTAAATGCATATGAACACAAAAGCTGCAAATAATTTCCTCTACTAATGTTTGATTTCAGGAGAGGGGCAGTGGGTTTCTGAAAGGAGCTTCAGTGAACATGCTGATGACTCTGTAGTTCAAGGTGTCTTGGAAAGTCAACTGAACAGAGCTGCAAATGCTTTCCAGGCTCAAAATCAACTTTCTCCTCTGATGGCAGCATGGATGCCATGGCCAGGTAGGGACAGCCACAGTTCTCGGGTCCTGATTAGGTTAATTTAAATTGTGTGAAAAGGAGACACTGTTGAATTTGTTGTTTTTATACCTTAATTGGTGTATTTGTTTTCTGGGTTTTTGTGAGAGTAGGTTTGGAGTTAATAATCACCTCTTTTCAGCTATCACCAATAATTCTTCTTATTTGGCTTAGAGTCTGCTTCTGCTGCTGCCCTCTTGCTCCCCTCTTAGCTTGAATATTTAGAGAATAAACTCTCTAGAAGAAGTTTCTGTATTTGTGTGTGCTGGTAGTCTCTGGTACAATTTGGGAGTGATCTAATAAAGGATTTCTTCCTGCTACAGCAGCAAGTCTGATTATATGAACTCGAAGGAACAGGGACACAAGTAATAACTGTATCTGCACTTTTGTGTTACCTTTCTCAATTTCAACTGTCTCCATCCCAAGAAATGCAGCTCTACATTATTTCTCACATCATGAGCAACCAGGTTGACATTTTAATTTAAATAATGCTGTGTGCAGAAATCGAAGCTGTCAATTTTGAATCCCAGGGAAATATTGGAAAGGGTCTATATTTTATTCATGTTAGTTTAAATTACAAAAAAAAAAAGGAGCCAAACTTTTGAGCTTTCTGCAATCATTCAGTGTTTCCCCTCACACAAAATTTGTGGCATTGTGCAGAATACTTAAATCATGTATTACTTTTCTGAAAGATGCTTCTGAAGTGGGAGGTGGTTAAAAGTTATAAACATATTGAAAGGTACAGTCTTAATTTGTAGTGATGTTTTTCTTCAGAGTTGCTTTGAGACTTTTAATGGCAAGTTTTTGTCAATGCTGTGATTTTTTTTTTTCAAGCTGATAGTGGACATACTGCATCTTTTTGTTCATATTTGCTCTTAAAACATTTCAGGCCCTGAAAATCATTCCAGCTTAACTTGTGAAGATGAAACCTCTCCAGCAGAGGCTGGGAGAAGATCTTGGGGAATGCAGATTTCCAGAACACCCTGGAGCTGAAAGACCATGACACATTTGATATTTTTGGGTAAGTTCAACTTGCTGGATGTATTTGATGATATTTTAGATTATTCAAGATGCCAACTATGTCAGAACTGAAATAAAAACAGCCCCAGCTCTCAAATTGTGCATTACCTGCTAATTACAAATGTCAGCATGGCCTGTGTGGTGTCTTGGTGTTCTAAGCCCCTTCTCAGGCAGCTCAGAGTCAGAACTGAGGGATGTATTTTGTTTTTTAGACTCCAAATGATAAATTTGGGGATTGTGGATTTTTCAATTGCAATCAGCACTGAGATTTATGAGGTGAATCTCTTAAAAAAACATCTGCATTATGGGTTGTGAGGTAGCTTTGAAAAGTTTTGAGCAGGTGAGCTAATAACCTCTAACTCACCATATATTTAGTTTGCCTTGGACACTGAAGAGATCATGGGAAAAAAAAGGAAGTTCCTAAAATTCTGTGTCTCCCTGGTTTTTTTTACTGGGATCTCATAACCAGCAAGAGTCAGAGAAGCACTGAAGTGAACTCCATGCTGTGATTAGAGCTGATTCAGAGATTTGTGACAAAAACTGAGGGAAAAGCTGAATTAGAGTAGCTTGGACTGACAAAATCTCCAGTAAAAACTATTTTTGTGCCCTTTTAATTCAACATATGTGCACATATGTCAGCAAGGCTTAAAGCAGAGAACTTGGGGAGTTGGAGGTGCTGGAAATCACTGGGGTGTGTTTCTTTTTAAGGGACTGGGAGGAAAGCCAAATGGATGATGAGGAAGCAATTCTGGAGGATAAACAGCAGGTTCTGGCATTGCAGTGAACATGGAAAACTCAGTTCAGCCTCCACCTTTGTATGGCTCAGAACCAAGAAGATCAAGAGGTTTTCTCAAGACATCATTTGCTAACAAATGTTCTGTAAAGTTGTCATTAAAACTTCTAGAAAATACCTTGATTTGGCTTTTTTTTTATTATTAGTATGAAGAAATAATAAAACAAAAGAGAACTGCTCTTGTGCTGCCATTTTTTAGGATTGTTTTATTTATTATTTTTAATTCAATGTAAGTTTTCTTGCTTGCTGGTGGAATTTTGTGTCTAAATGTCACTTTGTGTTGCCAAGCTGGAAGGTGCCACAGCAGGGCTATTAATGGGATAAACTGGGGTCTCAGTGTGATCAGGTTTGTGGTGAGAAGCACAGGAGGAGCCTCTAAGGTCAAGGACACTTTGTCACATGTTTTAGAAGGGACTTGCACCTTGCAGGATAGAATTTATCAGCTTTCCACTGCACATTTAACTTCTCCTGCCACACTCCTTTCTTCCTAACTCCAGCAGGGAGCCCAGGCCAGCAGCAAACCTCTGCTCAGAATCAATTGGGAGTGAATTCCCTTTTCTTTCCCTGCTCCAAAATTCCAGTTCAGAGAGATCTGTGTCCAGGCAAATCCAGCTGTGCTGTGAGTTACTGCCTTACAGGCCTTTGATAATTAAAAGAACAAAGAGGAAATGCAGTTAAAATCATCCTGGGTGGTTTTAATTTAACAAACAGCCCCAACTGTCCTTTTGAACTTGCTGTATTTGTGTTGTATGAAGAGCTTTTTTTCTTCCTGCTCCCCAGAAAGTGTAAGGTTTAATGCAATTAATGTAATTTCTGTGAAAGGTCATTTGGCCAATGTGGTGCTTTGATGTAAAGAGGGTTTGGGGACTTCCTGCTCTCTTGTTGAGGAGATGCTTAATTGTACCCAGTAATTGAGTGGCTTTGAAATTGCCTAAATGGTATCTCTTGCTAACATCTTTAGGGTTCTCAGACACAGCAGCTTTCTTAGCTTTAAAGTTCTCTTTCCCTTCTTGTGCCTGACTTTTTCCTTCTTTTATTCATTTTCTCCACTGTGGATTTTAAGGAAAACCTCCTCCTTCTCCCCTAGTTTTGAGAATAAAGGTGTACCAAAAGCAGTGACAAAGATTTGTCTTTTTGTGTTGGGAAACTTTGAAAGTGGGATTAATTAAAATCTCTTGCCTGACAATTGTTCCTAAATGTTTATGGGTGAACTGCCTGGCAGGGCTCTAAAATTCATGGAAATTGTTATCCTCAGAAACTTCCCTGTGGAAAGAGAAGCTTTAAATTCTGCTCTTCTGTGTTCAGAGGTGGCAGGTGCCCTTCACTAATGGATCAGTGGAAACATTCCTGTCTCTTGTTTGGTTTCTGGCAGTTAAAGCCACTCTGGTTTGGATTTTCCCCACACCGCAGGACTCTGATGTGTTATCTGCCCCCCCAGACAACACTGTAATCTTTGCAACAATTTCTTTTACAGGAAAAAAAGTACTTCAGCCACCCTAATTCATACAAACTAGAGGCATCAGGCTGAACAGACCATTGATTTGATTTCCTGCCTCATTTCTTGTCTTTAAGGTGAGGGCATATTTTCCACCTCAGTTTTCTTTATAGAGTTTACCATATATTGATGTTTTATTACAGCAATCCTTTGTCAGAAATTGGGAGAATAAAATCACAGAGCAGGTGTTCTACTTTGGAGATGGAGGCCAGTGCTTTTCTCTCATCAATGTAACCTTTCTTTTTCAGTCACTCTTCCAAATATTCCTGTTACACTCATTTCCCTGGCACAGACAGCCTGGCTGCTTCCATGCTGCTCCCAACCTTTTTTAACAGGAAAACTGATGAAGCAGCTGCTGCTGCAGTGTGTGCCTCCAGCCCTCAGCAGGCAGGGTAATCCTTTAAATTTGGGCTTGTTGGAGATAACCAGAGAGTCACTGAGTGCTTTCAACATCTGATTTTCAAAGTTTTCTCTCCCCATCCCTTTTGCTTGAAAGAAAAAAAAAAAAAAGCTTCTGATAACACCTCCAACAAAATTTGGGCTAAAAATAAGTTCTCTTCAGTGCATTACTAATCTCTGTTTAGGCAGTGGTGATTTTAATAAATCTCCATTTTGTATTCCAGATATCAAACATTTGAGGATGTTTTGTGTTGTTTTTCTCCCCTCTGTTTAAGTTACAGTGGTGGAACTGTTGTCCTAAACAGAAGACCAAAAAGAGCATCTGAATGTATCACAATTGTGTGATACATTTGTTGCTGACAGAACAAATTTGGTGTTGAAAGGTTGAAAGCTGTTTATTATTATGAATGTGGTTTAATGCAATTCTCTGCACAATCTTTAAGGTCCCTTCCAACCCAAACCATTCTATGATTTCTTGGTACCAATACAATCTACAAATGATAATGTTCTTTTTTTTTTTTTTTTTTTTAGGTTTTATTTTTATTTCTACCTGTGCCTGTTATAGGGGTGCCTGATCCATACCCAGATGTTGAGGGATTTGTACAGAAAAATCATCTTTCCAATCCATTTAGAGAGAAAGAAATGAAGGAGGGGGAAAATGAAAGACCAGTTTCATTTTTGGAGCTTCTGGGGCGAGTTTGTCTTTCTGTGTACATTGACTTTTGGTAACCTGATTGTATAAAACATAAATCCTGGGAAATGACTTGGCCATCAGTTTGGATTTTGAGAGAGGACATCACATTCATTCTATATGAAAGTGTTTTAGGGTTCCTGTTAAGGAGCCTGGAGCAGACTCTACCTGCTTGTGTCTCTGACTTTTTGAATGTGTTCATTTTCTGCTCTCAGTGTAACATACAGTATAAAATACACAAATTCCACAGGATTCCAAGTGCTGGAATTCCCAAGCTGCTGTTCCCCTTGTCTCCATCAAGCTCTCTTAGTGCACTTCAGGGCAGATCAGAGGGGCTGATGAGTTACCAGGCTGACACTGTCCAGGGGCTGTGTTGTGATGCCTGATCCTGACCCAATCTGTGTGGTTGCTCCTCATCAAACAACCAAATTCCATTACTGAGCAGATTTACAGTGTAAAATGAATGTTTCTTGTGCTCAAAATCCAGACCAACTGCCCAGGGAGTCCTTGAAATATTTTACCTGGCTGCTGTTTGTCTGCCTGCCACACTTTGTTTTGATGGAGAAGGGCCACTCCTCCAAGTCAGAGAAACCCCACAAAGTCCTTTCTCAGCTGGCTTTGCACGCAGGGATGGGCAAAGATTGGACAGTGGAAATTGAGGTTTTCCTGTTGATGTTTCTTTCCAACCAGCAAGGGATGAATTCCACTGAAAACACTGTAAAGGTTTCTGCCCCCTGCTCCCGAGCAGAGCTCTGTTTCACCCTTTGGTTTTACCCTTTAATAGGCTTTAAGATGCTGTCGTTTTGCTGCATCTCATTTATAAAAATTAAGAGTTGTTCTTTCCTCCATCATAATATAGCTTACATGCATCTCATTTAATTATCAGGAACACATAAACCCAATTAGTTTTAATTTATCCAGACCATTTGCATCAGAGACAAATACATCTGTCTTTTTCATTTCAAAAATGAATCCTGCAAATTGCAAGCCATCAACACAAGGGCATTTCTAAATTATTTTGGTCAAGAGAAGTGTTCCATGACTTTCTAGTTAATTAGGATTAATTAGGTTGTTTAATATGCTTATGCTTTTGGTAAGGGATGGAAACATAATAATCTATTTTATGTTAATAATACAGATCAGTTAACAAGCCCAAGGAATGGAAGCCTCCAAAAACAAAACTGATTTTCCATATATTGAAGGATGTAAAGACCCTCAAAGAAAAACTGATGTATTTCAGTAAAACTGAGGGATTTCAAATGCTGATTTCCAAAGGAAATCCAACAGAGGAGTTAAGGAACAAATATTCAGCAGAATGAACTGTGAAACCTTGCTAGGTATGAATTAGATTCTATTTTAGTTAAACTAAAAAGTCTGGAAATCAACCCCAAACCTAACAAAAACACCTCACCAAATCCTTCAGGATTTGGCCCAGTGTGTGTCTATCATATATTTCTCTGAACATAATACAACAAAAATTACCCAGTGTTTGTGTTGAAGGATACAAACACTATTTTTAGTTGGTTATATTTTGGGGGCAGCATTTCTTGTGGTACTTCTACTTTTCTTTTTTCTTAAATTTATTTGCAAGATGAAATAGTATAAAACCCCATCAATTGATTTTGTTTTCCTTTGTCTGCTGTGGTTCTTCCCTGTGTTAAATTTACTGTGTTAAATGTGCTGATTTTTGATTAAAGGAATTCTTTCTTTACTCTATTGGGAGAGGCCTTCATTAATTTCCTGCTTTAACCAGTTTTTCTGTGCCATAAAATAATGGCACAGAAAATATGACAGTGGGTGCAGAACTCTGAAATAAACATCTGCATAAAGATGCAGAGGTGATCACTGTGAGTTGGGAATTATGCTTGGATCTACCAAAATTCTGTTTATAACCTTAAAATCCTGTAAATTGGACAAGGACTGAGAGGAATGAAAAGTTACCAAAATACAGTGGCCCATGGTGTGGTGCCCACAAACCATTTCTACCAAAGCTGCTCCTGCACCAGACCCCTGACAATTATTTTATGTTTTTTTTTCTTTTTATTGTAAGCTTGAATCACTTATACTGGGAAACCTGAAGAGAAGTTAATTGAATGTGGCTCAGTTTGAAAAATGTGAACACTTTTCCTAAAGTACTCTGAAGCAGCCTGGAAAAATCATGCTCTGTTGCATTATTTTTGTCTGGCTGCTGGAGCTTGCCAAATACAAATATACTTTCTCCTCTACTATATTTAATTTTCCTACTTATATTACATTAGAGTTACTATTAAATTATCAAATAGATACATCATATGTTGCTTGAAACACAGCTGCTGTTATTTGCATTTAGCTGTTAGTGCTGTAAAGCCAGTTTTTATGGTCACAATAAGAACACCAGCTACAAACAGAACAAAGAGGCTTTAAAAAAAAAAAAAAACAAACAACTTTTGAGGCAGAGAGGTATCACATGTGATCTAATTCCAATCATTGGGCTTGCACAGCTTATTTCTCTCTTGGCCAACCTGTTAATGAAGGTTAAAGTTTTATTCTGCTACATTTTTTGTAGTAGGTGAGGGGACCCAGTCTTCAGAAATGTTGGACCTCAGAATCAGGTGAGAAAGGAGTGAGAGAACAGAGTTATGACAGCAGAAAGAGCTGCAGGTATAGATACAACCTTTCCTTTCCTACCCATCCCTCCCCATTTTTCCTTCATGTCTGGTTTTGTGCATTTTTAAGGTGATTTTTAGGGCTTGTATCCATTTAAAAAGATTATAAGTTGCTTTTATTGTGTGTTTTTTCAGAGGGAGGTCAAAATAGGAGCAGAGATAAGGGTTCTGATTTCTTTTTCCTACTTTTTATTACTTGCTAAAAAGCAAATATCCTGCCCTCCCCTTGAGCACAGACCATGCAAATGGCTTAAATGTGGATGATGAAATCTTAGAACATGCAGGGACAGCCCCAGTCTGCTCTTGATAAAGCCTGTGGGAGGCTTGCCAGTGAAAAAGCACATCCTGTTCTCAGTGACATTGTTGCTGTCACTGTTGAAATGACTTTGGAATCCATTTTAGCAAATGTCCTTTCCACTGCAGAGTCTTTGCTCTTCCCTGTAATGGATCCAGTGCCTGCCCCTGCTCAGTCACTGCAACAGCCAGGATTTGCAAAGAGGGGCTTGGAGTGCCAGGAGCTGCACTCCTGTGGATGGTTTGTTAAGGGAAGAGCTCCTGGAAATAATTTCCAGCATCTTTCAACTGCTATAAACTTCCTCAGGTGTAGGACACAGGGTTCAGGCTAATAAACTGCCTGAGAAAGAGAGAGCTGAGCAAATAATCTTCAAACAAATGTTCTGGTACAGGGAACAGACTCTGAGCCCAGGGTGGCTGGCTTGACTTCTGTTTTAAAACCTTTTTAAATTACCCACATTTTACAACCCTCTGTCCATCTTTTCTTGTTTAAAGTTATGATATAACTACTAAAATAACTTCCTAGATGTGCAGAATTTCATTGCTAGGAAGCACTGTCATTTTCAGGCCAAAAGCTCTCACATTTTGCTGTCTGAACTCCTCGTGCTCATTTGCAGTGCACCCAAGATTAATGTGGGTGGAAATAAAATCTTCAGCTTGGTTGTAGGTAGACAAATATTTCCCATGCAGGAAGCTGTAGTGTTTAATAAGAGATTGGTTGGAAATTAATCTTCCCTCTTGTGATGCAGCCAAAAGTGGGAAAACTCAAACTGGGTGTAAAAATGGTCTCCATGTGGCCTTTTCCAAACAACTTGCTTTGAATTGTCATGGAATCACAGAGTGCTTTTGGTTGGAATGGACCTTAAGAATCTTTTCCTTCCACCCTGCCCTGGACACCTTCCACTGTCCCAGGCTGCTCCAAGCCCCATCCAGCCTGGCCTTGGACACTTCCAGAAATCCACAGCCTCTCTGGATTCATGCCTTGTGTGGGTTTGAGATGGGAATGGGGAAAAACCCCCCACATTTTCCATTTTGATGGAGCAAAGTACCAAACTTCAATTTCCCTGTCAATATTAAGCAAGCTGATGAAATTTTTCAGTTTTCAAGCTGGAAAGCTTCATGGCCAATATGGAAAGACATCCAAAAAAAAAAAAAAAAATCCTAAATCAAGCAGATTAGAGTTTGCTCTGTTTGTAGGAAATGCAGGATGGATAGAGCAAATAACCTGCTTTCTGTGGAATATTTTTGCTTGTTTTCATTGTTAACAGAGCTATTTAAGCCATTTCAGCTGTTTTCTGCTGTCTGATTAAGAACTGCTTAGATCAGGGAATGGGCTAAAGGTTTAAGGACTGGCTCAACCATGACACCATTTCCCAGGCCAAAGTTAAGACAGATTATCTAACAATAGTGATAAATAACATGCAGAGTTAGGAATATTGTTGCTGAGCCAGCTGGAATTTTTCGAATCATTTTTTTAGGCCTGGTTGACAGGAGCCTATTTTCATGGAAAATCTTTGAAATTAGACCATAACTTGGATTTAAAAGGTACTGGAAGTCATCCTGATGTTTTACAGACTGTGTGAAAGAGAAGATTTCATGTTCTGAGGAGTTCCAAATGTTGTTCACTTCATCAAAAACCAATACAGGAATGTGATGGTTACCCTTTATTGTTTCTGAATTGCACTGAGGGCATAAAGTATCTTTTCATAATTTACCAGACATTTATAATGTACAGCACTTCAAAAGACAGTGTTTTATAGTTATCTGCAATTCCCTTCTGCAGCACAAATTAAAACTTGCTGAACTTTCTTGGAAGAGCATCACCACAATAACATTTCTTATGCTGCGTGATGTCTGTTTGGAAAGTCAGAACAGCTTCCTAGAGAATATTTTTCATGTTAATCTTTCTACCTGAATTTATTTGGCAGTGTAATTCTGTGAAAGCTGATGAGTTTGCTTATATAATTTATGTGTACAATGCTTTGAATATCCCAATCATCTCAAAGTAAACCATTTTCCTTCCTCTTCCCTCAAGCATTTTCTACTGAACCTGTAAAAAACTGGGATGTTTGACTCCTACATTAGCATCCCTCGTGTTTACATCGTTCCTACAACCTAAAGCTGCAGAAAGAAGAGCTGGGAGACAGCACTAGGAGCAGGCTTATGGCACAGCATGTGGGGAGTGCTTAGAAAATCACACCAGACAGACAATTTACAGCACTGGGGGTTATTTTTCACTCCAGGACTTTGATCTGGCTGCAGGGTGTTTATCAGGACTGCTTTGCATGGCATCTACGTTTAATAAGGCAGCTGAAGAATGATGAGGCTGCTTTCCTGACAATTTTCTAAACAAAACAGAATGCTTGCTGCTCAACAAAAGCTTTTTTTTTTTTTTCTTTTTCTCCATTGAGTCAAATATCAGAACAAGAAATAACTGCAGAGTTTTATTAGTTGCAGATTACTTGCCCAGACAGCTGTGCTCTCAGCATGTCATCAAAAAAAAAACCTGGCCTCAGAAGCTAAAGCAGCCTCAGAAGCTGATCAGTTTAAATGCAGAGCAAAAGTTGTGCTTCACCCCAAGCTATTAAGGGTGTTAAATGCTCTGTCAAGGCACAGGGCCATCACTGTCACAGCCCTGCAGAGATTCCTGCTCCTCTTGGGGTTCTGTTCCTGCAGGCTGGACAGGCAGGAAGCAGCTGAGGGCAAGGGGGTTTATTAACAGCTCATCCAGGGAAGGAAGATGTCCAGGGCCAGGTGTCCCTTCCAGGTAAAATCTATTGGGAAGGAGGGGGAAGAGCTCCACTGGAAGATTCTGAATCCTTGGTGGCATCTCCTTTGCATTCTTGCTCCAAAACAGGCAGCAGGGCCAGCTTGGAGCAACCTGGGCTGTGGAAGGTGTCCCTGCCATGGCAGGGGTGGGGCAGGATGAGCTTCAGGTCCCTTCCAGCCCAAACCATTCTGGGGTTCTGTGGATGATGGTCTTGGAAAGGCTGAAAGGGGTGAGCAGGTTTGTTTCTCTTCTCTTGGGAGCCCCAGTTTTACTCCCAGCATTGTTGCTGTGTGACCCTGTCCTCAAAGTCTCAGTTTTCCCTGAAGAGAAACAGACCTTCAGTTAAAACACCTTTAGAAAATGTCTGGTTTCCTAAATTGTCTCTGTGTGAATGTAAATAAGCAAAGGAAGGGAACAAAACCTTGTGAGGCTTGGCATGAGCTTTGTTTCAGGTGAGAATGTTCCCTTTGTCTGTTTTGGAGTGATTTTCAAAAGCACAGTAAGATTTCACAGTGTTGGACAGGAGGATTTGAGTCAAAATGAGACATTAAATATGGATATAGGCACAAACTTAAACTAAATGTAACAAAGAAACACTCTCAGATATTTTTTTTCCTGACAGAAATAGCATGAGGGAGCTGGATGCCTGTTACTGGCAGCATTGATTTTCTTATGGTGAGGCTAAATTGGACATGAGTGACTCCTCCTCTGGCAGAGCTCTCCTGTTTCCAAGTGTTCTGCAGCCCCTGCAGCAGTGCAGCTCAGGATGCAGAGCACAAGCTGGGTGGTGGTGCCCATTTCACTCATGCCAGTGACTCTTTCCAGGGCTTCAACAAGTGCTGGAGGAAAAACCTGCTGAAAATTCTAATTTTCCTGCTTGGGGCTATTGCTATTTCTTCTTTAAAAAAAAAGTTTAGTATCTCCTTTTAGTGGCATCCACTCGATATTTGACTCTTCATTTTGATTGAAATTCTGTTGTCTTATAATTTACAACCCAGCTAAACATTTCTTTTCATGAATGACACCCAAGGCTTTGTGCCTGCAAGTGCCACTGCATGAAGTGGGTTATTTAAAGCAAAAATCTGTTTGCTTCCAAGAGAAGAACAATGCTCTGAGTGTGAAGGATGTGTCAAAACGTCAACCAAATTGTCACCTGAATGTGGCAGCTCCATTCTGAGGTTCACATGAAATAAAGATAACTGAGGAGTGTTGTAGCTGCCTTTGTTTTGCTCAGTGAAAGGTGTTGGTTTGATTAGAAGTGCTTTTTCAGGGATCCTCCTTGACAGCAAACAGCCAAATGGTTTTACCTTGGTTTTTGAATAAACTCCTGCTGCCAAAATCTCCTCTGCAAAGCATTGTTGTGGGTGTTGGACACTGCTGAGACCTGGCCCAGTTTCCTCCCACATTCTCCTGTGCTCTCTCTCTGTGTTCTCCAAGCAGCCTGTCTCCCTCTCCTTGCAGCAGTGCTAATCAAGGGGCAGTGTATTGCAAGATAAAGCAAATCAGCATTTGCAATTCCTTCTCCTGTATCCTCTGCTACAGGAGACATTTTGTCCTTGCTCCTCAAACTTTGCTTCTTGTCCTTCACCTCTTCTTTCCTTCCCCTTGCAGCTGGTAATGAACACGTGGAGGGAGAGGAGACAACATTAAAACCTGTGGCTGATTGCACAGCAGAGTTGGACTTTAATGGTGAGTTTTCTGTTTTTGCACTTTTTACAGGAATTTTTGGTCTCCAGGACTTGAAGTATCCAGTCCTTTCCCCCCACCCCAGCCCTTGCTGCAGCCAGGGGAAGGTTCTCCTGCTGCTGTCTGGATTCCCTGTTGTTCAGCAGTGCCTTGACCTCTGTCCCTCAGCAGGTCCTGTCTCCAGCCTTTGTTTTGTCCCCTCCCTGGCAGCCCTTAGCAGGGAGGCTGCTGCTCCTCTCCAAATTCTTGGGCTCCAGCTCAGGTCAGGAAACCCAAATAATCCATTGCTGTTCTTTGGTGTGTGTGGCAGCCAGGAACTAAAAGCTCCTGCAGGATGCACAAAACACTGTTCTTTTGTACAATTCCAACTTCAGGTGTGTCTCTTTCCATCCAGTGAGTGTGATTCACTTCTTTGAGGTTATTAGAAATGCAGCATCCAGTAGGCAAAGCCCTAATAAAATTGAGTTCCAGGATATTTTTTAGAAGATGAGGGGAGCTGGGAAAGGAAAAACAGAGAGAAAACCAGAGTAGGTTTAATTGTACTGATAAAGAGAATGTGAAACTGAGGGACTGTTGTGTATTTTTTATAGGGAAAGTGGATTTAAAATGTAAAGATTACCTATTGCAAGAGCAGGGATGTATTTATAGATGCTTAATCTCGTGTTCATGTGTTTTCAGTGGTGTGTGTATAAAAGTGAATGGCTTAATAAATGCAAATGATTTGTAGCACAATTTTGGGCTATAGAGCAGCTTTAGTATTATGACTTTGGTCAGATTCCCTTCTGTTCCTTCACATAACCCAGCCAGAATGATGGCAAAACCCCACAAAACCAGGCATCACATCTGTAGCTGAGTTTTCCTAGGTAAATGATCTTGCAAAATGTGTTTTCTGTAGGGCTTGTTGGACTGGGTTGACCTTTGTGACAGCTTTATTCTCTTCAGCATCCTCGAGTTTTGAGACAAATCAATAAATTGAGCAGGAGCACTGCACAAAGACCAGATGGTCCTCACCCAATACTTGTAAGGGAATTAAAATGTGAAATCACCAGCCTGCTGCTGTGGGACACCACTTAGATCTGCCTGGGTGCAGAAGGAATAGCAGGGAGGAGCTCTCACCCCAGCCTTTGTCTCAGTGTGGAGCTGAATTCAAATCTGACTTAGCACAGCACAAAAAAAAAATCAGGTGCTCAGGGGAATGGAAAAACAGATGTTGGGGACTTATCTCTGTAACTTTTATGAAGATAAACAGTACCTGGAAGATTTTAGGAGAAGTTAACCAGTATAAGGATGACATAATTTACATATTATGTAAAGATTTTTCCAGAAAGCCTCTTAGAAATATCTATAAAAGCTTTTTAGGAAATTGAACAAGCGTTGGGATTAAAAATGAAGCTTTTTAGGCATTCACAACTTATTAAAATAGAGGCAGAACTGAAGGACAGATTTTCATGTGGAGGCCAATTCCAAGGCCTGGAAAAGGAGGTAAATAGGTGTCAATTTGATGCTGATGCAAAATGACTCAGAATATTCTAATTAAAACTGGCTGTGGGAGCTTGCAGAAGTTCCTGTGTGACGGAGGAAACAGAATATTGATAAATGAGTGACTGGCTGTGGGTGGGAAGGAACCTCAGGCAAAGTCATGGTTCCTGAATGGTTCTGAATTTGCTGCTTGGGAAATAATCATTGGAGGTGTGGCTGAGTGGTAACTGGGCTGCCACACGAGGAATTCCTTATGGAGCCACTTTGTGCCCTGGTGATGGAGTGGTGGAAGGAGATTCAAATTCTCTCCTCTTTGGGAAGGAAATTCTCTGTGAAAGGTCTTACTTTGCAGGCAGCACATGATTTTGTTTTGTTTTGTTTTGATTTCTTGTGTTGGTAATTTCTTTTTGCCATTTCTACAGTGTTTGGGAGGTGCTTCCATAACCTTGCTGCTCTAAGGGTCAAGCTGGAAACTTTATCCCACTTCCCCCACTTTTAATTTGACCAGCAGAAAAGTATTTATTTCTAACCAGCATTTTTAGTTTAAAAGCATCTTCTCTCTCCATCAGTGCTTTTCTTTCAAGTCATTATATCAAATGAGAGGCAGCAATTAAAACCTCACATTAAAACTTTGCTAAGCTGATCAAAGATAGAGTCTGGCAGGAGATCCCCCTTGGTCCTTAGAATGGGATGTGACTAATTCACCTTTTTATGGCTCCAGCTGTGTTTGCTGTAAAAGCTTTGGTAGCTCCATTGTTTAGTAATGTAATTAAATTTAGGAGAGGTTTAATGCAGCCAGTCCATGTGATGAAGCAAATGACTTCTGAGATTCCTTGAAGACTGACTGTATAATGCTCATAAAATTCCTCCTTTGTTTCAGAACTTCTATGACTTCACAAAAATGTGAAATCTGGTACTTGGCAGAGCCTGAAGGAAACATCTGGGTGCTTTTGATCAAAGATGCTTGTGGAAAATGAGACTGCAGAGCATCAAGAATGGCACAGTTTGAGAGAAAGAAAGGAAGAATGCAACTCTCCTCAGCAGAAGTTGGTAAATCTGGGGGGAAATCTGCTGTGTAGTTTCTTATTCCTCCAATAAAGCTTAATGCTTGCACAGAACATTCAAATCAGTTGTTTTAAATACTGGGGTTTTAAGACAGGCACTGAAGCAGAAATTTATCTAAAATTAAGAAAATTAGCTGCAGAATGGTCTTCTGCAACATGTGGCAGAACTTTAAGTCAGTAAATGGAAGCTAAATGATTTTCTTACTGTCCGGTGTTCAGCTTTCTGCAAGAGTAAATCATTTCTTTGAGCAGTAGTTGAGTAACTGGAAACACTCTGTGTCTGAGCTAAAAGAGTGATTTATCTTCCATTGCTTTCTGAGTGCTGTATTATGTTACAAATCTAAAGCTATTCAATAAATTATAAAGAATTTGTGTATTTTTTTTTTCAGGGATGTGATTTCTGTAGTTTCCTGAGCACACAGAAGAGTGGAGAGGACCTTCTTTTGCCCATTTGCTAGAGAACAGTTGATATTACATTTGACAATCCTGTAATCCAATTTATATCCAGCTTGCTGTTGGCCACCTGTGAGCAATTTTATTCTGTGGCTTTTTGTTTTAATCTTGAGTGCACTCATTTGTCTATGGAGGATGCTTCCCTTGGATTGCCTCAGGATCTTGGGCCCACCACAACAGCTGGGTACTTAATTCAGACATTTGGAGTTACTGAATCCTGATTTTTTTTGGTACAGTTTCAGTCTGTGGGATGAAATCCTGCACTCAGAAAATCGCTTTTCATGCTGTGGTGTTTGCTACCATTGTCCTGTGAAGGTGAAGTTGTGTCCCAGTGCATGCAAAATGAGAAGTAAAGTGACCTGCCTGGCTGACTGCTCTTTTGGACAATAAAATGAAACAGTCCTTAGCTCCTGGTAATGGTATCAGCAGTGTTTTCTGGATTTAATAATCCAGACAAAATGATTTTACTGCCTCAAATTTCATTTGGAGAGGTTTGGGAGGGGATGGTTGTCCCCTGTAATGTGGTCCTGCTCTGATCTCCAGCTCAGGTATTTCCATTTTTTCCCTTTTGTTCAGTGAGCATCCCAGGCCCTGCAGTGCCAAGGCCAGGGATGCTGGGGAGGCTCTGCCCTGGCTCTTTGTCACCAGATTCCAACACTTCAGCTGCTGCCTGCTCAGGGCTGGGCTGGGGTTGTTGTGGGGCAGGGGATAGAGGGAAGTGCTGAGATACCACAGACAGGTAGGATGGGTCATTATTCCATTGAATGTCCTGCTCTATCTGCACCTGCTTGGCCACACAGCTCCTCTGACTTACCTGGTGCTCTGCTGGCCAAAAATATTCCTTACTTAGATGTAAATTTTTGGATTTCATGTCCAAACACATCTGTCAGGGTTCTGTTCTGGCCTGTGGAGGTGTGGGTGACATTTGCCTTCTGAAAGCTGAGATTTAGATAATGCTGAATTCTGTGTTCTGTGTCTAACCTGATCATGTGCACAAATTCTCTTTTCTCTGTGACTGTGCATCTGTGTATAACAGAAATGGGGAGGGATTTCACAGTCAGGCTTTGGTAAATACTTTATATTCAGATTTAATAGCTGAACTGCAGTGAGGTGTCTGAGCAAATTGATAAAATGAAACTTTAAAGGTGCTGTTCGAGCAGAGATCTAAATTCTACTCTCTTACCCCATGCACTATTGAAGTGCTTGATGTTGTGTTTATGTCCAGGTAACACCTAAAGCAGAGGTGAAAAGCGTGCTTGGACTTCCCTGGAACGAGGTTATGTTTAGGAGTGCTTAATTAATTACAGAAGGGGAATTTGCATGTGCATTTCTTTAGGTCAGTCATGCACATTTTCATGGTGTATTCTGGGTGTTGAGATGGAGGCTGAGACTCCGTTTTGTGAAAAGAAAATGAAATAAAAAGGAAGGAATGTGACCTGAATTAAATAAATCTGTTCTTATCTTGAATGATAAAAAGAACAGGGACTGGTTGTAATTCTGCTCTGACACAAAAATTCCCCACAGACAGACAGTGAAACTTGAAAGCCCTGGATCTGAAAAAATCATGGAATATTCTGAGTTGGAAGGATCATTGGGTCAAACCCAGTTGGATCATTGGGTTGAACCTGCCCAGAACAGCCCCAAAAATCCTGAGAATCCTGAGCCTGAGAGCATTGTCCAAATGCTTCTTGAGCCTATATCCAGCCCTGTCCAGCATCCGCAGTCCAAAGCCTCAAAACAAAGAGCAAAAGGGAGCAAATCAAAGTGTAAAGCTCATTTCACAGCAAAGACAGAGGCCTGAGCATGCTCTGTAAGTTCTGATTTCCTGTAAAACTGCCCTAAAATCACCCAAATATGATCAATTTAAAATGTGCTCCAAAAGTCAGATATCTGGGAAGAGATTTTCCACTTTTTATTTCACCACTGCTGCAGATTGCTGCTTGAGAATACTGCACAACCTCTCTCCTGGCTACAGAGAAGGATGAAGAGAGGACAAAACCTGCACTTGGCTCTTCAGCAGCATGAGGCACCTGGGATGCAGGCAAAAAGTTGGAAAAATAATGGAAGCTGAAGCAGGAAGGCATCAGTGATGGGGGAGCCACAGAGGGGCCTCAAGACAACCCTGCTACCTGACAGAAAACCAGCCACAGCTCTTCAGATGCTGAAAGAAATGAAAAATCCACTGTCAGAGACAGCACTGGATGGTGTGTGATGGACAGCTCAGGCCATCAGTGCTTAAAGTTTTTGGACACATCCACCTCCATGCTTTTTTAGGAAGACTCACTTGGATACTTGGCTGCATCTACAGCAGTGATAGCACTCAGTGAGAGCTCTCTCTCGCCAGGATTTGGATTCCCCAGAAGCACAAGTTGGCCTGACTTGATAGTTTTTTAATGTGCTTTATTTTTTGCTCTCCGTGTCTGATAGAATTGTTGGAATGAATGATGTCGTGCAGCAAACTTTGGGATGCCTAGGGCAGCACTCAGCCACACTGAGTGGAAATATTAAAAACCTGTCAGATGGGAAAGGGCTCCTTCCTTTCTAAACTGCCAATGTTTTATACACTGCCAGAAACACCTCTGCTGCTCCTGTGCTACCTCAGCTGGTGCTGATGAAATTTGGTTTTCACTCACCCAGCTCCAGTGTTGCTTAAGGGCCTGAAGGAGATGATTACTTAAGTCAGGGAGCAATTTAAGGGAGGTGGAATGTGAGGAGCTTTCTAAGGAAGAGGTAATGGAGTTGGGTTTAACTCTTGCTGTGACAGCAAAAAAAAAAGTTGCCTTTCCTTCAGAGGAGGTGTCTGGGTCTGTCCAAAACACCTGTGCATTTCCCTTAGTTATTCCAGCTTCTCCAGCTCACTTTGTGTAGGGAGGGAGGTAAGGAGTAACCCTTCTCTCTTCCAGGAGTAGCCACAACATTTCTGCTTCATTGTCTCTCTTCATTTCTCACTTGATTTAGAAAGAGCCATCTGTGAGTTTGAATAAACATTTAAGTGCAGGGAGTAATAAAACAGTGTTTTATGGCTGGTGACTTTTTCTGGTGACTATTTATGTTTATTTAGAGACTCAGAGGGAGCTCTGCAGAGGCTTTTTGCTGCAGCCTGGAATAGTGGCAGTCCTAAGGCTGGTGTCAAGCCCTGCTTAGAGTCCTTATGCTCTGCTCAGAGTGCTGAGAGTGGCTGATCTGTGCAAATAAACGTCATCTGTACAGCTTAGCAAACAAATATGTCTGGGGCAGACACAGCTTGAGGTCATGTTAGTTGAGAAAATTTTATCCTAAAGCAATAGGTTAAATGCATAGGAGTAAATAAAGGCAGCTCCAGGAGCTGTTTGTTGTGTCTTCTTTAGGTCCAAGTTCAGGTTGTAGGTATTTGCTCCTAATTTTGTCTGGATGTTGAACGTGGGGGAGGAGAAACCTTACAGAGTCTTTCCCCTCTGGTTTTGGAGCTGTTTCTGACTGAAAACCAAGTATAAATTGCAATATTAATTGTAATTTCATACTGGAAATGAAATTCCAGCTTTTTGTTTAAGTGACTCAAGATTTTCTGTCCATTCCTTCAAAGAGGCTCCTTCATTGAAGCCTTTAATGTCATTAAACTCTTCCTCAACGGCAATACCTAAAAGTGTTAAAGTGTTTTCCTCCTCCAGGAAAAAAGAGGAGGTTGTTCTGCCATTGTTTGGTTGAGAAGGAAAATGGAAATAGTGTGTCAGACTTTGAGGATTCAAGAACATAATATTGAATGAATGAGAGTTCTGCAAATGGCTTCTGATGTTGAAGGTGTTGTCAACCATAAAAACTGTGCCATAAGAACTTCCTAGAGCATTTAATTTTGAGGAAGGGAGGTCTAGCAAAAAGGAATATTTCTTCCTTCTGCAAAAGCAGAGGCAAAGTTTAAGTGCATTTTCAAGAGAAAACAAGTTGCACAACATCAGTGCAACAATGCAGGATCAACAGGAGATTCTGGAGATGTTCCTTTTTGTAAATTCAGCAGCACCAGAGGGATAAAAAGTGCTGAGCCTTTGAAAACTGTAAAACTCCCTGCCTCTGAAGGCATGTTAGCAGCATGGACTCAGCAATTTTAATAACCAACTTTGCTTGGGAACTTGCTGTTGGCGTGATTTGCTGACATGAAAACGTTTGTAAATTGGGTCCTAAAAGACTGGCAGATGGAATTGCAGAGCCTCCGTGCTGGATTTTAAACAATACTTACTGCGTACACACACAAGTGTGGTTATGCAGCACTTAAAAATCATCTCTAATCAAATTCCTGCATGTGGCCCCCATTTTCAATGTTTTTGGGGTTTTTTTTCTGTAGGTGTCACTATAGCATAGCAGATAGAAGCCACTTTCCTTAATGAAAATGTAGAATCTCCACAGATCTGAAGGAAGCTGTAATCTGGTTTTCTGTGCCATGGTTGTCATATCAACAATGAGGTTTCCCAGCAACTAACAGAATATTTTATAGATTTATTTACTTATCCTTTTTAATAATGAACTTGATACAAGAGAATTTTTCCCCTTTATCATTATATAGCAATGGAGAAAGGCTTCCTAAATCATTTACATTTTGTTGTCAAGTTAATACCAGCAGTTAAAAAGAATCTTGTTAATAAAAGGGAAGCTGATAGGATTCATGAATGCACCAGAATGTAGCCATATTATGTTGCAAAACTTTTTGTATTTCTGCTTAACTGATTGCTGAAAGAATAATTTGTGTCCGTGGATTTGATGGTGTTGCTTTTCATGGCTGCTCAGGATGTCAGCTTGGCTTGGTGTGTGTTACTTGTTCTCTCTGCTTGCATAATGTCTGAAAGTACTGAACAGAGCTTTCTTTTAAAAGGAGGGTTGAAGGAGATGCCTCGAAACCTGCTTTTTATTGCCAGTATTAATCACAGAATCCTGGAATGGTTTGGGATGGAAGAGACCCTAAAGCTCATCCCATTCCCCCTCCACACCTTCCACTCTCCCAGGTTGCTCCAAGCTCTGCCCAACCTGGCCTTGGACTCCTGCACACTCCATCCTAAGTAGAAATTCCCACCTCCAAAGGAGCAAATCGCTGGTAGTCTGGTGGTTAAGGCACAGCTTTGTGCCCTAACCTGTCCTTGCTTTCAAAAAGAATTGGGAATTTTGCACTCTGTCCTTATGGCACATTAATTTGGCATGATTTGCCTTCCTCTTCATTCTCCTCATCTGCAGGATGCTCGTTTGGGTGTCAGCAGCAGCAGGGAATGATGTGCTCTGGAATCCTCTGGAGGAAGATTGTTTTGCCCTGTTTTCCCTTCCCTGGAGGGTTGTTTTAATTGTTGAGCCATTATCTGATACTCTGGCAATCATTTAAAGCCAATCCACTTGCTCTTGTCTGGTAGCTGTGCTTGGAACATTCGGGGTCTCCAGGGTGTTAAGAGCCCCTCTGCTTAATTAGAGAGCTGGGATTTATTCATCTGCTCCTCAGGGTTGGATCCTTCAGATGCAACTTTAAAATCTTCCAGGCAAAAGGGGAGACTCAGTGAATTTCTCACCTAGGCAACGAGTGAGAATGTGGGTGGGTTTTTTTAGTTTTTTTGGATGGTGATTTTGATTTAAACTCTAAAAATCTGTGCAAAGCCTTTGGGAGTTCAGCTTGGCATGCATTCCTAATGGATCAAATTGCTGGAGATGCTGAGGCATCACACTTCCTCGGGGGGCTTAAATAAGAGCTGCAAACCAAGTTCTGCCCTTTGGCCTCTCGAGGAGTAGGTGTGTTACAGAGAGATTTCTTGCACTCAGACTGTCTTGGTTTTCCACTCTGTTCAAATTACTGTGTAATTTATACCACACCTCCTAATAAACTCTCCCTCTGCCTCCTTGGAGAATACAGCACTTGAAGTTAATTAAATAGAGGAGCTCTGTGAAGCTCAGAGAAACTGGAACAGCTCTGATTGTCTGACTGTAGGAGATCATCTCAAAGAGGTGTTTGGGCACTTATTAGCAAACTGGGAAATTACATGTGAAGAAGCAGGGATTGTAGATGCTGTGCAAAATCTAAGGGAAGATCTTTGTCCTGTTCTTAAAAAAGATGTTCAGGGAACAGAGAGGAAAAGAAAAACCCAACTGTTGAGCAATCAAAAGAAATTTAATCTGTTTCATAGAAATACATTTACTCTCTGTTTGGGCATAGAAGTGGAGCTTTTATTCGCACAGGACAGACTTCTAAACTCCTTGGTGTAGAAGCTACTGGTTTGTGCTGGTTTGAAGCGCAATATTTTCAGGAGAAGATGTGACAGTCCCTCAGGAGCCCTTCTCCCAGCCTTCTGTGCTGTAATGACCTAATGCCATTGAAGTGTTGCCTTTTCCCCAACCTGGACATGAAACTCAAGATGATTTTGGTAAGGAGGGAATATAAGAGCAGATCTTTATTTGAAAGCCTTCAGGAACAGGTATGGAAAGGAAAGATGTCCACAAAAACCCACCCCAACAGGGGTGAGTACATTTTATAGGTTTTAGAAAATTGGCATAATTGATAAAAACACCAATTAGGAGGACAAGTGGGGATGCAATCCCCCCACAGGTCAAGCCCCTTCTCTGGAGCCCTTCCCTGGCACTGGCTGGGCTCTGTCCATGAGAATGGATCTCCAGGAGTTGCTCTCAGCCTTGTTCCCAGGAAGAACCAAGACAGCACTGGGGCCTTGCACCCCTGGGGCTTGGAGCTCTGGAGTTTTTGTCTTTCTGCCTAGGGAAAGGCCATGGAAAAGCACTGGGAGAACCAGACACTAACACAATGGGCTACAGAGCTACAAAGAGATGTGTGAAGGACACAGAGAATATAAAAGAAACAAAGGTAAAACCCAAAAGGCATTAGAAGGAACTGGAACTGGAGCAATATTCCTGAAATCCTTTGGTTATGATGCACAAACACCCCAGGAGAGGAGGCTCAGATAACCAGAGAGAGCTTTTCTGCTGTTCCTTGTGTTCCTGTGGGCTGAGCTGAGAGGGACACAGGTTTTCACTACTCCAGGGTGGCAATACTGGGAGAAATCTGAACTTTTTATTTTTAGGGGGCTCACGTGGTGACTGGTTTCAGATACAGGTTGTCTGTGGTAACCCAACAATAAATGAAACTGCTGTTCTTACAGGACATTGGTTCATGTGCAGTTTGCCATAATTATGTTCTGGTGGGGTTTTGTTCATCTTTTTTTGACTGTGTAAGTTTTATCACTCCATTGCCCTGATGTTTAATATATAATGAGTGAGCTTTTTGGAGCTTTAGCTGCTTGTTTCCTTTTCATGCTACATCCTTCAGCCTCAGGGACCATTGTAATAAACTGATTTACAAGCTTTGACACTTTTATTGATTATCTCTTTTCCTCTCTTTAAGAACATGTCCAAGATTTTTTCCCTTTTTTTCTGACCTTTCGGCGTTTGTGGCTCTTAATTCCTACATAGATCAGTAGTGGCATTCTAAGACTCTTCTTCTAACCCTTTACTCTGCTGGGGTTGTTTCTTATAAGAGATGAGTCCTAGAATATAAATGAGCACAAATCCTCAGAAAAAAAAAAAAACAAGGACACAATAATCTTCATAGTGGGAGAGAAGATATTGTAGTCTAAGTACTAATTATTAGCTTTAGGCACCTTCTGATAATTTCAAAGAGCCAAGATAAGTTTGTGATTCAGCTCAGCATCTCCTGGGAGCTGTGAGATCACTTTCCTCCAAGGTACAATCAGTACAGTGTGTATTTGATAGGTGTGTTTTTAAGGACTGATAAGTGCCATTAAAATTTACCAAAACTGTTCAGCTGCTGCTCCTGTGTTAAATCTTCACTGTCTGTGATTGTCTCTCTAATAACTGCTTCATGAAGGGAACATTTTTGAGTCTGTTCCACTCAGCCACAAGCAATGGAGTCGTTTGTTGTTGGTTAAAATGCTTCAGATCTGTTTGTCCCAATAAAGCTCTAAATCAGTGCTGGGATAAATCCATTTATCATCAGTGGAAGAATGGAGTTTGCTGTTTCCCTGGGATAGAATTACCAGGCTATTATTTCTCCTGCTTCAGGACACAAATAGACCATTAGATAGATCCAGGGATTTTTCTTCCTATCCTGGCCAGGTCCTTTATGGTTTTTGAAAATATTGGGATATTGTACTTGAAAGAGTGCTGCAGACAAGATAAAGCTATTGGGCATTTCTTCAAACTTCATCAATCTTAGATTCTTCCCTCTTCAGTCTTTTTACTCCATCCTCCCACCAAAGGAAAAAAAAAAAGAAATTAGAAAGGATGAAATTGTATCCAATGCACTGGAATTGCAGGGGGTATTCTATACATCACTTGGTTTATTGTACTTTTATAGTCAAAAAGTCAAATGTGGTTATTTTGAATTAAGGATTTTGTTGCCGAGGATATGGAATAATGATATAATACAGTGAGGAGAAAAGAAACTAAAAAATAGGAGAGGAAAGAAATGAATAATTTATGAGAAAACTCTTTCTTTAACTCATTAAAATGGCCTGGCAGTCATGGAAACTTTAGGTTTTTCTTGTTCAAAAAGAAAGAATGCTTGCAAATGAACTTCTGAAAAACTAATCAAAGGAAACTTTTCTCCCTCTTTAAGTTTTTTGAAAGAGAAAATTGTTAGTCAAAAAGTTCAGATGGAATTTTTTACTACAATGAAATTTAAATTTCTGTGAACAGATGACTAAGAAGAACTAAAACTGTTTTAAAAAGTGACTTCACTCCTTGAGTTTCCAGTGACAGGTGAATGATCTCAAAGGAAATAACAGATTTCTTTTTTTCTGCTTCAAACAGATTTGAAGAGTCTGGGAAGGCAAGGGAAGAAATGTGGTTTTCTATATGGGGCTGATTTTTGGGGATCTTTCTGTAGGTGGTACAAAAACCTAAGAGGGAGAATTGGGGACTGAAAAGTGACATTAATATTTAGCAAAATTCTTCAGCTGCACTATTTGTGTTTCCCTCTGTGTTTCGGTTTCTTTTCAAGGCCGGGAGATTTACAGCAATGGTTGCTTTTTCTTCATAATTTTCAGATCATCATCATAAATTAAAACAAATTTGAAACAAAACCTCTTTTATTCCTTCAGATTCTGGAAAATAGCAGTGGTGATTATTTTGGTAGGTAAATTTTCCAAGGGATGGATGGGGAGGTGTGAGAGGAAGAGTCTGTGATCTCCCTTCTTGCATTTCTGTGTTAACTACCTGAGGTTACCTCACCCACTTGAGAACAGAGTGAATGTGATCAAATGAATATTTAGAAAATGTGGGAATGCAGAGTTCTGGCTCTGTGGTTTGTTTTTTTTTTTTTTTTTTCTGAAATAAGCTTTCCTAACTGTTGCAATTGGGCTGAAATCTCATTATTGCCTCTCCTTTCCCCAAAAGAACGAATCAGTCTGTGATCAAAAGATGCTGAGCATCACACCCCATCTAGTGCCAGCTGGGGGAACTCCTGGAGAGCCTGTGGACAAGAGCCTGGACAGATCATCAAGAATTCCTGAAAAAGAAGAGAGACAGAGTGGTGCTGAAGAGTAATAACTGCATCATCTGTCTCCTCTCTTAGGCTTTGCAAGCAAAGCAATGTGTTCTAAAAAGGACCAATCCTGAAGGCCTTGAAGGAGCACAGCTAAAAGCAGAGTTTGATTTTCCATCTCACAGTTTTCTGATGGGTGAGATTTTTTTCAACTTTTTTTAGTTCTCCAATATTCCATAAATGCATTTTTGGGGGTATGACCCATTGATTTTAACTTTCCCTTAGCACATTTTTTTTCTACTTGCAATATAAAGCACTGATGGAACAGGTTCATCAGGATATGCAGTTATGCCAAAGTATTCATCCTTTTTTTGACTGTTATTTCTCATTTTAAAAATAGTGTGAGTGTATATTTTCCTGCTCCTGTTGCCATCCAAATAAATGCAGGGGAAACAAACCAAAGAAGAGCCTTCCTGTTCTGAAAAGAAATCTTCCAGCTCTTGCTTGATCCATCTTTACCCTCACAGCTCGGGCTTGCATTCAGCTTCTCTCCATCACTTGAACTGGATTATTGTGTAACTGCTGTTCTGGCTTTGCTCTACCCTTAGAAGGTTGGGGTTTTTTTCGATCTTTTTCATCTGAATGTTGTTCAAAGATGCCCTGAGGAGCCATTCTTGTTGTTCAGATGGAGACTCTGAGGGTGCTGTGTGTTTGGGTGTTGGACGTGGAACAATGAGCTGCTCAGCAGGAGGTGGCAGTGACCTGTTCAGCTCCAGAAAGCTTTGGATGTGTTTGCCAGGGTGTCTGCCAGAGCCACAGCAGCCCTGGCTGCTCCAAAAGCCTGAGATTTAGGGTTAATTGGTGCATTTACAGCAAATCCAGTGCATCTCCAAAGCGCTGGATTTCCTGCATGACCCAGAGCAGCTGTGCCTCTCTTCTGCATCTATTTGTGCCCAGGAAATCTCAGGCTGGAAATAAAACAGCCAATCTGGGAGCTGAGGCTGTTTCATTTGCACAACATCTCTTAGCAATAGAAAAGACTTTAAAGCACAAAATGGTTTTTAAGTGATTGCCTGGACCAAATATACTCCTTTGACAGATTTTTCCAGCTTTGTGGCTTGCTTTGTCAGGGAAGTACAAATGCCTGGAGAGCTCATCCCTTAACCCTACTCATCATTTGTTTTACTGCTTTGGAGGATGATCTGTGTGAGGAAGGAGTGGTGATGGAAGGGGAGAAAGGCTTTTGTCTTGTGGGGTTTGGACCAGGAGAGTCCTGACAATTGAAAGGATAATTTGGCCTCTGTTGATTTAGGTTATGGGGAAATCCTGTTTCAGAGTGGAGAACTCACCCTGGGACTCTTCTTTGTGCAGCCATTTCGATCCTATTCCTTTCCAAGGTGAAGGAATGAGCAGTAAACTGCTGGATAAAATCACACCAGAAAATTTAATTATAATAATGTATAATACATTCCCAGAGCCCCAGATTCCAGCCCTGGCCTAGCAGCCAGCTCAGCTTTGTGGGAGATGGGGAGATTGCAGCTCTTGACCAGGGGCTGGGCTCTGTTTCTGGATGTTGTGTCCAGAATTCCCCTTGGGATTTGTGTTTGGACACTCCAGCTGTGTGATCCCAGCTCTGCCCACAGTGGCACCCTGGCCTGAGGATTTTACACCCCTCATGTGCTGCTAACAAGACACAACAGGATTTTGTGTTCTTCTTTCTTTAACTCGGACTAGAAGGACTCCTTTAAGATCAAAGATTTCTTTCTGAGCAGATGAGAATTAATTGAAACCTAAATCCAACTGCACAGCTATTCCAAATAACCTAAACCTAGGAAACAACAAAAAGCCCCAAGACACCCTATTTATCCATTACCATGCTCTGGTTTTATCTTTAACAATGTTGCTGATGTTCCTCTTTTTCCCATTGAAAGTCATTTGGGTAATGCCTGACATCCTAAATAACAGCTGAGATTTTTGTTTTTTTCAACAGAGTTCCTATATTTTTAAACTGGCCATGCACCATAATCTTTTGTAGCTGCATGAGAAGCTTATTTCTAAAATATGTGGTTGTAAAATATTTTTAAGGCTTGCTCCAAACTGGTTTTGATAAACAAAAGGCCAATCAATGTGTGATTCTTTTTATATGCACTTGCATGCCTCAGAATAGAAATTTTAAGTCTCGTGTGCTGCTCTCTAAAATATTTCCTAGATCTTTTATATAAAGAGTAGTCAGATTTTCTTTTAGTTGTTTTTCTAAGCCTCTTCTATTTTTCATTCCTACCAAAAGAAATCTCTGTCTTTGTTACTGTGGCAGCTCACAAGAATGCACAGTTCAACTGAAATTCAGAGTTTTTACTCCAGAACTTGACTGGATTCAGCAGGGCTCTGTGATGCTGCATAATTTTTCTAGAACAAAATGGAAACAGGAGTCATGTAGCTGGGAAAATTGACAGCATTGGTGTTTTACAAAGGCAATGCTTGTAGTCTTCAGCATTTCTCTGCTGCAGGGCGCTGAAGAAATCCTGGGTTGTGCAAAGTGAGAATTCTGGTTTGTGTGTTCCATTGACAGAAGTGAAACCACTTGTTAAGGAAAGTGAAGAAGCTGCTCTAGAGAGGGGCTGGTTGTGGTGTTTCACAGCTACTCTGGTGATTTGCAGTGACTCATCCTGCTCCAGTCTCTGACCACCCTTTGGCCCCAAAGTGACACCAATTTCAATTTTCTCATTATTTCATTGCCAGCTCTAGAACAAAACCAGATTTCCAGCTGCCTGTGTTTTTCCTTGCTCTCCTGTGGTAGCAATCCAAGAGAGAGGTCAATCCCCCTGCAGCTGGGAACTGACTCAGCTCCTGCAATTCCTGAGGATATTCTGATACAAACACAGCCTAAATCATCCCCCTGACAGCTGTGTATAAACACATCCTGACAGTGCTGGAGTTTTGGGAAGGCTCAGAACTAGACATCCCACACCTTTACATTCCCAAATGTAAACGATCCCTATCAACTCTCCCTGGTTTTTCCACTTCACTGTTTTATCTTCTGCTCTGATTATTTATTTACATTTATGGTGTCAATAATGTTGCATGGACAATAATGTTGTTTGTGTGTAAAACACTCAAACATCTCCAATCAGACCTCATCAGGAAGACATCAGTTTATTGCTTTTGCCAGGTGATGTTTAAGCTCTGCTATGCCTAAACTGAGGCACAGAGCTGATGGGATTTTTGCTGCTTTTCCTCACCTCCCCTTGGATAAAAAGGACAGGCACAGCTTTTATGCACAGCCTGTGCCTGTGCTTGTACAGCACCTTGGCTGACTTGCCTTTTTCTTGGCTACAGCTCAAGCCCTTGAACTTCTGACACTCTTCTACCTCCCTGGATCTGTTTCAAGATTAAACTGTGGAGTGTGTCAGCTCTTCAACAGGAGCAGGCTTTAAGATTTCTCCCAGAACATGCTAGGAAAATGATTTACCTTCTGCCCTAATTGTTTTCCTCCTCAGAAAATTTGTCATCTAAGAAGGAACAAATAAGCAGCTACCAAATATAGCTGAAGCTGAAGAGTCAAAAGAAATAATCTCAGACTGAACTTCATTGGCCTCAACAATTTAGCAAATACAAATGATGGTGTAAATGTGGAAGTGTGTCCAGTCTGCAAATACAACGCTTCTGTCTAGGGCTCTGTTGTCAGGCAGCAATTTCTGGGTGAAATTCCAAGGTTTTGGAAGTGAGCAGGTGGACAGTGAGACAGGAGGTCTGAAGTTAATTCCATTTCTGTTCTCTGCCTGGAGACTCTGGTGGGTGGCCTGGGACTTGTCCTCTTCCCATCCCCTCCCAATGATGCTGCCCAGGGACTTCCTTCCTCAAGAAGAGGTTGGATTCTTGTAAGGGCTGGGAAGGCTCCCCAGCTGACTTAACCCTGAGGTCCTGCCTCCATTAATGACTATCTTCATTAACGTGGCTGCCTAATTAACCACAGGCAGAGGTGGTCTGCTTTTTACTTCAGCTACACAGGGCTCCTTGGAAGGCTGAGTGCAGGAGTTCTGCCTTCCTGCCTTGTCAGGGAGGCTTGGACCACACCTGTACAGGAGCAGCCCCTTACACGACAAAACAAATTGGAGTGTGATGAGAATATAGTTTTTTTCCAAACTAATCTGCCATAACTCCACTTCCAAGTTGTTACAGGCTTTGCAGATCAGACCTTCTTGGGTGAATCAGTGATTTGAACGTGGGCACCTGAAAGGGACACTCAGAGCACTCTGGGGGTTCATTTCTCACATTTTCTTACAAAGGGAAGGGGCTTTCATTTTCTCACATCTTCTTTTAAAGTTCAAGGGTTTTTAATTTCTGACTTTTTGTTTTTAAGGACAAGTGGCTCTTTGTGCTTTGCCCTGGGAGGGTGTCAGTGCTGTTTGGATGAGGGCACAACACTCTCTTGAGTTCTCAGTGTTCTTTGCTCTTGTGCCTTCAGCTTCTTCCAGGGACTTCTTCAAGAGGATCAGAGTTTTATTTCTGGCTGAACTGGGACAGATTTTATGTGGGAACTCGGTGCTTAAGTGTTTGGCTTCTGAGCCTGTTGAGGGCTCCCCATGTAGGTGCTAAAGGGGAATTGCATTGCAAAGGAACCTGTTGGGGTTCATTGCTTGCAAACCATCCTCCCTTTGGAGAACAGGCTTTCCTGGTTATTTCTGCTGTCTGAGCTGTGGGATGTTGGAAATTATGTGGAATCCAGGTGGTCTGGGCTTCATTGCCCTGCAATGCTAGGAGTCAGCAGTGATTATTTGCCAAGTTAGAACGAGGGAATTAGGAAAAAAAGCCCTGATCAAGCATGAACAGAATTGCCTGTGGTAACACCTGGGCTGAGAGTGCTGAAGAATTTGGGTTAATAAGCTCTGCCTGCTGGGTTACCTAGTTTTAGTGCAAATTGTTGTCTGTTCAGTGAATCCACTGCTGAGTTTTTGTGCTCCCTTCTTCAGGCACCAAAAGAGGTTAAGGAACCCCAGGAACATTCTGCTGGATGTGTTGGGCCATAGTCATTGGTGTGCCCTGGCTAATTTGTGCTGCTCTGCTGGTGCAAAGCAGCCATAAACCTGGATTAGTGCAGAGCAGCAGTGGGAGGCTTCAGTAAAGAGACAGGAGGGCTGCAGTTTGCTGTGATATTTGTTCACTCAAACTCGCTTTTCTGCATATATTAATTGTTCAACTTAACAAAATTGTAATTTAATGCAGTTCAGCTCTTCTGGGAGTCATGAATATAATAAAATAGTAATTTTTTTTTTTTTTAAGAGGTCTGGACCTAGGGGTAAGTCTTCATCTGTTTTAATTAGTTATTTCTCACAGCCTTAAGGGGCCTGCCCTTAGCAGTGCAGGATGAAAATGTCACACCCTGTATCTGCAATTTTGCCCAAATTTGAGAGAACAAGAACAAGAAGGAGCACTTGCTGCACGCCCGTGGAAAGGAGGAGTAAGCTTGTTTGCATTTTTTGTTTGACTTGTTTTTAAAAAGTTGTGTTAATTTAGAGTCAAAGAGTCTAAAGGGTGTTAAATCTCCAAGTTTGAGGTCAGCCTCCATCAGCACCTTGGGCTAAGCTCACGGGGGAGTAGGAGTATCTTGTCCTGCAGAATGAGACTGTCACAGTGCCCACCATGAAATAGTGAGCAGCTGACATTAAACAGATTGTAAAATGGAAAGCTTTATTTCCAAACTCTTAAAGTTATATATGAGCCCATTTCAAGAAGAGAATGGAGCATGCATTGCAGAAGAAAGATAAGGCTGGGCTTCCTTCTCCCCACTACAACACAATGTTTTATACCATCATTTTCTCCTTATTATATTTTATTTGCACTCTATTTCGGCACAATGAACTAAATCTTGGGGGACATAAAAGTTCTAGAAGTGCCTAATAACCAACTTCTCCTGCTTGAAATGCAACATAAGTTAAGTAAACTGAGCCAAAGTAGTTAATATTTTGTTTTCTTTGTGAGTGTATACCAGCCCCACTTTACAGTTGTGCACTTTGCTTTTGTCCAAGGAACAAACAAATAACAGAAGACAGAATTTAGTAACTTTAACACAGAGTAGACTTGTTGCCTGTGACAACAGAAAGCAGAGGCAGAGGCTGGTCAGGGTAAGTTTGTAGTGGATTTATTTTAGGCCTGCAAGGCCTGCCCCGGCAGCCACCACAGTGACTGCCTAGGGCGCTCCAAGCCACGAGCTAAGGAGGCCGACCCGTCGAACTCCCCCCCTTTTCTAAGTTCCAGTCTGTTTGCCTATGCCCCGTTCGTTATCCAATCGATGACTCCAAATGACGATGACGGTGTTCCATCCTTCCACGTCGTTTATCTTCGGGGCCTGGAGCTCAGGGAGAGTGTCCTTGGAGACATGAATCCAAACTACCCTGCCCCCAATCCCTCTGTAACAAAAAGCAACTTGCCCATTAAAACAAGGCAGTGAGACCCCATAACCTGAGGCATCAGTTCCCCCCTTTAGAGGCTTGACAAGGCCTCTACCTTGTCTAGTCTCTACCTAATACAATAACAACAACATTTAGTGATAGATAAATGCCTACTAACAACCATACTGAATATTGGATGAACATTTGATAGCCCAGTTATACTTGGTAAAACTTGGCAAAGATAACTTGTTCTCTTTATATCTGATTATATCAACTTGAACTATACTTGGATGAATCCTAATAGTATCTGTTGACATGGTTAAGGTCAGCAAAAACACTGGGCTTCCCTGAAAAATGATTGATGGCCCTCATGACATTGGTAGTCCTCTGTAATAAAAGGCAAGGGACAGACAAAAATGGGAGTAGCAGAGGTCCGGTATGGCTTTTACTTCCACCCACCATGCCTTCTGGGGTTGCTACCCATAGCAGGTGTGTATGATCTTCTTGGTGGCAAGTACAGAGGCCAACCCGGTCTTGCCCTCTATCCTTTTGTCACTTCTCCCAGTTTTTGCCACCTTCCAATTTTAGTTACCTTTAGAACGTTTTCATTATGGTCTTTTCCTGGGCTCCTAAGCTTTTCCCATTCAACAGACACTAGCAGTTTCCATCCGCAGATAGAACCACAATAACACATGTTGCATACTAACGTCAATATGTTACACCCTTCCCTTTTTCACCAGTACAATCCTGGTCTTTCTGCCGGGAGCTGAAGTGTCTCTCCCTGGTGTGAAATCAAGGTCTCTCAGAGTCCATACAAACTTGGCTCTCCTTCTCCATTGTTTGTGATCCTTGAAATACTCTCCAGATTATTCAGATCATCTGAGTTCATTACCTCTTCATCCCTGTTTAAGAGTCAGTTTGGTATTACTTGATTCAGATCTTATAGTCCGCTCCTCAGGTTCTTCCTTTGACTGGGCCAGTGTGAGTCCAGCCTCGTTCAGCAGTTCTGACAGCTTTATT
Organism: Phylloscopus whistleri; assembly: GCA_017589585.1. Classification (NCBI taxonomy): domain Eukaryota; kingdom Metazoa; phylum Chordata; class Aves; order Passeriformes; family Phylloscopidae; genus Phylloscopus; species Phylloscopus whistleri. The sequence continues at coordinate 2,085,522 of JADMLD010000042.1, read as the reverse complement.
GGTTGCTATTAGTACTTAAAAGGGACTTCCCCATTGTGGTGTCAATGGCTGTTCATTCTAGGATTTAATTAACACCCAATCCCCAGGTTCTATGTGATGTATCTTGAAGTCTAGAGAGGTAGTTTGGGGAATCATTCTTTGTTTCCTTAAGTCCTCTAAATTTTGGGCTATTGATTTTAACATATTTCATGACATTTACTTCCCTCTCCTCACAGGTCGCAAGTTCATGGGTTAAAGCTAGAAAAGGTAACTTAAACATCATCTCATAAGGGGGGATATAGCTAGGTAGGACCAAGGTTGTGTTCTGACCCGTAGTAATGCTAGGGGTAACATCTTATCCAAGACATTTGAGTCTCAATCATTAACTTAGTCAAGGTTCTTTTAAGGGCCGGTTTAATCCTCCCAGCCCATCCGGATCTTTGAGGGTGCCATGGTGTATTTAAATCCCATTTTATTCCCAGTGCTTGCATTATCTGTTGAAAGTGCATTATATCTTGGAAGTGAAATGTGTCTCCCTCTCTGTCTGAATCAATCCTGTTCACCATCCCATACTGGGGAATAATTTGTTCTAACAACATCTTGGGAACAGTATTGGCCGTGGCCCTTACAGCAGGTAAAGCCTCGACCCAGTGAATCAAACGATCTACTATCTCCAGTAGGTATTTCCACCGCTGGATCTGGGGAAGTTTGGTCAAGCCTGCTTGTAACTTTGAAAGGGTAATAGCTAAAATGGGGGTATTAACCTCGGATTCGCATGACACCAACAGACCGTGTTGTAGGAAATTTTCAATAATAGGGGCTAATCCCTTACGACTCTCCAATTTTAAGGGATATTGTTCTTGTCTCACCGGTGTGGCTCCTGGTCTGAGTGCAACCCTCACCGGTTCTGCTTGTTTAGATCTTCCTGGGACGTCATCGGCCCCTACTATTGGATTTACTGCATCTTGAACTTCAACGGGGATTTCATCGTGTTTTTCCTGCACAAAGAGTGCCGCAACTTGGACAAATTTAGATTCAGGGATTACGATTTGTACGTCCTTCCCCCTCCTAAACTTAATTTCTACCCCCAATCTTTCTAATAAGTCCCTGCCCAGCAGTGGTTTGGGGAAGCTGGGCATATAAAGGAATTGGTGAGTCATCCAATGTTCCCTTCTTATATCGTTCGAAGCTTGGCCCATAAACAGCGAAACTAAATGTGCTTTTCCATCATCTGACTCAGGATCTAAATCCGTGTATTTGATGGCGGTCTCCCTTAGTCGGTTCAAAAAATCAGTAGGCAATTCATCATAATTTTGCCCGACTTCATAGAGTTTTGACCAGTTTCTAGCCTTGGGGACACTATGCTTCAATCCATACATCATGAGGATTTGATATCGCTTTAATCGTGCCAACTGATCGGGGGTATTGGGATCCCACTCTGGGTTTTCTAGAGGGAAGATCTGAGTGACAGTACCCTGAAGCACTCCACTGGCTATGCCCCCTTCCGCAAAAGTGGTGATAGCTTTATTAATCATTCGTCTTTCCGTGGGATCGAGTAATGCATCGAGTATGGAATTTAAGTCAACCCAATCAGGATTTTGGGAATTGATAGCCCTTTCCACTAATTGGGCCACCTTGTCTGGATTCTCTTTGTACCTCCTTACTGTAGATGTCCACTGTTCTAATTCTATGAGGGAGTAAGGAACTTTCACGTACACTCGCCCCTGATTGCCAACTGCTTGTCTTAATGGAGCTTGAAAAACCAGCTCCCTTTCCCTCCTCCCTTTCCTAGTACGGCGGGCAATTCGGCTTTGCTCTCTGATAGCTCTCTTTGCTATTCTCTCTCTTTTACGCCTGTTTGTAATTTCGTCTGTTTCCTCTTCGCCTTCCTCGTCCTCAGAGCTGTCTGAGCTGGAGCTATCAGATTCTGTGGTAACTAGCAGCGTGGCTTTACTTCCAATCCAGGCAAGGCTACGAGTGCGGCGGTGGGTCCCGCCTGCTGTCCGTTTGCCTCTAACTACATTATCTCCCGAGACAGCTCCTTGGCCTTCAGGATTGCTATGGCCACGGACAGGCCCGGGAGCGGGGGAGGGATCCCTCCCCCTACAGCTCGCACATTCCACACTATCCCTGCGAGATTCCTTACCTTTGGCCCCCCCTTTTCGGGATGGGGCCAGAAGCTGCTGCCCCTGGCCTTCCCTCCCCCCTTTTCCCGCCCTTCGGGGGGGTGAGATGGATAAGGACGGAGACAGTTGCTGCCGCAATTCCTTCTCCTCCTTTTTCACTGTCCGGGGCCCGGCCCGGCCCCTTGACTGCGAATAGGACGGTGGCGGCGGGGGAGGGGGGGCTGCAGCCCGGCCGGACCCAGCCCTCAAGGCAGGGGCTAGCAAATCCTCTGGTTGGTCTTTATTACACATACTGCGGAGAAACGGCTTCTCCTTTTTATTCCGCACAACCATAATATTTTCCCTTTTGCTATTCTGAGCCCGTTCACAAGCCAAGACCATAAACAGACGTGCGTATTTCAATTCCTCAAAGCACCTATCTTCACGCAAGCATGACATCAAACTAGATATTAACCCTTTATCTAAACTCCCAAATTGAGGCCATGCCTCCCCATTATCTAATGTATATGTCGGCCATAATGTCTCAGAAAGCCTAATCAGTTTAGACTTTAGAAGCGGGGAATCTTCCCCGACCCATTTTGTCCAGTTTCTTAAGACTAAACCCAAAGGACTGCCTCTAGGAATTGGGTTATTAGCACTTTCAGCAGAGTGCACACACCCCATTCTGATATCTCAACCAAAAACAATCACACCTGAGCACGACCTCCAGAGCTATAGCCTGAACAGTTATCCCGTGCGCCGCACCTCGGCTTCAGGATAACAGCAGCCTGATAGGGAGGTAACCCTTCCCCCAGGCCGGATCCCAACCAAAAGGGGTCACCCAAGCTAGGGTTAGAACTCACAACCTTCAGAGCTATAGCCCAAACAAATATCCCCTATGCCACAACTTGGCTTCAGGATACCAGCAGCCTAATAGGGAGTAACACTTCCCCACCCCGCCAGGCTAGGGACTTCAAAAGCTCTGCCTAGGTCCGCAGCAAAAACAGATCTTACAAAGATCCCAGCGAGCAACCCAGCCGCTGAACAAGCCACCCTTTCACCCAATCACTCACGCGACCCTGCCTCCAGGGTTCTTGTGCCGGCGCCTCGGGACCTCCGCCAAAAATCGCTTTGGTCTCTAGGGTTCCCAGCAGCTCCAATCCTCCGTCCCGGCGGAGTCGCCAAAACTGTTGCCTGTGACAACAGAAAGCAGAGGCAGAGGCTGGTCAGGGTAAGTTTGTAGTGGATTTATTTTAGGCCTGCAAGGCCTGCCCCGGCAGCCACCACAGTGACTGCCTAGGGCGCTCCAAGCCACGAGCTAAGGAGGCCGACCCGTCGAACTCCCCCCCTTTTCTAAGTTCCAGTCTGTTTGCCTATGCCCCGTTCGTTATCCAATCGATGACTCCAAATGACGATGACGGTGTTCCATCCTTCCACGTCGTTTATCTTCGGGGCCTGGAGCTCAGGGAGAGTGTCCTTGGAGACATGAATCCAAACTACCCTGCCCCCAATCCCTCTGTAACAAAAAGCAACTTGCCCATTAAAACAAGGCAGTGAGACCCCATAACCTGAGGCATCAGACTCATGACCTCAGCAACTTTTGCTTCTGTTCTTTAATTGCTTTTTAGTGCAAAATTGATGGGATTGAAGATTAAACTTCTAAAGCACTGGAATCACGTTCTCAGTGATGGATTTGCCAACTTCCCCCTTCACACTAGATTCAACACACTCATGTGTGTGCCCTTCCCCTTTTTTGTGTCTCTTTGGAGAAATAAATTCTTTGAATTTACATAATTTAAAGGCAATCCACATAGAAAATAAGATGATTTTGTTCCTTATGCTGCTTTTATTCTCCTTGACTACTCCCAGGCCAGATTCAAGGCTGAGCCCTTCTGAGCTGAGCTTTGGGAAGCTGAGATCAACAACCCAGCAATGTTTGTAGCTCCTTACAGTCATTTTTGTTCTCTTCATATTCAAAGCATCACTCAGGGCTTGTTAATATGCATTACTGTACCTCTTTAAATTAAGGTGTAATTTACATCAGTTTCATTAAGCTGGGCCAATCGGCTGCCCAGCCACTCTCATTGCAGCATAAACCAACTTTATTTCATGTTAGTGTAAATCAGCTTGGAACACTGTCAGCTTAAAATGTAATAATCCATTAAATTAGACTAAAACTGAAACATCCTCACAGGAGTTTGGGCTGGCGTGTTCCCACTTAAATTAGCTGGAGCGAGTTTATGTGTACACAGGGAATTAGAAATGGAATCAAGCACCTCCTGTGGTAAATTCCATTGCCTGGCAGCAGTGAATATCAGAGGAATTGGGATGCAGGGAGAGGGAGTTGTCTGAGCAGTGCCAGTGCTCAGGGCGTGCCTGGGGACCAAATCTCCCTGAGTTTGTTCCTTCAGCTCCTCAGGGGTTCCATTGCACTGGGTGCTGTCACCAACCCAGAGATGATTGTAGCAAGGCACCCCCCACTCCTGAGTGGGAAGTTCTGGATAAGGAAAGGGTCTTGGTTTCGCTTTGGACATTTTAGGAAGTTTAGGCAGAAAGTTCTGTGTTTCTCTCTTTGTAATTGGCTCAGTGCCGAGAGACAAACACCTTGTTGGACCCTGTCACTGTCTGTCAAAAACCTGTTCCCCTTCCTACTGGCAGTCTGCCAATAGATCCATCCTCGACCATTAGGCAGAAAAAGTGACAGAACAAAGGGTCTGAGAGCATTTTCGTAGCATTTTCAGGGTGTTGTAGCAGGTGTGGGATCTGTCCTTACACTGTGCTCGGCTTTGATCTCTGTTTGTATTTTTGTATTATTTTGCATTATTTTATTAAACCTTTTTGAGTTACAAGGCACACTGATCATGCAGTCCCATTAATTATTTTTGAGCCAGCACTCCTGAACAGGGCTGGACCCTCAGAGATTATGTAAGAGCAAACTCAACAGATGCTCTGGAAGCTTCCAGCTCCCCATTTTCCAGAAGTTTCCTCTGGATTTTCCTTCTGACACTTGGATGTGGATGGAGAAAGAGTCTAAGACCAGAAGTGATGTTTTTCCACGAGGAATGAGCTGTGGTTTCTTGCTTTGCCCCAGGATTTTTAGGAGGGAAACACGCAGGTACAAAGTGGTAAAAATCACCATTTTTATATCTGGGAAGTTCATACCTCCAGCTGTGCTTTGGCACAGCTCTCATCAGCAGAGAAATGCTGGGGTGCTTCCCTACTACTGCTGCTGTCTTCTTCTGAGCTGCCTCTTAAACCAAATTGTGTCTTCAGGAGTATTTACTGATTTAGTTCCTGAAGTTTTCTTTTGTTACTTGAAATGAAGGTATGGAGGTTGCATTTTGGGGGCTGTGCTTCTCCTCCACCTAATTTACAGTTTTTCTTTCACTGTATTCTGCAAAGCTGAGGAGGGAGGGGCAGAGGAAGGGATGGAGAAGGTCCCTGGTGGTATCAAAGCTGAAAGCATCACTGAAAGCATCACTGGGCTCTCCAGAGCAGCTGCCCAGAGGAGTGTCATTGTCATACTCACAGCAGCTAAAAAGCTCCAAACCTCAGCCTCACCTCGGGGGCAGCTGCTTGGTATCATATTGATATTAAACAGGCAGGAGCTAAAGCAAGTACTCAATGTTTTGTTGGTTGTGGATTGGCTTTTTTTTTGAATTTTTGATTTCTCACGGTTCCATGTCAGCAACAGTGAGAACATCCAGACAGCTTTTTTCCTGTATTTTTTTTTTTTTGTGTGCAGTGAAAAAGCACAAGAGGCATTTAGGCTTCAGTCACTCCCACTGCTTATGTGCTGGGTGTGATTTGCATCAGAATAGGTATTTTTCCTTTTTATCTGTAAATTCATTTACATAATATTCATCAGTATGCAAGTTGTGCTGGTGAAAGGATTGCTGACATGTGGAGAGATACCTCAGGTTTTGAGCTCATTGTTCAGGCAACAAGTGTATGAAGGTGCAGGTTGCTAATTATAGTGTACACCTTGTCAGTTCCACAGGCTCTATCCTATGGAAAAGGGGCTTTATTAAATTTCTACTGTATTATTTTGTCATCAGCAACCCTGAAGTATTAGGGTATGAGATATTTTTTAGTATAAAAAAAGCCAGCATCAATTTCAAGATGAAATTGAGCCCAGGCTTTTGACAGGCAAATCTGTGAACTTTGGGAATACCTGACTGCAAGCCCCACGAACATTTTATATCCCTCAACCAGCTTAGAAAATGAAACATTTAAAACAAAACAAAAAAAATGTTAGAGCATTTGCTGTGTTGTTAATGGGAGGTTCTAGAAAAGAGAATCCTTGCTTCCATCAGGTTCTGAATTCAGGTGGGGTTTGTCCCAGGTGAGTAAGAGAGAGAGTCTGAGGATCCCATGCCTTGGTCAGAAAGAAAATCTGGTGAAGGTGGGATCCCCAGTGGCTCAGTTTGACCTGAGGTGTTCACTGTCAGCAAGATGTTTGCTGAGAATGCTCTGCTGGGTTTAACAGTGCTAAATCAGGAGGCACAGAGAAAGTCAAGCTGCTTTTGTGCTCAAGTTGCCTGAAGAAAAATGATGTGTTAAGGGGTAGCAGAACTTTTGTGAACTTTGAATATTCTGTAGCTGGAAAACCAAGTAGTTTTTAACTTCTGTTTTTTTTTTTTTAAGAAATGGGAGTTTACTGCCAGGTTGGTTGCCTTTTGTTTCATTGATGACTTCTGCTTTGAATTTTAGGATGAATGAAGCTCTCAAATGTTTACCACAATTCTGGTTGCCCTTGTCTGTGGCTTTTTTGGGCTGGCACAAGGTGAAGAGGAACAATCTCTCCACAGGGCTTATAAATTCTGAGTTGGCCTTTCCTCTCTCAGATACAAAAATCTGCTTACAAAAGCAGGGAGTGCAGCAATTCAGGTCTCAAATTATAGGGTTGGTCTCCATGATCTTGGAGGTCTTTTCCAACCTTAATCAGAGAATCACAGAGGGGTTTTTAAGTCATAACTAATGGCAACATCGATAACTGAGGTAGTTGTTTGCTTTGCAGTGTTGAACAGCAATATTCAGATCTCCCTTGTTCTCTGTGTGTATTTTTTTAATCAGATATGCATTTTAAGGCTTCTATTTGTCAAATTTTGTCTTTGTTGTTTTTCCGGCCAAGCTGTTTGTTTTTGCCAAATTGCTGATACCTGGTTGATTTATTAGATGTGCTGTCAGCTCAACTCCTTCTTCTGTTAACTACTCATGTCTTGAATTTATTTGACAGTGCTGATGAAAGTGGGAAAATTGATGTAATTCCATCTGTTCAAGCCAAATCCTACAGAGAGAGCTGAACTGTGGCACAAAGAAGAGCTCCTGCCCCCTTCATATGAAAATGTCACCCTTTGGTACAGCTGAGCTTGAAGAATTTAGAGATCTCAGAGCAAAACCTGTGGATGTGGCACTTGAGGGTGTGGTTTACTGGGGACATCATTGATGGTTGGACTGGATGATCTTAAAGATCTTTTCCAGCCCTAATAATTCTATGATTGTGTGATTCAGTGCTGGGCTCTGTGTGTCCATATCTGTGTGTTCATCATCATTTGTTTGGGCAGGTATTGAGCAAAAGAAGGGCTGGGAGTTCTTTGATCAAAGAGAGGACTCCACTCTAGAAGGATTTTTGTGCCAGGATCCTCGTGCTGAAATGAAAACTCCCCAGCAGTATCCTGGGCTCTCAGAGCACATCCTTAAACCTCTCCTTCTGGAGAAACAGCAGCTGAACATGCACTGGAAAATGTGCACTAGAAAATGTGCACTGGGCTCTGCACCATCATGGTTTGGGTTAGGGAGGTGTTGATGCCCCACCCAAGGGAATTCCCATTATTTGGCTCCACAGCTCAATCAGGACAACAGGCACCTCCTTTACTGGGAGATCTGGCTGGGTCAGTGGAACAGGCAGTTCCATCAGCAGATTCTGAGGCTCAGTCCCCAGGGTGACGCTGTTAAAGACCACAAGGACACAGACTCCGACTCAGAAGGCTGACAATGACTCCATTTATTTCCTGAAATTTCTTCCCTTTTATGCTGTTCTACAGAGAACAACCCAATGGGTGAAACAAAGACAAACCCCTTCAATCACATTGGTCAGACCAGAGGGACATCCAGAAGAAGTCCCTCCTTCCTAGGGAAAGGAATGTAAACAAAGGTTACAGTTAGAAAAACGTGTCTCTTGTTGGCAGAAAACTCTCTGGGAAAGAGGTTCAGAAAAACCAAAACATCACAGTCACCAACCAGGGCTACATTCAGGGTGTGTGGAAAAGCTGCTTCAATGCAGGCACTGGGAGTGTGGAAGTACAGAAATGTTTATTGAGCCAGTAGAGGCTGGACTTGAAATTGGAACGGCTTCTGTCTTAAATGGGGTCTTGTAACATGAGGACCAATAAAATGTTGATGCTGAGTGAATCCTAAAGGTGATTGTGTATCTCTGAGCTGTTTTCTGCCTGCTTTATGTGCTCAGGCTGGTGCAGCTACAAAAAAAAAAAAACACCAAACCCTCTAATTTAAGTAAATGTCTTTTCATCTCGGCTTGATAAATGAAACTCTTTTGAAGGTATCATCTACTTGAATGCATTTGAAGGGTGACAAGGTCTTATCTATTTTGGAAGTGTGAGGTTGGAAATGATAAGGTTTGATTTAATTTGTATTTAATTTGCAATGCATATTCGTTTTGTATATATAGTTTGAATTACATACTCCTGTCGTATACATCCTTAATTTGCCCTGCATATTTATTTTGTAAATTGTATTAACTTTGGATTTATTTTTTTCAAGAAGCAAGGCAGCTAAACATCACATTTTTTTTTTTTTAGCTTTATACCTGTGCTAGCAGGTGGGAAGCAGAGCTCTCTGGGGAGTTTGAAGATGTGGCTCCTCTCAGTTCTCTACATTCTGTGAAACCACTCGGTGAGTTCCTGCTCTCTGCTCCTCCTTCCACTTCTATTTCCATGATCTTTTGGATCAAGGCTTCCTGGCCTTGGTGCAGGACTTTTTTGGATGTCTGTGAGACATCCAGGAGGAACTGTGATACGAATAATTTTTTATCAATTCAATATGAGTCATAAATAATTGTTCAGTAACCGAGTGTTCATTGTACTCTCCAAAGCTTCCTTCCTCCTTGGCAGTATTTGGAATGATTTCTCCAAGACATTTTGTGGAATGCTGACTGGTCAGAAGGATTTTGAAATGACTGAAGCTTTCCTCTACCATTTGTGAACATTTATGCATTATTAATCCATGCTACAAAACTGGTGAAGTACTCAGTTTGTTTTTACAGCAGTGGAATACAAATAATTTTCACTTGTGAATGGGATTTCCTCTCACTCTACAGGGTGTTTTTACACTGCAAAAGTTTTTCTAGACTTCTTGTACACTTATAATTGTGCTGGAAAAGAGACAGAATCAATCATCTGGAAAGATTGCTGTCAAAAGAAATTAAATAATAACCTCACTTCTTCATATTTTGTCTTGTTTCTGTACAAGAGCTGAAAACTGAAACTTTTAAATATGCATCTAAAGATGCCCAGTGCTAATTTTATCGTGTGTAGGATGGACTGAGAAAATCAACAAGAGTTTGGGCTGTACAGTCTCTTTCTCATTAATACATTTTGGCTTCTGGAATAATGTACTGGGAGGATGGATCAAGAGAAGTGTTGCAATGTATTTCCATTGACAAGAAAATGCTGTCAGGAGGATTGCTTTATGTGTATATTTATACACACTTCAAAAAATACATGTGCATGAAAATAGTGAAATGTGTCTCCTAGGCTGAATCAGTGCCACAAGTAAGGATTGTACAGGTGTGTTGACAAGGGGAGTGTGGGTCTGTGTACATTTACATTACTTCTGAAAAGCTTTAAAATGCATCTTCTTCCATCTTGTTCTCACCTCAGTTCCCAGAGTGCCTTTCCCTTCTTAGTGTTTTAGATTCTAATCCCAGAATTATTTGGGTGGGAGGAGACCTTCAAGCTCAGGTGGCAGGGACACCTTCCACCATCCCAGGCTGCTCCAAGCCTCGTCCAACCTGGCTTTGGACACTTGCAGGGATGGGGAGTCTGGAAAGCTCTGCAGAGGTGTTCAAGACCAGGCTGGATGGCCCTGTAGCTCAATCATCAGTACTTCCCTCCTTTTCACTCATCTCCTGTGGAATTCTAAGTCCTATCCATCCCTTAAAGCTCAGATTATGTTACTGAGAGCTTTCTCTGCCTCTGTTGTTTTATATCCTCCAAGAGGGCTCTGCCCCACTCTGCTCCTCAGCTTTCCCCGCTTGGCTCTCCTTTCTCTGCTCTCTTCTCCCTCCTCTCCATTTTATCCTCCTGCCTTTGAGCTGAGCAGCAAATATCCTCATGATATTTACAGGAGGAGTAGTATTTGGACAGTTCTTTGTTTGGTATTTCCATTGGAAATACCACAAGCAGTCATGTTTCCATGATATTTCCATTGACATTAACTTCAGGACGACTTCCTTTAATCGGGTTTAGCGGGGAGGAAGCTTCATATTCCTTGTCAGCTTTGTGTGTTTGCTCTGTCCCTTTTAAAATCGTGTGGCAAATGAACCAGGAGGGAAAGATCACAATCAGTTGGCTTGTCTTTATTCAGAGTGAAAACTAAAACAAATGTAACTTCAGCAGCAGTTCATGTGCGGGGAGAACATATCGAGGCGATTTAAATATTTATAGGTGTAAAAACCTTAGGCTGCTGAAAGAGAAGGCATCTCCTAATGCTTGAAAACTGAAAGATAATGTAACATGAGATTTTAATTGTTGTCCAGGTATAAAATGCTGTAAGTCTTGACTCATAATTAACTCAATCAACTCAATCAACATTTAGAGGCTAAAAATTCAACCTGAGCTGTGGTGCTCTGCATAAAAATTCTATCAACGGACCAAAACACCTGAAATGTTGAACTTCACAAGGAAAAGCGGGCTTGTGCTAGGACAAAACATTAGTTTTAATCCTGAAGAAGAAGTAAATAGATTGTATTGGACAAGAAATGAGAGTAATTAACTTCTGCATTTCCACCGTGCAGCTGCAGCGCGCGGTGCCCGCAAGAATGGTTTTTGTGGAATTAGGCAGGAGACCTGGATTCTGTTCCTGGCATTTTCACAAATTTGAATTCCTCTAAGTCATTTAATCTCTGTAGTGAAGTGAAATAACTTCTCTACTTCAGGGCAATATGAAATGAATATGAAATTAATGATTGGGGGAGCCAGGAGCAATGCTGGCTGTGCACATGTTTAGCTAAATCAATGCTTTAGGATGCACATTTGCATAAAACCATACTGGAAAATTAGTCAGAGCCAGCCATGCAGTCTGGGTTCAGCCTGGGTAATATTTTACCTTAATTTGCACCTGGCAGAAGTTATAGGGCCAAATGGATTGGAAGTTGGCTGAAATATTGGCCAGTTTAAAGGGAAAATGCATCTTATTGTAGCAGGTGCTCGGTAAAATACCAGTGAATCAAAATATTGAACCATTCAGGCCTTTCCTCAGATTCTTCCCAGGGACTCGGACAGGATTTGGGATTTTTTGGGAGCATTGATGTCCTGTGATGACTGGAATCCATCTGACAACAGAACCCTATTTTTAACCAGAGTTTCCTGAAAAGTGAACTCAGCATGACACAGAAAAACAGAGTAGAAAGGAAGATTAAAATATCTTGCAGTATTGAAACTGCAGCGTGTTTTCCAAAACAGGAGCTCCAATTTTATTTATGTTTTTGAAGGAGCTTTGGAATTTTCCTTTGATTTTATCCAGTGTTTTTGAAGCTACTTAAAATCCTCAGAAGTCCAAGAGTTCCTGTGAAATCCAGCCAGTGCAAGGAACTTTGAAGGAGGAGGGAAGGTCTAGATGGGACATTGGGAAGGAATTTTCCCCTGTGAGGATGGGGAGGGGCTGGGATGGAATTCCCAGAGAAGCTGTGGAATCCTGGCAGTGTCCAAGGCCAGGCTGGACAGGGCTTGGAGCAGCCTGGAACAGTGGGAGGTGTCCCTGACCATGGCAGGGATGGAATGGGATGAGCTTTAAGGTCCCTTCCAACCCAAACCATTCTGGGATTCTCTGAGGAGCAGGAGCGCTGTTTTTCCAGAACACAGTCAGGAAAATGCCATTAGCTAGGGAGAAGATCTGGATCTTGAAGCCTGGATAAGCTTTGGCTGAAGATCCTCCTGACTCTGGGATGCTTCAGCCTCTTTAGCAAACTTGCTCTGCATCTTTTAATGCAGAACGTGCTGCCTTTCCATTAACATTCTGCAGTGTTCCTATACGCCTTTTAATCAATTTTTTTAATGAGGAGATAATTATGTTCTATACTTTTAATCTGACAGATCTGACTGAAATTGTCTAGCAGTTCCAAAAATTCCTGAGGAGCCTGCATGCAACCCACAGGCCCGGAGGAGAGTCGGCCACATTTTTAATTCAGATTTTTTTATGTTTTATTTTGGCTTCTTGTTAATTCAGCCACCCTTAATGATGAAACAAACCCCAATATCTGGAATTTGAGTTGTGTGACTCACCTGCTTCTTCTCTCCTGGCTTTCCTGCTTGCATTTTTGGTGTTGCCCAGCACACTGAATGGGGGAGAAACTAAAAATTCTTTGGATCAATGTTCAGGTGATGGACTCCGTGTTGTGATTCAGAGTCAGAACAAGCCCGGGGAAGTCAGAGGTGGCAGGGATGGTGTTTATTCCTCAGAAACACAAATGTCAGCAGCAGGAGGATTATTTTAAACACTCCACATCTCTTGACAAAGTTGTGACAGCCGTGCCAGGTTGTTGAGACCTGTGAAGTCACAGGACAGCTTAATTAGAGACGGAGATGATTTGTGTTTGGGAGGGAGGCAGGGCGGTGACAGATCCAGCTGTAACCAGGAGGTGTGCACTAGCTGAGTGCCAGATCCTCTGAATTTCCTGATTTATCTTTTCCTTAACCCTCAGGGACCTCAGCTGATCCCTTCCCCACCTGGAGCCTGCCCAGCATCTCTGCTGAGGGTTCCATGGGTGACTCTCCTGTCTGATCCCTGCTGGAAACACCTGCAGCTGCTGGAGGAGGATCCTTCCCCTGGGGTTACCTCCAGTGTAGCTGAAGAGATCAAGGTCATCTAAAGAGCTTATGCTCTCTCTTTTCCCTCCCTTGGAAGGTACTTTGTAAACCACTATCATAAATTTTAAACTTCTGACTGGAAGGATGCCCAGCCAAAGTCTTTGAGGGATCAGATTAGTTTACATAAGACTTTTTCCTCACTTAAAAGAAAGTGCTGGGAGCTAGCATCGAGGCTTTTGCTTCATCAAAAGTGCTTCAAATGAAACAATTTTGTTGTCAGAAAATGAAGAAATGACCAAAAAAAAAAAAGAAAAAAAAAAGAAAAATCATGTAAGATGTAATTTAGGGAGGGGAAGAAAAAAAATAATAATCTAGCAGTGCTCTGTAACAGGATTTCCTTATCAACCCCTTCCCAGATGCAGTCACTGTCATTTAGGCCATGCCAGTGACTGGTCTCATGCCAACCTAATACAAGTTGGTTCCACTTGTCACCCTTTCAATTTCCCAGCTGGACTCCCTTTTAAAGGGCATATTAGCATTATCAAAGTAATCGTTAAGATGTGTCTTGGTTTCCTTTTAATTATTTTTTTTCCCCAAGTCTTATTAGTGGAAAAAAATAATCAAGTGCTGGGAAGAAAAAAAAAAGAGAAATGTTATTATCTTTGGGTGGCATCAGATGTTATGGTCTCAGATTAAATGTATTTTCTTCTCCTTTCAAAATAATGTGAGGTATCTTCTCCAACACAGAAATCACTTGCACAAGGTGCTGGAAAATCCCTTTTTGCAGTCCTAAATTCAAGTAATTATCTGAAAAAAAAAGGCCATTGCTTATAACTTTTAGAAGAACCTAATTTTTGTGTTCAAAATTGCAAATATTCCAAAATTCAATATTCAAAATTATTCAGACACTCTGAATGGTGGAAAATGATGAGAATAATTGAAAAGCAGTGGCTGTGTGCTGCCAAAATACTTTTAAGAGAGGAAAGTAAGATTATATAAAAACCAAAGCAACAGAAACTCTTGCCTGCTTTTCCATTTATGTTATAAATTCTAAAAGTAATTTTTTTAGGGCTTTTTGTCAGACCTCTTTAAAATGGCAAAGATCAGGGTTTGTTGAGTTAAAGAGAAACTGCAAATGGGGTTGGAGACAGGAGGTGGCCTTTGGGCAGGAAGGATGAACAGAGGTGGCTCTACCCAGGAACCACCCAGAAAATTGGAGCAGTTCAGTGTCAGGATGTTCTGGGAACAGAACTGGGAAGGAAATTTGTCCTCCACTTCTTTTGGATGAGGAGAATGAGGCTGCTGAGGAAGAGGGAAAGCTGGATTTAATGGCTAGAGTTAGTTGGGTCTCTGTATTTTAGCACGTTCTGTATTGGAGTCAATGCACTAAATGCATTCCTTAAATCTTTCCTCCCTCTTTTGTCATTTCCCTTTTGTTTTCCTCTTTTTTTTCCCCTCTAGTATCCAAATGACCTGTTTCCATCCTTAATGAGATAACCTCTTTTGTTAAGGATTTTAGAGCTGAGTGGGCTCCTGCTGATTGTGCATCCACAGAAATATTCCCACCTGAGAAGGAGCTGGAAAGGGCAGAGGTTGCTGAGCCCTTCAGCTGCTGCTGGATTTCCAGCCACAAACTCAGCCTCTCCTCTCTTCCCTCAGCCACTCCCTTCTCCTCCTTCTCAATCTTCCTGAAAGCAAAACTTTCCCTGGCAAGAAAAGAAATCATTGCTTGTTTAGTTTTAACCTTTCCTGTCATTTCCCAGATCATTTATTGGTGGCAAATTTTATTTCATCTGTCCATCCATGTATAAAATTATCTCACTAAAGGCTGCTATTTTATTTTTCTCTGTTTTTCCATTAAGTACCTTGAAGCCAGTAGAATTTTGCCAGTAAAAGACCAGGACTAGTGAATGCTGCTAATATTTATTCTTACTTTTACTTGACTAAATCTAAAGGAATTCCTAGAGAATTGATAGGAAATCTGCTGCTTATCTTCACACAACTTTATTTGTAGTTGATAAAAAACATTCAGCTTCAATTCCTATTATTTTAAAGCGTTTTTAAAAAATATATTTAAGTTTTCCTGCCTCAAAATGATGAGAAATGTGAAGTTAAGGTGCCACAAGTCAACTAAAGTTTAACAAAATTGTAGAGACGTTTGATAAAAAAATAACAGAGTTTTTCAGCATTAAATTTACAGGTGCAACTTCTGTTCCCATCCAAGATGATGCCTAAGCTAAATTAATTTTCATTTATGGGATGGTACTGCTTCAGTGGGCAGAGTTTTGCTCTTAATGCCCAGCTGGGTGGTTTTGCATTGTCACACACAACTTTTTCACCCAGTGCTGGAACAAATAATATCAAAGCACGAGTCAGATGAATCTTGTGTTTTTAGAGCAACTGCCTTAATCTGCCTCAGAGAGAAAAATCAGCGTGCTTGTTATCATATTTGAGCAATCCATTATGAGATGTGCCAGGAGTTTGCACAGACTGAATTTCACATTGCCTTGATTGCATTTGAATACTGCTTGTTCTCCTGAGAGCCCGCCTGGGTTTGGTTTTATGATCATTCTCAACCCTTCTACCTGTGACAGGTGAAATTCAGCTTTGCTGGGGAGGAGGATCCATCCAGGATTTGCCATTAGAGAGCTCCTGTTTATTAATTTGCACACAAACCACTGTGCTGGGGGCCAGCCTTTCCCCCTCAGCTCAGCCCTGCAGTGCTGAGGGAAATTCCAGGGAATGTCTTGCTAGAGTGATGCTTTAGGATTTGAGTTTTTACATTTTCCATGTTTGTACTCCTGCAGTTCTTTAGTGTGTGACTCCAAACCCCACACACAGCATCAGCTGCTGCTTCCCCATTTTGGTCAGACACAAAAATTCCTCCCCAGGCCTGGGAATCAAGGACACCTCACTGCCTCAGGCCCCAGAGATGGAAACAAAAGGGAGCTGGGGGCAGCAAACTTGGGGTGAGTGACTTCATTACCTGGAGCTGTAATTGGGAGCTGAACCCCCAATGTGCAAATGGACCAAAGTGATCCAAGTGTGAAACCCCTGACCTGGGGCCCATTTTGGGTGCAGCCCCTGGGGGGCTTTGTCTGCCCTGAATGTACCTGGAGGCCCTTCCATAAATAGAACTGCTTTTTATTCCTTTGACTCTGCCTGGCCTCTGGTTTTAGGTAGCCCCAGAAGGCATGAAGAGGAACCATCAGTCCCTGTGTGTGGGGCAGCAGAATGGAATTGTGCCTGCAGCTCTCCTGTGCCCATCCCTGTCCCATGGCCCAGCAAGAGGTTTCCTTTGTGTCCCACAAGATCCCTCTTGGCTTCTCCTGTGCCTTCAGAAGGATTTAGGATGGGATGAGATTGCAGTATGTTAGCTGAGACTCCATTATCTCCATGCAGGAAAAGCCAATTCTGTATTTTCACAACTCATTTTATGCAGTTTTCACAGACCTCGTGTGCAGCTTTAATTGGTTCATGGCTTTCTTGCCAATCACTCTATTGGTTAATCAAAGGTATTCTAGTTGTGCATCAAATCTCTCTGTTCTTGGATTGGTTACCTATTTTCTTTACTGATTATCATGGCACAAATCCATGGTTATTGCAGGTGAATTTGTTTTTAACTCAGGAATAGGTTGTTGTGCTAACAAGTTTTCACACAAAGATTGTTTTCACATGGGAGCTTGCAAAATCCTTAGAAGAAGTGACAGGTTAACTTTGGCAATTCAGCAGAGCAGGCCTGATTTTATGAGGCCTTTCTTTTATAATTCTTTCACCTGTCACAACAGGATGATAGTAGACTGAGCTGAGATGTCAGAGTCACAGAGCAGTGGGCAGAGCAGCCACATCAGGCACAGGCTGAGCCCTGGCTCTGTGGAAGTGCTTCCTTGGGGAATGAGGCACAGTTTGGGAGCCTGGGGCAGAGATCTGTGCTGAGCTCAGAGAGGAAGGGCTGGATCTCCCTCCAGCTGTGAGTTTTTCTGGGCAGGCCAGGTCAATGTTTTTCTTTTTGCTGTGAGTTCACACCTCCATTTGCTTTCTCAGGGCAGAGACAGCTCCAGATGAAAAGTCTGATGGAAAACTGCCTGGAGCTTGCTGGGCAGGGTGCAGGTCAATTTTCCACCCCACTGTTGAGGGTTGTTTCAATCTGAGGATGCTGTGCTTGGCTCAGAGTGGGCCATGCCCCACAGACAGCAGATAAAAGGAGCAGATTTTGTGCTCCACCTCTCTCCAGAGTGCCAGACCCTCTCTGCCTTCTTGGAATCTGGCCTCAGGCCACTGCACTCTGCTGTTTCAGCTGCACTGTCCAGGTAATGCTGGGAGATGAAAGCAAAGGATGTTCAGAAAACTGAGATATTTTATAAAACCCTTCTGACTTGTGCTGGTTACCTGGGGGTCAGGAGTGGCCTTGGCTGGGGGAAGCAAAGCTGAGCTCCCTCAGTTCAGAGCTGCAGAATGTAAAGGTTTAAAGTTGTCAAGTGTCCTGTCCCAAAATCAATTTGCACAGAAAGTCAGGCCCAGTCATCAGAGGCTGATTTTGCAGATGGGAGGAGCAGGAAAAAATAAGGAAAAGCATTGGGACCTCATCTTTGAGGAACTTCAGGAATAATTGCAGCAATGGGAACCCAGTCCAGGGCATGGTGTGCTGAACATGAGCTGCCTGAACATTTGTAGGATTTGCAGCTGAGGGGTGTGCAGCTCTCTCAGATCCTCACATTACTGCTGATAGATAATCAGAGAATTTTAGGCTTTTCTTTATTGATCCAACATTTTTCTTGAGTGAAAGGATTGACTGAAGCAGCTCCACTTTGATCTTAGTACATTTTTTCTCTTTAACTGTTTTTTTGGGCTTTTTTTTTTTCATTTTGACTAGATGGGGGAAAATACTGTATTAATGGATTAGCAATAATGCTGAAATAATGAACAATTAATAATTATAATTTGCTATGCTGCACGTGAGGAAGTGGCATTACCCAAGGATGAGCATTATCTCAGCACAATCTCTGTTGAGTTCTGGTAGGAGTAAGATACTCCAGGTCTACTCATCCTCCCACCAGACAGCTGACAGCAGATGCTGAAGAGGCTTTTCCAAATATCTTCATCTGGAAAGAGAGTGACTTCTCCCTTCTCTTCTTTCTTAAGGCCCTCAGGGAATTTTGGAAATCCTTGGAGAAATTAGAAAAAAAAAGACAGAATACCTGGAATATTCTCCAGTGTGACTGGAGACACACAGGAAAGCATCTGTTAGCTGGAGAAAAGAAATGTAAAGAGACACTGGCACTGGTGTTCTCTTGGCCCAAGTTCAGCATCAGGATTCCCTCTGTGGCCCCAGCTTGGAGAAGTGGTAAATGTGGCTGTCAGGCTGCATCTCCCCCCTCTTTTGGTCTCTTGATCTGTCAGGTATTCAGCTCATCAGCCCCCAAAGCCCAAAACCCAGCTGTGAGTGAGGCCCCCAGCTCAGGCTCTGTGGCTGTGGCAGCTCAAAAATGCTTTTCCTCTCAAGTTTCCAGGGTTTAAAGTGGCGGGTTTGCTCCTGGCCAGGAACAAACTGCTCTGGGTGTTGAATAGCAGCTTCTTATCTCCAGATTCCCAGATGGGCTCGTGGATGCCCCACTTCTGATGGTTAGCATTGAATAGGAAGTTTTGCAAATGATTCTTGGCAGGAGCACTCATCACATTTCTATTGAGATTTATCTCCACAGCTGAGTTTTCCTTTGCTGTTTTTTTTTTTTTTCCTCTGTACCATGCAATTAAATGGATGACCATCCTATGCAGAAGGAAATGCTTCTATCAGAGATGAAAAGAACTCAGAGTGAAGCCAGCCACACACAGCAGCAGGTTTTAAGCCAGCTTTACATCAGTGCTCAGAAGAAATGAAAAAAAAAGAAATGCATGTGTTAGGTATTCCTGGGCTCTGAGATACCACACACATTTTCCTAGGACATGTGCTCAGAAATGCACTGCATTCTTCAATCAGCCTTTTGGGCTGGAAAAATACTCTAAAAGGAGAAAATAAAAAAAAAAAAAAAGAAAAAGAGTTCTCAGTTTCTGTCATTAGGTAAGGAGAACCTGCCTGTTGCCTTGCTGGCAGCAGTAAATATTTCCTGTCGTGTTCTTTATTGCCATTTGAGCAGCAGGACTCCCCAGGCTGGCTGGGCACTGGGTTTTGTTTTGCAGGAGATTATTCAGAGAGACACTCTATTGATTGGAGAACCCTGGTATAACTTATCACAACATCTCTGTAAGTCTGCATTTTCTTAAAATGCTTTCAGAATAGC
This sequence comes from Phylloscopus whistleri, assembly GCA_017589585.1. Lineage (NCBI taxonomy): Eukaryota > Metazoa > Chordata > Aves > Passeriformes > Phylloscopidae > Phylloscopus > Phylloscopus whistleri. The sequence continues at coordinate 2,066,112 of JADMLD010000042.1, read as the reverse complement.
AATACTTGGAAATGAATAAACAAAGCTGAAGATCATTTAAGCTTTGCTTCTACCCATAGGTGATGCACTTTTGGGTTGGTTTTTTTTTGCCAAAGAGAAATTTTAAAAAATGAGGAATTTGATTCAGGAGAATGTTTTCAGAATTCTGTTTTCAGCATTCCTGGCTTGTTTGGGTTGGTGGGTTTTTTTTTTTGTTTTTTTTTTTTTTTTTGTGGTTTTTGTTGTTGTTGATGTTGTTTTTTTGGTTTTTTGGGGGGTTTTGTTTGTTTGGTTTGGTTTGGGGTTTTTTTTGTGGGTTTTTTTTTGGGTTTTTTTGGTTTTTTTTGTTGTGGGTTTTTTTTTTTTTTTTGGTTGGTTGGTTGGTTGGTTTTGGTTTTGGGTTTTTTTTTTTTTTTTTTTTTTTTTTTTTTGTTTGTTTGTTTGTTTGTTTTTGTTTTTGTTTTTGCCAAACAGAAATTTTAAAAATACAGAATTTGACTCAGGAGAATGTTTGCAGAATCCTGAAGGATTCACTGTGGACCCTTCTGGTTTTTGTGGAGGATGAGGAAATTTGCTCTGGAGCTCCGAATTTGGGATTTTCACTTGAGGTGTGTGCTCACCAGCAGTGGGAACTCTGCTGCGATTTGCCAATAGGTGGCACGAGTGCATTGCTGAGCTCTGCAGGTACAAACTGCACACAAATGCCCGCGTTTAGCTCGGGCAGGAGGCAGCAGGAGGCACCGTGGCCCTGTGAGCAGCCACTGATGCCCAGGTAGCAACCACTGTCCAATCTGACACCTGCTGCCAGGGATGAACACTGAGGCATTTTTGTTACAGAACAGACGAAAAAAACCAGCAAAATTAATGCAGAACTGTTACATCAGGCAGGAATGGGCTTCATGGAAAGCTGTGTGAAAAAGGAAAGGCCTGAAATCAACCACAGCAGCATCACACACACACACAAAAAGATATTTTCTTATCAATTAATAAACTTTAATTTATGGCTGGTATGAAAGGAAAAAAATCCCAAGCCGTAAAACCAACCAAAAATCCAAGTTTTAACAGAGGCCAGGTCCAAGCCCTGCTCAAGGCTACTGAAAAAATAATCAAGATTATTCAAGATTTTTCAAGATATATATTTCAAATCAAGATTTGAAATGATGCAACAGTTGGAACATAAATCTCTGCTGTGCATAGGTGTGGGGAGTTTATTCGGAGGAACTGCATGAGGGAAGGGTGATGGTTTGGGGGGGAAAAGTGGAAGTGGTGTGGTGATTTATATGGAATTTTTGGGTTTTGGTGGTTTTTTGGTGGTTTTTGTTTTGTTTTGGGTTTGGTTTTTTTTTTGTTTTGGTTTTTTTGGGTTTTTTGGTGGGTTTTTTGCTTGTTTGTTTTGTTTTGTTTTTTGTTTGTTTTTGTTTGTTTGGGTGTGGGAGTTTTTGTGGTTTTTTGTTTGTTTGTTTTTGTTTTTTGTTTGTTTGGTTTTTGGTTTTTTGTGGTGGTTTTTCGGGTTTTTTTTGGTTTTGTTGTTTTTTTTTTTGTTGTGGTGGTTTTGTGGTTTTGGGTTTTTTGTTGGTTTTTTGTTGTTGTTTTGTTGGTGTTTTTTTGTTTTTGTTTTTGTTTTTTTTTCTCCTGCTGCAAATTTCTGTGCTTTTTAACTCGCTGTGCTACCTGTCAGTCTCGGAACAGATGCACAGCCTTCGGGCTCTCCGAGCTTGCCAGCTCCTGGCATTCCTGCTGGGAGCTGTGGGAGGACTTTCAGTGGGAACCAGGGCAGCCTAATAATAGCAGCAGAACCCATCCCAGCCAGCTCAGCCTGCACAGAGAGGCAGGAAAGGTAACCTGGAGTGGTGCTTGTCTGCAGCCAGCAGAAGGGCAGGGAGGGGAGGAACCACGGGGCACTGACTGCAGCACTTGCTTGGCAGCAGGATGCTGAGTGCCTCGGCCAGGATCAGCAGATGTTTGAGTTTCCTCAGAGCTGAAAGAAGCTGTGGAGCTGGAAAAAGAAACTTTTCGAGGCTGGCGTGTTTCTGCTGAAAATGGACTGGGTCTAATTTGCTGTTTGAGTAAAACCAGGGGGATAGAAATGTGTATTTCTGTTTTTTTCCTTTGGGTCTTGACTGGAGGTTTTATAGTTCTTTACCTTAAAAGTTCCCTAAGGGTTCAGTTCAGTGGTCTGGCCATGAACCAGGTGTTATTTGAGTGAGGGCATTGGGAGGCTGACAGATACAACATAAATCTCTTACAGGCCTTTTCCTTCTGCTCCTTTGACAGGAATTCAACCTGTGTGACACCATGGGACAGCTGGGTGACAATCCAGGTGAGAGGAGTCCTGACATTCCATAAAGGAATGCTGGGTCCAGAGTGGGATGGATGCTGTGACACTGAGAAAATCCTTCCCATCTGAGCACCTTGGCAGGGGTACTGACCAAATGGTTTGCTTTTTTGTTGGGTCTGGGTTTGGTTATTTTTAGGACAGAGCTGCTTTAAACTTTAATTTTTTTGCTGATGATGACTTATTTTTAGGGGGAGAAAAGAAAAAAAAAGAAGAAATATTGAGATTAGATTTGACAAGACATGAGGAAAGAGAAATCAATATTAATACAAGCATCAGAACATTTTAATTTTGGCATTTGAAGGAATAATGGGAATTGTTGATCAGAAACACCATCTGCCAAGGCAGTCTCCCTCAGCTGGTTATGGCAAATTGAGCAATGGTAAATTATTCCTTATATTTATTTCTGGTTCTGGAAAGAATCCCACAAATTATTCTTTCGTAAAGATTATTCATAAATTTCTCCAAGCCTGTCCTGCCTTTTCTGACCTCCCAGCATTCTGTGTATTAGGGATGGACTGGAGCAGATTTATTTTCCAGAACTGGGGGAGGATCCTGTGTCCTGTGAGGGGAAGTGGGGATGGAAATAAAACTTTGGGCAGAGCAGAGTTGGGATAAAGTCCAGAACATCTCCCTGTGCTGCCTGATTCCCAGGGATGGCACTTTCCAGTGGAGACTCTTTAGGAAAACATCAGCAGCTCAAATTTGGACTGCAGTGTTCCCCTCTTGGGAATTTTGGCCAGGAATTGATGAAAATTTATGGGGAAAAGATCCTAAAAGGCCTTTAAAGCAAAGAGAAAGGAACTGTGTGCTGGTAATATTTTTGTCACGTGTGTTCCCATCTTCTCTGGGTGGAGCTGGGTCTTCCTAGATCCTCAAACTGCACTTTTGGGCTCTTACAAAGATTATAGTTACTTTTTTCTTTAAAAAAAAAAATAAAATTACTGATGCTATTTTCTGCAGATTTTTTTCAGTCCAGAGAATTGGATTTGGTTACAAATGTGCCCCCATATGCCTGGGGTGGGGGGTGATGAAATATAGACTCTCCAGTTTTTTCAAGGCCAATTAATTTTTTAATTAACTGAAGTATACTTGAAAATATAAAACATTCATTTGTGGAAGTTGGTCTGTTTCCAGTTATTGCTGGATTCATTTGGCAAGCCGTGTTTTTTAAAGTAGAAAATGAAATTTCTCGTGCAGAATGATAAATTGTTTCCCTTCCATGGAAGTCTTTAAACTCCTTCTTTCTTACTTTAGATTTTGCTGCAATTTGTCGTGTTTAGATTGGCACCATCTCCACCATTTTGATTAAAAAGTGTAATTAATTTGAAATAAGATTTCATTATGGTTTTCAGTGCTCAGTTCCAAATAACTTCTAATTTCCATCAGTTTCTTGAGTGTTTTCTTTCCTAAATGGCCCTTGGTTTGACTCCTGCAGAACAACCAGGCCCCATCCCCACCAGGAATGTGCCAGCAGTGCTCCTTGCCTGAAGTTGAAATGACAGCAAAGTATTTAGTGATGTTCCAGTTCCCTTGTAAATTGAAATAATAATGAAAACGTTTTGCAACTTGCAAATGTTCCTCTATTTTTTTTTTCCTAGAATTTTCTGTGTATATCTATTTATTGTCACTGGTGTAAAAAAAAATGGTTTAACTTGTGCTACCAAAATTAATGTCAGAACTAATTGACCTTCATAGGCAGATGATTTTATGCTTCTTCGAACATGGTCCGCTGGATCACCCCATGAATATTGCATTCATTTCACTTTTCAGAAATTGCTTTTTCCCCCCTATAAAAATTCCTACAGCGACTTCACGGAATAAAGAGGAGAATAATGGGAATCTTAATGTTTCCCTCCTGTTTTTTTGGTGGTGGGGTCAACATTGAGCCGTGTGAAGCTCACGGTGCAACAAAAAGAAATGAAGAGGCTTCCACTTGGGAAAAGGTGGTGTAAAATGGGAAATTGTATTGAATGTGGAGAGTGGTTTGTTTCTTTTTCAGGGATTTTGATGTGTGGAGTAGCTGATGTGGTTGGGTTTGTTGTTTTTTTTTGCTTTGTATGTTTACAAAGTGGGGAAGGGAAAATGTTGGTTCCATGTATGTTAAAAAGAGGAAGGAAGGAAAGCAAAAAATAATCTCCTAAAATCTGGAAAAAAATAATGTTTTGGAAGGTCCCTCCAACCCCAACCATTCTGTGTTGACACAGTGGTGACAAAAAAGCAGCAAAACATTCAGCCCTGCTGCATTTAATGGCAGATCCTTCAATTACAGCAGATCCATGCCCCTGTTGCATTTTTAATGTCGTATTTATCACATCGTCTTTATGGGGCTGTCCTTAGGGATTCACTGCAGTTCCTTCTGTACATCAGGGCTCCCAGGAGCTCACAACTCAGCCCTCCCAATTTGTGACAGGCTGAAACCCTGCAAATCAATTGTCCCTCTGCATGCAGATTGTCCTGGGTGTTTGAGCAGCTCCAGTTGATGGAGCCCTTGGAAGCTCTGCTGATGAAAACGCCCACAAAGGGCCAGATCTAAAAATCCCACCAACACTGGAGACTTCAACCAGTGGAATTCAAACTCATGACCCAACCCCTAGCTGGGTCTGTTGTTTGGTTTTTTGCTGTTCTCCTCTGTTTCTTTAAGAAGTTTTTTTAAAGTTCTATTTCAGCTTTTTGTGTTTGTCTCTTGCAATGGAGTCAGACACGATTTTACATAAACAACTTTCTTGTTATTGTAACCATCTAACCATGTTTACATTCTTCTCATAAGGAGGAGACTTTAATGAAGTGTTGAGTTAACTAGTGTGGTTGAAGAGGAAGATTTTCTTCCTCCAATCCATGGTCACTGCTGGAATTTTATAAATGTTAAAGTTTGTAAATAAACTGCCTCTTTTCTGCCTTGAACATCTCAGTGTGTGGGTGTCATTTCTTTGTGTCGTGTGCGACAGGGTCTCACTGCTTATCTCCAGAAATTCCTCTCTTTTTGCCCAATAGTTGTCTTTGCTCCCAAAATGGGATTGTGTGTCTCCAGGTCTCTGAAAGACTGAGAGCAGATCAGGATGTGTCTGCATGGACAGAACAAAGGAGGAAAGCCTTGTGAGTAATAATAATAATAATAATAATAATAGTAATAGTAATGATAATAATAATGTCATGTAAAAACATCAGAAATTGTAATAAAATGATGCCTGTTCTAGTAACGGGAAGATCTGGTTTGTATCTCCCTTTCCAGTCAGGGGGAATATGAAATTTTACAATTTTTGGAGGATAATTATTTTTTTTAAGAGTATTTAGGTGCTACCCTTGGTGCTGGTACAGAGGTGGGGAGGTTCCCCAAATATCTGATGTGGGATCTGGTGCTGTGAGTGGGAATGCATGGATCAGAGGGGATGGGCAAGCACAGGGAACCTGCTTTGATGGTCACCACTCCTGGCCACAGAGCAGCAAGTCAAGGGTTTCACCAGTGCCTGTGATTCACTGCTGAGATTTTTTTCAAGCCCTGAAGATGTAGAGCTCATCAAGATTTCCATTTTCAATGGGTTTGCAAAGCAGCTACCTGTGCAGGCAGGAGCCTTGATAAACTTCCTTCAGCCTCTTGTCATGCAAAAGGTTCTGAGCACAAGGAGGAACATTGCATATCTCTGCCTGCCAAGAGGATCCTTGGCAAGCTGTGCCTGAGCAATTCTGATTTGTTTCCATTTAATTAATGAACACTTTCCTGCTTTGTGATTATTGTCCTTGCCTGAAGTTGTTCCCATTATAGAGATGAATAAATAGTTCTTGACATTAGTTTCTACCTGCTTTGTAATTTGTTACACCATCAGGGACCTGCAGCTTGTCCTTGCTTTGAGTTCCTATTAATTCTGTTTATTTTTGTCTTTTATATGATTTCTGTTTTGTCCTTCACAGTTTAAGGAAAAAAAAAAATCTTAACGCTGGTGTTCTTTTATTGCTAATACAAATATCTTTCATCTTTTTTCCTTTGTCATAGAATAGATTTCTTTGATTGAGGGAGGAGGCTCTCTTCTCCTAATTTTTGTACCTCTTCCAGGAGCTGTTTGTGCCACACAAACATGTGAGAGGAAGATAAAAAGGAAGATAAATTAACAGAGGCATCTACTGAGTACAGTAAAGTAATTCTCCCATTTTGCTGTGGGTTTTGTATCTATGTTCTGTTCCTTTGAAGGTTTTTGTTGAAGCTGGGTTCTAAGATTTGGCCAAGTGGAGATCTTGGGTGTGGGCTGCAGAGGCTCCAGCCCCAGGGTGTGGTTCAGAGTCATGGCATGGTTTGGGTGTGAAGGGACCTCAAAGTGATGCCTGGAGAGGCTGCCTGGAACAGAGGCTGGACAGAGTTCAAGGAATAAAGCAGGTATTTATTAAAAGGCCTTCAAAGGATGCACCTTGGGCAGGACAAGAGCCTGGCCAGGGCTACACCCGAGATGGACGATGGGTCACGAGTTTTCACACTTTATTGGTCCATTTACACATTGGGGTTAATTGTCCAGTTACAGCTTCAGACTGTGAAGTCCCATCCTCCCAGATTGCTCTCCTCAGTTGGCTGTTGGTTACACCCTTTGGGCCTGAAGCTGCAGCAGTGTCCTTGAACTGGAAAAGGATTGTTTTGTTTAACTAAAGTGTGGGGAGAACTTGCTAACACTTCATAGGGAGTTCAGAGCTGCACACTAAGGCAGTGCAGAATCTGGAAAATATAAAAGGCATCAAAAGATCCTCTCATTCCAACCCTGCCATGGATAGGGACAGCTCCCAGTGTCAGAGAGACGTGGCTGGAGCACATTCCTGGGGACAGCTCGGGGAGCGGCTGCCAACAGCCGGCAGAGCTGAGCCGTGTTCTCCACTTGTAAATTATCAATAAATGACTCCCACAGTCAATAGATAAATTATTCACAAAGAAAGCAGCAGGTTCTAATCATCTCCAGATTAATGCCTTCCTGGCAGGGCCTGTGCTAACACAAATAATTGCCTTGGCATGTGCCAAGCTGTCCCAAGGATTTCAGCGGCACCAGGCTGCCCTGAGCGAGCTGCCAGCCACAGGTGTCAGGAATCTCTCCCCTTTTTGGGGCTTTAAACCCTGTGTCCTATGAGTTTTGTGCAGAACAGGTTATGCAGAACTCCCTCTGGTTATCCTAAGGGGGAGGGCATCCCAGGACTGGCTCTCCATTGTCCCGAGCACATTGCCAGCTGTTCTCAGTGTCCCCATCAATGATGGGTGAGCACAACGTTCCCTCAATCCAAGCTCAGCTGCTCAGGACTTGTTTCTGTGTCCCTTTGGAAATTTGGGGGGGATGTTACTGAAGTTGGTGCAAATGAGAGGGGAAAAAAAAATAAAATAAAAAAATCCCCAGCGGGAGCTCGCTTTCACACTTGATTTGAGGGCTTGAATATGGATAGGTTGGAGTTTGATCTTGTTTATTCTCTGCACATAATTTATTCTGCTTTACTCGGAATATATTATTTGAGACTAGCAGGGACAGCAGAAGGAAAACTTGTTTGCTGGATTTGCTGGCTAATAGGACAAATCCAGAGCCAGGGGACTGGCAGGGAGCAGACTCAGGGACATTTAAAGCCTCGGTGAGACAAAAAGAGGTCACATTAAATAAATGTGTGTGAATGTTTCCTCCACAGGGCTGTTGACAGCTTCATAATACTGAAATCCTGTGAAGAACTAATGAGAATTTGGAATTTTCCAAAATTGGAGCAACTTTTTGCCTGAATATCTTCAAATCTCACCGAACTGAGGTTTGATTTAGAACCTCATGAAAGAGTTAAATTAAAAATAGCCACTGAGGTGTGAGCTTTCCATTTTGAGCCCTTCTCCTTTTGGGAACAGGTTTGTTGGTCCTCGCATGTGCTGACAGATTGCAGAGCTGCAGTGGCAGTTTGAAGTGGAGTTTATCTTTTTGAATAAAAATGTCTTCAGGAGAGAGAAAAACTGGTTGTTCCTTTCCCTGGATCCAGCAGTTTTGGAAGTGCAAACAGATTCTGCTCACTCAAATGTTGAGGGAATAGTGATTAGGCAAAGTCAAAACTCCTGTTGTTTTGACATAGACAAAAAAAAATGAAATACTTTTAAAAAAAGACTTGGTCATGAGAGGATAATGGAATAAGATTGTTAATCCAGCACTTTCTTTGAGGAAAATGGGGTTTTTTGGAGACTTCGTGAGAGATTGGCCTCATCTCCTCTGAGATTTTTTTCCAGGAGGTGCTTATCAGTGAAGAACCTGTGGATGCAGCAGCAGGAGGATTCTCCCTTCCATCAGGAGAGTCTGGGAGCACCTGGAATGTTGTCAAAAATCAGATGTGAGGGTCCTGTGATCTCCATCATCCTGCGTTTCTCCCTTGATTTATGGATTCTGTTTTACCTTGAAACATTAGATTTTTTTATGGCTCCAATCACAGTCCTGGTGTTGGTGCTCAGAGGTTCCCAGACAGAGGAATACAATGTTCTGTTGAAGGCTGAAATGTATTTAGGCCTTTGTTAGGGAAGCTTTGGAACAGCTTCAAAGCGTAAGGACAGGAGCTGTTCAAACCTTTAAAGCACATGGAGAAGATTTTGGGCCTCTTAATAAATTCTACTGATGAGAGAACAAAAAATGGAAAATCTGAGCTCTAATCCATGGCCATGTCTGAATGATGCAATTTCAAGGCATAAAATCAGTTCAATATCTTTTTTTAAATCTGTTTATAAAGTTGTGTCATAGATTTTGAGTAGAGTGCTTTTAATAAAAGTTATTGCTTTTATTTAATAACTGATAAAAAATTCTTAATCTTTTTATTCCTCATTTTAACTCCTCAGTTGGTTAATCCTCACTTTACTAATTATTCCTGTGGACTTTAAACCCACATTCTTAAATGTTGCTGTGATCTTTTTGGCAGTAAATGGCATTAAATCATGTCCACAGATATCTCAGGTGAGGTCAGAAAATGCTGGCACCTCACAGGAGGTTGTGACAAGAGAACAACACTTTAAGGAAACTGTTCTGTCACCTTGATGTTATTCCTTGGCATTTTTGCTGCAGAGCCATAGTTAAAACTCGAAGCTTGTGCATGCCCTGCTAGGAAAGTTTCCTTCCATCTGAACTTTGTGTATTTTTAATAATTCTTTTCGTTTTCTTTCAAATTATTGAAAAAAATGGAAAGAATTATTAAAAGTAAAATTAAATTTATAAAATTTGTAAAATAAAAATTAAAATTTATATCTTATAAAGTATCTTTTTTTCTGAAGCTCAGATTTTTTTTTTAATCAGAAATCCTAATCTTGGTGGATTATGACTTTATGTTGTAAAATAAGGTGCTGATTGTTTCTCTTAGTAGCTGTTGATGGTAAAATATATGATTATAATATGAGCTGAGTTATTTGCAGCTCATTCAAAGTGAGGCACAATTGTGTGCTGGAGATGTGCTGCTTTTCTTCTGGGGTTTATTTTGTTATGCACTGGGAAATTCTGACTGAAATCAGCAGAAATATTGATCAGTATTCCTTGTGGCATGGCATGGGTTTGGTCAGGCTGCTTCATCCCATGGGGAGTTTGGCCAGTAACTCAGGAAGGAAAAGTCACCTCCATGTTCACATCTGCAGTTTCTTTCTGGAAACTGCCTCTCAGTCAAAACTTACATTTAAATGTAATAATTATCCTTTAGAAATAACAAATAATCTTTCCACACTTGTGGAACTGATCGTTAAAAGAAACCAGTTAAATCCTCTGACTGATTTTACTGGTGCCTGGAACCAACCAGAACATTACAGCCCCTTTTCTCAGTGAATAATTCATGTCCTACGAGTGAAAAACCCAAAAGGAACTAAACCAAGATGTGTAAATATCTGTGTTTAAGAGTTTAAGAGCTCATCTTTTGGGTAAGTCTATTATAAAGTCATTTGGAGGGAGAAGCTCATACATAAAAATGAATGTTGCCATGCAACAAGTGCTAAAGAAAGAACCACAAGATTTAAGCCTTAATTAATTTCCCACAGCAGCTGGGAATGTTCAGGAATGAGGAAATTTGGAGGCAGCAGTGTTAATTAAGGCTCATTTGCTAGAAATCTCTGGCCTGTAATTGATAACTTTGATGTGTGATGTGATAAGAAGTCCAAGTGGTGTTTTACCACAATTGTAGCAATATCTGTGTTGTTCACTATTTATGCAGGAGAATTCTCTGCTTCTCTGATTTTTTAAAACTGCTGTGGGGCCTTAGACAGAGAGTGGCTTTGTAGAAAAATCAAAGAGATTTTGGGACACAATGAACCTCTAACTTTTTCCTTTTTGTGATTGAGTTCCTTGTAGATAAAACTCAATTCATCCATTGAGTGAGAGGCAAGAGAACAGAGCCTTTGGTGAAGCTCTCAGATACTGAGGTGAGTTGATGACTATATAAAAGCATGGAAGTATAAGCAGGAAAACTTTTCCTTTTAATCTGCACATTCCCAGTTTAAACTCCCCAGTGAGGAGCTGAAGCCTGCACAGCCATGGAAATGATTTAGTGCCTATAAACAGAGATTCTGGATATTGGTGGCATTCAGGAGGAAATATTCCTGCAATGGGATCACACCTTCCTGGGCCATGCTGGTTTTCCCCCTGAAGGAATTAATCTTTGCCTCACAGAAGACAAATGATGAAGGGGGTGAGTTCTCTCCGAGCCACTGAAACGACAGCTAATTTTTGAGTGCTTTCCAGATGATCCGTGGAAAAGATGAACATAAAGGTTAAGTTGTGCTGCATGGCTGAGATGCAAAGGGCAGGTTTCTAGTCCAGCAGGTGCTGAAGCAAGCAGAGACATCCCATTCCAGGAGCTGACACAATTATGGATTAGGGAACCATTTCCTTCATTTCTCTGTCCCTCATGTCCCACCCCAAGTTCCTTTGCCTGCTGTTCTCTGCTTTCAGGTGGCTGTGAAGGCTCCTCTGAATTCCAGTGGCAGGGGGTGCCTGAGGCCTTGTTGCTTTTGACCTTCACTGCAACTTCCAGGCCCTGGAAGGAGTCTCTATCTTGGAAGGATTTTTATCTTTGCTGTCACCAAACAGAGGCGTGTTTGCTGGAAAGGGACGGGGGCCCTGCTGCCTTATCTCACCCAGCAGGAAACAATATTGGCCTGATAACCTCCCCTTCACAGCCCTATCTGCCTCAGGATCAGCTCCTGCCCATCATGTTTGCACTGCCTGGTGTTTTCCATGCTGCCCTGTTGGCTGGGACTCTGCAGGACGTGGGAACAGCCATCCCCAGGGGTACCAGCCCCTCAGAGAGGATTCAAAACATCCAGCTCAGAGATGAATAGATAGCATAAAACAAAATTACAGATCCATGTGGCAAAGGATCATTCTAATGTGTTTGTAATCATTCCCCCAGCCATTGGCTGGGCTATCTCCCTTATATATTGCCAGGGTTGCTTATCTGGAGGCAGCACAACAACTCCCTGAGCGTTTTATCACCTCCTCTAAAAGTGGAGTCAATTACAACTCCAGATTAAAATAGTGATGTACTTCAGGGAATAAAAATGATATCCTGTGATGTGTTTTCTGAAATTGCTGGTAGGGCTTGGCTGAGTCATAACTCAGAACTTAATGAAGTTAATGGAATGGCTTTGGAGTCAGTCTCATCGTGGGCTGGGGGAGGAGGCAGCTTCCTCCTGTACTGATGGCATGGGCAGGGCCTAAAGTCCAGAACCACAAGAAGGACAAAGAGGTTTCATCTGCTCAACATCAGAGAGATTCAGCACATTAAATATATTAAGTATATTAAACAAAAAATTGGGGAAAGTATGAGAAGGGCTCTGCATCTCACTCTGTGAGCCAATAACAGATCATAGCAGAATTTCTTATTGCATATTGCACAAATATAATTGTTCTGCAGAGGGCAAATGTCTCAATGGCCCTCAGAGATCTCAAAGGTTGTTGCAGAATCCTCTGGGTTTCCTTCCAGGGCAGACTGGGCGAGAGGCACTGAACTCTAACTGCACCAGAGACATTGTAGATGGTAGGGAAATTTTCCTAGTGGTCAGAGGATGTACCAGAGCAATGGTTTCACTTGAGAATGGGATGCTTCTGTTCCTTTTTAACCAGCTGCATGTCCTTTTGTGTGGCTCTCTGATGTATTAAGTGGCCGTGCTCAAAATAGATATTTCAGCTGTTTCACAAACCCCTCTGTGTTTACAGGTGGATCTGCTGAGACCCCACTGGAAGCAGATGAAGAAAGAAAATCCTTCATATCAGGTAATGTGTGAAAGGGGGAAAATAGCTTTGGATTGGGGCATTTTCAAAACACAAGCTTCTGAATGTTTTCTTCTAAAATCCGTGTTTCTTAAAACCTTTCTGTGAAGTTCCTGATCAATTCTAATCATTTCTGTACCTACACAAGAAAGAGAGACATCTGTGCCTGCTCAAGTATAAAAAGGTTTGAAAGCTTTTTTCCTCTATCTGAATCTTGGCTCTTATTCCTTGGTTTTTCTTTTTCTTCAGGAGTGAATCCAGTTCAATCCACGTTAAAGTTACATGGCAGCAAAAGAGATTACTGCCCATATCTTAACATAAAGACAGAAAAGGGTTTTCTGGCAGAGGAGGTCAGAGATGATGGAAGGCAAAATCGAACTGTGAATGTTATTGACTTGAGTAGGGGAAGCAGAGTGTGGGGTGAGATTGGGAAGCAAAGGATCCATGCAAAATTCAGCTTCAGAGCCCTGAAAATGCATTCTGAGGTCAGAGGTTGGCGTGGAGCTGGGATCTGGAAGTCTGTTCCAGTGCCACGTTACATAACGTGAGATATTCTGAGGCTTTCCAATGAGGTGCCAGCTCATTTTTAGATGTTGCCAGTTGATTCAGATTTCACTTGGTGTGACAGTCTTCCAACTCAGATTGCCTTCATTTGATCTGCATTACTCAGAAAGGAGACACGGAACAATTGGGTTCTACATTTGGAGAGCCAAGCTAAATTCTGATGGAACTGGGTGGAGGAACAGTGCCTGGAGACCTCAATCTGGAATAATGAGGGTGAAGCAGCTTTGCAAGGGCTGGAAGATTATAGATTTAAGTAGTTAGCAATGTACATTCTGTGTCACATTTAAAAAAAAGATTTTATATATATATATATATATAGTGTATCTGGGTTTCACTTAAGTAAAAATGCAAAGAAAAAAAAAGTAATTGAAGAATTTCCTAGCTGATAAACAGGAAATACTTATGTCCACGGATGTATGGTTTCTTTAGATCTAAGTTTAAAAGTGTTGCCCTGAATTGCTTGTTTCTGGTGTTTCCTTTTTTAATAAGTTGATCATAAAGGAGTGGTCTCCAGGATAAAATCTGGGGGAATGTAAACAGGGACTGTTGGTGTTTTAAGAATGGGATTAAGAACTCAATTAATCATTATGGTCACAGCAAAACAAATTTAGTAAAGATAAACCTTGTTTTTTTGGCACTTCAATCAAAATTTTGGTAAAGGGAGATGGGAGTAGATCAAGGCATGGGATGGGAATTGGAGCTGGATGTGAGGGACAGAGCTGAACAAGGAGATCTGAATAGACACTGGCTGGAATATGTAGATGAGAGAAAGAATTGGGAAGAGGGAGGAAGGAGAGGACTGGCTTTGCCACATCCAGACCCAAACTGTTTAATGTGATGTGACAGGGACATGCCCCTTTTGAGAGAACTCCCTGCTGTGCCCAGGTACTGAGGGAGTTCTAAAAGAGGGGATTTTTTGGGCAAGGTGCACAGGTTGAGTGCTGCAGTCTGGGGCTGTTTCCTGCTTTTCAGGAAGGTCAGGTATTCATCTCCCCAGGAGATGATGCAGATCCCTTCTCAGCATTTGGCTTTCACCAAATGGTTCGGTGTTGAGTGTGGCCCTGGTTGGTGCCTGAGATGTTTTGGGTTTCTGAAATGCTTTTCCCAGGGAATTTTCTGTAAACAAGAGACACGTTTTTATAACTGTAACTTTGTTTACGTTCCTTTCCCTAGGAGGGATTTCTTCTTGCTGTCCCTGTGGTCTGACCAATGCGATTGAAGAGGTTTGTCTTTGTTTCACCAATTGTGTTGTCTCTGTAGAACAGTATAAAAGGGAGACATCCCTAGAAATAAAGGAGTCATTTTCAGCCTTCTGAAGTTGGAGTCTCTGTGGTTGTGGTGTACAGCAGCATCAGTTGAGAATATTTCAGTGGAGCCTGAAAGAGGATCATACATGGTGCAGGGAAATGGGCTGGCAGACCCTCGAGGTATTTAGGCACCAATGCAGGGACCAGATTTTTCCTTCTGAGCTGCTGACTGGTGTGGATCTGAGAGAGGGGACTGTTATCTTTGGGATTGATCAAAGAAGCTTTGTCAAACTAATCCTCAGGCAGGCACTGGCTGCTGCTCACTCCCAGCAGGTGATAAAATAAAGGGGCCACAGAGCTTTGGGTTCTTTCTAGGGTTGGTTTTGCTCCTCCAAAATTCAGCCAGAGCCTTGCCATTGATGTGGAAGGAAATCATGGACCTTTTACTCAGACAAGCCCTCACCAGTGGGCTCAGTTCAAGACATGGAGTTAAATTTTGTTGTGATCTTGATGTCGTGGCTGCTCAGTGGACCTTTGCCATGGCTTTGGAGGAGGATCAGGAATTAAACTTTGTGGGAGATGAGGAGGTGCCAGGCTCTTGCTCAGACCAAATTTTAGAAGGCTGCCTTCTTCCTGCCACCTACCTCACGGCACTCAGTCACTGGTTTTCCTGGTTCATTCTGTGACCCATTTTGCTTCCAATTACAGTGACAGGAACTTTTCTCAGCTCAGGAATTCCTGGCACTTGCCTTGGAACTCCAGCCCCAGCCCGGTTTCTGTCTTGCACTCTGCTGACTGCTACATTTTCAGACATTTGATTGCCAACGGGTTGCAGGATCTCACATCCTGTTGCCTTTTTAAGCCGAGCTCTGACTTTCAAAGCGCAGAGATAAAATAGCTAGAGCCTGAGTCTCGCAGCAGTCGAGGAGCTGGAGTGTCTGAGGATGCTTTCAGGGAGAGCCTGAGAACACTTCCACTCAGCAATCCCCACTGCACTGCCTCCTTGGCAGAGCCTGACACTCGGGTTTGATATGTGGCAGCAGGGTGAACTTTCAGTACCTCGCAAGGCTCTTATCCACCAGGTTTGTTGGTAGTTAAAATGAGATCTTGCTGCCATTTCTGGGTAGTTTGAAATCTTCGCAGTCAGACTGCGTTTTGAGAGCTTTCCTGCTCTGTCACACCTCGGACAGAGGCTGAAATTTGATCTGTGCTGTGCCATTCTACAGAAATTTATACCCAAACCCCACCTGAGCTCTGACTGGAACCTTTATACACCCACAAAGCACCTTGCAGCAGTTTTTCCATGTTCTGTTACTTGCAATAATTAGTGTTTCTCAATCAGTAAATTGCTGTTTGTGTTCGTCAATGTCCAGGAAAATAAATCCAGGTAAATTGAATTCCTGAGGATTTTCAGATTAGTTTAGGGAAACCCCATGGCCTGTGCTCCACTGGAGGCTTGGTGATCCCAGCTGGTGCTTTTATCTTGTGCATGAGTGATGACTCTGAGAGTGCAAATGAGAAAAATAGGGATGAACAACTCCAAAAAGAGCAAGATCTTGCTCTTTTCCCCCCAAAATAATTCAGCTTATTCCATGTGGTGAATTTCTGAATGATGTCACAGAGAACACAAAGTCCACATGACCCAGCTGCTGCTCTTCATTCTAAATTTTCCATAAAATGAACAAACTATACCCACAAGTTTCATTTAACATTATCATTTTCCTCTCTGAAAAGCTTTTGATAAGTAGCTTAATACAAAAGCTGTGTAGTTATAGGGGGTTTTTTTCTTTAATTTTTTTTTAAACAAGCCTCTATCCCAAAGGAAGGAATTTATAAACCTTGATAATCTCACTTTAGTCCAACGTTTAATTAATTTTTATTTCAGTTGCTCAGTTTCAGGGAATCTGTTTTGCAGGAAGAAATAGAAAATGGGAGCATTGTGAATTCTCTTTAAATAGGGGAAAAAAAAGGCATGAAAACAAGCCCATAGGAGAGCAGTGCCTCCATTCAGAACAAAATCTTTTTACTCAAGTTTCTTTTAATGAAAACCATTCAGCTAGCTGGTGGTTTTGTTATTCTGAGAGGTGGAGAGTTTGAATGTTTTGCAGGACTGCTGGCCCTCAAAGCAAGCTGAGCACAGTCAGTGCTCGGGCTGCACTGAGCTGGAACCTGAATTTTGTCATTAGTGAATGGATTATTCACTGCCTGAGCCTCGGGAGCAGAGGGCAAAATCAGACCAGCAAAAAAACCCCAATTTACACCTGAATGCTGAAGCTGGCCCCAGACAGATCTCCTGGAGATCAGAATTCCAAACCAGTAGGAAATGGCTGTAGGAAATGTTTATATGTGACACAAATCATTGGATTGGTGTTGGAGGTAACCTAAAGGTAAATTTTAGGGATTTGTCCCTGTTCCTACATCTTTCTTTGGGGCTGAGTGCCTGAGATTAAGGACCTCAGTGATGGGGTAAAAAGCAAATGCTCTTTTGCTGATGTCTGATTTTAATCTTTGGGGAGCAAAGTAAAGTTTAGCACATGTAGAGAAGGTAATGAATTTGTCTCTGTTGAACACATCTCATCAAAACAGAAAATCCTTGGTTATAACTGGGCTTTAAACAATGGCAATGAGAGAACCATCCTTTATCCTTTTATCTTTTAAAAGTTCAGGCTCTGGTGGGTCAATATTTCAATGAGGAACAGGTGTTTTTTTCTCTGATTTGTTTTTTCATTGCGATTTCTTTGTGCAAGGTGAGCACGTGATGTTGGCATCTGATGGACTCACGGTGCTGTAGGAGGATAAAATCCTTTCCCAGTTTTTCCCCAAAGGACCATCCGGGGCTGGTGTTGTCTGGGAGCTGTTGAGCTGTTTTTTCTTGCCTTTTATCTAAAATAAGACATCTCTCAACAGAAAGTTCATGTTTGCTTTTAATATATGGAGGACATATTAAAACTTTTTTTTCCCCTATTAATTAAAGTTTCCTGAAGTGCCATAGTGAGATTTACAGATGCTAAAAGCAAAACAGCTTGTAGATTTTTTTAAGAAAATCTACAGATTGTAGATTTTTTTAAGAAAAAATTGAAATTATGGTCTATGAGCTGATAGACTCTGAAGTGATGAAATGGCAGGCTCTTTTTTTCGTTTGAGAATGGTGGTTTTAGCTGTGCTGGAGCCTTTTTCTCTAGAACTATTGACTTTTGCAGTGTCACCAGACCACGGCAGAGCTGTGTTAAATAACATTGGCAAGGATATTTATATCAGTGTTAACATTTTTAATAAGCTGCAATTAAAAGTCAACCAGCAGTACCCTGTGTCTGCAGTGCTGACTTTCAGAAATGTAAATAAATACAGATACCTGCTGCATTTCCCTTTGTTAATATATTTTCCTTGGAGCATCTTCTGTTGGAACAGCGACTTTGACTCGTCAGCTGCAGAATCAATAAATACCTTCCACATTTATTTCAGGATTGTGCAAAACAGCAGAAACCTTGCTGTTAAACATCTTATTTGCAGAGCTACCATGCTTCAGGTGGTTGATGGTTATTGAGATTTTTTTTTCTCCCTGATGTTCTGTTGCTGGAAAATCCTGTTTTTATCAGGATGGGTGTCTGGGGGAAGGCAGAGATGATTTGTGTGTGGCTTGAATCACTCTGAGCAGCAGTAAGGGGAGAGGCATGTTAAGCAAGGATGAAAATAATGAAAGATAATCATGGATAATACATCAATTACTCCTCTTACCTTGGCCACTTTTCTTCCCTGAGAAAAACAGTTCCTGAGAGAGGAGGATTTAACAGGTATTTCCCATGAAAATTGGTGATGTGTACTGCTCTGTCAAAGCTGATTTACTGATGACAGCCACTTTATTCTGATTTGTTTCTCCAGTCAACCATCTTGAAAAAATATTTTGTGCAGCTGACAGATGAGATTGTTTTTAGTTAAAAAAATTGAAGTTCTTGTCTTGAAAACTTCAGGAGAAATTGCAACATATCGAGCCTGTAAAATTGAAGTTTGACTTCAATTCCATCATTTTTTTTTTTGACCTCGATTCCATCAATTCAAATTCTTGAAAGGGAATATCAAAACTGTTTCAAACTCTGTGGGTGATTTTTTTTTCCTTCAGATTTACAGCAGATATTGTGTATTTGATTTTTATTTTCGTATTTGTGACATCCCAGTGTTGGTGGATTGGTGGTTTCACATCCCTTGTCAAGGTGCTGTTGTGCTGCTCAGTGTTCTAAGGCTTTTAGAATTTTACAGTTAATGATGCAAAATTTATGGATAAGAATGGGTCTGGCTTTTTTTTTTTGGATGAAGCTGTAGGTGTGTGAGGATTCTCCAGGAATTCAGAATTTCCAAGGTCCAGATTCAGTGATTGGTGTGGTGTGAGAGCTGAAATTTGTTCCTCAGGAATTTTGGGGCACAGAAGGATCATTGCTAAATTTTTCTATGGTTGGAATTTAGCCTAAGAAGAGGAGGTAGAATAGATGTGGGTCATTAAAACAAGAGAGAATTTCTAAACTGGGAGGACATGCCTGGAAATTTGGTGGTTTAAGGCAGAGGAAAAACTGGGGAAGAGAAATCCCTAGAAAACAATGAGTGATCAAAGATGAGTGACAAATGAGTGACAAAACTTGTCCTTGGGAGCAGGGGTGATGAGGCCCAGCAGGGATCTTGTTCCTGTCTCCCAGTGAAGGATTCATCCAGCAGAGGATGCTCAGGGCTCCTCCCACTGCCACTTCCAGAGAGATTTCACCCAAATTTTAGTAACCCAGGCAGAGTTGGCAGCTCATTCTTATCTCAGTGAGAAACAAATAATTAATGGAAAGCTTGAGTGTTTTCTAGCAACTGCTGAGCTGCAGCTGAATTCAGACACACAGCAAAGACCTTTTTGCTACGTCTTACCAAAAGTTTATTTTTCACCACCTTATCTTTGAAAGTCCTGAGAAATTGGGACTCGGGATATTTTTTTGTTGTTGTTGTAATCTTTCTAGGAAGATAAAAGTATTCCTTTTTGACAAGGAGGACAACATTAGGGATTTCAGATTTCCCTTTTAACTCTCTTTTAACTCAAAAATATTGACTGTCTTGCTCTATTTTTTTTTTCCCCTCATGTACAGCAGAGCTTGCAGATGCCTGAATCTCTGGGGGAAACAGCAGTATTTGTATGTGAGGAGTAGAAAGGTGGATGAAAATTTGTAAAACATTTAGTGATTTATGGTTTATTTTTTATCTTTTTGTTGTCAACACAGCCTGTTGTGTGGGTTGCTTTCATAAAAATCTCTTCTCCAGTGTTCCTAATGTATAATTAGTGTCCACATCGTGTTCTCAAACCCTTGTGGTTGTTGAAAACTTCTAAGAAAGGGTTTTTCCCAATGATTTTCCCATGTCCTGCTTCTGTCCAGCCTGAGACAATTCCTCCCTGCATCCACAGCAGTAACAGCCATTGGGTATGAAACCATCTGAGTTTGGTTGTGCTGAGCTTCTATTTTAAGTGAGGCTCAAAAGTGGAGAATTACAACAGACATAACATTTCTAGTCTTGATTCCAAGCTTTTTTTGTCCTCCCTTGTTTGGATCCAGCTTCTTTGGAGAGTGTGAGGTCTGGAATTGTGTCAGTGTGACCGGGGGTGGTGGAGAAGGGATGTTCGGGGGGTTTTATCACTTTCCCTGACATCCAGCTCTCACCAGGATTGGTTTAATTCTGTTGCAATCCAGTGGCCCCTGTTGTTATTTTCCTGCTCTACCACAGGAATGTGGAAGTATTTGAGGGTTTTAAAAAGCAGCTCAAACTCCCTGCTCTGAAGTATTGGAATAAAAACTCCTGTTCAGCAGGATGAAGGTGCTGTGACTCAACTGGATGGTGGGAAACTTGTGAGGAAAGCAGTGCTGGAACTAGCCTTTAATAACTTCAAATTATTTTACTATAAAATATGAAGAAGAAGGAAAAAACTCCCAATCTGTTTTTTCCCTTTGTGTACCCTCCATCCCTCAGAGCTAGAGGTACAAAAATTTACCTAATAGGGAGAAAACCAGGCATTTAAATTAAGAGTCATGTTTTTCAGCTCGTTTCAGGTTACAATAAAATGCCATGCTTGTCACTGAGGTGTTCTGGGTCACTGGCTCAGCTCAGAGACGTGTGGTATCTAATTAAAAATGTCACTTTCTGTGCTGTAATTGTCACTTCTTGCCATGGAGGGGCCAAGGAACGGGACAGAATGCAGCAGAGTTGTCACAGAAGCACAGGAGGGGTCAGCCTGGAAGGGACCAAGGGGTTCCTCTGGTCCCACCTCCCTCCCTGCCCAAGCACAGGGCAGAGGATTGCATCCAGACACTTCTGGAGTATCTCGTCACCCCCTGGGCTTATCTGAACAGCCCAAACTTGAGAGATAAGGGATGTCTGTGGGTGGCCCACTCTGCTTCTCTTGGTTCTCTCCAGGTAAGTTACATGACAGTCAAATTGATTAGAAAAAAGAAAAAAAAAGGTAATTTTTAGATAGCGCCTTTTAGTAAATCATGAAGAAATGGCACAACATTGTTACTGATTGTGCTGCTTCTAAAGTGCAAGTGGAGATTCAGGTGCGTTCTGGTGTCTGTTAGAGCTGTGAAATGCACTGTTTAAGTACTACTAAAAGTGTTTTGGAGGAAAATGAATCCTTCTTCAATACCAGTTTGCAGAGTTCTTTCAGGCTGACAGGTAGCACTTAAAAATGTTGGTTGTGGTTTTTTTTTCCTCACTCGTCTCCTGACAACAGTGCAATGAAAAATGAGAAATACACTCGGATTCCAGAGCAGCTGAAACCAAATATTGTGAAAGGAGAAGCCGTGTTGGACAGACAAAACAAAACCTATTTAGTGAAAGAACTAAATTTAGTAAAATAACCCCTCCCTCCCCAATCTGTCACAAATAAAAGGTCCCCTCCTCTGGATGCTGAGCGAATGTAGGTCGTGGTTTCAGCTGTGGTTTTGTGAGGCACTGGTGCAGTGCAGTTGGGTTGTTTTCTGAGAAGAGACGAAGTGACAATTCCACTTCAGTGGTAAGAAACAACAGATCAGTGTGGGATCTCTCTTTTCATGCAGAATAACACGTTTTTGGGAAGTGTAGATGGGAGGAGAGGAGGGGAAGCCTCTTAAGCATGGCATGAACTCAGGAATGCTGTCAGCCCCACGAGCTGCAGCAATTTTGTTGCTCATTTTTATTAAATGCGCTTTATTGGCTCCTTCATGCTTCAGAGGTATGTAAAGCACAACATATTTGTAGTTTTAGTCTCCTAATTGACTCTGATATTTTTTTCCCTCCGAGTCTTCATTAAAGGGAAATGATTTTGCAGTCGATACCTTATGATTTGTTCTAATGCAAATAACATTTAGCACATCTTGTAGACTGTCTGGAGAATTCCCACAAGCTTCCCTGCAAATGTCATCTGACTCCTCAATCGAGTGCAGCACTGCTTTCCCTTCCCTTCCCTGCAATTTGTCATGCTTCATACTCGGCTGGAGCTGCCAATTTTCATTGTCCTCACTGACAGCAGCTGTCACCGCGCCACTTTTGGCTTCGGGACTCTTGGTGGCAGCATCCTCCAAGCTACAGGGCTGAGGTGGAACCTGAGGGGCTCAGGGAGGTGCAGCTGGAGCCTCCCTGCTGCCTCCTGCTCAGGAATGGCACCACAGGATCCCCGGGCTGCCCTGGGAAGGGAAAACCCTTTGGGATGTCCCAAAGTGGCCAACGGGTCGCTGAGGTCGTGGTTCTGTCCTGCTCTGCTTTGAGGAACTTGTGTTGACCATGGTGGGGTGAAAGTCCACTGGAGAAGCCTCCATGTGTGAATCTGATTGCTGGGAAAGGGTGCAGGGCAGGTGATGAAATTCCTTCTCTGGTTGTGCACAATTCCCACTTTTGAGAGCAGAGCTGGGGTGAATTTCTAGTCCAACATGAGAGAAAAACTCCACTTTTACAGTTAACCTGTCAGCTGGGGAGGTTCCTCTGCAGCTTTGCTTTGCATTTTAATTTATAGGTAAATTTAATTTATAGGTAATTTAAATTTATAGGTAATTAGGGCTTATTTCTGAATCACAACCTCTCCTTGAGTTTTCATCTGCCAGAGACACAGGTATGTTGGAGTTCAGTCCCTGTTTATCCAAACCCACAGCTGCTGTGTAAGGACTTGGATAAACTTTTGCCATTTCCTGAACTCCTCTCAGGTTGGAGAACTCCAGAGAGGGTTCTTCTTCCTCAAAGATCTCTCATTCAGAATTTTCAAAATAATTCAAAAGGTTCATGATTCTGCTCATTAATTTTATCTAACACAAAAATACTTGATGTAGTAAGTAAGAGGAGTAGTTCCAATTTGAGGCACGTTTCAAATTATTAGTAGAAGTGGTGATGGGTTTTTTTTTACACTAATTTTATTATTTGGATAATTTTCACTTAAATTCTCCAATTCTAAGTAAAAGGGGTGAACCCAGAAGACTCTGAAAAGTGATTTGTGCATATTTTAGAATGAAAATATTTCTAAACATTATATTTCGTATCACAAGTAAGAAAACATAAGCCCATGAAATCTACTGAAGTAAGTAAAAAAAAAATAAAAATACTAATTTAAATACTAATTTAAATAGCTATTATTTTAAAATGCTTAAGAAAAACTGCTGGTGTTGCTTGCCTAAACTTGAATATTCATCTTCAAGGAGGAGGAGGAGGAGGATGGTTCAAGTCCTCTTGTGGATCTTTGGGATGTTTGAACTCCTGCAGAAAACCCAACAGGATCTGTGATCTCCTCTCCCTGACAGCTGGTGAGGAGCTGCTGAGGGTTCAGCGAGGGGATAAAATCTTTGCTGGCAAAACTTCTCCTTGCACAGATGCTCCAGGTCTTCTCCTGTGCTGAGGAAAGCCTCAGGAGAGGTAACTCCCAGTAGCTCTGCAGGGAGTTATTATCAGCCTGTGATCTTTTAAACCTGGATTTCCACAGGGTTTCTAAGGAAGAGAGGGATATGTTTAAGGCAGAAAAAAGGGGCAGTTTATTTACAGACCTCGACATTTATAGAATTCCAGCAGTGACATTGGAGGAAGAAAATTGTCCTCTCCAACCTGCTGGTCAAACCAACAGTCCACCAACAGTCTCCTCCTTATGAGAAGAATGTGCAGAAATGAGGATTACTGGGGTGTAGGACTCTGGGTGTTCTGGTCAGAATTTTCTTAAGTCTGACCATCCTGATGGCACCATGCACTGAGTTGTTTTTTGGGGATTTTCCCAAAAGTGATAAATTTCCTGCAGTCGGCCGCGGTGAAGGCCCCCATCAGTCAGGGTGGGTGTGTGGAGGTGGCAGCCCTGGAGCTGTGAGCTGAGCTGTGCTGGGGTTGCTGCAGGGAGCCTTTGAGCAGCTCTGCCTTTGTGCTCCTGGGCTCCAGTGGTTCTGGGCTGCAGGTGCAATTCCACCCTGAGGCAATCCAGGCTGTTCAACTTTCTCTTTCCTGCTGAAAGGTGTTTGGAGGGCAGTCTGGATGCCTTGGGGAGGCTGACCTGGAACAGAGACTGGACAGAGTAGAGAATAAAGTAGATATTTATTGAAAGGCCTTTAGGGTACACCTTGGGCAGGACAGGGCCTGGCCAGGGCTGCACCCAAGGTGGACCCAAAATGGTCACAAAATGGACACAAAATGGTCACAAAATGGACGAGCAATCCACATTTTAGAGGTCATTCTGCTCATCTGTGGTGCCATTCCTGACCATGAGGTCTCACACTTTGATCAGCTTTGGTCCATTTGCATTTTGGGGTTGAATTGTCCAATTCCAGCTCCGGGTTGTGAGGTCCCATCCTTCTTGTCCCTCCCTCCAGCCACCCTTGTTTGTGCTTTGGGGCTGAAAGTTGTCCTTGGTGTGCAGCAGGAACAGGATTTGTTTTGTGTCCCTGCTGTGTGCAGAGCTGAGTGACCCTGAATGTGAGCTCAGAGCTGCACCCCTGGGCAGCACAGAACCTGAAATACATCAAAGCTCAAACTTCAGGCAGCAGTCTGTGCTGGTGTGGCTCCTGGCAAGGGCTGGAATATCCACTGGTTTGGGGCTGTGCTGGTGGATTCTGGTTGTCACCAGGCAGGAAAGATAATTTATCTCAGGTGGGTCAGTGCAGGAGTTTCCACAACAGACTGCCTGCAGCTCTGTGGAGTTGGCAGTGTGGAATTTTTCTAACTTTGGGTACACTGTCTAATTTGGCAATTCTGTTATAGAGTAGTACACCTATACCTGTACCTTGCCTTAGGTAAGGCAAGAGAGCAGATCTGCAGCCTGGCCTAGTGAGAGGTGTCCCTGCCCATGGCAGGGGGATTGCAACAAGTGGATTTTTATATCCCTTCCAACCCAAACCACTCTCTGATTCTCTAACAACAACCTCTGATTCTCTAACAACTCTCTGATTCTCTATTCAACAACCACTCCCTACTCACACTTTAGCAATGCACCCCTTGCGTGCCCACAGAGACTCAGCCATGTTCCCTGAGTTAACTTTTAACTCATTTCCCACATTTAGCTTTGCTCAGGAGTTCTGCAGGAGCTGCTGCCTCTCTGCTTATTTGCTTTGCTTTCAGACAGGTTTGCTGCAGAAACCTTTACAAGTGCCTGAGACAGCAAATCCAGCAGTGCCCAGGTGCTTCCAACCACGCTGAATTCTCCAGCTTATACAAGTCACAGCCTGAAGTGATCAGAGAGATGCACCTGGTAATAAATTGAACTGTCCTCTGGCTGGTGTCTGGGTAAGATCAGCACCCCAGCATCCCTGGAAATGGTCTTTAATTTTTGATTTGTTCTCCTGTTCACCAGTGCAGCCTCCCAGTGGTTTATCTGCAAACAATGAGTGCTGTCTGCAGAGAAGGGGGGTTTCTCTCGCTCAGAAAAATATCATTAGAGTGTGCTTTTGTTTCAGTTTATCAGCCAAAACTGGGGATTTGCATGCATAATCTAGTGCATCACGTGGAGGCCAAGCACAAAGTTATCCCAGATCACCACTGTCCTTTGCAGCTGTTAAAAATTGAGAGGTAATTCCTCCCTCCTCCCACGGCCCGAGGTAAGAAGTGCCTGTCACCTTGGGATCTGTGTCCTGCTGCACGCCCCAGAGCATTCTAATCTCTGCATTTAGCTCTTCTTTCATATGCATGTGTGAGAGAGCTTTGCACAGATGGGTAACCGTTTTTGTCCCCATTTCTCAGTGGTTCAGTGTAGTTACATCAGGAGGAGTAATTATTTCTATCAGCAAGATTGTGACAGCCACCACATATTATGGAAATTTCCTTCATTGAAACATTAAGGGGTTTTTTTTCCCCCCCTTTTGTTTGATCCTCACAGCAACACAAAGAATAGTTTAGAAATATAATTGCAATCTCCAGGAGAAATATCAGCAGCCTGGCTGTGAGGCTGAATCACATCAGAGCACCGGGAATAGAGCCACCTATGAAAGAAAACGAGCAGGAAGAACATCACATCTTGAGCAGTTGTCATTTGTCAGGAAAAGGGGAATCTGTGCTGAACCACCACCGACCCTCCACCCAGGGGAGGAGGCAGCCTGACAGTGATGGCTTGGAGCTGCCAGTGCTGGGAAGCTCAGGAGGTGCTCCTCAAACAGCAGAAATTGCTTCATTATCCAGCACAGGGTGTGCTGCCGAAACTGCATCTGTCTGAGGAGGCGCTTTATTCAGGGTGGGGCTGGGGTAAGCACAGTGCAGAGGGTTAATGCACCTCAGCTCCCTGTAGAGACCTCGAGCAAAGGGCACAACCCTTCCCAAACCCAGGAGTTCCACCTGGAAAGCTGTCGCAGACGACATAAAGAACTCACACTCACACTTTGCGATGCCCCAGATGGAAAAAAAAAGAGCTTTATTTACAGAATCAAGATTTATTGAACTCCAGCAGTGACCATGGATTGGAGGAAGAAAATCTTCTCCAACCACACTGGACAACCCAGCAGTCCATCTACAGCCTCCTCCTTACGAAAAGAATGTAAACATCGCTAGATTTTACAATAACGAGTGGCTTGTTTATACGAAAGTGTATCTGACTCCAAAACACAGAAGGCTAAAAATAAGACTTTTCCAAACTCCTTAAAGGGGACAGAGGAGAACAGCAAAAACCCAGACAACATAAAGCAGCTGTGCTCTGCTGCCAGACCCTAAACCTGCCTGCTCCCGAGGACTGGCAAATGGGACATTGATGCAGTTATGAAAGTTCCCAAGAAAATCTGTGCAAATTCCAGTTACTTTGTCTAATGAGTGCATTAATTCAGGACAAAAACCCTTTAGTGCCTCATCCTTTCTCAGCATCGGGCTCTCTGATCACAGTTAGCTAAATCACACTGTCAGATGTTGGTGTAATGTCCTTCAAGGATTCAATCTGCAGCATCACGTGGTAACTGCTTGCAGAAAGCATTGCTAATATTTCACATTTCTATCTCTAGTAATATCAAACTGTTCTAGATTTTTCTTGTCACTTAAGCTCATAAAGGTCTTGTGAGAAATCCTAATTAGAGTTTTACAGGGTTGAGACACAAGCTCACTTGTGAATCCTGTTCTTCCCGTGTGCTTCATAAACCTAAAACTTTTATATTGGTCAACCCTCACTGACCAACAATTCAGGCCAGCATCTCTCTCACCTCTGCACTGTGAAATCATAAAAGTCAGGGAAGGGTATTTTATAATAAACTAGAAAAGTGTAAGCCTGTAGCAGCATGGGATAGAAAAATACACGTGCTCCTACTCCAACATTGCTGCAGAACAAAATTATTAATCCAGGACACCCCAGAAATTAGTTCAGATCATCTCCAATGCCATTGAGAGCCTTACATTTAAAAACAAAGAGTGTTTTAGGTTGGAAAAGAGAAATGTAACCTTCTGACACTTGAAACTGGGATAATTATCTTTTATTAGTGCATAATTGTAGTGCATGAGCACAGACATAGTACCTAGAATTAATTGCTGGGTACAGAGGTATGATTTGTAAAATGCTTTTATATCTGCAAATTTAAAATAATTGGCTTATCTATGAAAATATACATTTGCCCGTGGAGTAGAGTGAAACAGAAATGTTTACTTCTTAATTTTAGCAGGTACTAGTTTAAACATTATTTAAATATTATTGGATGTTTCCTTGCCAAGTCTTGAGTGCATCATAAAATCATCAGTGTGGAAAAGGTGACGTAGAAAGAGTTTGTGTCCAGGTAAGGAATAACAAGAAGGTTTTAAGTTCCTAAATTCCTTACTGGTTTTGATCCTCCTGGGATCAGTTCAGCAGTGAGATGCAGATGGTGAGGAGCAGAGATTTACTGCAGTTCACATCTCTCCAACTCTCTCTGGGAACTCTCAAATGCCAGGAAGGATGGAAGGAATTTTTCCCACCTGAGTGAGTTTCCCAACCCTGGTAATCCATGGAAACTCCACAGAAAAGGGACAGTTCTTGTGGTGCCGTCTCATGCTGGCCCCACACGCTGCATTTCTGATGGGACTGGTTCATCCTTGGTGGTTTTGTGTTTGTGAGTGGGAAAGGTGAGAGGATTCATTGTGAGAGGTGGGGAAGTGGTCTCTGGTAATTTGGGGTCCATTGGGAAGAGATGGCATTGAAGGATGTTTAACATGCATGCTGTGTATGATAATCATGCCTGGAGAATAAAATATACACCATTTACCCCCAGAAAGCAACACCAGAGATCCAGGGCCTGTAGGCAAAGGCAGTAATTTTTTAATTAGAATGGCTTCATGATTGAAAAAATGATGAGGTTTTGAGCTTCCTGCTCTTTGATCTGGTCCCGGGGGGTGATTTGTTCTTTTCCATCCACGCCAGCTTTCCTAAACAAAGAAAGTGTGTTCAGATGTGCTATCAGGGCTTTCCCTACCAGCACTTTTTTATTGCAGTCCAGTGAACTGGGGGCACAGGGAAATTTCAGCAGAAAGGATTTGCCAGGTCAGTAACAGGTAACATTTCTTGTTCAGCTGATTTGAGGCAAACACCTCAATTATGGAGCAGATCCTGGGCACAGCTTGGGTGTGTTGCCTGCCACAGTTTGTATTTCAAGGAGCTGGCAGGGCTGTGAGGCTGCTGCTCAGAAAGCAGAGAAGTTGCACTGTGCAGGAGTGGAAAATACCTGCTATTGTGCTGATGGAGCTGTCAGGGGACTCCAGCAGGGGGAAAATAGCTCTGAGCTGGGTTCACTTGGAATGGGTGAAGTTGTGCTGACACAAGCTGGAGGAAAACAGTGCTGAACTCAGGCCCAGGAATTTCACAGGAATTCTTAGGAGCTGTGGGAGAGGTGTGTTTTCAGGTAAGCATTGAATATTTCATGCACTGGCTTTTAGTATGGGTGTCACCACTAATGAAAGTATCAGGGAAGTGATGCTGGAGAATTCTGCTTGTGTCTGCTCTCTGATTTTAACCTATTGAGCATTGAATCATTTCTTGTAAAATTGCTTACCTTTGACAGCTGCTCTTACACCAGAACAAGCTTCAGCTGCTTGGGACAGAGAGGTTAAAGCCTGTCAAAAAGCAATGATATGGACTTCAATCTCTTTTGGGTAAGAACTGGATACAGATATTCCTGTGCCTCTGACTAACCTAACTACTGAGAAGCCAAATAAATGGGAGTGATATTATCTCCCCCAGCTTTTCCTTTTTATTTATTTTTTATTATTATTTTTTGTTAGCTGAGGAAAAAAAAATCTTAATTTATGAGGGTGTTATGAGGTCTTTACACAAGGGGCCTCAGCTGTGTGGTGAGTTAAGGACAGTGATGCATAGAGCCAGGGAACTGAGGTGTTTGGTTGTGGTTGGGTTTGAGGTTTTTTTTCTTTTTTTTTTTTAAAAAAAAAAGTCCTGTGGCCTGTGTCCTTTCATGGATTTATCCAAGTGACATCAAACAAATCAGTATATTTAAAATCCAGCCTTTTGAAAGATGAGTATCATTAAAAGTCAATTTTAAAATTAAGGCAACCTCTTTTGAAAAATTTACCCTGGGACAAGTGTCAGGAAAAATTAAGCTTTGCAGGCAAAGCGTGCTGAGATGCACAGTCATTTTGGGAAACACTTTTCTTTGGTAGCACAGAAAATGCAGACACAGAGAGAGCAGTTGATTGCTTTTCACTGGGGAATAAAGTTGAGTTTTTCAAATTCCTTGGACTTGCTGGCTTCATGAAAGATTTTTAGTGAGCAAATGCAGCTAACAGTGCTTTGATTCTCAGTTAAGTGGAAGTTACTAAAACAGTTGTCCTGCAGCTTTTGTAAAGAACAAAAGATATAAATAATTGAGGTTTTATATATGTTAGGAGCAGTAGGAGTAGGAAAATATTCTGTCTTAATAATAGGCTTAACAAGGGAAGGCAATAAATCATTTCTAATTACCAGCCTTGTCGATGACATGTTTCCTCATTCTAATCTTTCAAATTGCCTCCTAAGCTGAGACTTCTTTGTAAATGAGATTTGCTTTTCTTCTCCTTCCGTTCTGGGGGATGTGTCACTCTGCAGGAGCACATGTGTGTGTGTCTGCTTGCATCACAGCAACATTTTGCTGCAGAGGATGGAGGGAGATCTCCACAGCCATCTGGAATATTGCTGTCACACGGCTGGCTCCAGTGCTTCCAGGGGGAAAAACATGGACAAAATGGATTCTTCTCTGCCTAGTCAGTCTACCCAGCTAAATGTTGATTACTTCTGTGGATTTGGTTGGCTTGAAGCCTGTAGTTCTTTTTCCTTGTTTAAAAATTATTGAAGAGTTAAAGCTTTGAGGATGGTGTAGGACAAGCTGGAAGAGGCATCTCCTCCTATCATTGAAGGAAAGTGGCCGGTACACAAAGCTACATAAAGAAATACTTTTATCTTCCTGAAAATTAAATTGGTCTTTTATTTTTATCAAGCCCTTGAGGGGCTGGATAAAAATAATAATGATAAAATAATAATAATAAAGTAATACTAAGAGAGGGAGAGAGCTTGAGATATCTGCCCTGCTCCTCCCAGTGTGTGCCCCGCAACACTCACCTTGTGCTCTGATAAAAAAAAGGATAAAAATTCTCAGTGACTGAGCATAGCAGGTCACTGTAGAGCTAAGAATTCAAAACCAGAGGGGCAGAGAATGGTTTGGGTTGGAGGGACATTAAAGCCCATCCAGTGCCACCTCTGCCATGGGCAGGGACACCTTCCATTGTCCCAGGCTGTTCCCAGCCCCAGTGTCCAGCCTGGCCTTGGACACTGCCAGGGATCCAGAGACAGCCACAGCTTCTCTGGGAATTCCATTCCAGCCAACTAATGGGATTAAATATCTTTCAACAGATATTTAATTTTTTATTAACAGGCTGTATAGCAGATAAACCCTACAGCGTGGGTGGGGTATAGACAGTGTGAGGAGGTAGGAAACAGGCTGTGAAAATCAGTGGTCCTGGCAAAAACTTGGGGATAATTGGTGAATTTTGCTGGACCTTCTATGCCATGGCAGTGTAAAAAGGTTTTCCCACCTCAAGAAATCTTGAGGCAAGCAATGCTGAAAGGAAATTCTCGAGGTGGCTCTTGTCTGGAGTCACTCTTTCCCCTTGGACTGAGCACACACAAAACTCCCTGAATATGGATGTGCCTCGGTGGACAGGGATGCATCTCGTTCTACAAACTCTCCTGTCTGAGCAGCTGGAGTTTCCCCAGGTTATCTGTTCCCTGTGCACAGCCTCAGGAAGGAGGAACAATTTGTATGCTCCTGTCTGTACCTGTGGAGCTCCGGGCAAAACGCCTCGGGGGCTCCCCTGGGGCAGAGCTGCTCCATGTGCTGCCCAAATGGCCCATAAATTATTTCTTCACCTGTTTTGAATATTTACAGCTTCAGCAAAAGAAACCCCGTGCAAAACTGATGACGCTGGATTATTTCATATACCCCAACTGCCTCGTTCTTTTGATTATCTCAACATTTTGAATTCAAATTGTCTTGACTGTAAGTTAAAAGTTGTCTTAGTGTGGGAGCATGAGAAGAAACATTCTGGCAGAAATTCGTCAGTAGAATTCTTGCTAAAAGGGTAATCAGAGCACAATTTGAGAAATTAAAACTGGGTTTGAGGGGAGGATTTTCTTCCTTCTTTAATCAGGGCGAGTTATGTTCGAGGACTTGCAAATATAAAACCAAATTAAGCAAATCACAGGAGTAAGAAAGTGCAATGCAAAATTGCTGTCAGCACAAAACACAAGTTACTCACATAAATCTTCAGGACTCCTTAAAAATTGTAAAGAGAAAATAATAATCAACTAATGTTTCAGCTTGATATTGCAGCAGATATATGGGGATTTTTTGTTTCAAATGACATTTAGTGCTGATCAGAAAAACAGATAAAACTCGATGTAATAACCAGATCCATTCTGTTTAGTGTCTTGGAATCTTGCATTTAGCAGAACTGTTTCACCACAAATGGTATTTTAACTCTGGCTGTTTCACATTTTAATTGAAGTCTAAATTTTCTAATGAAGTTTTCATTATAGGAAGTTCACTGAAGTGCATTTCCAGTATGGGAATTGCAGCATCCTGGGGGTGCCAGCTCAGTGGAGAGAGACAAAATTAATGTCAACAGCCTTGCTTTATTACCATCAGGATGGAGGTTTCAGAAATAAAAGAGGTTTCATAACTTGGCCTAAATAATACAGTAATTTTATGGGAAAATGAGGGAGTGGGAGGTTCTTCCAGAGTGATTTGTTGGCCTTTTGGGTAGAACTGGATAAAGGGGATCTGGTACTAAAGTGGTGCAAGGTGACAAGGCTGGCCATTGTAACAGAGGATACAGAGTGTCCAAGATCTCTGAGCTGTCAGCTCAATTCCAACCTCATGGAATTTTTGGAAGGGCCTGAGTTATTGACCCAAATTCATCCCAAAGACTTCATCTTGTATGGGTGAGTATTGTGTTAAGATCTGGATTTTTTTCTGCTGTGTCTGAGTGTGTTTCACTTATAACTAAGTTTGTTAGTTAATAGAAAATTTTGCCCTCACAGGTGCCTCTTTAATCATCCAGATACCTGATTGGAGAATTCAGGTAAAAGAAGATTTAAAAGTGTCCTGGGTCTGGAGGGAGACAAGCTGTTCTTTGCTTTTAATGCCTTGGCTTTGTGTCTGCCCTTTTCTGTATTTTCTGCTGCCTGTTATGCTTTTAATGGGTATAAAGTTGTCTCTCTCAGACACAAATTTCCTCAGCTGGATGGTGTTGCCTGCTCACCACCACACCATTTCTACTGATCTCTCCTTCAGGAGAGTAAAGGAAACAGCATTTGATATTGTATTTGAACTCAGACTTTAAAATAGAGCTCGGGAGAAGCAAGGACTCTTGTCTGAGTAAAGAGTTGATTTAATCAGAGAGCGAAAAAGATTCACCCTTGTTACCTTCCCTCTTTCCTTGCATCTCTGTTTAAGTTGGTATTATTACTGTGGAAGACAAGGTTCTGTAATCTCCATTTTTCTCCTGGGGAGAGCACAGTGGGAGCTTTCAAGAATTTGGAACGTGTTGTTGCAAGGGATTTCAGCATCCAGTGCCAAATGTGAGGTGCTGGCACGGAGCTGAAGTAGGTCTTCTGCAAACACTTGCCTGATGCTTTAAATGTTTGACAAAGCAAAGCCTGGTGGTTTTGTCACAACCACAGGTGACATGTCAGGTGTGCAGTGCTGGTGCACGGCCTTCTGTACCCACTTTCTGGTGGAAATCAGTTCTGAAATCGTTAAGAGCTGATGATTATTCCTCCTGAAATAATTGAAGGTATTTTGATGATCCCGCTGCGTGCTGTGTTGGAGACAATCAGAACTTCCCAGTGTGAGACTGGCAGTGTCACCAGGATGAAAACTTTTGGGGGAGGAAGCCACAGATTTTGGAGCTGCAGAAACATGGAAATGCAAACAATGACTTAAACCACTTGTGTTTCATGTAAATGTTGATCATTCTGGTTGAATACTCTGAGTCTTGCATGTAAACCTCATCCACATCCAGCTGTGTGGCAGTCACAGACCCCTGAGGGGTGTCTTGTGTTAGTTACCCCTCTGCCCAGAGTCACCTTTGGGCTAAATTTGCTCTTTTGCACTCTCAAACCCAGTGATTTCATTACTACCATTAGCCTAATGAAGCACAGCTTCAAATCACGCTTTTGTGAGGGAGAGCTTTCACTCCCAGTGCCACTGACCTCTCCTTCCTCACCAAATTACCCTGGGTTAAACTTCAGCTCTACATCCACATCATTAATTCCAGCAGGCTGCTGCAAAAGTCATTGTCCTATGCCAGAGCAACATATATAAAAAGCAGCTCCACTGTATATATATTAAATGTTGCTCTTTTCTGCAGCAGTACCAGCTCTATCAGCCCCTTTCCTTTGGGTTTCTCTGCCTAAAGCTTCCCAAAATTGTAAAACACAGAGAGAGGAAGTGCTCCCTAATTGGGTGTATGGTAAACGGAGAAAAATCTCATTAAAATTGAGGAGTTATTTGTGGATGTTGGTGAAGAAAACAAACCCTTGTAGCTGGAGTTCACTGCCTTATTTTAATGAAGTCCATCATTATTTTAATTTATGTGTGGCTTGGACCTAAATGCAGAGGAGAGTCTGGGTCGTGGCTGTGGAAATTTGGAGGCAGCTGTTGCTGTTCAATCAAGGCAGAAGATGCACTAACAGCTGAGGTCCATATATACAGATATTCTACTGTGGCAGAGAGCTGGTTACAAGATCCAGAATTCCACAAGGGAATGCACAGATTTTCTTTGTTTATTTATTTATTTTAGGATTGGAGGGAAATTGGTTGCTCAGAGAAGCTGTGGCTCCTCCGTCCCTGCGAGTATCCAAGGCCAGGATGGATGGGGCTGGGAGCAACCTGGGACTGTGGAAGGTATCCCTGCCCATGGCAGGGGTGATGACCAGGATGATCTTGAAGGTCCCTTCCAACCCAAACCATCCTGTGATTCTATGATATATTGGTAATTTCAAGCTAATTTTTTTATTATTGATGTATCACAGGCATGCAGACTGAGTTTATCTTCTTGATACTGTGTGTGTGTTGGAGCACAAAGAGAGTGACTTGGGAATAATTCTGGAGCTTTATTCAGTTATTCTGTGACCTCAGAGTTGGAGTGTAAATACTTTCATGTCCAAAGGATAAAGGTCAAATATGAACAAAGCTTGAAAAATACTGCAGAGAGGTTTAAGGAAGCCCCAATCACCTGGAAAACCACAAAAGGTGAATGGGAGGATGGGGAGATAATGGGAGAATAATTCTGAATCAACTGTAAACTTTTCTCTTATCATGGGTTTAGATTTCTCTATCTTTCTCTGCAGGTCTCTTTTTTGTTATTGTTGGGTTTTGGTTGGTTGGTTTGGGGTTTTTTGGTTGTTTTTGGGCTTTTTTGCTTCCTTGTGGTTTTCCTCATTGTTTTCTTATTTCCCCAATGAAATGCAATTGACTTGGTAGGAAATGTTGCACCAACATCTGAATATATTCCATAGGAAAATAAATACCAAAATAAAGGATTAACTAACTGATTTTACTGCTGAAATGATTTCACATCATATCTATATAGTTCTTTTACCGGTCAAATAGAGACCCCAATTAGCAAAAATATGCCAATTAAACATATATTAAAGGAAAAGAACTTCACTAGACTTAAACTTTACCTATATTTGTAAATTAAATTTCCATAACCAATAGTGATATATATTGACTATAGAATTGGCTCTGCTATTGTTGCATTGATTCCTTGGATCAGGACCTTATTAAAAACAGTCATTATGGCATCCATCAAGAAGTGGTACAACTGCTGCTGTTCGTGGTGGTGGTTCTGCACCATTCCTCATTGTTTTTATTACCATACATTTATTTTTCACAAGAGAAATAAGAAATACTTCTCAGGGAAGTTACTCCTGTAATGTTGAGATCTGTTCTTTCTCTTTTCACCTCCTACCTTGGGTCTAAAAGATGGAAATATATTCATCCAGTGTATCTGTGCACAGCTCCAGAGATTTTAAGAGTATCTCGTCTAACAAAAATTTATGAGAGAGAAAACTCCTTTTGTTTGCCTTGTTTAAGGCCAGAAGAGAGTCTGTAGCCTGACCTTCTGTAAATGTCAAACCTTAAGAGCTCCTGAATTGTTCTTTGCTTTTAATGGAAAACAGGCAGCCCTCCCTGTGACTGCCAGAATTGTTATTGCTTCTGAAGGCTTGTCCATCCAAGAGTTCATTAAATTGTTTGTATTCACTTTCAGGCTAATTTGCCATCTCCAGCCTCGAATTTTTCTGTTGAATGACAGAATTATGTTGTTGATATTTCCAAAATTCATGCAGGGTTCTATGCAGATGCCATTGCAGAGACAGGGGAAGCCTGTGAATCATAAAGTCGTGGAATGGCTTGGGTTGGAAGGGACCTTCAAGATCACCCAGTGTCACCCCTGCCATGAGCAGGGACACCTTCCACTATCCCAGGGTTCTCCAAGCCCTGTCCAGCCTGGCCTTGGACACTTCCAGGATCCAGGGGCAGCCACAACTTCTCTGGGAATTCCATTCCAGGGCCTCCCCACCCTCACAGGGAGGAATTTCTTCCCAATATCCCATCTAAACCTCCCTTCTGTCAGTTTGAAGCCATTTCCCTTTTCCTGTCACTCCATGTCCTTGTGAAAAGCCCCACTCCATCCTCCCCTTGGGTCTGGAAGGCCATGGATTGTGGATCGTCACACACTGCAGCCTTTCCAGCACCTTGAGCACAATGCCCACAATCCACACACATTAAACAACCCCGTGATTTTGCCCAATGCAACTTGTAATCACAC
Source organism: Phylloscopus whistleri (assembly GCA_017589585.1). Lineage (NCBI taxonomy): Eukaryota > Metazoa > Chordata > Aves > Passeriformes > Phylloscopidae > Phylloscopus > Phylloscopus whistleri. The sequence goes on along the minus strand of JADMLD010000042.1, from coordinate 2,029,996 downwards.
AGGCCAGAGCAGAGAGCAAGTCCATAGCTGAACATAATGAATCCTTCAAACGACTTTTGACAAGTAGACTAAAAAATTTGCAGCCTGATCCTGCATTCTGTCCTTTCATTTATTCATGGCTGTGAACACGGCGGCACCTGTGGCGCGAGCGGCGCCCGCTGAGGACACAGCGTATGTTGTGCCACCTGTGCCATCCACTGCCTTCCCAGAGCAGCCACGGGCTGCAGTCCTGGCTCCAGCAGCACTCTGTGGCTCTGAGAGCAGGACTTGCATCTGAAAGATGCAGTAGCAGAGAGAGCAGAGTTGAAAATGTGCTGGATGAATTGTTCTTCCCCAGGGCAGTGGGGGAATCCTCAGGAATATTCAGCCAGTCGCTGATTTAACCACCCACAAGGCTCCATTCAGCAACACAGGCTGACAAGCAGGACGTTTCTAGAAGCTCAGTGCACATCTCAGATCACTTCTGAGATAATTAGGCTCTAAGGCCTCTCTCTGCTCTTACTCTGGGCCTGTAGATTCAGAATCGATTTGACTTTCAGCAGTTCCATACCTCTGCCAGGTGCAATTATATTTTCATTCTCTGCAAACAAAAGAAAACCCAGAAGTATTTAATGTTTCTTCTTCCTTATTTTTTTGTTTTTTTTGTTTTGTTTTGTTTTTGTATTGGAATCAAACTGGTTTTTGTGACAACGAAAGAAAAAGTCTTGAAAGCCGCTGCATGATTCTGTGGCACCCAAGGGGTAGAACAGGAAAGGAAGTTGAATATGGCTGGTGTTCTGTGTTTTCCAGAGCTTCAACATAAAAGATGAGTTTCCAAGGAGGAATATTGCTGATATACAATCCAACTCATCCATTTATTATCTTCTTATACATATAGAGCCCTTCATTGAGAGCATCATCTAAAGGTTTATAGCAAGTGTGAATTATAAGCTTGACTACTGCCTTATAGGAGATATTGAGAGCTGGAATTTAGGGAAGGCAGAAAAAAAAAAAAAAGGGAAAAGAGCCAGCACTGCTGCAGCTCAGGCATGGGTAAATCCTTTCCTGGTAGGGGCAGGGGGGGATCTTAGCTGGCAATATTCCACTTGTGATGGAAGATCTGGGAGAGAAACAGGAATCTGGAGTCATGGAGATCCTCTGGTCTGAGCCACCTAAGTCATCAGTAAGGTAAGAGCTGGAAGCAGGAGGGGAAACAAAGAGAGTAACTCCAGAAGGTTTCAAAGCACTCTAAAGCTGTGGCTCTCTGGGACATAAGCTTGGCTTAGCAGAAATGAGGGGAAAGTTGATGGTGATGGGGAATTCTCTTTGCAAACACTAAAAAATTAGAATTGGGTGAGTGTGGGATTTTGGAAAGAGTTGATCAACCAAAAAAAAAGAAAAAGATTCTACAGCTTTTTAAAAGACTTCAAAGTTTCTTGCAGGTTAATTCCAATTTATGGAAAATGCAGTCAGTTTTGAGAAGGCTCCCCTACATTCCTTACATTACATGAATGTATCCTCCAACAGATAAAGAAAACAGTACTGCCCTTATTGATTTAAGACCACTCTGACTGAAAATTTTGTTAGAACATTTTGTCTTCCTGAAATCCTACAAAGAGATCAAGAATTATTTTCACTTCTTAAATTACTGTAGTCTGTATGCTAGACCAAATATGCCGCTGGTTTTGTTAGGATTGTCTTTTTTTTGTTGAAGGTAACCAACTCCCCGTCTCTAGAGACAAAACCTAATCACACTGAAGCTCCAAAAATGTGGATCACAATAACAAGTTCTAGGTGAACTTGTTATTTAAAAGGGTGCTGGGTATGGTGTTATCACTGTTCCAGATCTGTGGCTTTTTCAGTACCAGGAAGAGAAAACACCTTATATTTTTGTCTGCCTTTTTTTTCTTATATAATTATTTTTGCTGCGAAGACCTAGAATTAATGCAGCTAACAGAAAAACCAGTCAGCCTGTAATGCTTTGCTTTTCTGGTCAAATGGATTTTCATCGAGCACAAACTTTGAAATCAAATGCTGTGTTTCCTTAGGAAAGTCTGAATAGCTTAACAAGCATAAGAGAGCATTTAGATGATTATTTGGAGTTGTATTTATCAAAAAAGAAAGATGTTTCCCTTTCAATATTATGACAGGGAGAGGAGGCAGACCAGAGGTCTGAACACAGACTCCACAAACAGAGGCCCCATCAGTGCCTGCAACACAAATGCTGGAAGGGACAATCTGTTTTAGTTATGCTTTTGAGCACACTTTAAATGTAATTTTAGTGCACAATAAAAATGAATGCTCTGTTTTCCAAATGCATCTGCTGAGCTCGAGTTTCCATACCAGATGGCTTTATATTATGTTAAAACCCCACATACAGTACACTAGCACTCACTGGAGCTGCTGAAAGTGACCTTGCATTTTTTTTTTTTTTCTGCATGAGCAAAAGATATGACATTTATTAATTTTGACATGCAAAAACGTTGCTCTTTCCAGCTCGTTGTCAGATCCTGCTTTACCTGGGTGTAGGGGTTGGTTGTTTTTGCTGGTCAGAAGCGTGGGGTGTCTCTGATTTAAAGATGGATTCGGATACGAGCAATGCCCAAATTGCACATAAATCTTGTTCAACACACGCGGTGTTTATGTTACTAAATACCAGGCATAAATCATGTCTGGGCTATTGAATTGGGACTCTTTTTTTTTTTTTTTGAGTTTGCAGCTGGCAGATGTCCAGGCTTTATCTTCCTCTCATCCCTGAGCCTGCTCTGCCCCCTCCCTGTGTCATTGAATCCACAGATGCTGTGACACAGAACCCGCACGGCGACGCCTTTGGTTGGGAGTCAGCTGCTGTCCCTGCAGCTCTGGGGGCTCCACCTTGGGGGTTTTTGTCTGCCAAGGCTCTGTGGAGAGAGCAGTGCCTAAAATTAGGCTGTGAGTAACGCCTGGGCTCCACCTGACCAGCGAAACCTCGGTGAGAAGTGAAATGTCACCGTGTCACTGACATTTGCGCCGCTCCCTCCACAGCAGCTCCACATCCTGCAGAGCTGGAGCTGTGCAAAGGGTGTGAAAACCCTCCCTTCTCCATTGCTTTTCCTGTTGTCTGCTTCGGAATGGCAAGTGACTATTCCAGCTGTGAATGGCTAATTATATATTGGATGTCATCTCCCTGCCCTCAGCTCAGCCCTTTTTTGAGATCAGGGTGAAGTTTATACCCACGAGAACCTGCTGAGGGTAAGGGATGCCTGACCAAGGGGAACATGGTGCTGGATGTCTCTGCATCCCTCTGTGGCTGCCAGGTGCTGATAACAATTCATCTAACCTGACCTTTAGGCAGCAAATATGCCATGCAGGAAAAAAAAAAAAGTGCTCTTCTGATTTCTCTTTGTGTCTTGGTTTGGTTCTTTTATTACTGAGACCATATTTCCCACTTACAGGTCGTGCAGATCACCTGGTTTTTTGGTGACTGTGTTAATTTGCACTTCGTTTGCCTGGCTGTATATTAATCTAAAATTTGGTGTGGTTTCCATCCTCTTCCTGTCTCAGTTGTCAGTAATGGTTGGACTGGCTCCAGCAGCTCCACCTCCTTCTGCTGGGAGCCCAGAGCTGGACACAGGATCCTGGTGGGCAGAGATTCCTGCTGGCTGGATGGGTCCTGCAGGACCGATGGGTGCTGCAGGGAGGAGCTGCCTCCCCAGCAGTGAGAGATTCCCTGCAGCTGCAGAGGGTTGCAGTGGCAGCAGCCTGGGTCCTCTGGGGGACCAGAGTGGCCAAAGCCACCAAGAGAGCTGTGACAGTTTGGCAGCTCTCTGGGAATGGCTGTCCAGGGCTGTGCTGGGCTCTCTGTGACCTGTGTGGGATCTCCAAAAGAGTTTTTCCCTGAGCAGTGGGTGGGAACTGCTCATTCTTTTACACTGATTCCAGCAGACAGAGGAGCAAGAGGAAAAGGGGCACAGTTTTGGTATCAACTGGTTTGTTTCCATCTGCTCCTTGAAGCCTTAAATGAGCTGCTTGTGGAGGTATGAATCTCTGTATGCAGAAAATTCCTATCGGAGATTTTCTGCTGATCCAGAATCAGTTTCATTTATCCCACCAATTTTTTCATGTATGACCCAGAACAAAAAAAAAACACCAAAAACCAAACCCCCCCCCCCAAAAAAATTAAGATTATACTTATTATTTTTGACTTCTTTGTATGTTCTGATGTTATTGTATCGCTGTGTTTTACCACGGTTTGCCAGTAATTTATGAAATATTTTGTGTGATTGAATGCAATTTCCACGCATGACTGTGAAACATGAAAAGTCATCTTATTATCGGCGTGCTCCCATTAATATTGATGTGATAACACATTGTTGCACCAATTGTAATAAATGGCTCAGATAAGGAGAGCAAACAGAAAACGTTCCCAGCAAAGTTATTCAGACCTGACACTCAGAGCAGCGCTGGCAAAGTCAAGCAAGGAGACTTTGCAATGGCATTTTACTGAATAACTAAAATTTTATTGACTTATGTTCCACATGATGGAGCATTAAGCAGTCCCCCACACCCTAATTCCTTCCTTGGTGGCAGCAGGAATGACCTGCAATTCCCATCAAATTATGTTTCCTTGTGGTTTTTAGACTTTATGTTGGGGTTTTGTTTGGTTTTGTTTTGCTTTTACTACTTTTTTCCCCTCATCAAGCCCATCTCCAGAGTTAAGGATTTTATTTAGAAAAGTTTTTAAAAGTTCCTTTAATGTGTTTGGAGAGACACAACTTTTCACAAGATCTGCCTGTATTTCACTCTTTGGAAATGCATATTCTTTTTTATATAACACTTCATATTGATAATAAAAGGAGTCCTACTTATCTGGAGGCATCTTTCACCACAGAGCAGACATTGGAAAGTCTTGATTCATTTCCCCAAACCACAAATGAGCTGAGAGATGACAATGCTGGGTCATTTGGAAAAGAAACTCTCTTGGAAAAGAAAACTGCTGATGTGAGGGCTCAGAACTTGTCTTTTAATGGAGTGGTTTTGAGGTTCTTTTATGATTCTTGTGCCACAGCAGCGTAATACAAACCCAGACTGGTGCTCAAGTACACACAGGGCAGTGCAGGCAGATTCTTATGGTTTTGAGTTCAGGTTGTTCTCAGGAATGTCCTGGAAATTGCAGGAAAAGCAAAGATAAAATGTTGGTGTCCTCAGCAAATGGTGGTTTTCCTCCTACTGCCTTAATTTAGAAGGAAATATTTGATTTTGCCGTCAGTTGTATGTGCTCAAACGTCCTGCTCTGATATTCCAGGTGAAAATACAGCAGGGAAAGGTGATAAACTGGGATTTAGGCCTGCAATCCCTCCTAGCTGAGGGAAGGACACAACCTCAGGAGCTGTTTGGATGTGGAAAGTGTCTCACTGTTGGTTTTTTCCCCCAGAGAGGTGAACTGGGAGGGCTGCCCTCAGAAGGGAGCTCTGGTGACACTGCTCCTGGATGGGAGAGGACACAGATCTGTCCTGAGCCACCACACTCGTGACCACTGGGGAACTGTGTTCAGCTGGGTTTACCCCCCTTAGCATCTCCTAAAGCTGTCATCTTAACCTTTTTGGGGTGAAACTTGCTAAGCTTGGCCTAGCAAGGCAAAAACTCTTGGTAGTGGTGTTGGTAGACATTTGCAAAAACGAGGAGAAGGTGTCTTTGCTTCTACCTGACACTGATTCTTTTCTCATCCATCAGAATTCCTGCAGAATGTCTCAAACCCTGGGATTATAAGAGGCACAGCATGTTTCAGCTCCCAGGTCCCCCAAAAAATGAGCTGCAAGACACTAATTATGAACTTCTGGGCTCTGATGTCAGCCTGGGGCCCTGGCAGGTATCAGCCTTCTCAGCCTTTGTGGAACTGGGCCCCTTTTTTGGGCTTCTGGATTTGTATCCATGCTTTCACCCCCTGGTATCTTTGGAAATTTGGTGTTTTATCTTTGTTTTCGCATCCCTGGCTGCTGTGGAAATGACATCTCTAGAACACACACCCTGAGGAAACCAGATGTGCTTATGGGGCTCAGGTGCTCAGCCAAAGGAGTCACAATCCTCTTCAAATTGTCAGGTTTTCCCAGTTTTTTTTGAGTAGCCACTCTCTTCATTGGAGCTGTGGTGTTTTGAAGGGCATTTTCAAGAGGCAGCATGTGCTCCTGGAGACAAAATCCACTTCAGCTGTTCTTGTATCACGACGTGAAGCTGCAAATGGCCAAAATTCTGTTCCAGCTGGTCCCCTGCAAACACCTTGGCCTCCACACACCCTCCCTGGTGCCTGAGCCCTTGCCAAAGGCATTTTCCATCCACGGAACGTACACAGAAATATTTGTAAGCTGCCTGTGCGCTGTGAAAACGAGATGCAGTTCCAGTGAAAGATGCAACTTTTGATCCCTTACTGGATGAATTCCATGTTTTGAAGTGTTTGAAGCAGGGAAGACCACAGCAGGCCTTTCATCTTTCCTGTTGGTTGATCTCTGTAATGTCGTGGTAAGGGGTGCTGTGTGACAAGAGAAAATGCAGCCCTAAAAAGATATTCTATTCCTTTTCCTTGTTGGTAATTTGTTAATTTGTATTAATTTCCTTTCAGGATAATCTGTTGCCTGTTAATGATATTTTTTTTCTCTTGTAATCTTGCTGGTTTGATTTAAAGGGGTGACTTAGAAAACAAGGGCAAGACAGTCTGATGAGTAATTGTGAAAATATCTGATGTGTTGAAAAAGTCTGAACTCCTCAGGCAATATTTTCAGCTGACCTCTAAAAAACACTTTGCAGGTGTATGTGTCTGAATATGAAAAGAACAGCATTTGCATATGCAAATCCCACCCCTGCATTTGCACAGGGTGGTTGGATGAACAATTGAGTCTTCTCTGTGCAATAATTGTCATTTCTGTGTAAAATGACCTGGTGGTGGCTGTTTCACCCATTTTTTATTAATGTTGTTTTATGACGCTGTGCCTGATTGTTACTTTCTATTTTCGGGGTAAAAGAGACAAATTTTCAGAGCTGAGCCTTTTCAGAGCTGGGTGGGCATTAGAAACTGTGAAATCTCCAAACAGCACCGTGTTGTGTTTTTATTTAAATGCACAGATCATAACGTAGCTCTTCAGACTTCTCATTAAAGATTAAATTGCAAAATCTGTATTTTTATCACTCTTACGCAATAATGGGATTGGAAAATACAGACCTGAGATTGCAAAGAGTTAGAACAAATCAGTCAAGGGCTCAGCATTTAATGCAAAGTGCAAAATCTAATAGAACAATGTGAAAAGGCATATTTTAAAGTGAATAAGTAATGTTTTGTCTGGTGCTCCCTGCCTACTCTTGTTGCCTCTTTTCCATCTCTGCCTGGGGACAGAAATTACTCAGTTCTGTGGTCAACATTTATAGATGATAATATGGAATTTTTATTTTTTTGTCTTTTTAGAACTTTAGCTTGGCTTTTTATGGTTGTACCCCTAAAGAAAACATGGGTGAAGGATTACAGAGATAATTACAGCCTTCTCCTTGACCTGTGACAAATTCCTTAACTTCATCATGCCCAAAATTCTTACATACTCCAGGCTTCATCTGGGAGGAAGAGATCTCAGGTGAGAGAGGGACTAAGTGAGCTCCTCATCTCATTTAATTTTTGTGCTGGCCAAAAATACAGGAAAAAAAAAAAAAAAGAGATGAAAAAAAGTGTAATTTATTATCCTCATCTTGGAGCAATCACCAGGGATGGATTAGTTCTGGAGCTTTCACCACTGACTGTGCCAGTCACCACGTGAAGTCATGAAATAGTCATGGGAGCTTTTGTCATCCTCTCCTGGGTGCAGACATTATCCATCAGGAGAGGAAATCTTTTTCCTGCCTGTGGAAATGAGGATGATCAGGCAGATGACCCACAAAAGAAGCAGTTCTCAGCTTGCTGAACATCATGGCTCAGGTGGAGCAGGAAGAAAAGAACTTGCTTGTCAGAACAGAGAGGGCTGGAGGAGTGGGATGGGAGTGGATGCTGGGTAGTGGCTGGTGGAGTTAGGAGGGATGATGGCAGCTTGTACCTGTCAATGTTTATGGAATCACAGAATCCCTGAGGTTGGAAAAGCCCTCCAAGAACATTGATTCCAACCTGTGCCCCATCCCCACCTTGTCACCCAGCACAGAGCGCTGAGTGCCGCATTCCTTGGACCCCTCCAGGGATGGGGACTCCAAACCTCCCTGGGCATCTCCTTCCAATTCTTTCCTCACTTTTTCAGTGAGGAAATTTTTCCTAATGTCCAACCTGAACCTCCCCTGCCACAGCCTGTGGCAATTTCCCCTCATTCTCTTGCTTGTTAGCTGGGAGAAAAAGAAATAATGAAATGCTCAGTTCAGTGAGAGCCAGGTAAACCTGGGTTTTACAACCCTTGTGAATCAAATCAGACAGATTTATGTGATGCAAATAGAAATGTCACAAGTTTAGTTTTCTGAATGTTTGGTCAGTCTGGCAGGAAAAGTGAATTCTAACTGCAGCAGATTGAGCCTACAGACACTTGGAAAACCAAATCCTGAGGAGTGGGAATTATGTGATGGTAAAGGAATGAATCTCAGTGCCCAAATGTAAAGAAGGGGAAAGAAAGACCCTTTTGGTTCTTTTCTCCTATGCATCTCTTCTGGATTACATTTATATTTTTTTCCCAGGATTAATAAGGTTTGTTCCCTTCAATTCTCAACAGTGACGTGTTCCAACTACAGACCAATGAGAAGTGCTAGCTCAGATTATTTTCATTTGGTGTTTATTTTGCATTTTCTCCCTTCTGATAATTTTTTTAATGTAATTGTGATTAATTTTATCCTTAATAACTTTTGCAACCTGCAGAACTGCTGTGACACTGCAAGAGGTGTGATGAATTGCAAAAGAAACCAGGGGAGGTGTTATCTCTTGCTTTTACTGTGAGCACAGGCTTTGTTCTACAGGGCTTTCCAGGTTCTGACAGGTGTTTGTTTCCATCAGGTCCCCAAACAGCACATCTGGGGGCTCCTGCATGCCCCTGTGAGTGGATGTGCTCCGAGGTTGTTAGGAAGCTGTGTCATTAGTTAGTAATTTGAATTTAAAAATCAGCCACTGTTCCATTTGCAGCATTACCCCTTTATGCAAGCAGCACATTTTGTATCAGCACTCCTCTTTATCCAAGAGGGAGATGTTGATCAGAGCTCTCGTGGTGCTTTTTGGTACATTTTCCTTTCCTGGCACAAAGGCAATATCTGATCTGAGCATCAGCCTGGTCCCACAGAGGCTCCGTCTGCTCCTGTGCTGGACTTGCTGACTCCAGTGGAATCTCCATGACAGGGGCTGGACTCCTCAGTTATGAACCTCTCCCAGGTGTAGTACAAATTCACCTCCTGGAGAAGCTAATCAATTAAACAAACGAGGCACGTGCACTGGGAAAATTGAGTGTTTTGTTAATTCAGTGGAGAGAGGTGATGAGAACTTCATCCCAAGCACCAACTCACGGGTGGAGTTTCATGGGAAGAAGGTGGGCAGCCCATGTCATTCCTTGTTCCTCATAAAGATTTCACATCTTCATTTTATCTCGTCCTTTAGGGAATTTTTCTTTCACACCCAAGGCAGAACAGCATTTGGATTGCAGAAATGCATCATTTTGAGATTTCCATCATTTTTATAAGGAGGAAATGTTTTACCTCTCCTTGAATGACCATGCCAAGTAAGACAATGTTGTTTTAGCAGGGCTTAAACTGCCTTTAAAGTACTGTTTATAACCTGTCCACAGTGCATTCTCACTTTTGTATAAATCTGAATTTCCTTCCTCCAGAGGGACTTGGACAACAGGACAATGGGAACCTTTTCTTGAGAGAGGGAACATGAAGGGAAACCTTTTTAATAACGTTGATGGTGCAGTGGGTGATAGTAGAAGAGACAAGGATGAAAGAACAAGAGCAAATCCTTTACCTTGAAACGACAAACCCTGAATGTGTGATTGAAGTGACCATGAATTGCCACCATTAGTATATTGCTGACACTACCCCAATCCCAAAATTCCTTTAAAAATCTTTCAGCATTTGAGTGATTGTGGTGCTAATAATAGGATGATGCTGCAATTTTATTGTCAGGGTTGTTCTTGGGCCTGACATTGTCTTTATCAATCTGTTAATGAAAATAATGCTTATGTAAGGTGTTATTATGAATTCCTGGTTCAGAGCCAGAGATGGGGGCAATGATATTCTGTAGTCTGGCATGTTACAGAATAGTTTTGTTTAATTTCTTTTCTCAGTGAGCACTGGAGAGAGAAAGATTTGGGTAGTGGAGTGTTATTTAAAAACCCCACAACTGTTCTGAAGCAAGCAGTGAATCCGCCCAAATTGTCTTTCAGATTTGAAAGACATCAGCACAAAATAAGTGAAAAAAAAAAAAAAAAAAGCAAGGGAAGTTCAATGTTTAATAGAATCTCTCTGAATTTTTTCAAACTTGAGGCACATTCCTAACATATTTTAAATATAAACATGTCTGAGACTTTGCAGCTATGGCAGTGCTTGCAAAATCTGAGAAGGCAAAGCAAATAGCTTGCTGTCAAATGTTTCTCAATACGAGTTACAGCTCCATGTTATATGCCCATATCAGAATTATTTCCTCATCATTCTCAATTTACTCATCCCTGGAGGTGTCCAAGGCCAGATTGGACAGGGCTTGGACCAACCTGGGACAGTGCAAGGTGTCTCTGCCCATGGCAAGGAGTGGCACTGAGTGGGCTTTAAGATCGCTTCCAACCCAAACCACTCTGTTAGTCTATTATTTGTATATATTTTTGTTTGTTTGTTTGTTTGAATCCTAAATTTAGCGACATTACAGCAATATTCTTTTCCCTGGTTCTGTAGGAAATGGAAGCATTAGAAGAGGCAAGTACTTGTGGTGCTGTACAATTTGTCCCTGCCAGCTGATTCCCCAGGTCTTCTTCTGGGAGAGAGCAGAGTTTCAACTGCTTTGCAGGCAGATTGTAAACTGGCAATCTGGGTCATTGTAAATACAAAATAAACCAGCTGCCAATAAAACTGACATATAATTCTCTATTCCCAGTACATGCAAGCAAAGAAACAAATCCAAGATATTGGCAGTGACAGCTGACATTCCCTCCTCTGCTTGTGGTGCTGTCTTCTTCCACTCACTGAGCAGCCTCAGGTGTTGCAAGGACAAAGAGAAGTTGGGGATGCAGCCTGAGAAAAAGTTTCATCCTGTGGCACTCACTTTGCAAAGGACCTCACTTTGCAACTAAGCACTTGGCTTTGAGTTGATGTATTTGTGGGATGAGACACTGCCAAAGGTGACTGAGGGCAGCAGGATGAGGCACAGGGTTTATTTTGAGAGAGGCCCAAGGTTTGTGGTGTCATTTGGCAACTCCAAACCCATCCTGAGCTCCATTAGCCTGCAGGATGTAAAAGATCAGGTGGGTGTTTAATGGCTTCAAAATTCCTCCCATGCCCACGTGCTGAGAGCTGCCTTCCCTCCTAGTCATGTCATCTCTAGGCAAAAATACAAACACAAGGGAGTTCTGAAAGGGTAATTAAAGGATTGGGCCCAGTTTGTTGTTCCCACAGACATCCTTTAATTTGTCAGTGTCACAGATTGCACCATTTGTCGGTGTTGGTGGGCTGCATGGTGCTTTCTGCAGCCCCAGGGAATGGGTTCTTGGGCATTTTTCCTGATAATCATCTCCTAGTTGTGCCAAAGCACAGCTGGGCTTTGGTTCATCATGGTGATATTCAGCTGTCAGAGGAGGTGATGCCAATTTTATTTATGGTTATAATCTATGGATTTTCTGAGTTGTATGAGATACAAACTTCGGCATTTCTTCCTCTGATATTTTCATTGACCTGATCCTTGGCCTGATTCCCATTAAAAATCCTGCATGTGAGGATTATACCTTTACAGTTTGAGGAATAAGAATTGGTCTCACTAAAAAAGCCAAATCTATATCTTTTTTTCAATATAATACTGAGCTAAGAAGAACTAAATACCTGTTCTGAGAGATCTCTGACAACAAAAGAAATCTGTTGAGATGCCATGGACTCCACTGGAGTCAGTTCTAGTTGCTTTGTGCTGAGAGAAGACCCAAAAATGTTTTGAACAGAGTTCATTGTCTCCTAGACAGCTTTTAGTCATTTTATTTGCCAAGTTTCTCTCACAGCTGGATTAAGATTTAACAATTTTCTTTCCTCCTCTGCCTGGGATCAGTCACGAGCCAGTGGGAGATGAGCACGACTCTGGAGCAGAGCCCAAATCTGCTCAAACCCAGGCATGGCTCGTGGTGAGGCTGTTTTGGGTTGGAGGTGTGCTCAGACCCAGTGTCACAGGCATTTGTGAAACAGTGGGAAGGTGAATAGGCACAGCCTTGGAGGTTTTGCAGCACAGAAATCCCAGAGCTTGGAAAGGGACATCACAGAACCAACTTTGGTCAAACAAATTGGTGGAATCTCAGTCTAAAGAAGTCTGGCATTGCTTGCAGAAAACAAGAATTATGAGGACTATCTGGAGGGAGGGAAAAACAAACAAACAACTTTTTTCTCTAGAAAAAGATCATTTTTATTGTGATTTATTGAGGTAAACCCTCCTTCTCCCCTTTCTTTCTTCAGAGGCATCACTCGAGGCAAACTGAAGAAGAGTGATTAACACATGAGTTCTCATGAAGACCAAGCAGCAAAGAGAGGTTGTTGTGGCTTTTCCACTGCCCCTCCTTCAGCAGCTGATCCAAGGAGAATGGAAGGATTTGGGCTGGCAGCAGTTCACTCTTGGATGAGACAATTTATAAGCTGCAAAGTTCAAATCCAATACTGTGGATTCACAACAGAAGTTTCATCCCTGAGCTCAGAGAGACCAGAACATTACCGTAAAGAATTCTATGTATTTCTGGTAACATTGATGTTATTTCCACACAGTTTATTGCAATCAACAAACTCCACTGTTGCCAGAGAAGCTCGGGAGATGCAGCTTATCTTAAATCCAGAGTTATCTGTGTGTGTCACACAAGGCCTTTTTGTAAGTTTGCTGTGGTGATCTATCCATGGTTAAATTAAAAAAAAAAAAAGAAAAGAGGAAGATGAGAAAAAGCAATATAAAAGAGGGAGCAGAACACTGGGCTAGGGAATGAGATGTCTGGTTTCTCTTCCAAACTCTGCCAGTGTGACCTTGCACAGCCCCTTCTCCGTGTTCCAGCAACCACCACCATAAACTGTGAGTAATGAGGTTATAAATGTATCATTTTTATTGAGTAATGGCGTTGCAGAGTTCGGGTTTGTCCTTTATTTCTGTTTGCTGTGTAGTTTAATATTTGCCAGTAAAAAGCGTGCGAGTGGCTAATTGCGTTTCGGGGCCCTCGGTGCTCGGCTCGGTGCAGCCTACGTGTTTATTTGTTTCTGTGCAAAGGTGTTATTAATCACTGGCAAACTGCTGCAGCCGAGGTAGCTAAACACAGAAAACCAAATGTGCAGGGGTTTTGTGGCTGCAGGTGCAAGGGAATCAGGCCTGAATCATATGAAAGTTTCCTAGTGCTCGCTCATCCCCTACAACCCAATGTCAACGCGTTCCTGCCTCGAGTTCACGCACTAAAATTAATTTTTTTTTCTTTTCAAGCAGTTTGCAAAGCATTAAGAACGTCCCTTATGTCTTAATCTTGCTACATCCAAATAATTCCTGTTAATTTATTTAATTTAATCCTCATCTGCTCACCTTTCCCAATACAAGAAGTCACCAGTGGAAGGTTTTCAGTGCACCAACTCTGCAGGTCATTTTCTTTCTGCCTTTGAAGCGACACTTTTGAAGCTGCAAACAAGTGATGATAAAAGGCCCCAATGTCTGTGAAATTATATTTGCCAATTTACAATAAATTTCCTGATTATAGTACAGTAGTAAAGCTGTAGAGGTTCTGCCCCTACGGTGTAATTTTTCTTTGAAATCGTAGCAGAAAGGAAAATGGTAAAAAACTTCTGGACTTAGAGATCTGCAGAAATATTCACAATAGTTTTGTTTGATGCTGAGTGTGTTATTTATATGAAAACAGGATCTGCTGTGCCCAATGAAATGATTTATCACATGAGCACTCCCCCTGGAAATTTAAAGTGTCAAAATGTGCTCCAGAATGGCTTTGTGGTGCAGTAATTAAGAAAAAAGGACTTGCCTTTTCTTCCCATTAAAAACCTCCTTAGCACACTTGTCATCAAAGCATTTGTGACAGTAAATTTAGCTACACTTTTGTACTTCAGATCACAAAATTATTTTGAGCTACATTAGAAAGATTGAATAGAACTTTCACATGAAATTGCTTTAATGGTGTTTTTGCGACTCTCAGTGTTTCTCTGAAAATACACTTCATCTTCTCTCGTTCTCTGGTTTCTCTATTTATTATTAGATACCTGTGGAGTTTAATGAAAATATACTTTATGTCAACCTTGTTGTTAACAGTGAAAATTCTCTCTTTTTTTTTTTTTTTTTTTTAATCTCAGCACACCCTGTGAAATAAAATTCGTATTTATTTTTTTCTTGGAAGCAAATGCATGGATTGTGTTTATAAGCCAGAGGAACTCATGGTTGCTGGCAGGCTTTAGGAAGTGATGTTGGCTGTTTGAAGGTCTCCTTGCTGGTGGACAAAAGGAGGCAGGGTCTGCCTCCCTCCTCAGCCCGTGGTGGTCTCAAACAAAATCATCATTAAAAGCTGCAAACCTGCCCGAGCTCTGGGTGGATCTCCATGGAAAACACTGGAGCAGCTCTGCTGAGCTTGTCTCAGCATATTTTATAACAATGATATTTCTAATTCTGTAATTTCTCAGCTTTAAACTGCTCCCTCTCATCTATTTGAGTCACCCTTTGAGTAAAAGTCTTTGATTTTCATCATTTAATCCCAGTTTGCCCCAGGCAAGCCGTGTGTCTTCCCCTCAATGGCCATTTGTTTCTGCATTTCTAAAGAGCATGGTAATAAGGAAGGTGGGGACTTCTAAAGATGTTAAAAGTTGTCTTTGTAAGGGCTCCCTGAGTGTGAAATTCCTTCATTTGTTTGAATTGGAACGTTCAGTTTTTGAGGCTTTTCCATTCATATGCACGATCAATTGGTGCCAGAGCTGCCAGTGCCATCACTGCAGCGATGGGCAAAGGCACAAAGACACATTCTACATTTTGGGGTAAAAATACGACTTTTCTGAGGTCAGTTGACTCATACCAGTGTGGCTGCGATCTGGCACTTTTCCCCCCCTCAGGTTTATCAATTTATCTGAGATTTAATTCCTCTGCCCTTCTTTTTGGAGTATTCATCTCAAGGACATTAGTTTATCTAATTGCATTCTTACACGGATATTTGCGTTTATGACGATTTTTTGCAGATTTTCAGGCTGGATATTTAAGAGGAATGGAGAAGTCAGAAAAGGTAAAACTGATAAGCAGAAATCACGGGTACTGCAAAAAAAAAAAAATCCCGACAAACAAAGCCAAACCAGCCACTATTATTTTTATTACAGCAGGGCATCAAAAATCCAACAGAGATTGAAGATTTATAAAAACTTCACAGATACTTACAGATAATTGTTGCTTCAAAAGAATTAAACACAGCAGGCAAAATAAAAGTCATTTTCTCCAAGTGGCACAGCTCAGGCTGGTGGGAGGATGAGGAGTTGCCATGAAGCCTCGTGGCCATCAGCTGAGCAGTCAATACACTCAATCAATAATTCACAACACTGAATGTATTTACTTCTGGGGAAAAAACCCAAACAAACAAATAAACCACAATGTAGTTTAATATTTTAATTTTGCCTGCTTGTTTCTTGTTCTCAGCTTTTGTGACTGGCAAGGGGTTCTCACTTTTTAATGATTGTGGCTTTAGTTAAACTAAATGATCACAAAGAATGCTTTCAGGTATTTAAGGTTGAAATTCTGTCAGGGCTCTGTGGTCAGGCAAGGTGTGTATTTTGCAGGGAAAAGAAAGAAAGAATTTACTGGATTTTTTTTTTGGTAGAAAATATTAAAAATTAGTGTGATACGTGAAAGCAAGCTCAGAGGTACTGACCACTCATGGCATGTCCAGCAGCTGGGCAGAGTTCCTGTGCCAGATCCATCAGGGAGTGACCAATGAGTGCCCCCATGGGCTGGGAATGGTGTGAGACTCAGCCAAGGGTGAAGGGACAAGTCCAGGAGAATGGCCAACCTTGAAAAAGTGTCCAGAAAGGCTGAAATTTTTCCACTTTCGCCCGTTCCAGAAGTTCCTGAACAAAAAGGGGGAGGAGAAGATGAAGGGAGCTAAAATTACCTCTGGTTTGAATTTCTGGCCATATTGAGAAACCATTTCCAGCTGCTTCCAGCATGTTCTGGATTCCACTCATGATCTTAATGATGAAGGACGCCACATCCCATTAGCAAACTTCTGAGCCATGCAGCTCTCCTGAGAGCCTGTTTCAGGGAGGTGGCTGATGTTTCTGTGTGATGCATACAAAATATATTTCACAATTAAAGTATTTCCTTCCATTTGTCGTCTAAATCAAATTACAAGGCACTTAAACCTTGAATAATTTATATTCCCTGAAAAGATGTTAGGCTATTAAATAGCAGGAATAATGTTAGGTTTATTAGATTGTTGTAGAGGACTCTATCTTTGGTAATGACTCAAACTCATAATTCTTATCAAATAATTGTTTCCATCCCTGGCTTGATTGTAGGGTTATTTCAAGAGAGTTTTTTTCTGTTTGCTTCTTTTACATCTTAGTGTTTACTGGGCAAATCTTTTCAGTTCAGGCATTCCCCAGCTGGTTCACCCAGCCACTGAAGTCTGTAAAAGAAGGATTTTTTGTCCACGTAGTCTCTGCATTTGGAGACAAATGCCCAAATCCTTTCCAAGATCTCTGGCAAAGGGCTGTATGATTCCTCAGTGCCTCACTAGATGATGTATTAGCATATTTATAGAAATCAGTGCATGTCTTCTGCTGAGAAGCTTTCAAAGAGATGCAGAGGCATGAGGAGGACACGTGGTTGCGTGTGGATTGTTGGAATGCTGGTGAAGTGAGAATAACAGCAAAAAGTTATGCTGGTTTTGCCTCTGGATTTCAGCAGGATGATTTCAGGATCCCCCCAGATTGTTCCAAGGCTGAGGCAGGACACATGGGAATAGGAATTTGCCCCTGAAAGAGCTGTATTTATGGACAGAATTGTGCAGACACAGTTTTTGCAATCCCAAAAGAAACGGGAGAAAGAAGATTCCGCTCTGATCGGGCAAGTTAACACCGTGTTTGAGGGAAGAATTAAATCCACAGTGCAGAGGACATTTATAACCCTTCCCTGCTGCAGAACCACTGAGATGAAGAAAAGGCAGCACTCAGAGGATGATAACAAGGATATTATGATGGGCAACACGACTTTGAAGTGCCAGTGGAATGGGCAATTCTAGAAGCCCTCAGGAAAACAAGTGTTGCTGAAACATGACAATTTATTGAATGGATTTCCTGCACGCTTGTTACCATATTTTTTTTTTCCCTGCAGTACCACAGTGAATTCTGTCCTGGCTTTTGGCACAAAGAATAAAAGGAAGAGGAAAGAATTACAAGCAGGAGCAGGGTGCCAAAGCCTGAAGTGTCTGTCTTCCCAGATGAAGAAGGTGGAGAAGTTGCTTGGTTGTCACTGCAGAAGATGGAGAACTTCTCCACAGAGGATGGAAGGCCCAGATTGGAAAAGGAATTCACAGTAAGGTCTATCTTATCTCACTTAAAACATTTGTAATAGTAGTGGGAGGTTTATGTACGAGGAGGAAATATAATTTGCTACCTGTGGAGGCAGATGGAGCAGGATAATTTTTACATGGAGGGAAATGGAAGAGGGGCAATAACCAAGGTAGAGAAACAGAATGGTTTGAGTTGAAACGGTGACTTCTAAATTTTGATTACTAAAAATACAAATAAATACAAGCCAAACTGAAAAATAGTTTAATTTTGACCCCAACACCATCTGTTTTGTTTTATAGCAGAATTCTACCAGTGGTTTCTGGGTGTGAGGGCTGACATCTCTTGACTTGCTTAGACAGCTTTGGGAGCCACTCAGAGCTGTATTTGTAAGAAAAGCAGATCTCAGTCCATAAAAAACAGTGACCACATGAACCAGCTCTGTTCCTTATCCCAATCAATGCTCTGTACAGCAGCCAAACACAGTAATTATTGTGTTTATTGAAATAAAGGGTAATTCATCCAATTAAAGTGCAGTTCCTATTTATGGTTATATTGGCTGGTTTGGCTGTGTCCAGTGACAACAGGTGACATCAATCAGCTGTTCAGCTGGTGACCTCCCCAGACACTGAGAACTGCAGGGAAGGAAGTTAGGAAGCAAAAAATGTATTTTCAGGGAGGAAAATCTCTGGAGCTCATAAGTGGAAATTGTCTGAGTGTCCATCGACAAGAGAGGAAGGTGGAAACTGAGAGTTTCCGTGACTTCTACCAAGGCACTCCCAACTGCTGCCTTGAGGATCCATGTCAAACCTGGATTTTTGGGGCTGGAAAGGGAAAACAACACCCTCTCATCTCCAAGGTGTTTTATCTTTGCCCCCCAAATTGTGTCTGAATCTGATCACTAAGGATGGAATATGGCTTTTTCTCTGTAAAAGGGGTACATGAAATCCTTCCTGGCTGCAGTGGAAGGAAAGATCTCATCTAAACTATAGCTGAAGCTTAAAATCCTTTGGAAAAAAAGTCAGGGATTCATTGATCCTTAGTGAAAACAAATTCGTTGCAAGTTTGTAGATCAACATGCAGGACCATTGAGCTAACTCAGATGATAATGTCTGGCTGTAATGGTTTCCCTAAAGTTTCTGTTTGTACTTTTCCCAGCGAAATGGAATCTTTTGAGGAAATAGCTTTTTTTTTTCTTTGGTCCCAAAATGTTACAGAAAACACCCCAGTTCCAAGAAGTTTCAGCCAAACCAGTTGTAATCTAATATAACAACCTTCCCTGGGTGATACTCCAGTGATTAATTTTAGTGTTAATCGCTCCAGGTTGTGGCTTTAGCCACTGCTGATTAATGCTCCAGTGACACGGCTTAAACCAAGGCTGAAATAGTTTGTGCCCAGTATCTGTGAACAGATCCAATTTCCTCTCAGCAACTGGATGCAATTGCAGTCACTTTTAGTGCTGGATCCAGTCTTTTATGTGGTTTTAAATTACTGGGGAGCTGCTGGCTGGAGAGGAAGGGCTCAGTGAAATAAAGGAGATGACCACAAAGAGGGGCCTTGTGGACACAACAGCAGAGAAATATTTGCTTGACCATGAAACAGAGAGCCAAGGCTGAATCCCAGCACCTTCCCTCTTCCCAGCAAGGCACTTAACCTCTCCACATTGCAGGGCTTTTAAAATAAAATCCAGTTAATTGCCTGCCTTCAGGAGGAGTTGGGAGACTAATTAATGAATGTTTGCAAAGTACTTGCACACTGTAAAGTGCAGTACTGACTGCTGAGAGTTGTTGCCACCTTTTGGAGGCAGATCCAGCAGGAGCAGCTCCTGCTGCTGTGAAGGGGTGGAGGGCTGTGGAGGACTCTCTGCTGGGTCAGACTCAACTCTGATTTCACTGATTGCCTCAGGAACCTCCAAAGGAAACAAAACATGACTGCACCTGTCGCAATATGACACAAAAAGAACAACACTCACACACTGAGATGTCCAAGGCCAAAAAGGGGCAGTTTATTTACAAACCTCGACATTTATAGAATTCCCACAGTGACCACGGATTGGAGGAAGAAAATTGTCCTCTCCAACCACACTGGTCAACCCAACAGTCCATCAATTCTCTCCTCCTCCAGAAGGGAATGCAAAACAATCATTGTTTACATGAAAAGTGCATGAGAAACTCCACCACAGAAGGTAAACACAGAAGGCTGAAACAGAACTTTAGAAAAACTTCAGAAAAACAGAGAAGAACAGGGCGACATCTACCCAAAAGCTGAGCCCTTGGCTGCCTGCGCCTGTTGTGCACATTCCCAGTCTCAGGACGGTGTGACCCAAACTCTTGTCCTGCCCTGGGGCTGCCTGGAAAAGAGTGTTTCCATTTACATTTAACAAAATTCTATGGAGTGCACAGAAAGTTTGCATGGAGGCACCTGGAGTGTGCCAGGCATTGGCAGTAAGGATCAGCAAAGACAACAAACAGTGCAATAATTCCTGGGAGCTGGGAGAAAGCCTCTCCTCCTCCCTTTATCGTGCCCAGAACGCCCTTTTTTAGTGTTTGTTTTCCTGATGGATCATGGCCCATGCCCACAGGGCCCAGGTGGATTTTCCATCCCACTCCCTCATGTCCAGTCCGTGGCCACCACCTGTCCCGTTCATTTATTTCTCTCATCTGGTATTCTGTGCCAGCAGGTTTCTTCTTCAAAAAATCACAGACAAAATAAGACAAATGTGTCAAAATACATTAGGAGTCCAGTTTCCATAGCAATTGTAAGAGATATTCATCCCTGGGTATGGAGTTTTGTTGTATCAGCTTTTGAATGGAAATGACCAGGTGCAGATTTCTGGAATTTCCACTGCTTTTTATGTGATTTCATTCCATTTACATAAAACTGTTCCAAAACGGGCATCTCAAGAAGAAAGGCTAAGGCAAAGAGTTAAGTCCTTTAATGAATATTGCACATATAATTGTGTATTATAATATTCACACATATTATATATATAGATAATATATTATATTATAGATGGACAATAGGCAGAATATAATGCACAAATACATATAATTTTTTATTTATATATTACATATAGTTATTTCACTTATATTTATTATTATTATTAATAATAATAATAATAATTGGAATACATGATAGATCACCTAGAAAAGTGCTAGCTCACGACTGATGCTTCATTTGGAAAGAGAAAATAATATGCAAGTTTTCCTGACATAATTTTATGTTTGATTGCATTATAAACTCTTTGTGGCACTGGTTCTGCAATTGTCTCCATAGACTTCTCCTTGCATGCATCCATCTTCTACCAGGTGGCTGCTACATAAATAAAAATATTAATAGGTAAAAGTAGCAGCCTCTTTGCTGTAGCCAAGTCTGGGAGTAGATGAATTGTTAATTCAAGTTAAATTGCTTTTATGAACTTCTTGTTCATTTATATTAATTGCTTGTACTGACCTGACCTAACCTACTTAGGTGGAACTGCAGAAATTAAAGATGCTCCCGTTTTGCATGCACAAAGTGCACAGAGAGTTTCTTGCTTAAATGCACTCACATAGACTTCTTATATAAAAATGACTAAAACTCATGGGTATTGTGGCCCAATCAGAGTTGTTGTGCCTTTGACAACCATCCATAGAATCACAGATTACCACATTGAAGCACCTGATCCAGCAATTTTTGGCCAAAATGTAGTCTATACAAGATGGGCCACCACCCTGTAGAGCTGGATCTTAGAAATGTCCAATGTTGTAGAATCCCCAACTTCCCTGGGGAGATTATTCCAGTGGCTGATTGTTTCCCATTGTGAGAAAAATTCCTTTTGTGTCTAATTGGAATCTCCCCAGGAAGAACTTGTACCTGTTGCCCATCCTCTTTTCCATGTGGCTCCTCATAAAAGCGGAGTCTCCATCTTTGTAGCCACCTTGAGTACTGGAACAAAAAGGTCTTTTGGAGGTTTTTGCCTGTCAGGATTTAGGTTGTGCTTCAGAGTGGGACAGGCTGAAATGGTTCTCTTGGGGTTTGAGTGTCCTACAGATTCAGAAGCATTCCCGTTGTCCCAGGTGTTCTGGGGGACAGAGCTCTGGAGATGTTGCTTATCCAGGCTGGTGATTTCTGGCTGGCTCAGCTGGGAATTGTGCAGCAATAACTCCTGAAGGGTGGCTTGTCATCCTTCCCCACCCTCTGTGTTATTTGGATGGTTCCATCATTGCTCCTGAGGTCACTCTGTGCTGGCTGGTCTCAGGTACCTCAGCAGGAGGTTCAGTCCTTGGGAATGATGGTGAGAGGGAAAATCTGTTGTCTTCACAAACAATTCCATGGGTGAGGGGATGGGTGCTAATGGCTTTGAAATGGATCCTTATGTCTCTACTGACTTTTGTGATTGAGCCCAGACACTCTGACTCCTGACACAGACAAGAGGGACTTTCTGAATTTTGGGGTTGATTACTTCAGGCAGCAGGTTCCTTACAGAGCCCGGACACTGCTCCTGACACAGACAAGGGTCTGCACAGGCCTGAACCTCTGAACTTTGGGGTAAAATTCCAGGTTCAGGGGGATCTGGGGCACCTCCCTGGTACCTCAGAGTGGGGAAAGGAGGAGGGCGACGTATGGGAGGGCAACGTGTGGCCAGAGTTTGGGACAAATGAGGCTGCGCCCTCCAAAACTTCGAGAGAAAACCTGGTGGGCTCTCTTTATTCTCCTTTGCTGGAATAAAGCTGCAGGATTCTCTGTGTCCTTTATGGACACTGGCTCTTCCCAGCAGGATTTTCCTTACAGTAGGATGAGCATGAATTAGCCAAAGGCACAAGGAGACCCCCAGTGTATTATGAAGCAACTAATCCGAGCTCAGCTCCTTGGATGATTTTATCTCTTCTTCTCCATCATGCCTCATCTCAGGACTTCTCTTTTGGTAAGCATAAATGTAAACACTGGGAATCTGGTGATGGAGACTTTATTTCAAGTAATAATACCTCTCAACAGGACCAGAAGCTTTGGAAAAGGTTGTCAAAGTCATCTTGAATGTGAAGAACTGGTGGAAGCTATATATGTTATCATTTTGCTCAGTTATATAAACTAAAAAATGAAGGAGAATGCTCTAAGGTTCTCAAAGTAGGCAGGAGAGGGAGCACATGTTGCAGCAAAGCCAACATCTTTAGGAATTCTGTATTTTCATGTCTGGGGCTGGAATGGTTCCTGCTTTGTACCATCCCTGAGTGTCTGTGTATTGCTGCATTAATTGTGATCCCGATCAATTCCATAATAACTTTAGAAGTGTAAGATGGAGTGGCTTCTGTAAATGGAGTACAACTAAATAATGGATATTTTGTATTGAACTTCTGTATTCTCTCTTCTTTGGATCTATAGCCAAAAAAAAGATTGGAAAAAAAAAATACTTGGCATTTCACCAGATATCTCTAAAATACTTTTCAAATCTCAGAATACCTTTTTATATGCAGCACTTAAGGAACAGAACTATTACTGCTACCTTATTTAACCATATCCTGTGTGCTATTGGCTGTTTTCTCACAGTATCAGCCTGCAGAGCCCCATGAATACAGGCATGAAACAGTTTTATTTTATACTGAAGCACATTTTTAGTCATTTTGGCTTCAGAGTGACTGTGGCAGCCTTCATCCCTTGTGGGATCAAAAGCCAGAAAGCAAATACAATAAGACAGATAATAATATTTATGATTCTCAGGTTTAGAGCTGCTCTCTCCCTTTTTGTAAAGCAGGGGAATTCTCACGGGGGACTTGCTTGTTTAGCCCCTTGGGTATGGTTAAGGCTTCTAAAAGGTTTATAAAGCTCCCAAATAAATATTTGTAAAAGAGCTACTAGCACTTGGAGAGAGGACTGCTGAAAAGCTGGTGATACGGCAACTTAACTCAATACACAGTAATTATAGATCTTATTTCCGAGACTTTTATTCCACAGATGGCTCCTTTGCAAGGGAAGGAATAAAAAAAGGACAACAGTTTCTTTTTCTTTTTTATTTTTTTTTCCTTTTTATTTTCTCTTTTTATAGGTACACCAGAGTTTTTTTAGTTTCAGGAAAGAGACTTCTCCGTTGAAAGGCGTCGTAGTCTGTTAGTAAAACAAAATGAGCTGCAAATGAGGAGGTGATGAGGTGCAAAGAGAGTTGGGAGAGAACTGATGGGGGCTTTGATAATCGAAGCTCACAGCTATTACAGACTCACAAAATTGTTTGGGTTGGAAAGGACTTTAAAGCCCTCCCAGTTCCACCCCCTGCCGTGGGCAGGAACAGTTTTTCAGACAGAATAATAAAGTACTGGAATGGGCTGCCCGGGGAGGTGGTGGAGTCACCATCCCTGGATGTGTTTAAAAAATACTGGATGTGGCACTTGGTGCCATGGTTTAGTTGAGGTGTTAGGGCATGGATTGGACTTGATGATCTTGAAGGTCTCTTCCCGCCTAGAAATTCTGTGATTCTGTGATTTCCATTCCCTCAGCATCACCCTTTGAGTTTACGGTTTATAGGAGCTCTCTGTGGATTTTCCTGGTGGCCACGGTGAGATTTGACCCTGAGATTCGACTCCCGTAACCAGAGGAACCACAACCATGTGTCTGCAATTGGACAAGAGCTCTGCTGCCCTGCCCAGCTGGTGCCACCCACCCTGCAAATCTGGGGGCAGAGCTGCTCTCCTGGAGAACACCCAGCCCCAGGGTGGCTGGTGAGCGATGCAGAACTAGGATGTCCCTCCCACACCTTCGGCATTGCAAATTCCTGGCCAGGATGTGGATCCTGAAGCACAAACCAGCATCAGAGGGTGTCTCTCACTTCAGAGGCTGGAATGATTTCCAGGGTTTGGAAGTGGGGGAGCAGGGCTGTGTTGCATAACTGATGCATTGGACGTGTCGGGTGCATGCTAATAATTTGTTGGCTGCTCCTCTCCCATGGATTCTGGACACTGATGATCAGGCACAGCGTAGATTTAAAAACTGCAGGCAACCCAAGGGTGGGAGCTTTTCTTTCCCTCACAGCCAGCAATAGAGGGAAATAACAAGTAGATGGCATTCTACCTCTATTTTTAAATGAAGACACAGCTGCTTAGGATGTAGAGTGTGTTCCTTTCGCTTGTTATGCTCCATTGTCGGTCTGAACAAAGAAACTTGCATTTATTTAATTTAGCGCTTGCAGCCTCTGCCTTTAAAAATAGAACAATAAATATAAACATCGTGTTCAGATTAATTAAATTAGTTTGTGTTAATTAAACCACGTTCAACGAGGATTTCGAACCTTGCTCAGCTCCTGCCTCCTGGAGGAAGAGGTGCTCAGGAATGATGGTAAATGTGTTTCCCTTAGCTGGGTTTGTTTTTCCTTTTCCCTGTCCTGAGCCTGATGCCTGATCCAGCCATCCTCAGCTCCAGCTGGATTCCCTGTGCTCATCACAAGGGAGGGCAGAGAAAATAAAGATACCGATTCAAGTTACCCAGTAATTCCCAGCAGGATCTTGGGTCAACACCAATTTTCTCTTTAGGCTTTAAACGTGGCCTAAAGTACCTGACTTTCCTCTAGGGCTCTGCACTGATTAACTCATCCATGACAGACGGAAATCTATGGACTTCTGGAGGTTTTTTTTCTTTTTTTTCTGCGGGATTGTAGCTTTCCTAGCATTGCTCACTGTAATGACAAAAAATAACTGCTAGAAAAAAGAACCTTATCTTAAAAAGAAGGGAGGAAAAAAAGGAAGAAAGGAGTGAAATGTTTCTTTTTCATGTCAAGATTTCCTTGATATTCTCCCCTTTTTGGGCAGGTTTGTTTGCCAGGAAGAGGCTGCAGTTTGAGGGACTTGCCGTTCTTGCCTGAGGGCTCTCAAGAAACCACCTCACCTTAAAGCATGGGCTTGAATAGAGGTTAAAAATGCAGTTTAAGCTTAATGAATAGTGATGGAGTGTTAAAAGGAGAGGTGTCTAAATGAGAAACAAAAGCGTGTTTCAACTCGAGTCCCCCAGCCTCATTAAAATCACATTAAAGTTCCCTCTCCAGGGAATGCCCAAACCGCACCAGGGTTTGCAGCACTGATGGACACGATTGGGGATTTGGTAAAGTGCAGGTGTATTAATTTTATTAATCCGTTTTTTGATGTCATTAAGTGCAAGACTTTTTAACGAGCTTTATCAGCTTCATCACCTCTGAGGATCCAGCCTTTTGCAGGATGGGAGGTTTGTCTGGATGGGAATTGCAGTTGGAGCACTGCTGGAATCCACTGGCCAGAGCTTCAGCAGGGGTAAAATGGGGCAACTCTTCCCTAAGGGAAGAAATTTGTGTCAGTCTGGAAGATCTACAGCTTTCATTGCAGGGAAATAAAGAAACCATCAAAACCTACTTAATTAAATAAGTTAATAATGTGAAGGGATTATAAAATGATATATAATAAGTAAACAAAGTGAGATATTTAAGGCCAATTCTACAGCTTATGTCTATAACCAAATTACATGTAAAAATATACATACTTGATATATATAAAATTTAAAAATACCTATAACATGTTTTCAAGGATAAATAAGGTAAAATATTCAGTAGCTATCACAAACATGATAAATTTTGGTTTAGGAAATGCATTTGGTTGGTGAGTGTCAGCATTCTGGAACGGCTGCAAACAGTGGCCAATTTGTTTTAAACTTGTAAATCCTCAGTAGATTGTTCAATATTCTCACTTAGAAACTCCAGGCAGAGAAATGGTGACAGCAATTTTATTAAAATAACACTCTTGTAGATTGCTTCAGTAAATCTAGGAGATCATCAAGATAAATGAGGAAATTAATTAAAAAAGCACAAAGGCTTCATCCCCAGTGATTTGACCTATTGTACAAAGCAGTGGTGGTACTTAAGTAAAAAAGTCCACAAGTTGAAGGATTCAGTAGAGTTTATTGTGAAATGTTCCCCTTTATTCAAATTCTTATTGCAGGGGTTATGTTTCATGTGATTCTAATATTTTTTTTCTCAAGAATCAGCAATTGCTATAAAATGAACCAACAGTTGCAGTCATTGATATTTGAGACTGAAAAAAAGCAACATTTTTATTGAAGGGAAGATTGAAGCAGCTCAGAAAAAAAGATAGGAAAAACCCCAATCTTAGCAATAATGGCTGCACCCATTTAGCAGAGGTTGATATTTCCTTTATTTGGGTGTTTTTCCCATTTTATAATGGATTAGAACAATAGGTGTAGTTTGTGAACTCCAATAACAAAATGAATGAATATAATAATCCTTGTTTGAGCACCAACCAGCCTGTGTCACCTTGATCCTTTTCCTGTATGTGCCTGGTAGGATTTTGCCAAAAGTATGGTATTTTGTCAAACATGGGACTGTAAAAGCTATCTATCAATCAATTAGTCAATCAATTTATCTTGTGTGCTCACTGAAGGAAAAAAAAAAAGATTTTAAGCCTAGAGTCTACAGAGAAAATGTAATTCAAAAATTATTCAACAGCAACAAAAAGATCTAGAAAGTTTATTTTTAATGCCCTGGAAGGAATGAGAATTATCTCAATTATAAATACATGACAACATACACCTGATTTCTTTTCTGAGGATGTTGTTGACTCTGTTTTTCTCCACAAATGCACCTGGGATGATAACCTGGAACCAGTGGAAGGGATGCTGCAGGCATTTGATCTCCAGTTCTGAATCCATAATGTAAACTTTGGAAATATTGTCATATTGCTGCAGGTTCATGCCATGAATATAAATGACTGCTCCTGTTGGAAAGGCTTCCATTTAAGAGAAGTGGCTTTTTTAAAAAGGAAGGTTTTGTAATTTACTCCAGATATGAGGGTAATCTTTCCTAAACTTGGTAATTCAGATGTGGAAGACTGGAATGTTCTTGGGGGAGCTTTGGTTGGAGCTTTGGTTAATGTTATTAATGTTAATAATAACATTATTATTGGAGAAATATTAAAAGTGTGTTAAAAACATGTCCATTAACTCAGAAATTTGAGTTGGGCTTAATGACTGCGTGGGGCAGTGCTGATGTTAAAACTGGGACTCTCAGGCAGCCATTTATCCACAACATGTGCCAAAAATTTGGGAAGCTCTGAGGGTCAGAGCAAAGATAATTTAATGGAAGTTTTCATACCTCACTAGATTATTTCCTGATGCCTTTTTTTTTTTTCCTTTCCTGATTGGATAATCTGGATTTATATTACATGTGTCCCATCTCTCCCTTTTATTTCTCTTTTAATAATATATACTTCATATTTTCCCCTTGTAAGACGTGTCATATTTTCTGACTGTTCAATATTTGTACTTTTTAGCCTATCTCCAGCAGTGTGGGTACAAGGTTTACACCCAAACGTTGTCCTTGGCCTGTATTGGTGATACAGAATGGCTTTTGCTAAAAGTTTAATTACAAACTAGCAATAAAATAATACTGTAAACGATGAGATCAAGCTAAGTTCAAAGCTCCGTTGGGCTGTCAAACACTTAATACATTTGCCCTATAGGTTTTGTACAAATTGAAAATACAACTTGGTCCTTGATCTCCCTAATGCAATTTCCTCTGTGAGGGTTTTTTTAATATATATATATAAATATATATATATATTATTTTTTTTTTTTTTGCCAAGGCTGCTCTCCTGCCTGTATTTTAAGCATGTATACTGTCCCTGTTGCTGCTCCAGCTATTGTCACTTTGTAAAATCCTCCCTAATAGCACTTGTTCTCTTTCCGCTTGACAGGTGGCCTTCCCTTCCCTGTGCCCTCTGCGTGCCTGGAATGCTGATGGGAGGGATGGGATTTACCTGGAACTCACAGGTAGAGAAAAACCCAACTGACTGTTGCCATTTTTATTGATTATGAAGGCTACAAAGGTCCCCAGCCCTTAAAGAGGAGGCTTCACACAGCTGTAGTGAGGTGGTGCCCCAAGACCTGACCCCGTATTTGGAATCTCTCAGCAGAGCTTTGGGCTGGTGCTGTCATCCAGGGCAGACGTTTTGTGGCATTTTGTGCTTCAGGAAGGGAAAAGCAGAGCTTTCTGCAGTGAAGATGCCCAGGGTTTTATCTGCAGCTCCTTCTGGATTTGTTATTCTAAAGCATCTCACTGGCTTAGATATCTAAGTCCCAATGAAAGTCAGTGGAACTTAGATAAATGGATTTTAGGGACAGGGTTATAAGCATTTGCTATCAATTTCAGCACGCTGCTCTCCACGGAATCTTAATTACTAACTGGGGTTGCCACATGCCTCTAACTTTATTTTGAGCTGTAATAATTACCTTGCAAGATAACAGCCTTGATAACAGCGAGCTGGGTGCCTGGGCTGCAGAGGTGAAAGCCTCACTATTTATTTTTGACTCCCTCCTCTGCGGCTCTGGCAACCTCCATCACTCCCTTTGGCTGGCATTCCCCTAATTTAATGGACTGTGCTTGTCAAGGGTGTAAATCAAACACTGCAGACAATCAAGTGAGTCCTTGTCATCTGTCAAATAATGGGGTTTTAGGTGCGCTGAGGAAAACTTGGCAAAGTAGGGTAGGTTGCATTCTGAAGTTTAAACCAAAGCTCTGTTTGCTCATAATACAAAAGGAGCATTAAGAGATTGATAGTCTATTTGAAATTCCTTTGAAAATACATCCCAGGCTGGATCTTTTTTACTGCTTGTCTCTCGTGAGCCTCTTTTTCAGAAAAAGCCATTCTTTTAGATCCACACTGCCATAAAACCAGAGAGCTGTCAGAGCCCTGCTGATCCAATTACAACTTTAAAACTTTTAAGCTTTTGATTTACAGTGAGCTCATTGCAGTTAAATACAGAGGAATCTTTTTCTTAATCTCCACATTGTTTAGCAGTGTGCTTCGCAGTGTATTTCACCTCTTTTCCCCTTATTTATGGAAAAGACAAATAATCAGATTGACAGAATTGTTTGGGTTGAGAGGGACCTTAAAGGTCATCCAGTTCCACCCTTGCCATGGGCAGGGACACCTCCCACTGTCCCAGGCTGCTCCAAGCCCTGTCCAGCCTGGCCTTGGACACTTCCAGGGATCCAGGGGCAGCCACAGCTGCTCTGGGAATTCCATTCCAGGACCTCACCCTCCTCACAGGGAGGAATTTATTCCCAGTATCCCATCCATCCCTGCCCCCTGGCAGTGGGAAGCCATTCCCTGTGTCTGTCCCTCCATGTCCTCCTAAAAATTCCCTCTCCAGCTCCCTTGGAGCCCCTTTAGGCACTGCAAGGTGCTGATTATCCGGTTTTGTTTCTCTTTTGTTCTGTAAAACCATCAGTAAAGTGCTGGCAAGGCCGGTGTAGGGCTGTGCAGTGCAGCAAACCGACTTTGCAGCAGGTGATGTGAAAGGTTCCTCAGGTTTTATTCACTTAGAATGCAACTTTTAGACAGAAGAGTTCAGGCAGTTTAGACTTGTGCTGCTCTAACTGAGCTATGTCATTAATCTCTTTTTTAGGCTGTCTGGGCCTCTCTTAAACAAGAGAATTCCTTGTCTCCCCAGCTGTGCACTCAGAGTTTCTTGCTAAGATGTACACCAGGAGACTGCTGGGAAGTTTGGTTATTCCTGGATTTTGTGGTTTTTTCCTTAATTTCCCCAACACTCCTCAGCCCACCAGGAACTACAGAGCTGTGGAGTGTGGAGAGTTTGTGAAATTATTTCTGGTGAGGTCTGCTGGAGACAGTTTGTGTCTAGGGTTAGCTCAGCTGCAGGGAGGCTGCATTTCTAAAGCAGGGAAGTTTTGCTCCAAAAAGTAGATACTTCGACAATTTCAGCCTCCAAATAACAAAATAACACTTCTGGCAGTTTGCTGATAGAAGTAGTTAGTATTTAATTTGATATTGTTCCCTCTAAACCCCTGAATTTGCAAATCTATTTGCTTATCCTTTAATAATTAAGTTTTCAGATGGAACATTGAAAAAAAATATTTTCAGATGTTTTCTTTGCTGAAGATCTCAGTCCATAATGCACCCAGAGCTGTGTATTCCTAAAGAATGGTGAGTTCATCAACTACAACATTATAGCAGATTTGCCTTCTCTAGTTACATTTAATTTCTGAAGGGATGCCATTTTTTGATGCTGAAATACTTTTCAGCTTAACAATGATGAAGATTATTTCCAATGTTTTAAAAGATGGACTCTGTGTGAATAAATTGCCTTGAAATCGATTCAGTACAAAGCAAATGAAATCAATAACTCTACTTGTATGAAGTTCTTTACTCCTATTTGTAACTTTTTACCAGATCAAGGCTGCACTTCTCTTGATAGAACATCAATTCCTTTTTTCACTAAGCCCAGACTGTGGCAGTTGCTTGATCTGTGGAGATTCCTACTGAGGAAACACAGTGCATGGTGAAGAAATCCACAGCTTTTGATTCCCAGGTTTAGAAGAGTGAAAATAACAATAACCATAGTAATAATAATAACTGGTTTAAATAAGAAGGTAAATTTCCTCCCATTTTTTACTCAGGTTCAGGTTGGATCTCAGTAAATGCTCCTCATGACTCCTCAGATGTACTTTTTTTTTAAATTCTGTATGCAAAGTTCATGGCAGGAACTCATCCTGCTCTTCCTCTGTGAGCTAAAAGCTCCAGCTGAGCAAATCCATCCCATTCTTTCTGTAATTCAGTTCTTAGTATTCCTGTCGTTTATTTCTTAAAATGTGTTTTGAGTTTACAAAGAGTGACTGTGCAGTGGAGGAGCATTCTCACAGAGTCTATACCTGCTGTATTAAATATTTTAGATAGAAATGTCAGCATGGATTTTTCTCAGATTTCTTCCTTGGGATTCTCTCTTCACCCCATTATTCCCGGTTAAATCTTGGGAGTCCTGCCTTGTCATGCTTGACTCAGGTAATACAATTCACTATTAATGTAAAATCTCAATTTATCCCAAGTCCAGGGGGAGAAAAACGCATAGATTTTGGTTTGGCATATCACAGAGTGAGACACTTGAGGCAGAAATCTTGGATTTAGGTTGATTTCCTTATCCAGACCTCCTTGAAGCTTCAGGTGTGGGATCAGGACCCATTATCGTGATGCATTATGTTAATGCTAGAGATGAAATTCCAATTCAATCTCCTTCATAGGAAAGCCTTTGACATGATCTATTAACCATCAGATTAGAAGTAGACTGACTAATTATCATTTAATGCAATTGAACGCCAGGGTTTGTCATTTGCTGAGCCTGGCTGGGTGGGGAACATAAATCTGTGAGCAGGGCTATCGTTAGGAGCTTCAGATGGAGATTAAAATGCCCTGGGTGCAATATTTATCCCCAGTCATTGCTCACAGAGTGGCGTGCCACAATGTCATCAAAAGGCCAACACCTACCTCTTTTTCACTCATAGGTGTTTTCAGGAGGAAGATGAATAGAGTCCTGATCAGTTTATGTGCTCTTATTCTTTGAGGCTGCTCCGTGGGTGAAACACCTCTGCAGATCCCTGTATTTACCTGGAGGAATCCTGTGGATGGGCAGTGATTCCCTGGGTAAGGCATCAAAATGCCAAAGGAGTAAATCCATGCTGGCGTGGGGAAATTCAGCCTCAGCTCATCAGTCCACTCCTCTGTCTCTTTCAGATGGGCTCAGGCCACCCTCATTTTTTTGTGCTGATCCTCATCTACACTGCTTTAACGAGTAATTTCCAGCGTGGCAATTAATCAGGTGTTTTACTGAAGTCCAGATAGATTAGATTGATCTCATTTTTCCTTCCAAGAAACTAGTTCTTTTAGAGTGGAAAAAAAAAAAAAAAAGAAAAAAGGGAAAGCCAGTTGGTGAGCAGCACTGATCTTTGCTGAGAAACCCAGTCTGTATCTGAACATTTGTAATTTTTTATATTGTAAATTTCCACATTGTAATTTTCCATGTATTTTTCTTCAATGTATTTATGTCAAGACAAATTCAAATATCTACTGATACATAAATACGACCATATCTTGTAGATAACATTTTGTAGAATGTTGTAGATCTTGTAGATCTTGTTGTAGGATCTTGTAGAAAACATTTTAAACAATCCCAACCAAAACTGGTTTACATTAACTTCTTAAAATAATTTCAAACCACTGTTTTGTATCATCTTACATCTCCTGAGAATTTCTTGCATTATTTATGTACAGTGATAACCACTGAGTTTTTTAATTGTGGGTTTTTTTCCTGTGCAGTTTTTTCATACTTTGCTTTAACAATTTATTTGCTTTTATTGAAGGTTTTATTTTCTTCTCAGCTTAAGTCACACAGTTCTTCTGGCCCTGCCTTCCCTTCACATCATCTCATGGATTGCAGATCATATCAGCACAAGGTGAACAATGAAATGTGTTTTTCTTTTCTAGTAAACTCTAGCCTCTGAAATGTGTCACTCTTGAACTGTACAAAGGGATATTATGTGGGTAGATCCTATCTTCATATCAAACATGTTCCTTTATTAAGTGATGTGAAAGGCCAAATGATGTGTCACAGGCTTTTCCTTCTTCCACTGCCCATTGTAGCAAAAATAGAGAACTTAATTAAAAAAACCGCAAGAAACCACATCAAAGCAGTCACAAAAAGGGGGTTTAATATCTGAGGGTGCCTGTCTTGGAACATTGAATGGATCTCAGTATTTTAGCAAAGGAAAATAAAACCATGGGTAGAGATGGAGTCACCTAAAGCAGCTGATGACCCAGACAGGTCCTCATGAACAGAATGTACAATCCACAGTCAGAATTATACACAAATTAGAAACCCTTTCAGTTTTGGCTTTGTAGGAGTTTTAAACACAAATACTTGACAGGTGAGTTGGTGTTTTTCTTAGATCAGTTTGTATGAACCTCTCTGGTGCTGATCTATGTAAAATTCACATTAAATTGTGCAACATTTAGTACAGAGATGATATTTTTAGGTTAATAATCCCTGGAAGTGTCCAAGGCCATATTGGAGCACCCTGGGATGGTGGAAGGTGTCCCTGCCATGGCAGGGTGTGGAACAAGATGAATTTTAAAGTCCCTTCCTGCCCAACCCAGTCTGGATTCTGTGGCAGGACTGTAACGTTGTACAATATTTATGTCATGCCTCACAAAGGCTGTAAATCACAATCTGCTGTGGGCTGTGGGTGTGTGGATCTGCACCACCAAGCCTCCCTTTTGGAAAGGACATCAACATTGCAAAGCCAGCTCCAAGCATTGCAACAAGACTCTCATTATTTGGGCAAATGTGATTTTGAGGCAGTTCTAACACGTGATAAAGAGGCTTTGACAAATTTGAAGGAGTTTATGAGTTGCTAAATTATTAGCCTATGAAATATTTGCTGCAGAGAGGAGGGAAGGTTTCAGAAACAGGTCTTCAGCTCCTAACAGGTATTGATGGGGGTTTCCCCTCTTTTCTTCTGCCCTCTGATAGGGGCACCTCATTTTGAATGAACTCAGGGGTGTCAGCAGCTCTGACATCTTGCTGGCTTGGCAGCTGTCTCCAAATCTGGTGTGCTGGAGGGCATGAACGAGGTTCAGGCAAACAGTTTGGTCTGTTTTCCAAATTATATCATCAAGAAAAAGAGACTCAACTAAATATGTTTGCCCCAGCTCACCAGAGACCCCTCCAGACCTGAATAACCTTCTCTGTCACCAGAGGAGTTGCTGAAGTACAGCAGCAAGAATATGAAATATGGTGATGTGGGGATATGCAAGGATGTGTTTTTTGCCTGGTTAAGGAGAACAGTCCTCTGAAAAAGGACTTTCAGGGCATAAGAGCTGAGGCTGTGAATTACAGGATCTCTCTGGTGTGATTCTCTAATCCATTCCTTCAGCAAACAAATTTACTGAAGGAAATAAAACTTTATTCCCACAGAAACAAAAGGCATATGACACGATATAATCGATTTTATTGTTATTTATTTTGTTCTCAGGGTTTACTTGCTGGAAACTGGTGTTATCTATTCAGCATCTATCCAATTTCTCCAGCATAAGAAATTCACACTGTTGTGGGCAACAGGACTGCCTTTGGATTGGGCATAATTACATGGTTTCTTTTATATTCTATAGTGGCAGTGACAGTCCTACATGGGCTGGTTCATGTATTCAAGTTATTACGACATTATTTTTAATGCAACTGTCCTTGCTGCCTTCAGTGTTGTCAAACTAATATTTATTTTGAGTACAAGAGGGGGGGAAAGCAAGTTAAAAGCTTTACAGATCGTAATTTATGAGTGTGCTCAAAAATATCTCAAAATATCTATGAATTTGTGATTAAACCAATTTGTGTGTAAATACAAGAACTAACATATCCCTTTCAAAAATGTTCTACAAAACAAAGTCTCTGAGTAATGAACACACCACAGGCATTTGTGAGAGGACATAGGAAAGAAAAAAACAAACCCTAATTTTTATTTATGACAAAATCTTGCAAGAACTTTTCATTGAGGTCCATTTTTAGCAAGTATCTGAATTTCTCTCAAGTGGATTAGATCCCGTCAGAAGGAAAAGGAAAGGCAAAAAATACCATTGTTCTCTGGCCCCACAGCGACGTATATTTTTCCGAGCCTTCCTTGAACAATTTAATTTCTGGTAATTAGAGTGGCTCCAATCTTTCAGGTTAGAAGGGTTTAGTGTTTATTAAGAGGTTGCCTTCTGTGTTGCAAGCTGCTTGTCAGCATGGGTCCAGTCTGGCACTGCCACAGCCATCACACCCAGAGAGATGTTTTCTGCCTCTTGCCTTTCCTAACCTGGAGGAAGACATTAGATATGTAAGAGCTCCTCATCTTATTCATGCTCTGCTGGTCGCAGATTTCCTCTACAACTTGAATCAGGAGTTAGGGATGTATTTTATGGAGACACAGAGCAGATCACCCCAGATCAGCATTCTCCCTCTCTAATGAAGCTCGGTGTGAGGTCTGGGAAATGTGCCAGGTGCGTGAGGGGATTGCACAAGCCGGGCTGGGGGGAGGACAGGGATTCAACAGAAGACAAAAGGAGATGCCAGGTTCCATGATGTAATCTCTTCTCAGATCATTTTTGACAGAGTGGAAAAATCGGGTGTGTGAGCTCAAGGTGCCCTGAGGCATCTTGACTTGCCAGTGGTACTTACTCAGCACATCCCGGCCTTGGCGCCGGTTCAGGATCCCGTTTGTTCATCCATGAGCTGTTTGTGGTTCAGGATCCTGTTTGTTCATGGATGAGCTGTTTGTGGTTCAGGATCCCATTTGTTCATGGATGAGCTGCTCCTGGTTCAGGATCCCATTTGTTCAGGATGGGCTGTTCTTGGTTCAGGATCCCATTTGTTCATGGATGAGCTGTTTGTGGTTGAGGATCCCATTTGTTCAAGGATGAGCTGTTTGTGGTTCAGGATCCCATTTGTTCATGGATGAGCTGCTCCCAAGGAGTTTATCAAAATACCAGATTT
This sequence comes from Phylloscopus whistleri, assembly GCA_017589585.1. Taxonomy (NCBI): domain Eukaryota; kingdom Metazoa; phylum Chordata; class Aves; order Passeriformes; family Phylloscopidae; genus Phylloscopus; species Phylloscopus whistleri. The sequence goes on along the minus strand of JADMLD010000042.1, from coordinate 1,994,029 downwards.
ATCAAATCCCAGGGAACAGAGGACCTGCGAGCCTCCCTCTGACTGCCTTCCAAATCTGAGCAGAGCCCACAGTGCTCCACAGAACACTTTGTTTTCAACAGGCTGACATTTTACTTTGGAAACCCAGCAGGAAGGGAAATCCACACCCGTTCCAAAACTTGCTGCCTGATGTTATCTGAGTTGAGCTGGGCTTTGGTGAGCAGAGAATTGAGGATTTAGGGTTGGCTGCTGGTCCATGGGATGTTTGCATTGATGTCTTCTCACAAAGATGGGTTGGCTGTTCAAAGTCACTACATTTCTGAGAAGGACATCTCCAGTTTTTGTCAAAAAACCCCCCAAATCTCTTCCACCTTTTGACAGAATATTGAAGTTATCTCTGGAAAAAATGCACATTACTTGCTGAGAGGCTAGGGAAAGTAATATGGTCCCTGCTGTATATTAAATGTTTTAGAAATGACAGCAGTACATTCATAGATATCTTACTGCTGTTCAGCTTTATAATAGCTGTAAATTTGATTTATTTTAGAATATCTGGGTTTGTGGCTGTACAATCGGGTGGGATTCTTACATACACTCAAAAGTTTACTTTTAAAAGTAGAATTGCTATTTCTCAAATCTGGTTTTCTTTTTATATCTAAAGTGTTTTGAAACCTTGGCAGGTTACCTGATCACACTGCTGACAACTTCATTGCTGTGGAATTGTTACAAGATGTCTCTTTCTATGGGATTTAAAAAAGACACGATGGGAGTATTTTCTATCTCATGTCTTTAAAAGCAGAGCTTTGTCATTTCAGGTTTCAGAGGATCCAAAACAAGTCAACATCCTAAAAATAGCTCTAAATTGTTCTTGCAGATTTATTTTCCGAGGGTTTTTTTTTCTGAAGGTAAATTATATTCTTCATTTGCTTCCTACTGAAGTATTATTAATTTCTGATGGCTGGTTATGATCTGAAAATATTCAACACGTAATATCTGGGACATTGATATAAAAATGTTACTAAAATACACCAAAATAGAATGTTAGTGGCAAAATATTTCTTGGTGTTGGTGTAAAATTGTGTGTAAACACTAAATACTCCTTGCTGCAATTCAGATCTTCTTAGATGAGTAAAAACACGTCCCGAATGTGCAGAAAACCAGGGAGAGAAGAATGAGGTGCACATGGGTCACCCCTTGAGGAGTGCTTTGATCCCAATGGATCTGTTGTGTCCTTCAGAGTGGCAGGAGCTCTGTGAGTGTCGTGGTTGCAAAATGCTCTCTGCCACCAAGGTTCTTGTGGTTCTTCCATCCTGTCTTTCCAGGATTCGTGCAGGATCCTCCCCCTGGTTGCTGTTTCCCCCAGCTCTGCCAGCAGTTTTGTATTCCCATTTCCCATTCTGCATTTTCTCTAGTCTGCAAACTCAGCCCAACACTGGGTAATGTTAAGCACCTCATTAGCATTCCAGAGACTGCCACAGGCTCACCTAGGGATTCAATTCCAGGCCAGGAGTCACTGACAAGACATTTTCTACAGTCTCCTTTCTTGCTGCTCCCTTTGTTTCCATTGGCAGCTTCGAACTTCTCACGTTCCTGTTCTTTGAATATTATTCCCAGCATCTCCAGCTCTTGCCATGCATAATGCCATTCTCCACATCTCTGGTTTTCAGTACAAAGAGTGTTGCTCGTGTCACAGTGGGCTTTTTAAAGCTCAGCAGTGAGTAAACTGCTTTTGGGGGGTGAAGAAAGGGTGTCAAGTCGAACCAGCTGAAATCAAAGACAGGAACGAGACATTTCAAGGTAGGGTAGGGGGAATACATGCAGCCTTTGCAATAAAGGAGTGAAACAGCTCACAGAGGGCTGGGATGCTTTTGCTGGAACATCCACACTACTGGAGAAGAGATTTCAAGGGATTGGTGTTTTGACTTGGCTGAATTTGCTGCAGTGTTTGGATTTTTCCAGTGGATCTTGGTCAGATTAATATCCTGCCTCTCCCTAGGCCAGCATCCTCAGCTGTAGCTTTAGGCTGCTGAAAAGTGCCTTTCTCCTCCTTAACCAGCTGGCCATGGATTTTTGTTTGGGCATCTGCCACCGTTTCCTGAAATTCCCTCAGTTTTACTTCTCCTTTGCCATCCATTTAGGTGTCAGCCCTGGAATGGTGGTGCAGGAATGCCAGGAATGCCAGGAATGCCAGCGCTGCTGGAGCACCGGAGAGCCGTTCGGTCTCAGGTAACCCTGGGGCTCTGCCAGATCCCTCCCAGCTACAGAACTGCATTGTAAAACCCTCTGTGGACACAGGTGAGTGTTCTCCAGCTTTTAATTACCAACCTGAGTGGGCAACTGAGCTGCCCTTACATAGCCACTTGGCTCTAATGATTGTTTTAGATTTTATTTAATTTTGGCAATAACAAAGCCTTTCCCTCCCCACCAGCTTTCCTCTGTGGAATTAATTTAACTGTGGAGTTTTTTCTTGCTGGACTGTAGTTTTTATGCATGATTGGTGCCGAGGTGAATACGTTATCAAGTTAAATAATCTATACTCAATAACAAGGAAATCAATTTTGATTGAGATAATTGTCAGTAGACGGATTTCTGCATGGCATTAATTAAAAAATTTCCAATTCCCTTCGGAGTAGTGTCTGTGTGTACAGGTACTGTGCCTGCGTGTACCCGATTCCTCTTGAGAACTATGTTTGCCAATGAATTAAGATTATAATTACAATTATAATTCCTGCTCATTGGAATGATGTGATTCAATGCACAAAGCCTGACTGTGATGGGATCTGATCTCCCCCGCTGTGTTATGGAAGCTTTTTGTTTTCCTAATCCTCTGTAGTATTTAATTCCTTTTGTTTTCTTTGACTACGCTGTGAGGAACCTGAAATACATCCATTGCTGGTGGGGCCTTTTCAGAATAAATTCAGAAAATTCTTCTCCACCACTAAATTCCTGAAAAAACGCTGTAAATTTGAAGTATGGAAGTTGAGGACTTAAGGTTTTATGTTTGCACAACTTGCAAGCTCTGAGTAAGGCTCGATGGTGTGAACAGAAACATTAACAGATTTTCTCCTGTGGATCTGGCCATTGAATGTTTAAACAGCTGGCAGAAGTATTTATTCTTTTATTTTAAGTAGTACATTCCAGCCTTAACCTTTACTGTTCATTTTCCTTCAAAAGTATAAAAAGATTTATTGCTATAATATCTCTTGCTATGATGTTCAGGAGACTCGGTGCACTACAAAAAAACCAGAAATTATTCCAAGGGACTTTATCACTGGAAGTTTTCTGTCTTTCCTACAAGCCTGAGGTTTCCAAAACTTAGTAATTACTCCACAGGAGTTCCTCACCCTCCTGATGGGAAGTTCCTTTCCTGGCTTTGTGGCCCTCCCACCATGTCCTATCCAAGAATTTCCATGATTACTGATGCAGCATCCCTAAGATTCAATAAGAAGCAAAGAACATTATTTTTTGGGACTTTTTGGCACCTGGACTAGATCAGGAAGTTCAGACACATTCCTCTTTTCTGGGTATTTCTGTGTAGGGATTGGTGCATCAGACTGCTGGTGCACAGACTGCTGAAATGAACAATAACTGAGTCACAAAAATTGTTGTGAGAAGATAAATCAATGAGGCTGCTTGGGACAGCAAAGGACCAGGTGAGGACCTGAAGCAGACAAGAGCCCACCTGAGTCTCGGAACTGCTGGGAATAAGGGGGAGTAGCTGCAGAAAACCTTGTCCTGGCAATTCTGCCAGCTCTTGGACAACTCTGACTCCTAACCCTCTGCAGTACCACTGGAGAAAACTGCCCTCTTTTTCCTCATTTTTCATCCACACAGCGCTGGGATTTCCTCTGAGACTTCTCTCCAACCAAGGCGCTCATTCATCACTCCTCTACCTTTATTTTTAGCACCTTCGTTGCCTTCACTTCTCCTAACCTGGCCAGGACCACCTCCTGCCCTCCATGGCTACAGAAACCACAGCTGGAATCTCTGTTTGACCCAAATTTTGTACCCAAACCAGGTACAAATTCTGTTTTATTCTTCCCAGGGCTCTTGAGGTTTTTTGCCGTTGGCCATTCCTGACCACTTTGGCCCTCTCTCATCTTCTCATTCTGGTTGTGAGACAGAGTTCCACGCTCCTGGGAACGAAAGCCAAGATCCTGGCTTGCCCTTTGACAGTGGAGATGGATAATGGGCACTTCAGTGCATTTTTTTCAATGCAAAACCAGCTGAGCTAACTGTTCCCATAAAAGTCCAATTGATTGCTGTAGGCATTATATTCACTCTGACAATGATAAAATGATTGCTTTAGTATCTGGCTGCGTAACCCACTTACAGCATGTGCACCAGGATTAGGAGAATGTTTCCATTGTGAAAATCATTGAGATGTAAATGTCATGATTATAATTTATCTTCATTAAAAATTCCGTCGGCGGAGGGGAAATTAATCCGTGTGCTGTATGGAGTACCAGCCACTAAAAGGTAATATGTTACAGTGAAAACAGGGATTTGGGAATGGAACCACAGCAGAAAATAACTGGGGAGCACGTTCTGGTGATGTGACAGGTGGTTATCTCAAGGGCATTGCCAGGAATATTTTATTGGCTGCCCGGTCCCATGTGGATGGTGGAACATTTCATCCTCCCCTAATGGCAATCTTAGCACCTCCTCCCCTCCCCAGCACAGACAGAAGGCACACTGTCATCGTTGTGCTTTAATGCCCAAAAATGATTGTGTCACCTAAAACTGCCATCAGCTCCCAGCACGAGAACCAGCTCTGAATTTTATTAATGGCACTGGAAAGGTTTCCATTACATTCATTGATCGTCAGCTCACATTATTTCTGCTGTAGTTGTTCATGGTTCTTTTATATTTCACATTTTCATTATTTCATTTACTTGTTGATTTATATGATAACAGTGAAGTTTCTCTTTAAGTCCTACATTGTATTAGCTCAATCTGGTATTACATTTCCACCACACATCCAGAATTTTCTGACTAAATATTTATTGGAAATTGTTTTGTTTCCTCCTACCATAGATTAATTTAATTACCTTCTCATATATAAAGTTCTGGGGTGTTATTTTTCCTTTATTCATTAGTTGTATGGTGTTCATTTTTAAATTTGTTTTTAATCTAGTCTAAACGAAAACTGTGATTTCTGCTCCTTTTCATCTATCTCCTCTTTTTTAATAAAATTAATTGTGTCTAGTTGGTTTGAAATCAAATATCTTAATTGGAAAGCAGAGGGTGACCACTGAATATTTCTAGATTGATGTTGATTAAATCTAATATGTTCTATTGCTCTGAGATTTTCTTTTTTCAATTTTGTCTTTTGAGAGCATGTCAGCTCCCTGTCTGTGGTTCTCTTACAGATGGAATGATCCCAGGGAATTTCTTCTTAAAATGAAATATTCGTTGCTTATGTTATATGTTCTATAATCACCAAATCTCTCTTTAAATGCAGAATAACCACTGAATTTATAGTATTATTTGCTATTCTTTTATGTTTTAAAGAGTTTTAATGATTGTCCCAAGATGATTTTTTTTTGGTTGTCTTTCTACTTGTACCCCCTCAGCCTGGTCGTGTGGCCAGAGCTGATACCAAAGCTTTGTGACGTGATAAAAGATGATTTGAGAAGTTAGTATTAATTGCCATACTGCAGATATTAAGGAATTTAAAGGTATACTTTTTTCCTGAGTGTTTGATTCCATTAGACATCCCAGGTTTTTGTCTGTCAGGTCTGTTTGAAAGCACAGTGATGAAAAATCTGTTGGAACAGGAGAGGGAGCCCTGAGCCTGGCGATGAGGGAGGGAAGGGCAGCGCTTCCCCCGGGCTGGGAGAGAAGGGGAGCTCCCCTTTGCCCTGAAAGGCAGAGCAAAGAGGGTTTAATTTCACCTTCCATCCCATGCTTTAGCCACAATTATCATCATTTAGCCATAATTATCGTAGTTTGGCCACAGTTATCAGAAAGGATAGAGAGTGACCAGCTCTGGAAATGAAATAAAATAAGGAAGGCAGGGAGGGAGTGAAACAGGCTCAGAGGGAAAGGAATTCTTTCCAAAGGCAAATGATGGGGACAAAACTTACTTGGAGTGAATGTTCGAAGGAGCCTCTCAAGTTTTAATTAACAGAACTTTTTTTTTCCTGTTCTGCTGTTGATGATGCAGATTTCACATTTACTGGTTGTAGCTGTCGCCTCCTCCTCCCTACACATCCATATGCTCACGGGGATAGGTACAGGAGCCCTTCTCACAGGCTGGAAACAAAATCTGGTGGCTGCTGGAAAAAGCTGGCAGGACATTTTTTCGACTGAATCTCCGCAGGAAAGTGTCAGCTGCTCCATCAGGGCCTCTGAGCAAACACTTTGTTAGAGGCAGTTTGTCTCCAGCTCTCATTGACTTTCGTTCAGAGAGTGTGGAAATGCTTGTCTGAGTTGTTTGGCTTCAACTGATTGGGACTGAGTTATTCCGCAATTAAATTATTTGACTTTTACTAAAGACTGTGGAGGTTTAGAGGGCTCCCATAAAAACAGGAAAATAAGCACAAGGAAGCGTTTTTTGCCATATTTCATGTAGAAATATTTGTTCAAAATCAGATTTTTATTACTTTTCGTATGCTGAGAGTGGAATTTTGCCCTGAAGGAGAGTTGACTTAGAACTAGGACTGGTACTTTGTAACCTCATAGGATCTGTCATCTTCAGTGCAAACAAAAAACCCTCAAACCCCCAAATTTAAAGTACTGCTAGCTTCTCAGAAGGCTTCACTTGTGTTTCCTTAGCAATGTACAGTGAAAAGCCACAATACTGATGGGGTATGGGGTGGATTGGTGCACATTCACTTCCCACCACTTGGGCTGAAATTCCCTGTGGAATTGGGCACAATTCCCTGCGAATTGTGAATAATTAGGGTGTTCCATGCAGAAGTGGCTCAGCTTGACCAACTCTAAGACAACTATCCCAGGTTTCAACTACCTGGCTTGTTGAAATCGGTAAAGCTTTGGCTTTTATGCCACAAAAAAAAAAAAAATAGGAGATGAATAGAATGACAATGAGAACATGGGTTTGATAATATGATAATAAGGACAAGGGTTTCAAGCCAATTGGATTTTTAATTTAGATTTTTGCTTGTTTATTTGTTTCATCTGCACCTGTGTAGAGGAGAGGGAAGTCCACCAAAGCCAGCTGAGCTGGAAACCTCAGGTAAATATTCCCTCACTTTATTGAAAACCTTTCCAAAATGGGAACTTTTGGGCAGAATGCTGAAAAACAGTAAAGCATTCTGTAGCAAAGGTTATGAATGGAACATGCACTGGAGATTTTGCCCAAGGGGCAGGTGAGGTAATGGTCATGTCTCAATTTTTGTGGTGGCAAAGGTTTCAGAAATATTAACAAGCTTTGGATGTGCACAAGCGTTTGCTCTCTGTTTCCATGTTAGCCTGTGGCTCGCATTTATATCTGAAAATTGTGTGAGAGGAGGCTGTCAAATAAACCAAAGGAGAACATAAATGAAAGCTGCTGTTCAGAAAACAAGAATGTCAATATAAAATGGTTTAGAGGGACTCCTAATGATCTGCTTGATCTTTACGGAAAAGTCCTCAAGGATCCACTTGTGCAGAGTCAAAAATCCAACATCACTTTTCAGAGTGCTGCTCCATTTGTTGGTGTGTTTTACCAAGGAATGAACAGTTCTTTTGCTGACATTCAGAGCGCTGAAGTGCCATTTTTAACTTAGTATAAATGCATATTATTAAAGCTTTAACAGCATATGGCAGCAAGTAATAACATCTGTGCCTCTCAGCCTCGTGCTTTCACAACATACTTGAGGCACATTTTCTTTTCAAAACTGTGTCAGAAGCAAACAAAAGTCTGTTTCAAAGGAAAGCCAGTCAGGAATGTGAAGTGTCATCAGTAGTGACACCAAATCTGGGCACTGCCTGTCCTTGAATAGTGCCTCAAAGGTTTGCAATGAAGTGAAGGAATATTTACCTGAGCTCAGCTGGCTTTGGTGGGCTTCCTTCTCCTCTGCATGGGTGCAAATAAAACAAACAAAAATCTAAATTAAAATCCCAATAGACCTGAAACCCTTATTCTTATTATCATATTATCAAACCCATGTTCTCATTGTTATTCTATTAATCTACTTGTTTTGTTTTGGTTTGGTTTTGGTTTTGTTCGTTTTTTGTGTCATATAAGCCAAACCCTCACCCAATTTCAACAAGCCTGGCAGTTGAAACTGATTCAAGTTTCAAGAGGCAAACCAAACTCCTGGATCAAACCAGTTCAAATTCCCAAGTTCAGATCCTTTTTGGGCATCTCTGACCCACGGGGTGTTCCACTTTTTCAGAAAAACTGCTTTTCATCTCCTTTTATGTTTGGTTGGATTCACCATCTGGACTCTGAGTTTTGTAGAATGTTTTAAAGATCTGGTTTTGATACCACCTGATGTGCTGAACATGTGCCAGTCATGAAGGAATTATTTAGGAGTGGGTGAGATTTTAGATATTCTTCTCAAATAAAAGAGCAGAAATAACTTCTCAAGTGCATTAAAATGCATTTGAACAGTTTTGGTTATTATTATTATTAATTTTCCACTAATGCATAATGTGCCATAGGAAGCACAAATCAGAATTGTTATCCAAATGTAAAATAATGTATTTTTGAAGCAGTTACTACCAAGTGGAAGTTACAGAGTCATTTAATTTTTCTTCCCTCTGTGAGGTCCCTGCTTGTGCCACCTGTTACAACATCTTGCTATGAGATCTGTGCAAAACAAATTCCAGTTTTATGTGTGCCTGCCTTGGGTTAAGGATTAATTCCCCTTTAAGGGGAATGATCTTTATTGACCCCTTCTGTAAATGTGCTCAGTTCCTTAGGACAGCAGTAGAAACTGACCCCATTTTTCTGCCTACATTTTGTCTACTTTCTGTTAAGCACCTGGTTTTTTTTTGGTACTTCGCTGTCTCTTATATTCTCCTAGAAGAAAAATGAATTGCTGGCAAAATTCTCACCTCGCTCTGCAGATGTTTAACTACTTACAATGCAATCTATAATTGCCTTTTTTTATCAACATTTTTTGGTCACTAACTGGTTAGTGGTTGTCCTTGAATAAGGAAAAAATGTAGATTTTGGAAGTGGTGGCCACTTTAGGAAAGTGAATTATCTTGGAGTTCATTTCTTGAAAAATATGTTTTGAAGAATATTATCATTTATTTTCTTAAAAATTGTAGCTTCTGGCAGTGATCAGACCATAGCTGTTGCCACCATGGAAAGACAAGCTTTTATGACTCTTGGGACAGTAACATAGTGGGATGCTGTCACTATACTTGAAAAAGAATATTTTTATCAGTTTTGAGCCCTTAACCTCACTTTCAGGTAATTTGTGGATAAGGAAGGATCCAATTATTAAAAATTGATGGAGTAGTATTTTGTACTGTGGCTCATGGTGAATATATAATAACTTGGTTTATGCAAGTATCTTGTAAGAAGTTAAAAATTTCCCTGATGCCCTTATGTATTTTAAAATACCAAATAAACAGAAAACAGCTTAAATGGGTAAAGGACCCAAGAGCTTTTCCGTGTATATTTTGCAGGACATATTTTTAATGCATATAGAAATTATTGTGACTACCTAAAAGAACTAATTTACATGTGGATTTTTTTGAATAAGCATGTTTTGAGTTATCATACTGCTGCCCACTGTAATAATTACTATAATATTGATTTTTAGAGGTTGCTCTGCTTGAGGACTACTCGAAATTTTGTATTAATATTAGAATGGGATCATTAAGGACGTGGTGGTGTTGGAAGCCATGGCCTGGATTAATGCTGAAAAGTGTTTGCACAGTAAATATCAGAACTCTGTGTGCGTTAGAGGCAGATGGAGAACAGGGAGAAAGCAAAATTGATGTCTTCCTCAGAAAGGCAAAATCCAGGAGCTCTGATTTGCAGAGCAGTTGGCTTTATTTCACTTCTCAGAGGTATCTCTAACACACCAGCATGACAAGAGCCAGCAGATTTTTTTTTTAAATGATGATTCATCTCACACCAGTCTGATTTCTTTATGTAACAGAAGGCTTTGTGGGGGAGTACAAGCTTTGTTATGTGTCTTTTGGTGCAGTTAATATTAGATATTAAAAAATACTGAAGAAACATTGATTAGGAAATTACACTGGATGAGTGGATAAGAATAAAGACTGATCCTACCCAAACATAAAACCCCACCACTGAGCAAGGCAGGGGTGGCTGGGAAGAACAAATGCAGTGTGGAAAACACCTCAGCTCTGTCAGAGCCTCTGCAGGATAGAAGCTATCTGGTGTGGGCCACCAAAAAGTCGACAGCTGGGTTAAAATCTGTGCAAGAAGGGGCCAGCACGGTGTGCTCAGAGTGTCATAACCTCATTTGGAAGAAGCTGTAGATGAGAACAGGTTGGTGATCAAAATCCTTGTTCTGCTCCACACACGGGGCTCAGATTTGAGCACTTCATTTCCAGAAAGATGCATCGATCAGGAAGTGCAGCCTGTGCTGCCCTGTTTTTCTCTGTTCTTCTCTGTTTTTTTAAAGTTCTGTTTCAGCCTTCTACCTTTACCTTTTGTGGTGGAGTTTCTCACACACTTTTCATGTAAACAATGATTGTTATGCATTCTTTTCTGGAGGAGGAAAGAATTGATGGACTGTTGGGTTGACCAGTGTGGTTGGAGAGGACAATTTTCTTCCTCCAATCCATGGTCACTGTTGGAATTCTGTAAATGTCGAGGTCTGTAAATAAACTGCCTCTTTTTTTCTGCCTTGGACATCTCAGTGTGTGAGGGTTGTTTCTTTTGTGTATTGCAACACAGCCTGGAGAAGGAAGAGTATCAGACTCTGGAAATTATTTTCCATTTTACATTTTGTTTCTTTGTTTCCAGCCAAGGGAGGCACAGCCAGACTTCTCAAGTGTGTGAAACAGTCGGGGAGGAAAGAGGAGCGTAAAAATCTTGTTTAGATAGACAGGATGTGAAGGGTTTAGATTGCAGAGTGGAAGATTTGGATGAAACCTGGAGGGAAAGGGCAGAGAGGCGATGCACCAGCTTGCTCAGGGTGCTTGTAAAGCCACCAGCAGAAGGTCAGACGGTGGTGGAGGGGCAGCAAGTGTCTGTCAGCACAGATGAAGCTCAACCAGCCCTTCCTTTGGGCACGGGAAGGGAGCGGATGACCTCTGAGTGCCTCCCCTCCTCGAGCTCCATGACTGCCTGGAAAACGTGTCTGAGGCCTTCAAAGAGAAGGCCCTGGATGCTGATTAACGTGACAGGGGTTGTTAGCATTAACTCGACTTAATCAGGCCTGCTGTCCCTTCCTGCAGGACGATAACGAAGCGCCAGGAGCGCGCGGGGAGCGGAGGGCTGGGCCTGTCAGCCACACACAGCCTGATTCCAGAAGAAAATGAACTTTTTAATGAAGGCCAGACAGCAAGCTGGAGTATAATTTTCGGTTAAAAGTCCCCCTAAACCAAGCATAATGGATTTTTGGGCGGTAGGCAGGCATGGTGAGGTTGGAATGTTGTGTTTTACGGCTTGGGGGATTGAATGGGGCTGGAGCTGAGGGTGGCTGAGGGAGTACTTGGATCATGTGGTGTGTCTTAGTCACAAAATCCCAGTGATTTGGGTTGGAAGGGACCTTAAATCCCATCCCATTCCATCCCCTGTCATGGTAACACCTTCCACTGTCTCAGGCTGCTCCCAAGCCCTGTCCAGCCTGGCCTTGGATAGCTGCCAGGGATCCAGGGGCAGCCACAGCTTCTCTGGGAATTTTATTCCAGGGCCTCCTCATCCTCCCAGGGAACAATTCTTTCCCTATATCCCACCTAACCCTGCCCTCTGGCAGCAGGACAGAGCAGCAGCTGATGAAAATGGCATCAGGGCTCCACCAGGTTCTGCCCCACTCCTTAATATCGATTCACTTATTTATTTGTGTAGTCTCTGTGAGTTCACTTCCTGTGGGAAATGGATTTGTAGGGAATTCTCAAAGCCTGACAGAAGGCTCACACAGTCTTGTATGCAAACTCTGAGATAAAGTGTGCTGACTTAGAAAGGCCACGGGATAGGACAGAAAGAGAGAAATTGAACTAGAAACAAGTTTCAAATGATGGCCTAGCAAATAGACTGCATATTTTAGAGAAATGGAGCTATGAAAGATGCATTGTAGCAAGGCCCACATTGGGTATTTTAATAGATGATTGGCTTTAAAGCAATAGCAGCATTGTGTGGCAGAAGCTGATAGGCCAAGAAACACTTATAATGTATTGTGATTAGGAAATAATTTGGCTTCTGATTGTGATGGTGTGAATTGTAACATCTGTACTGTCTCACCTTTCCCATGAGACTGAAAATGGAATAAAAGTCTCTAAAATTCCTCTTAGGAGCCCCATCTCTGGGTCAGAAAAAGGGTTTTTTGGAGAAAACACCACACTTGCTTTGCCAGGGACTGTGCCTTTAAGGCCATGCAAAGCAAATGGGCTAAAGCAGATTTGAGAGCCTGTCTCTTGTCTAGGTGATAATCTTGATTTTTCATAGATTTTTGTTTAAAAAAGAAGGATTTCCCAGGCACCATCCATGCCAGGAAGAAAAGAATAACTCTCTGTGCTGAGCCCATTGTCTGGGTTTCATTCTGATTGTTGCAGGCTTGACATAATATATGAGAATTAAGAAATTTTAAAATACCAGAGCACTGCTGGCCTTTATTCAAACAGCAAAGCCACTCAAAGTAAAATATCTGTCTATAGAGAGTCATGATAGGACTCTTTCAACCTCTCCAAACAATACCTTAAAAAAAAAAAAATTGTTAATTTGCCACTGTGAACACTCACAAAAGGAATTTCCTAAGAAAGTGTTTGCTTTCCCTTTTCATAGATAATATTAGGCAATTTTTTAATGTCATGATTTCATTTATTATTACAAAAATGATCTTTTATGGAATTCATTGTGACATTCTAAAAGCATGAAATTGATCCTCGAGAAAACATTAGGATTTAATCAAAAATAAACTTTATTAAATATTTGGATCAGCCCTTCAAATTCCATGACAGAAATCCAGCCCTCATTTATTTCAGAAGTTAAAAATTAATGCTTAACATGATAATATAATATTATATAATAACATAGTGACCCCTTTATCTCACACAGGGAAGTACTTTTCTGATTCCTAGTAGAATTTCTGAAAAATATGGAATGTTTTCATTTTGCTTTTCTGTTTGCTTGTGGTGCTCCACAAATGCAGGCAAATTGTGTTTAGATATGAGATAGACTCAGCCTTCTCTCTCTCCTAGATTTGCCTTTTCCCACCAGACTGTGAGACCCCAAATATTCTGAAGGCAGCGTGAAACTGAGCCTCAGTTTTCCTCTCTGTATCTCATTTTGTCAGCTTGACAATGGTATTTGTGTTCTCTCTAAAGCACTTGGAGCCTGATATGGAAAAATACTACAGAAAAAGCTCATTTTTTTTTTCTCATTTAGCTTTTTACAGTTACATCATCCCTGAGATAGTTTATTCCTATGTAAGCATCATATTTATATGATAAGGATTTTTTTCTTGTGTAAGTGTAATCTGTTTCTGTCCATACACACCGAACATGAACATGCTGAGTTGGAATTTTCCACGTTTTAGGAATTTCTTGTGCTTACCTTGAAAACCAGCAGCCAGGAACTCTTTAAGTTGCTCAAATTATACTTCCTGAGACAGAGAGTGAGTGTTACTTGTTCTCCTTTTGTAGTTGCAGCTGCTGAGGATAACTGTGACACAGCACATTCTTCCAGCTTTGGGAAAAATGAAACCAAGTAATGGACCCTCTGTGCTGAAGGAACAACATCCTCCATGAGCAAATTTATAAACTCTCCTTTGATACTTCGGGAGCAAGGTGGGATTTCTTCTCTCTTAAAAAACTAATTTGCCTGAAAAGAGGCAGCCCAAGAGTCACACAATACCAGAATTTCATGGCAAAAAATGGTAAAAAAAAGTGTGAATCCACTCAGTGTGAGACATGGAGCCTGGCTTTAAAGCCCCTTTACATTGGTATAAAGGGACTTTAACACAGCTGGGAGCAGGGCTTTGATCTCCCTCAGCTCATCCTTCCCTAATAAGAAGCTGTTCCTTACATAATCCCAAAGAATTAAGAGTGCAGCAGAAAAGAGGAACCCACCTGTATTTCATGAGAGGCTGAAAGAGCCAATATTTCACTGGAGTGAAAGGGCTTCCTGTGGTACAAAAATGTTTCAATGAGGCAACGCAGGAGAAGCCTCCCTGAACCTGCATAATCCAAATAGGTCTCTAGGGAGGGATGAGATGGAAAAGTGTTTTAGAAATGATGGAAGGAGAGCCGTGATGTCCTGACAATTTAGGCCAGAATGTTAAGGAGAGTCTTTTAAGAGGGATCCTTGTGGTGATTCACAATTTAAAAGCCCAAAAAGCAAGAAAAATGAAAAAAGAGGGATTAAACAACAACAAAAAAGGACCTTGTTGCATGGTAGGGAATGGTTAGTGAAATGACAGGTAATTACTCCCCACTCTGCCAATGTCAATAATTTCCAAGGTCTGCAACAGCTTTTGGGCGAGATAAATTGGATCAAACCTTTCTTAGAATTACTAACGATGAACTTGCACTTGATGTTCATCAGAGAGCAGAGTGAAACTGCAAAATCTCATAATCAGAAATAAACAGCACCGATGGTGTTTGTTTTGCACTGCAAAAATTACCAAGTCCCCAAAAGAACAACAAAAGAACCCAGGCAAGTTATCCTGGTGAGAGAGTTATTAATGCTACCCAGGTGACAATAAGTGAATAAAATTAAATTAAAACAGTGAACAAATTTTGGGATGAGAACAATTTTTTGCCACATCTTAGTGGGAGGGACAAGGAATTTACTTCACAGTTGATTACTGGAAATGCACCAAGACCCCCCCAAATTCCCTTTCAGGACTCACTGGGATCAGGGCAGGCACAAAACTCTTCTGACTTTGGGGTCTGTGTCCTTATGAATGGAAGGAAAGTTCTTTGTCTTGTTCCTGCCAGTAATGGGATGTGTGGGTTTTGTGAAGTTGTGGCATCTTCCTCCCACATGTTTCAGGTTTACAGCAGAGAATCATTCACAGGCTGTTTCTTCCTGTACATTTACAAAATGCTTAGGAAAATAATAGGTTTTGTCACATCATTATAATAATAATAATCACTCACAGACTATTCTCATAAGCTTAAATCCCAAATAAGCACTATAGGATTTGGCCTAATTACCCAATTTTCCCTCTGCTATAGTCAGCAAAATCTCTTTTCTCTGACTCTGTGGAATGCATGGATTTCCCTGTGCAGATAGGATTTGTCTGATTTTGGTTTCGTATCCAACAGAACCGTGTTTTTTTTTCCCTACTAAAAATAAATTCTACTAAAATTAGATCAAGATTTGCCAAAATTGTCAATTCCACCCTCTAAAGTTTGTACTTTAGTTATTTTGAATTGACGAAAAGCTGAAGAGAAGTCACACATCACACAGTAGTGGCTTCACACTTGTGTGCACAATGCCACATTTATTATTTCATTAATATTACATCATCTCCACGAATAAGTGCAATAGAGTCATGCCACTGAATTCAGATGTTGTTGTAGAAACACTGATTTCTATCCATTCTTGTCTGTGGTTTAACATAGCTTGGTTTTTAATTAAAGAGAAAACCCACTACAATTCGAAATCCAATTTTATTCATTGCTTGATGCATTATCTTTGGTTGCTACCTGAGTGATTATATTTTATTGAAATTATGCTGTGTCTTTCCTTCAGAGGCCCTCAAAGAGCTGCTTGCCAGTGTCCCACCAGTGCATGTCCCAAAGTCATTATGACTGGGTTTGGAAGCAGTTAATAAATTGTATTTCTTTCAAAAAGTTTGGGTTTAGTTTCGGAGACTTTGAACACAGATCAAAATAAGGTGGTTTTAAGTCAATGTATATCAAAGCATGCTCTGAAATGTTAATTCACTGTCTCTCTCTCACTGGGAACAATTCTGTCAGAAATTCCCTCAGATATTAAAAGAAAAAAAAATGTTCTTGAGAAGGTTTCTGGGTGAAACAGAAATTTAATGCAATTTCCTCTCTGCGTATCAATATCATGCAGTTCGTGATAAAGTTGAAATGAAAGATTGGTCCTGGAGTTGTACAGACTCCCAGTGAATCAGTTATTGCTTTTGGAAAAACAGTGATATTCAACTGCTGTGGATTTCAACAAATGCATCCCTTACCTTCTTATGGGAAAATGGGGAAAATCCGTGAGGAGCATAGGGGTTGCTTGTTCAGTTAAGTTACTAAGGAAATTAATTTCTTGAGGAAAATGTGTGTTGGAACCATAAAATATGTTTATTTTCAATGGCAATTGGTGTCTTGGCCACTCTGGGTTTGAATTTGGTGCATTGCAAGGGAAAAACAGTGAGGAGGAAAAAGCAAGTAAAATGAAGAGTAATAATGTAGAAGGCTTTTTCCAAACCATGTCCTAAGACTCAGAAATTGTCTGAAAGAAAAGACCATTTAAGAAAAAGTAGTTCTGTGGAATGATTTGTGCTAATTCTTGCACACTGTTATTTCAGCAGAATAGTTCTGTAATTTGAGCTGATTTTATTATTTTTGTCAGATTTGTGTGTGTGTGTGTGTACAAACTGTGTACAAGAGCCTTACATGGGTTTTTAACTCATTATGGACTTATATTTCTTTAGCTATTTCTCTCTTATCAGGAATGAATTAGAATCCTTGTACTTTTTCCTCTTGAAATCTTTTGGTCTTTCTTGGATTACAGCCTCTTACGTGTCCACCCATAAAACATTAAAATTGACATGTTAAAAATATCACCTTGCAGAAAAATTTCCAGAGCTGCAGGAATACTTTCAGCTGTGGCAGTGTAGCACCAAAATATCCATCCTGTTTATTCCAGGGAAGTAAATTTTTAGAGGTGTTTGATTTTGGAGAGTTTTGCTAGGACAGGGCCCAAAAATGGCATTTCCAAAAATCCCATTGCTCAAGATTTTTGGAAATCCCATTGCTCTGCCTATGGCAGGGTAGATAACTCATCCTTGAGTTTACTATCAAGGATCCAGGATTATTTGTTCCTGAGCCTCTGAAAGAATCAGGAGCTGGACTTGTGCACTGAGCTTAACTTTATTGCAATTGTTTCTCCTACCCTACAATGTAAAAATAAATACTCACCATATGGGGACGCAGGGGAGGTTAATTCATTAATATTTATGGAGCACTTTCAGACATTTTTATGGAAGTGACTATAAAAATGCTTATACAGATGAGGCTATAAAAATGGGAAATTGTATTCCTGCTACTTGTAAATTTTTTGGCAGTAATGGCACGCACCTTGTTTTCAGTATTGGCTCTGTTCTTTTATGCAAAGCCTTCATTTAAAGGGGGACCATTTTAATCTGATTTACTCACCTAAAATTTAGCTGTGTAGTCCAAGGAAGTAATTAGTGTTCCTGCCAGAGCTAGGGGAGAGAATTCTGCAAATCTAAGAGGCCAACTTGATGTTAATTTTTAGGTTCTGGACATTTCTTGTGATGAATTTTGTTTCCGTAGGAGAAATGTCCAGTACCCATCACACCTTCATGACTCTGACACCTTTCTGGGGTTTAGCAGGTTGCTGATGTCTCTGGACTGGATTTGCTCTGTCCAACAGTGTGGTATTGTATCCCTTCAGAAATTCTCTTTATTTACTTGTAAGACAATGCTAATTCCCAGAAACACAGCTGAAAATGCCTGTTCTATGTAGATAATGGAAATATGTATTATTTCTCATATTTCATGTATGGAATACATCAATGTGTGCCTGTTTGTCCTTTATATTTTCAAAAACAGTGGTGCTTTTTGCCACCTAAGAATTACAGGCTGGAACTTGCCTGTGCAGGAATGGAAGGACACATTTCCTTCCATGAAACCTGAGGAAATTTTCCTACAAGTCTGAGTGTGCTAAAAATAATAAACCTCTTAACTGTCACACTCATCACTGAAATACTTTACAGTGCAGCCTTTTGCATGAGCATTAACTAAAAGCCTGCTTCTAAATCTCTGCATCAGGGGAGACAGACAGGGGAATTCTATCCCTGGCTTAGATGACAAGCATTTTCAATAGTTTGCACTTGGCAATAGAGAAGAATTTGATAAATTGCATTTTCAAATGGTTCCAAAGGAATTTTGCTTCTGCTCATTCACAAAATAACTCATCTCTGTCACAGAGCTAAAGATTAGCATTGAGGAGAATATAAGAGGTGAATATGAGTTATAATCACCCCAAAAGAAAAACAAACTCTTCTATTTTTTTTTTTTTTCATCTGGCATTTAAAAGTTGACTGGGATCTCTCTCATAAACGTGGTGCACACTCACATTTTCCCAGAGCAGGATGAATCCCCTCAAGTGTGAGGTAGGCCTGGTATAACCTGTGGACTGTAAGAAATTCTAGGCTGTAATAAATAATGATTTCCTTCTTGGAGGATCCCATTTTCCAGCAGGGTAATGATCTAACTGTAATGAACCATGTCTGCTTGTTGTGAAAAAGAAGCAGCCACAGTTGTTGCTCAGCCCTCCTGTGTATCCTGTCTGACAGCTAAACTTGTTTTTTTCCCCAGATGTCTGGATTTGCTTGTAGGGAAATGGCAGAGCTTATCTCCAGCCTCAGTGCTGTAATGTGATAAACATGTTTTCCTCTATGCACAGCAGACAGAAGTGCAGCCCTGCTTTTAGTTTGTTCCAAAAGGAATCTGAGCTTTGGGGTAATCCTTTAAAAACCAAGAAAGCTTTTCCATGAGAAAAGCCAAGCCCCCTTCTGCTGTATCCTAGGTGAGCACAACCTGCATGGTGAGGAAGTCACATTTCCAGTGTGTTCAGCAGTGAGCATGATAG
This sequence comes from Phylloscopus whistleri, assembly GCA_017589585.1. Lineage (NCBI taxonomy): Eukaryota > Metazoa > Chordata > Aves > Passeriformes > Phylloscopidae > Phylloscopus > Phylloscopus whistleri. Next base: position 1,975,140 of record JADMLD010000042.1, on the reverse strand, counting down.
AGGTTTCTGTATTTCAATTTTTTTTTGAGAAATATTGTGCATAGAATTGATGCCATTCATTTGTAATGACTACAAACACAGAGAAAAGGAGAAAAGAACCAAAAAGAGAAGTGTATTTCTTCTGATATCCCTGAGACTCTGACACAGAATCTGATATTAACCCTGAGTTCAGGTAACTCCTTTATGAATGCACTGTAATTGTAGCAATAAACTGGTATTTTTAATCTCTATTTCTCACCTTTTCCAAGCAGTTTTTTCTACATAATGAGTTTATGAATATGTCTGTATTTTAGAAGCTCGAATTGAAGGAAGCAGCAATTTAATATTGATTTCCAAACACAGTAGCTCAGTCAGTCAAACAGCTAATTCACCACTTTTCAGCATTAACAGAAAAGCTGTTGTCAGTAGCAGCCAGCTCACGGAAATAACTCGGGAACAAAAGCAAATATCTTCTCCTGAGGTGAAGAGAGAATAGAACTCAACAGAAGAAAAGCATTGATGTCATACCTGTGTTGGTGACATCTGTAAATAAGCAGGGGCAGGAAGGTAAATAAAAGAAAAGTGTTGGTATTCAGTATTTTCTAAGAAAAAAGGAAGAATGGAATGTCTGGCAGGGCCTAAATTCATGACAGGCTTAGGATGATACCTTTTAGCTCAAGATTTGGGGTTGAGGAAATCCTGGAAGGTGTGGGCTGTATGAGAAATCATTGACATCCTCTAAAGGGGGCACACCCAGGGACACCTCCTTGAGTCCCACTCTGGTTTTCCACCCAAAAACCTCTGTGAGGGCAGCCAGGCTGTACCTGGTGAGTGGTCAAAATCCCAGATTTATGGAAAATCAGCACCTAGAAATGGTCAGAATCATGGATTCTGATCAATGAGACTCTTTCAGGCAGAATAATCTGCCCTTGATAATATGAAGGACGTGTCTCATGTCAAATTAAGCAAAAAAGGCTTGAGAGATACCACAAACTGCTGGGAGATGACAGAGGTGCTTTGGAGCTTTCTGACTGGGGTTGTAAATATAATCAATGACAAACTGGAGATACTCCCGTTTTGAAGAGCACTGGGCAGCTGGGGGGGAGAGAGCAGTTTCTGAAGAGGAAACAGAAAGAAAAGCAGAAAATTCCTATATATCATCCAACCCAGGCCTTCAGTTTCCCTTCTTATTTTAATATAAGGCAAATTTGTCATCCATCAACTTGAACTTTTTAGGAAAAGAAAATGTGCATTTTCTTTCTGTCACCAAGTTCTGACTTTAATTAACTTTCTCTAAAGAGCTGAGTCCTTAGATACCTGAGAGAAAGCCTTTCCTAAGTGTATAATGGCCAATGGCACACCTGCCATCTGATGGCATCTTTCCATCCATACCCAAACAGATTTATGGTCTTATGAATAAATATTATTTGGTTGCTAGATGAAAAATGGGAGCAAAGTTGAAAACTATAACTTGCTGTTCACCTAAGGAAATTCCTGCAGAAAATATATTTCTGATTATTCCAAAAGTTCATTTAGTTGTCAAAAAACTGATGCTATTTTCTATTAGAAAACACAATATCCTGCCAAATGATTTAGACCTCTATATAGGGGGGTTAATTTAGTTTTACCCTCATGCAGAAGTTATAGACCTCCAGTATGAAAATAATAAATAAATAGGAGTGGGTCCAACACTACAAATTATATTGAAGTCAAGAGAAAATATAAATTAACTAAATCCAAAAGGAGGATCAGTGTGTTGGCTGAATCATCAAAAAACTGGTGGGAAAATATATAGAGAAAATTACTTTCCCTAAACTGAATTCAAGGTAGCAGAACAATTTAAGAGACTGAAAACCCATATAGATATTGAGCCAAGACATGCTTTAAGTGTTGACCTTCTCTAAAATTCTGCAGATATTTTCTTCAGTCTTCTGGGAAGGTGGATTTTCTAGAGCGTGAAACGTGAATCAAGGTTTGATCTGAATCCAGACTTTCTTCAAATTAAAAGATGTGTTTTCTATTAGATAAAAATCAGGACAAATAGCAAAGAGCCACTAAGCAATGTGGGATAAGATTGTCAGGAATTGCACATTCCTGTATTTTTCCTCTCTTTAGTGGAGTAGCAAAATGCACATTAGGCCAGTCTGTGTCCTAAAGTTTGGGATAATTTTGTCCTGAATTTGATTGAATTCATGACTTTTGGTGATCATGGTCATAAATATGGGGTCAGTTGGCAAAGGGATGGGCCAAATGAACAACTCTGGAGTGTTGTCACTAGGCATTTCCAGAACATAATTCAAGTATCTAACAGAGGCTTTATTCAGGGTACTTGATTCAAAGTGTTGAGAATAACCCATCTTGTGTGGCTTGTGTCTGATAGCATTGATTTAACACTTTGGAGAACATTGAATACCACAGTGTTATTAAATATTTTTAATGGATTTATCCATGCAGCTGATGGGCCAAGAGTTATTTAGTGTTCAATGAAAAAATATTGAAAGTGAACGCATTGTAGATGATCAAGTCTGATCACTTAATTCCAATTTTATCATTGATCATGTTTGATCAGATCACAAGCTGCAAACACAGTGATATTTCACTCAAATATATTATCCCTGTAGATTTTTTTCCCCCTATATGCCACAAATAATGCTGCTTCATTTTCTTCAAAATTAAAACATGTATTGCTGAGAAATAATGAGCACATTAGTTATGTGCTGACAAAAGCCCAGTCCTCTGTAGTGGCAGAAGTGGAGTCTCTCTCTCATTACTGATTGCAACTATTCACACATCTTAATGCAGGCACCAACAAAGGTTGCCAAGAGCACTTGAATTAGCCTTTTATATCGAGAAATACAGCAAAAGAGACTCTTGCATATGAAAATGTTCACCAGGTGGCACAGCAGCTTTGCTTATATTAACAGAAAACTTTGGGAGCAGTTTGTGGCTGATTGAACTTCTGTGGGCCTGGGGAAGCAAGGCCCAAAGAAGGCTTGGCTCCACCTTGAAATTTGGTTTCAGAGCTTGTGTGAGCTTCCAGCATTCCATTGGTTTGTTTGTTTGTGGGTTTTTTGTTTGTTTTGGTTTGGTTTTTTGTTTGTTTGGTGTTTTTTGTTTTTTGTGGGTTTTTTTAAATTTATTTCCCTTGTTTTCTTCTCTGTTGGATTTTGCTGAACAGTGATGCATTTTTTGACATTTCCTAACCTGCAAGTTCAGGACTGTCTGCACTCTGAGCTGAGCAGCGAGCTGGAAATTTAGGTGTTCTTGGAATATTGAGTCATCTCCTCCTTTGTTTCTTTACATTCAATATCCACCCCTATTCCTTTCACATCTTCTATAAAACCACCCTTCTATACATGAATGATATGTAGAACTCCATTTGAAACACCTAAACTAAATTTGTGACTAATTTTTTGGGGGAAAAGGCCATCATTATAGTGACATTGTGGCACCACTGCCAGAGATATTTAGCAGCTTTTAGCAGCTCTTGAAACCACCTGTCCCATTTTGGTGGCAGACTTTTAGATGAAAAGAATATTAATTATTGTGGCAATTCAAAGGAAAGCTGACAGGCTGCAAGTGGGACTTGGCTTTGCTTCTCAGAGAAAATCCAAAGGAAGACCCTGCAACTCTTATGACATAATTAACTCCTTATTGCAGCCCTCCTGTGTGCAGGTGTTTACATTATGCAAAACACACACAAGCCCAAGCATCTCCTTGCAGAGAATTCAGCAGTGAAATTAGAGGGGAAGTTAAAAGATTTCTCAGTGAAGTGTTGCTCTGGAATCCATGATGTGTGGAAAGGCTGGGGATAAAGATTTGAAAAGTTGTGGAGTTACTGTAAATCTGTAAAGAATTCCATCCCATCACAGAAAATGTTAGATTACACTGATGAGCCAGGTGAGGGATCATTTATTACTAATCTCTCTTCTCTGGAGCATTTTCTCCCATCCTGCCATGCAAATACCACACAGCACCCGTGTAATATATGTGCACACATATGTGTGAGTTTTTAGATGTCTACACTTATTTTAAAAGAAAATGTAGCTGGAATTCACACAGTGGCACTGATTTACCCCAGATTTTACTGAGTTTGGTGCAAACTGGACTAGGAAATATCAAAAAGTGTGTGCCCAGAACAACTGAAACATTTTGATCCAACACATTTTTGAAGGATGATGGAATTTCAGAGCAATTTCTTTGTGTCCTGAGCCCACAGCCTCAGGTGAAATGTTGATTAATGTTGTACTGCTCCATTTTCTCAAGGACAGCCTTGTAAAAGTGACTGTGAGGGCTGATTATAAATACCCAGATTACAGATGTCTGGAATCAGCCCTGTTCCCATCTGACTGAAATCATTTCGTTTGGTTTCATATTCATCAGTGCTTCATATGTAAAGTTCAGTGTTCTAATCTCTGGAAATGCAGTGTCTGGAAAGTTTAATTACAAGTTTTTACCTGCAAATGAACATCTGGAGCTTTTTGGAGTTGTGTCAACTTCGCTGTTAGAGTTTCTCTCCTATTTGTTGCTCCTGTGAGTTCAGCATTGCCTTGGAGAAAGCCTCATCTCTTATGATTATCTGGTTTTGATTAACTTTATTGAATTGCTGAGCCAGGTCCTCCTTTTCCATCTGTGGTGGAGAATCTGCAACAGGTAACAATGCTGCAGCATGACCTACTTCCAATTTTCAGCCACAGAAGCAGAAGTAAAAGATTAAAAGTGTCAGCAGCGAGGGTAACGCTTATTTGGGTGGGTTTCAAAATGAAATTCTCCCTAGCACAGGAGCTCTGCTCCATGAAGAACTCTCAGATAGTGCAAATTCACAAACTTCCTTCTGGATCACGGTGATTTTTTTTCTCTTGGAGGTCTCTGTGTTTCATTCCTCTCTAGTAAGTGTTTTAGGACTAACCTATACTGTGTGTAAATAACAGCAACAGAGTAACAGAAATGAGTACATGTTGAGAAAATTTAGCTGAAAATAGAAGTCCTACACTTTCAGCCAAAAAATCTTTTTTTCTCCACCAATTTTGAGCAAACCACCCTCCCCTCAACCACTTACACTGTTAAAACAGTCTTTCTCCAAATTCTCTTGAACTTAAACACGCCTGAGTGTCAAAGTTCATTTTAAAGAGTGTAAAAAGAATTAAGGATAGGATAGGATTGGATAGATCAAGACAATAGGAATGGAATGGGAATGAAATAGAATAGGAATGAAATTAGGGTAGGATGGGAGAATAGAATAGAATAGAATAGAATAGAATAGAATAGAATAGAATAGAATAGAATAGAATAGAATAGAATAGAATAGAATAGAATTAGAAATACTCTTTGCTTCTCTCCTGGAGCAGCAATAACAGCAATGAGAGTTGAAGTCCTCTCTTCCCCCCCAATTATATTCTCAAATATAATGTGGGATGGTGGAAATAGTTCAGATGGCTCAAGTGTGCTGAGCTGGCTTTTTGAAGTGATGAATTGCTCCCAGCTACAGGCACAGAGCCAGCAGCTGTTTGAAATGGCAGTTCTGGAGAGCACACAGAGGATGAGGGAAAGGAGGAAACCTTTCCAAGGGAAAAATTGTTCAACACCTGTGTGTTGCAGTGTGTTTTGTACCTCTGCCCGGAATGCCAGGGACTGGCCATTCCAATAAAATAGGATGCTGAGCAAATGAACCATTCATCTCATCACTTTGTTAGGTCATGCATTTCTGTGCTCCTCTTCAGGCAGCAAAAAAAAAAATGCTGGTTGGGATAATTGTGTAATTAAGTAAAATTGTTTTCCATGGATCTAAAAGGAAAACATGGTTGGCTTCCCACCTGTTCCTTCTGAGGAACTGTGCCTGTCTTTCTCATTTACATGAAAATATGATGGAGTGCAATGTGCTGAGTGGTTTTGTTCTTGAACAATGGATATCCTTTATTCTAACCTGTGAACTGGGCTCAAGAGCACAGGAACTTTAGGGCTGCAGTCAGGATTCCAAAGGCATTCAGGTACACAAATAGTTTCTGTTGCTCAACCCTATTCTGTATCAGTGTTTCATTTTCTTTATTTGGTCTGGCTTTGTTTTGGTTTATCCATGGTGGATGTTTTTAATTTCTCCAAAAGAAAAAAAAAAAAAAAAAAAAGCCAAAACCTCCCAGTTAATTTATTGAGTTGACATTATCTTACTGGAAATTACAGTCTGAACACTCAACAGCTCTAAGGTACAACTGACATCGATTTTTCCATCAGGAGCCACACCCAGATTGTATCAGTGGCTTCAGAGCACTGGTAAAGGTCAATTAAGTGACTGGTTGCTAATTACCTCAGATGACTGGTGATAATTCTCTACATTTATGATTTTGTACCATAAACCTGATCTGTAAATGCAGCTTGCAGCAGTATATTGTTATCATGGATCCATTCCCATGTTTAGCTTTCAGATTCCAAACATCCTATTTGTGGTTTCTACAATGCCTTAATATTAATACCAGAGCTTTGGTGTTTAAATTAATCCTTCCTTTTCTTGAAAAGAAAACAAAGGGATGGAGCAGAAAGAATAGAGTGGCACAAGTAATTCCTCTTTTTTTTAATATAAAACTGATACCTCTTCCTCTCAAATCATCCCATCTGTTGTGATAATGAATGTAATGGGAAAGAGTTTTAATTATGACTGGCGTAACCATCAGCCACAGACTTGCTGTCAGAGCTGACTGAAATGAGTATATAAAAAATCTGCTACCCCACATAAACAGGGATGTTTAGGTATTACAGCTTGTTAATTACCTCTTTATTAAATCTCATCCTTCTTTATCATTGTAAAAATATTTCAAAGAATGATACTGTCGTTACAGAAGTGCCAGCTCTGATGCTGCTGTAAGAGGAATTAAAGTGTCTGGAAGAATGTTTCATATTTACATGTATTTTATACTTACCCATGTGAAGAAAATCTATTATCTTCATATAAATTGCATTTATCAGCTTATCCTTGTATTATGGTATGAAGTTATATACATATATCTTTATCACACACAGATTGTCTTGTGCTCTAATCAGACAAACCAATTAATCTCAGCCAAATATGACACCAAATACTGTTAAAATCCATTGAATATACAAACAAAAAGTTCACAGATAAGAAGAAAATTGTTGTAACTAACTTCATTCTGAGTTATTTTTCATTGAAGCACTTTCATTACAATGTGCTGTTCCTGTGTGTCATTGCAGTTTTTATGTACACACATAATAAATGCATAATTATCCCATGGAAAGAACTATATCACATGTTAATTGGACAAAGGGCCATATTTGTAAAACTTGATTTCCCAGCATGTTTAGATTTTTTTTAGTGAAAATCTCTACTCCATTTCATAAAAGCAGCAAATCTCTATTCCTCTGAATGATCATAAACAAATCTTTACTACATTAGAGTGTTTAGGCACTCAGCTGGAGGGTTTTTCATTTATTTTTCTTTCAAAGTAGACCTGGTAGAACCCTCAAATTGTGGACATTTCACTGGGAGCAAGAAAAAGAACACTTAAAAATAATTTCATTTACTTTAAGAAGAGATGATCCCTTAAAAGGTGAGTTGAAATAAGTCTCAATAAAAGTCACAGTGCAATGGCTTTACCTTTTTTTTTTTTAAATCTCTATTTCCTTCTTCCTTCTTTCCTCTTCAGTTATGCCCAGAATCAACAAAAAAACTTCTGTTCAGAGCCTCGTCCAGCTCACAGTGAGTGAGAATATCTCTATCTTGTTAAGGCTGCACCAGTAAAATCAGAAATGCAAATATTCCAGGTGCTTAAAATGTATGAAGAGATCACAGGGAATTTGTAATGAAGCTATTGTGAGTTTGTCCTGTGAACCTTAAACTGCAGCAGGAATTTATAATTACGATGTCTACCTCTTCAAATGAAGAGCTGAGAGTGTTCTGCATTTTTAACTTGCTTCAGCCCAAAGTGGACAAGAAGAAAACGCTTTTGAGATCAATTTTTTTTTCCAGGAGAAATTCCTTTGGCCAAGTTACACTTAGAAGTGGAGGAGTACTCTGATAAATACGGTACATTTTAGAGATACCATCTTGAGAAGAAAACACAGATAATTAAATGATCACAAACTGTAGTGCAATTAGAAGACTTTGATGAAAGATGTGATTTAAGTAATACAAGTTTTAATGGCAAAAAGAGCAGTTCTCCACTCAAATGCATATTAATCATCACAGTATGTGTGCTTTGTTGGCTGCTGATAACCTGATTATTTCTTTCTTTCTTCGGTTCACTCTGAATAAACATCTATTCCCAAATGCCAGCCATGGCATTGAGTGGAAAGAATGAGACCTTCTGGAGCCTGACTGTGCTCAGCAAAGGGTGCAGAGTCAGTACTACACCAGCACTACCTCTGCCTTAAAAATAGTGGCAAAGAGTTGAGTAATGTTTGGGACCAGCAGACAAAGTCGAGAACTTTCGTATCTGAGTGCAGACTTTAAAAATTCCCCCTTTCCCCCAGGATCCAACATTTATTTACTAATTTACCCATGAAATGTGCCAAATGAGGAAGGACTTTTGTCATTTGTGGTAGCAGCAGGTTGGCCTTGTGAGAAGGAACATCCTCTCCGGGGAAGGGGCTCAGGAGCTGGGGTGAGGTTGGGTGTGGGAGCTCTCAAGGGCCCTGTGCAGAAGAGCTCCTCTTAAACTGATGCTCTTTGGGTTTTGCCTTTTTTTCTTTTAAAGTCTCTGTATCCATTCACATATCTATTTGTAGCTCTCTAGCCCATTGTGTTAGTGGCTGGTTCTCCCAGTGCTTTTCCATGGCCTTTCCCCAGGCAGAAAGACAAAAACTCCAGAACTCCAAGCCCCAGGGGTGCAAGGCCCCAGTGCTGTCTTGGCTCTTCCTGGGAACAAGGTTGAGAGCAACTCCTGGAGATCCATGCTCATGGACAGAGCCCAGCCAGTGCCAGGGGAGGGCTCCAGAGAAGGGGCTTGACCTGTGGGGGATTGCATCCCCACTTGTCCTCCTAATTGGTGCTTTTTATCCATTATGCCAATTTCCTAAAACCTACAAAATGTACTCACCCCTGTTGGGGGTGGACATCTTTCCATACCTGCTCCTGAAGGCTTTCAAATAAAGATCTGCTCTTATATTCCCTCCTTACTAAAATCATCTCAAATTTCGTTTCCAGGTTGGGAAAAAGGCAAAAAAACCACTGGGGTGGACCAGGAACAGCACAGCCCTGACCTGCAGGTCTGCTCCTCCCAAATCCTGAGGGTTTGGCTGCTGTGTTTGTCATTGGGCACAGCAGTGAGGTTCTGTTCTGTCCAACATCACCACGTGGCTCTGAGGTGAATTTCAAAGTCATCTGCAGACAATTCTCTAAAAATGACATTTTCCCCCCTCTGCACAGTTTTACGCGTTTTCTGAAATTGGATTTCCCTTCTCATTTTCTTACTAGCTGTTCAAAGGCCTGTTTTGAATTAACACCTCAGTCACTAGGATGTGTTTGAAAGTAAATGTTCCATAAAAATGTAGGAAGGAAAAATTATTAACCTCCCATAACAAGTGAATTGTCCTGGATCTGGGGGTTATATTGTAGCCATTACATTATATGAGAGAACAGCCTTAGCTGTGGGGAAAAGGCACAGACATCTGCAGCCTCATACAAGTAACAGAATTAAACACAATGGGAACATAGAGAAACTGGTAAAAATTATGCTGTTGGATGGCTCAGTGAAAGCAAATGTTGCATAACACGTTTTTTGTTTTCGCAGTGCTTCAGCATTCAAATTAATTAAAGAATCTTCCAGAACGAGGTGCAATGTTGCTTTGGAAATACATTGCTTTAGCAAGCTGAAATGGGCAACTCAGCATCCTTCTGTGGAATCAGCCTGTAACTTGTACCAATTAGTGTTGCTATGCTGTAAATGAATTTTTTTAAAAAGATCCTTCTTTCAAAAAGCCTTTTTTAAATCATAGACTCATTAATGCTTTTGCAGGCAGTTCTAGTAGCACACCACTGAAGCACATTTCAGTTGGTTATCAGAGGTTAATAAGGAAGAGATGATGAAATTTCACACTGATTTTCTTTTTCAATTCACAGTGGAGAGGAGCTCTCTTGTTTCAGTCCAACCATCAGAAGAAAAGGGATTAAAGCCACCATGCAGCATCAGATCTGTTGCTGATACAAACATCCATTTCATGGGAGGTAGAGCTGAAGATTGGACTCTGAGCTTAAAGGTGGGCTGATTTCTGAGGATTGGAATTGTATGTATTTAGATAATGTAGATGGAGCTCTAGTTAAGAAAACAGCAAGAGAACAGCTCAACCTGCAGCAGCCATTTGGAGTCTCTTTAGGACAGACAGTAAAGCCAAAAGAGGAGGAACTTGTGCTTTTAATTTGACCTGACTTATGATCAGCACGCTGTCATCTCCCCTCAATTTGGGCCAATGAGAAAATAAATTGCAGCCTTCACCATTTTCTTTGCTACTTTAGACCCTTCAATTTGCCTAAATAAGAACATTTCACATCAACCGAACATCAGCTGTTGGGGTCTTGTGTTGTCCTTACCCCGTGTGAGGTGGAGCATGTGTAGGGGAAAATGTGATGAAAAATGTGCTGCAGTTTGAGGTCTGGATCCACAGATGGCTGCTTACCTCAGGTAATTGCCATAGCTCAGTAAGGAGAGGCTTGGCCCATAAAAAACTGAGAGGAAAAGGGATAATCATAAGCATTCCAGCATGATTCATTCAAGCTCTTTTAAGTGACTACCCACAAATGTTGTGCAAGGAAGCAGAAAAGGAAGGGCCACTTGGTCTGAAATATGCCCAGAGGAATCTGTGAGCATGAAAGATGTGCACTGCCTTGGAACTAAGGGAATTTATGACTTCTTTAATGCTGCTTTTTTCCTTTTTTTTTTTTTTTATGATGCGGGTAAAGTATTTTACAGCACATTCTTGATGGTAACTCTGGTGGGGTTTTTTTTTTTGCATTTAGGATGTTAAGGACAAATTAGAAACTCTTTAAGTGTGATGTGATGGCCACCACTGAGCCTGGAGCTTCTCTTGCTCCTCAAACTGTCATGGTACTACCAAAGCTGAGCTGACTGACCAAAAAATGAATTTTAGAGAAGGTTGTTGGATTTTCATTCACAGAAAGGAGCTTTCACTTGGCATTTGGATGCTTTTAATAAATTCTTCCCTAGGAATGGTGTGTGCTCCATGCAGGATGTCTTTCAAGGAGCTCAGCCTGCACGTTCAGGCTGTTGGAAAGGTGACATTAACTCACTGCCCAGGTTCTTCTTGCCAAGATTTTTGTAAAGGTTAGGCTGAGGATTGCCACACTTGAGTGGCAGAGGCCTTGTGGAAAATTTATCTCACTAGACATTTAAAAGTTGGATATTTACATCTAAACTGGTTGTAATGAGCTTTCTTCACTGGCTGACAGAGAGGCTCCTCAAGGTGAAATTTGTGTTTATTTTCCTCTACTGACTATGCAGGCACCTAAGCAGAATCAGACCTTCAGCCTCTTTGAACCTCAGCACCTACTTTGTAAAACTTCGATTTTTTGTTTGTTTGTTTTAATCTGAGTTTTTACATTGTTTTTATTTAGTGTTTAAATAATTCTTTGCTAAAACACTGTCCTCATCCATTTCTGATCATTTCAGTAGAATTATGGTTCTATACAACCCTCTATTTCTTTTTTACTGCTCTGGACCTGCTTACCTGAAAGACATTAACTAATTCTTCATCTGCTGGAAGCTCATTAGCATGACAAAATACAAGAACAAGAAACCTTGCCGTGGTGTCACAGAGGAATTCAGCTTTTGACTGTTTCTGAATAGTTTCAAGCACTTCTGTATTTCCAGGATGAGGGAAGTAAGAACTGGCTCCTCGGCACTTCTCATAGACCTTTTCTGTGCAATCCTTCCCTATCTCCTCTTGATGATTTGAAGATGAGATCTGGTATAAAAGTTTGGAATACTTTACATTAATGCTAGTGCTTGCAATAGTGCATTGAGTAAATCTTATCTCAAGCAAAGGTCTTCATGTCCTTCTTTTGAGAAATTGCGTCACAAAACCCCAGACCTCTCAGTCTTCCTGACCAAAGGAATTACTTTAATCTTTTGTTCCTCTCAGTGCCATTCAGGAGCGATGTTAAAATGGGAGAGCAACACACTTCTGCCCCCTTCTCAGCCCAGCAGCTGCTGTGATCTCTCTTGCTTTATCTCCTCTGAGTGAATATTTATTTCAGTGCTTTTTTAATGAAATTGGTGATGACTGTTCCAAGGGTGCTCGAGCTCTGTCCCACCTCATGTTTATGCAGAGAGATGAGCTCCTCTTTCTGTGTCGCTGGCATTGCTGCCACTGCTGTCCTGTGTGCCCTAAACATGGAAATATGATGAGTTTAGGACGTGCAAAACTTTGTGTTCTACTCTGCTCGGGTCTCAGAGCCAGCACAGGGCTCAGTTCTTCTGAACTGTAATTCTATTTCCAGCTATGGAGTTTGTGAGTTTCCTGAAAACCATCCCAGACTCCCCAACACTGGTGTGTAATGCTCCACAAGGCTGTGGAATAATCTGTCTCAAGGCTGATGTGCCAGGCTGAACCAGCCAGAGTGTATCAAAGCACGCAGGACTTTGTGAATCATTCACTTGTAATCTCTGCCGTGCACAAACCAGCCCAGCCACCAGCCTTAACAGGATTCCATTTCTATCAGGAAAGTTCAGCTTTCCTGCCTTGCTTGGGCAACATTTCAGAGACCATCCCTACAAGAGAATGAGTTACATAAACTTCAGGGAATATTTGCTGTTTGTATTCCACAGCCATCACTCTCAGAGCTGCAGTTGTTAGTTTTAGCAGGTACAGTTTCTAAAATTGTTCATTGAAAGCCCTGACTAAACTCCCTTCATGCAACACTTTTCCATGGAAAGAAAACTCAACCCATGGAATCCATAAGGGCACCAAGGAGTTGTTGTTTTTCTAATGAACCAGAATTACAAGCCTTCAGGGGCAGAAAATTAGCACAAAATGTCTTGAAAGCAGAGGCCGTGTGGGTGAAATTGAAAATTATTTATGTGTGAATATGCACCACGTTGGGGTGGGGTTGTAATCACAGCACTAATATATGTGGAAAAACTAAAGTGTATATCCATGCTGTACTGTATGCTACATGTAAAAAAGTCTGAAAATTCAATTTTTAAGAACATCTTACCCATGTTCTGTCCATTTGCTCTCTAATCAGTGTCCAGTGCCATTTATCTTCATTTACTGAAATTGGCTGAACAACAGGACATTGCTCATCCCTATCTTTTTGGCAATCTCTGACAATGTTCATTATTGTCTGCCTTTCATCGTGTCACCACTTGGAGCTGACATTGTTTATCTTTGCTCACCCTGCCTTTATCTGGTGATTGTTGAGTAAAATCATCAGTCTTGGGTCACTCCTGCCCATCAGCAGCTGACAGAGTTCACTTCTGCTGGGTCAGCTGGCATCAGTCAGTGCTTAAAGGAATAAGAAAATCTTTCTTGGATGTTCCAGAAATTTAAAGGGGAAGGTCAGACTCACCAAAGTGCTCATTGTTCTGTCCCAAAGAGAAAAGCTGAGCTAAGGTTTCAAAGACCTCATGGATTTGTTAATTGAGGACTGTGGAAAAACCAAATCAAGTTAAAAACTGCCTGTATCTTATATGAAACAAACACAGAGATGTGTTTTCTTCTCTCTGGACTTTCAATGTTTTGTACAATTTTCATGATGTGACTGAATCTATTACTGGGATGTTATCTTAAACTAATTTTAAAAAACCAAGCTTGTTCCTCAAGAATCTATAGTCTAGAATGTCTAGAATGTAATTTTATTTACTTTTAAACCTTAGCATCGCTTTTGTCTTGTTGTTTTAAGTTCTTTTGTCAACTGCTTTGGTTTTCCCACCTTAAAGATTGAATGTTGTCAATTCCTTGGAAAAAGCAAGCACTCCTTGATTTAGGAGTGCTCAGACAGGGTTTTATGTCTTCAAAGTACTTTGGAATTACTTTGTATTGGTTGCAGTGATGGCTGTTGTCAGATGAGAAAGACCTGGGGGTTGATACATTTGAGAAATGTCCTTGTTTTGTTATATAAGTAAAAAATTATATATAGCTGATCATATGGAGCTTCAACAAATTGCATATGCAAGTGGGAAACACCTGCTGCCAATCTTCTTTGGAAAAGATTCCGAGTCCAAACCCAAGCCAGATCCCTGACATATTTAACTGCAACCCAAAAAAGTGCTGAATGTGGGTAAATCCAGGGAGGGTTGAGCTGTGCCTTGGCAAGGTGACAGCGACGCCCCTCGTTACAAACCCGCGGCTCCTCTGCCACTTAAACACGGAAAACTGAAAGTTCCTGGTTGGAATCCAGTTCCCCCCTCTCACAATTGTCAGGGAAGTGCTAAATGAAGAGGCTCCAAAATCTTGGAGCTGCAAATTGTGCCTCGCCTGCGTGGAACAAAGCCTGGCTGACCTCCATTTCTTTGGGGTTGTTCCCAAGATGAAGTTGATGACAAGTCACAAAGCCTGAGCCTGAGCTCTGTTAACAGCTTGGTGTGTCTTGAAACCATGACAAACAGTGTCAGGACTTCATCTCAGCTACTCTGGGACGTAAAATAACTTCTCTTACGCTTGATGTGGAAGAAAACAGAGCACAAAGTCAGCCATTGTTGAGGAGCTTGTGAGTGTTACCCTTTTAAAAGGTGACATGTAACAATTTGAGTGTTATTATTACTTGCTTGAGCAATATTTAACACAAAATAATACAAGTATCATGACTCGAGCTGTCTGAACGGTTTTTGTTGTGATTTTTTTTTTAATGTAGCATCTCAGGAATATAGGTCAAAATTTCATCTCCAGAAATAAAAGAGCTTTTTGGGGAGATTTATGTATACTTTGTACTTTCTACAGACTTTGTATTCTTTACATGCCACTCTAAATATAGCTAAGCAGACTTGGAAGAAGGGGAAATAATGAGTAGGCTTGATTGTGTTTCAAATGTCAGATGCCTTTTCTTATCTACAGTTAGATACTGTTCATATTGTTGATTTGTTCTGTAACCAGCTCTGAACAGTTGGTAGACAATTTAGAGTGTTTGAGATGCCAAAAACAATGATATTCTTAAGGGAAAAAAACTGTAAAGATCTGTGCCTACAAATGCATATACAAATATATAACCAGGCTCTAGTATAATCCAAGAGAACAAGTTATTTACTGAAAGTAAGAATACATACTCCATAATATAAATTCCTTGATTTAACTCTTCTTTGTATTTGAACAGTGATTTTAGAGACTGAATCCAAATCCATGCAAGTGGTGAAAAATGAATCAATTTGCTTCATATAAACACATTTTAAGGTGGGCATCGTATCTCTTGAGCCATTCTGTCATTTTTTTAGCAGAACTGAAGCCCCTGACTGCTTTGCTGAATGTTACAGACACTACTCCTGCCTATGCTGGTGCAATATTAGCTAAACCATTGTTTTAATTCCTGAAATAACTGGAGATACCAGTTTAATTGCTGTATTTATGCATAGTAATAAATATATTGTCACGTTCTGCAAGCAGCCAGTGTAGGAATGTAAAAGAAAAAAGTATTTAAATGTCAGGAAATGATCTCAAAGTCCAACAGAATTTTGTGGAATGTCTTTGGAGAACATTAGTCGGTAAGTTGGTTTTTCTGACAGATGCAGTCATAGGAGATTAAAAAAAAAAAAAAAAAAAAAAAAAAGGTTTCTTTGGTTGATCTTTTATGTCCTTTACAGTATAAACTGTACTAAAGGTTACTGAATGGCAAATACCTCAATATCCAAAGTACAGTGTCAGGAACTCTGGGCTCGTCCCAGAGGAAACTTCATTCTTTTATAATCCCATACAGTCCCCACCTCATTTAAAAAACTTCTCTCTAGCACAGATTAAGTTCACAGCTGTAAATGGTGGAGTTTTCTGAAGTGCAGGATGAGGCCGTCTGGGTGTCCTGATTGTCCTGATCCTAAAGATCTTTACAGGGCAGAATGTTTGGAGGAGAGGCCGCTGTTGGGAGGTGGGATATCTGTGATAGAGCTCTGTGTGTGTGGCCAACGGCATGCCCAAGGCCATCTGTTCTCTAAAAGATCATATTTTGCTCTCCAGTTTCTCTGAAAAGTCTGGATTTCCTGACCCCTGCCACCTGTGTCCTCTTGTGCCACCTCAGGACACTTGGTGGGTCTTGGTGGTCACCACGCCATCAGGTGCAGCTCCTACAAGAGTGTGTTTTCCCCTCAGCCTCAATACTTGTGGTCAATGTCTTCCACTGCAGCCCAGCAACATTTTATATTATTTTCTCCTTGTTTTAACCAGTGACCTCCTCAGAGAGCTCTGCTGTGTCACTACAGCTCAGCACTTTTGGCCCTGGATTCCCCCAACCCTGATCTGTCGTGGGAGGGAGTGCACAGGTGGTTGGCACCACAAGTTGTGGTGTTCAGTCTCTCAAGGCAGGAGGAGGCAGAACTTCACTCAGCCGAGCAGCCAAAGTAGGTCAGCGTGCTGGTTTTGCTTTTGTGTCACATCAGCTCTTTCCCTCACTGGTGCACTTCACGTTTCCCTGAATAAACATCTTCAAGTGTGAACTGGAGCAACTGTTGGGAAGAATTCTTTTCTCCACTTAGATGAAGTTCACTTCAATTTTGTCAGAGCGGAAGTTGCTGACATTCACATAAGATCTTTCCTTTTTTAATTTACCAGTTTGGGGGGTGCTGAGTGCCCCAACAGACCCTTAATTCTCATTTCCAGTGGTGGCTTCTGTTCTGCTGACAGCCCTGCCTGTGAAGGGTAGGGTAATAAACATAACCAAAGGGATAACACAAATGGTTATTTCTACAGCTTGGAGCCTCTGAAGCCAGAGTTTATTTCCTTCACAAGCAATGAAGGCCCATTCACACCTGGGCTAGTGGGAGGTGCCCATGGGAGGGGATGGAATGAGATGATCTTTAAAGTCCCCTCCAACCCAATTCCATGATTCTGTAGCTCTAAGAGAGGTAACAAATTGTAATTTTTGCTCCACATACTTGTGCTGACACTAATAACTCACTGAAGTGAGAAGACTGTACTTGAAAGTGAAATAAGTTGGATTCTTCCCCTGCAAATTAGTATTTGATCCCAGACCTCTTGAAGTCAGTGATGGCTTTTGTCTTCCTTTGCTTTGCCTGGAATTACACTCAGCTAAAGAAGCCTTTAATTTATGTAAAAACAAATTAAAATGTTCATTTTTGAAAAGCACGGGTGATAGCAGAGAAAAGAAATTGTATGTAAAGAAATTAGAGCAGTTTTTCCATTATTTCTTCCAACTCCTTTTCCTTCCAATTCTTTACCATCTAGTTCTTATTAGTAGCGTTTCTTTTTCCTTTTTTCTCTCCTTTTCCTTACTATCCCAGCATCTGCATGACTATGGAATATTGTTGCCACAGTGAATGTTGTCTGACATCAAGGGGCTGACAGTCAGGAGGAGTTATGGAACTAAATGATGTGCTGTTGATATCATTCATCACAACAATTATTAGCGTGGAAACATGATGGGATGTGCAGGAATGAAAATAACTCTGTCCCTTTGTTTTAAGCTAAAAATCATTTCGTGATACAGCTGTGTATGTATGTATTTAATGAAGAAAAGAACATTTTTAAACTTTTTTTTTTTTTTTCTGCATTCTCAGGATCCTTTCCTTCATGCTGTCACACTGCTCCAGTTAAAGTGTGTAACTGAGGGTCTAATTAGCAGACAGCACCAGGCCACTTGTGGCAATTGGTATTTATTAGCTGAGGGATGGCAGGAGACACAGAGAAGGCTTTCATCCCTCTGGGGACTCAGTCCAGCTCTTATCTAGGAAAACTGAGTGGAAAAGTGGTGCTTAATTTTGAATCCCTTACCTGGACTTGTCCAGCTACCTGTGGGTTTAATATTGAAGCCTGGGAGGAATTTTTTTTTGTTCTCCTACAGAACAAGACTAATGTTGGAGGATTGAAAAGGGATAAACTATTCCTTAAAAACTCATCTCATGAAGGGATAGGTAGGGAGGCATTCCAGGATCTCAGGCTCTTTTCTGGAAGGGGGAAATCTCATCATTTTCATTCAACATTGCAGCTTACTGTACCTCCCCTTTATTCCTGTGTTTAGGAAGGTTATAGGCAGCTATTTCTGTAAAGAAACCTGACTCTAGCCTCACTTCTCATC
The DNA here is from genome assembly GCA_017589585.1 of Phylloscopus whistleri. Lineage (NCBI taxonomy): Eukaryota > Metazoa > Chordata > Aves > Passeriformes > Phylloscopidae > Phylloscopus > Phylloscopus whistleri. The sequence continues at coordinate 1,956,962 of JADMLD010000042.1, read as the reverse complement.
TTCTGTGATTATTCAGTACATAAAAGAAATCAGTAGGTATGGTTTGCATCACTATTCGTCATTTAGGCAGAAGGAACACAAAGAATGCAGGAAGAAAACAGAAAAAGGAGTTATTTTCTTTCTGCCTTGCCTCAAAATAATAGACCTGCAACCTTCAGAGCCTTTGAAGTTCATATTTTATGATGTTCCTCCACGTAATTCACTGGAGCATTATGCAGATCCCATGATTACAAATGTTAGTAGGGCTCCACTCTCTCCTTGAGTTACTGAATAGTTGTTAATTTTGGGGTAAAGTGGAATTATTAACCTGTGATGTTGACAGATCTTAGTCCTCAGTTTGCCTGTGCATACAGTAAAATCTCCTCTGGTTGTGTTTGATCAGTTCACATTAGTGCCTCGAAACAATCAATATCACACTGTGTTTAAAATTATCTTTTAAGGGACACTGAGTATTCAGGTGGAAAAAAAAAAAAAAATCTTGAGAGACCAGCATGAAACTAATAAGATTTACTAATAGCTTTTGCTTTCATAATTTGCAGGGAAAGCAAAGAGTAGGCTCTGAATAGCCGTATTCTTAATTGGATATTGATCTAAACAAATATTCTCTTTCTAAGTATTTGTTAAAATCAGTTACTGCTATTTGGGAGGACACATTATATTTATCCTGATTTCTGAAGAAGTGCTGCTGCTGCTCTGAGTTGTATAAAGATGCATTAGCAGAGCACTTTTAATAGACCTATTAAATTCACTTTGCTTTGATTTACTCAGTGCTCGAGTGGAGGCTGAGTATTGTATACAGCTGCAGGAAGAGGAGGGCTGAAAATAATGTAATTATCACCATTTCTGCTACTATTTATTTGGTTAATTTGCATGGAGCTGCACTTTATGGAGCATTTGTGCTGTATCTACTTTTAAACCTGCCTTATATGTGGCTTAATGCTATTTACAATTCACTTTTGCTGAAAGATTCTGCTTATAATGCTGTTTCCTGGGTTGGATTTTGTTTGCTTGATTTCTTGTTTTTCCCTGTTGTAGTGAGACAACACAGCATTATTCCAGAAGTTGTAGATCATTCTTTTTCCAGACAGACTCTCTTCAAGTTAACATGGTGTAACCATACAGGCAGAGCTGTGAAAAGCAGGCAGAATATAACAGTGGCCTTCTATTTTTTCCACTTTGCCAAGTTTCTTCACATTTAAAGCAACAAAACCCCCCAAACCAAAACCAAACCCACAAAACCATTTAATTAAATAAACTATTTACTTTAAAGATTATTATAAAGGAATATTATGATAAATGCAAATATCATTGTGGATTTGGCTTTGATTTTCAAATCAAATCCATTTGATAATTTAGAGGATTGTGATTAATTCCTATTCTGCCCTATTCACACCTGATTTTATTTTTCTCTAAAACTGGTTAGGATGGAAATATGATATCCTGGGAGATAAAAGAGCATAGGAGGGCAGAGGGTGCAGTTATATCTCTTTTAAGCAGACTTCTGCATTCCTTTCCTTGAGGTTACACCAGTATAAAACCCTTTAAAAAGTGTAGCTCAACCCACAAACAGTTTTGTTTTGGGTTTTTTTTGGGTTTTTTTGAAAGGGATTAAAATGGATAGCTTGATTTACTTAGTTAGAAAATCACCCAAATTAATAGTGATTGTATCAGTTAGGGACACTGAGAACTGGCTGCCCCCTGAGCCTTGAGCTCAGGAGCTACTGACCCCAGATTAATTTGGCAATGCTAATTTGGCTGCTATGGTTGAAAAACTGCCCAAAGAAAGCAAAAAATTTTGGCTAAACTTGGAAATATTCAATGTCCTCTGACTATCCTTCTCAAACTTCTATTTTTATTAAACTTGAAGCAACTTAATTATGTTTAAAGCTTTTACTTTTCTGTGGAATTTTTGAAGTCTGCTGGTGGGTTTGAAAGTGTCTGGGGGTTAGGAGGAGTCACCAAAGCCAGCATGGAATGAGACAGGATAAATCTGGGAGGCCAGTAAAAAGGAATATTCTGATTTTCCCCTGTGCAATCCCCAGCACGGTGAGAACAGACAGGGCCTGGTGTGGGGTGGCTCCTGCCACGGGCTGAAGGCAGAGAAGGGTAAAATCATCTCTGCTCAGAGGGAAAATCCTGCTTGGAACATGAGCTGACCACACCAGGGGACTCCAGAGAGAATTTCTGGAGAAGCCTTTAGTAGATAAAACTCCTGGCGTGGAAGAGGTGGCTTGGGATGGGAGATGCTCAAAAGCAACTCTGTTTGAGTTGTTGGTGTCCTGGCTGCAGGAATCACAGCCTGCAGGAATCAAATCCTGCAGGAATCACACCTTGCAGGAATCAAATCCTGCAAAAATCACCTCCTGCAGAAATCATATCCTGCAGAATCACACCCTGCAGGAATCACACCCTGCAGAAATCACAGTCTTCAGGAATCATAGCCTGCCCAAATAACATCCTACAGGAATCACACTCTGCAGAAATCTCATCCTGCAGAAATCACACCCTGCAGGAATCAAATCCTGCAGGCAGAAATCACATCCTACACAAATCACACCCTGCAGAAATCACACCCTGCAGGAATCAAATCCTGCAGAAATCACACCCTGCAGAAATCTCAGCCTACCAGCACCTTGGACAGCTCCTGCCACATTCCGTCCACATCTCCAGAAAAATCTGGGGGATGTGTTCCCATCTCCCACTCTGAGGCAGGCATTGGTTGCTTCTGGTGCCATCCCAGTTTCTCAGGAAGCAAAATCCAATGGATCTTCACAAAGGCAACATCAAACCAGTGCTGTTGGTTTAAAAAAAAAATCTCAGTGATTTGCTGTTTTACTCAGATTTTAGAACAAATGCACTGAAACATGGGAGGAGGACAGAGCTGCATTTTGAGGTTGTTGTGGGTTGGTTTTGGCTTTTTTTTCTGCAATATATTATTCTGTTTGTCACTAAGATGAAGAAATACCTTTGTCTCTGTTCCAGCAATGCTATTCTGTGGGGATTTTTTGTTCCAATCACAGATTTTTTTACATGATATTTATATTTAGCCTAAAATATTGAGACTTGAACAGACTGTACAGACTTCAGAACTATGTCTATATCTGTCTTATTTATTTGTCCTTTGAACAAATGTTTTCATAAAAAAACAGGAACTTGAAAATACCAGCAGTGACAGTGACTGGAATTAGACTGACAAGTTTGGAAAGACCTGAAGAGATATTTGTTCTGTCTCTCCATTTTATGCATAATTATCCTTTTCTGTGTGGATTTATTTTTTCTTTTGTCCTAACTTCCCATATTTTTATCCTTTTTTTTTTTTTTTTTTTTTTTTTTACTATTTAAAATACTTTCAGGATGGGTTTTTTTTAACTATTATTAAATATCACTACATATTTTTACTCTCTTAAAAATATTTTAAAACATTCCCATGTTTTTTTACTATTATACTATCTCTCTTTGGTCTTCTCCAACCAACAACTACAATGGGAGAGTCTTCATAAATCAAAATCATTCATTTAAATAGCAATTTTTTTAGTTGTTTGCCTTAGCTTTATGTGGTTAATTATTCCTCTCTGAGTTCTGCTTGTTGCTTGCAGGTTTATCAGACCCCATCTCAAATTTGCTTCAGTGACTCTGACTTCTGGCAACTCTGTTGTCCAGAGAGGGCTTTCTTCCCAGTTGGCCTTTTAAATTCCCATATTTGAATTACTGCATCGATCTGTGCACAATTTCATAAAAAATTATATTAAACTTGCACAATTTATTACATTTTGAGGATGGGGAGGCCCTGGAATGGAATTCCCAGAGAAGCTGTGGCTGCCCCTGGATCCCTGGCAGTGTCCAAGGCCAGGTTGGACAGGGCTTGGAGCAGCCTGGGACAGTGGAAGGTGTCCCTGCCCATGGCAGGGGTGGAATGGGATGGGATTTAAGGCCCCTCCTAACCCAAACCTTTCCACGATTCCCTGTGTTCAGGTACAGAAAATATCAACCCTACCTGATACATCTTTAGAAATTTTAGAGAGGACAAGTAAAATTCAGGTAAGGTGAAAGTTTAAAAGAATGATTTACTCATTTATGTATTCAATCATTTCCAAGTCTACCTCTTAGCTGTTCTAAGCCATTATTTGATTGAATGTCTCTGTCACAGATAAATAATTTTGCCCAAACACCATTGCACAGCACTCAAAGGTCTCTCTGCCATGATTTAAATGACCCTGGCCAAGGCATCACCACTGATTGTTGTGACTAATTTTTGATTTCATCATCGAAACTGTCATAATAACTCACCAAGACCTTGGAGCACACAGCTCATTTCCAGTTAAAAGACAAATAAAAATTAAAAAGATCTTGTAACTTTGGAGAGGAATTAATTTTTAAAAGCCGGCTCGAAGTCCCACAGAGAGGAAAGCTGAGCTGGAGGCCTCGTGTCTCTGCAGAGCTGGATCAGGGGACCCAAAGGATTTCTCTGCTTCTATTTAATAATGAAAAATGTTTCTCAAGGGAAGGGACTGTGCTTTCCAAACATCTGTACATGGTTTGATGATCTTCATGATTGGATGGCCACAATTACTGGGTCTGGGAGCTCAAACAAACAGAAAACACAACACAAGCCCCTGCTCCATCTATCTTCAGTTCTGCTGGAACTGAAGTGCTCAAAACAAAGGAAGCCATAAAGAAAGAGGAAATGTAGCTCAGGAGAAAACTCAGCCATGGAACACAAGTTTAGGCTGTGCTCTTCAGAGGAAAGGAAATTCTCAGAAGATTAAATGGATTTTTTTTTGGTCTTCTTCAACAATTTATGGAAGCATTCCTGGGAATAAACACACACATACGGTGTTCAACCATGGCTTCTATAAGTTTCCTCTGGAAAATGCCTTGACTACAGAGTGGAGGTGTTCTCTTGGGTTTATTTAATCCTGCCCCTCTATAACTATGTAATGTTTGGGCAATTAAATTTCAGATACAGCTGCTGTGGTCTGCTCTCAGATGTACCCAAAGTTGGAGGAGCTGAAAACTTTTTTCTTCCTTTTTTTTTCTCTCTAGAACACTGTGCCTTGTTATAAACTGCGCCTTGGAGTAAATATGGTAATCTCAACCTTGGAAGTGGTGACTAATGTGCCAAACAGCAGAGACACGAGATAAATCTGTTTATAAATCAGGAGAAATTTACTGAAGTGAATATAAATCCCAGTGAGATTTAGCAAATATTGTGTGTTATCGGGAAGGCAGGTTAGATTAAATTCTCAAGTGTACTCCCTCAGCAGCCTCAGCAGTGCCAAAGGTTGGACAGAGAATTTTCATGGCCTGAGTCAGAAGCTTTAAAGCAGAATTCAGTTGTGAATTCTCAAGTTTTTTACTTATAATGCTAAAAATTGTAAATAATCAACAGTGACAAGCAATTAAACAACTTCATACTCTTAGCTATATTTATATCTGAATGAATTATTAATTGTTTGATACTAATTTGAGCTAAAAATTCCAGGGTTTTGTTTACAAATGACAGAATCGCTGAAGTGGAAATAAAGATGAGAAACATGACAGAATTTAGCATTTAGGAACGTATTTGTCCTTTCAAGCAAAACTAGCTGGTAATTTAAACAAGAAATTCGTCATTATGGAAAAGGCTCTGAATGAATCATAACCATCCCTTACTGGAATGTTTTTTAAAAAAATATAGAGAATATGGGCATTTCTTTAGCTCTGTGGCATGGAACTGTTGTAATCAATCAATAACTGCTTGGACAGACAACTTGAGTTCTCCAAGCTTCTCCATAGGTGAAAAAGGTCAAGGGAGAGAGCTTTTGTACTCTTACATTATGAGATATTTAGTCTTGTTTACCCCAGAGCTGAGGGGACTTTTGATCTGATTGTTCTCCAAATGTCCAAAATAATCTTGTGGGATGAGAGGGAAAGTGTTTCAAACCAGTAATTTATTAAAGAGCTGCTCCTTCCTGTTTTTATTTTACAGATTACAGTTCCCTCCAGTTCTTTAATAAAGAGCCCATCAGAAAAGAACAATATGCATAGATTGTTGGGGCAGTTTAGCTTGAAAATCCCTTTCTTTCCAAAAAGAGACTGACCCTGGCTGGCCTGTGGTTAATGAAGGCATAATGATAATTATTGTTCTTGTTCTGTTTGTTAAATGAGGCTTGTCTCATTCTTAAGAGAGTGGAGAACGTGAATTTCCTTGTACAAAAAGGAGCAGCTGAGCATATCCAAGGCTTCCAGGAGAAATCAGCAGCAGTGAGAATTCTGTCCCCATTATCTGTTATTTCACATCGTTGAGAGAAGTTCAGGCTGGTCCATGACCAATCCTGTGTTTTGCAGTGACTCAGTGCAGACCTGGCTAAAAGGAATTCTTGTGCCAGACGTAGCGAGCGGGCTCCGTGCATCGTCAGAAAAATGTCACTTCAGGCAAGTTTGGATATTTCTGGAAAACCCCTCTCGCTTTTCCCTGTGGTGTTTGGTGAGCCCTGTCACGAGTGATTGGTGACTACAGTGTAATTGTGTAGATTCAGTGGCACCACCACGTCTAAAGAAGCCCTGCAGAACCATCTTGTGCCTCGTGTTATTGCTCATTGCTCTCATCTCTTCACGTTTTTTGGGTTACCACTCTGTGTTTAAAAAGACCTTTATTTTTCCACCTTCTTTTCCCAATTTTCTCAATAGATAATTATGGATAAATGGAGCTCTTGCCTCAGTCTTCTACACTGAAGCATTTTCTGAGCACCACACCAAACAAGGCTGTTGGAATCTGTCTTTTAGGTTTCCCAAAGCTGATGGAGGACTTGGATCACATCTTCAACTACTGCAAGTGACATTTGGGCTGCCCCATCTGCAAAAAACCTGATGACATCATGAGCTTCTGTAGGAAACATCTGGTCTTGAGGTAATTGTATTTACTTTGGTTTTCTTCTCTTTATCTATGCTTATTTTAGCATTAATTGAAAGAAATTAGTGAACTTAACGTTTTTTCTTTCTTTCCTTGGGATGCTCAACTTCTCTTGAGCAAAATCAGATCAAACCTTCTTGAAAAACACTGAGCACACCTTTTCATTGCGTTACCCCACCCTGATCAGTAGGAGGAAAAACTGCTATTTAGTACAATTAAGGGAATATAATCCAAGAATTTAACTCCTAATTTTAGCCCTAAACAAAATGCTTGAGGCTGAAGTTCAAAACTCATTTATATCTCAGTATTTCAGGTACCTTGGTTCAGAGAATAAAATAATTTGTGTTAACTTTAAAAATTATTACACTGAAGTAGAATTGAAAGCTGTCTATGATGATAATTGTGTTTTGAAAGAGGAATTTAAAAAATAAACTTCTAAAGCTCTTCTTTCTGTAAATACCCAACACAAACTCAGATGAAGAATCAAAGGGTGCTCTGAACAAAAGAATTAATTGATGCTGCCATGAAATTTTAGTTTAGTGTATGATCAGTATTATTCACATTTTTTTTATTTCACATTTTCAATTTATTTGTTACTCTGATAAGTTGTGATTATTAAAATTCTTCTAAAGCTATTTAAAGCTTAAGTGCATCTCTGAATTTTATTGAAAGGCTTTGTGGCAAATCCTGAGTTTGCTGCTTATTATACCAGTATTAGACTGGGGCAGACTCTTGGTTGTCTCATTCCACAAAACAATGCTAACTAAATATTCATATCATTGAGAGCTGTCTGTGGGAAATCTTGCCATATTAAATGTGCTTTTTGGTTTAATTCCTTCTAGTGTTGCATTAAAATTCATGAACATCTATGTAAACAGAAAGTTTCCTTTCATCATTCATTAAAAATAACAAAATGCACCCAAACAGCTGAAATTCTAACATCACATGAAAAATTTTAATGCATATATCCACATAATTACAGATACGTTCCACGAGTGGTTTTGGGTAGGATCTATTCAGAAATATGTTTGCTTTTATTAAATTCACTTGAATACTGAAGTGCGGTGAAACAAAGAGCCCAGCAAAGACAAATGAGAGGATGAATTATTTAATGAAGTGAGCTTGACAGCCTAATTAATGAACAGGTTTTCTTTACATGAGTTAAGTCTTCCATGCTCTGTCTTGAACAGCTTGAAAAAGTTTTCCTGGCAGGCTCTAACACTGATTTCTTCTGCCCTTGATAAGAGACACATAAAATACAATTTATTCTGGTCCCAAACTTTATCTAGGACATAAGTTTGCCAAACGAGCAGAGTTCCTACAAATAACTCCTCCTGGCTGACATTTGCTTTGGGAGCACAAAAAACAAAGGCAGGGGAATTAAAATACCAGCAGCAGGAGCCTGAAGAGTGTTTTCTCTCCAAGGGTTTGTAGGAAGTGTGGATCTTGTCTGTAGCTGTTGTCATTGGCACTGGATGCTCCTGTCTCCAAGGGTTTGTGGGGCTGGAGTTCCTTGGTGAACTCATGTGAATTTTACTGAGATGTCAAAGTCAATGAACGTCAGTGAAGCTTGTCTGGATGCTCCCACCCAGGGAAAAGTTAGGGAGAACCAAGGTGCGAAATCTGATTTGACTTTTGAGGGAAGCTTGTACTTTGAATTTTATCTTTCAAGTGCTCTAACCTATTCCTGCTCTGACAGGAAGGTGTAGAACTCCATGGAACCAACAGGAGTTGTTTGGGTAACTGTGACCAGATGGAAAAAGCCCCATGAGAAAGAGAAAGTTCTGTATTTCTCTTATGGCCAAGGCAGTATCAAATTACCTTTAATAATTGCCAACAGCAGTGGGTGAAGGAAGAGATGGTCTGATCAACAGAGTGGGGATTTCATCTGACTTTAGAGGAGCATAAGGGAGTGTTGAATGCCTTTTGAAGATCCCACCCCAAAGGAGTCAAGGTTGGCCTTAGCAGAATGAGTAAATGGTTGTATTTATCTTCTCTCTCTGCTACTAAATTACGCTTTTCCCTGAAATTCCAGTTATAGTGCCAATTTCCTCTGAATCCCAGCCAGAATTTGAATTTATAAATAAAAACAATGAGGTGTAACTGGTATTTAAGGCTCCTCTAAGGAAACATTTCAGGGCCCAGTATGTCAGAAACACATTATACAATTTTTTTGGTTTTCCATAGCCCTGAGTACACCACTATACTGATTTGGGGATAATTCTTAATCTAGCCATGATTTTTGTCCCATCAAGCTGAACCCCCTGTCCAGAATCCATTGCTGGTTTATGTTTATCCTTACAGACCTGGGAGCTCCTTCTTTTGAGGGGCTTTACCAGGCAGCTGCTGTGGCTGTGTTGGAGGGAAGTGAAGCATCCCCAAATCCCTGCCTCTCCCAGCTCAGAGCCTTCCACACAGGCACAACACCACTAACAGGGCAGGGACACGGAGCCCACTGTGTGCAAGGATTTGACTCAGAAAATGCATTACTGGGGGTTTTTATATCAAGAAATTCAGTTAATTCCCTGGAAATCCAATTTGGCAGCACGAGGACTCTCTGCTGTCACCTGGAGAAGCTGCGGAGTCTCAGGCCCTGGTGGGATGAACTTTGTGCACAAACATGGCATGAAAACCCTGGCTCAAGAGGGGAGTTTGTGGTTCTCAAAGCAGGAGTGGAGTTTTATTTAAAGACAGAGGGTGAAGTCAAGGTTCCAAGCCCCTGCATTGTCCATGAATGCTTCAGCTCCCAGCACATCCTGCTCCTCTGGGAAAACCTGGCAGAATTCCATCTTCCACCCTCCACCCTCCATCCATGTCATGTACAGGCACTTTTCCTGATGCTTCACTCTCCTTCATCAGGCATATCTTGTTTGACACCAATTAATTTCTTCTAATTTTTTACAAAACCGCCCTCTGATTCTGTGGTTTCAATCCATTGCTCCTGCACCTGCACAAAACTCCCAAATCACCTGATTTAATTCACAGAATTATTCACCTGAAGGATGTCCATGACTTACAAACCTTCTTGAAGCAGGACCAAAAGCAAAGCAGTTCAAGTCCACTGTATTTTAGACAATTTTTTAAGAATCAACTCTAACCTTCAATCACTTTGTTAAGGGTGAAAGTTATAAATATATTTGGAAGCAAAATGCTTATTACAGCTAAGGAATTTTGATGGCTAGAACGTGTGAAAAAATTACATTTAAGTCAGAGAAGAAAGAAAGAAGCAAAGAGAAACTAAGAAAGAAAGTAAATTTGTTCTAACAGATGAGAAGTAAAATATTTTAGACATTTAAATAAACAGTGCTCTCTAAAGCAACTTCCAAGCTTTTCTATTGAATGTATAAAACCCCTCCAGCAACAGTTTTAGTTTCAACATGGGAAGATGGAAGCAGAGACAAAAAAGCTCCCGAGTGCTTTATTAGCTGCCAGCTCTTCTTGGAGTGATAATAAATAAAAAATATTTCTTATGAACTAAATTCAATATTTCACCAGGAAAAAGTGATTCTAATTTTTTTTCTCGTGACTTACCTTAATGACTCTTGAATTTTGAAGGCTCTTGTGATGCTTATGAGCTATGAAACTTTTATACTCATGAAAGAAATACAAGAATTTAAATTTTGTATTCCTAAAACGTCGGGATGGGGTGAAATGAGGTGGAGATTGAATCAGATGCTGAAGAAACGTCTTTTAACAACAATTAAAATTTCTTCCACTGGAAACCTGATAAAAAAAGTCACACATGAGAAAACAAACAACTAAACAAACAAACTTATTTTTATAAATTTTAATCAAGGCTCAGCTACTGGTGCTCTTTACAGACATTATATTCTTGATGTTTTCCTCTGTTAGGAGCAAGGCTGGGGGACTCTGCTTCCTCAAATACATTTTCCATCCAAATCCTACTGCTGGGTTGGTGCTCTCCACTTGGAAAGCCCAGTTTATAATTATAATTTCAAATGTGTTCCTTTAAATTTGCATGGTGTATTAGAGATTGGATTAATATATATATCTATATATATAAATTAGAGGGGCATAATTTATTTAAAGTCCAGCTGACAGAGCTGCTCCCAATTGTTTCAAGTTTTCAGCTAAAGCTCAATTTAAGTCACTTTTAGTATTATAAAAGACAAGCAAGCAGCTAATGAAAAAGAAATGGAACAAATTTGAATGAAAATGAATCTGACTTTTTTTTTTTTTTCTCATTTAAAGAAACCTTCCCAGTGTCTTTAGGGCAAATCAGGTTAAAACAAATCTTCTGCAGTTGAGTACGAATCGTTGGGAACTTCTTCTTGGAGCGGTCAAGAATCATTTTCCCTGGATTATGTGATTAAAGAGATCAAAGAGCTCATCACTGCTTTAAATAAATGCCAGCAAAGTTCATTATTCCAAGTTCCAGGAGAACAGGTCTGCAGTTCTCTTTCCCACAGCCCAGGACTCACCCACGAGTGCCCTGTGCTCTTTAATCGTGTCGCAACATGACACAAATGAACGACACACACTTAGGTGTCCAAGGCAAAAAAAGGGAAGTTTATTTACAGACTTTGATATTTATAGAATTCTAACAGTGACCATGGATTGGAGGAAGAAAATCTTCCTCTTCAACCACGCTGGTCAACCCAACAGTCCATCAACAGTCTCCTCCTTATGAGAAGAATGTAAACGTGACAGTTACCATAACAATTGGTTGTTTACATGAAAATCATGAGAGGCTCCATTGCAAAAGGTAAATACAAAAAGCTGAAATAGAACCTTAATAAAACTTTAAAAAAAACAGAAGAGAACAGAGAAAACTCAGAGCAACAGCATCAAAATCTTTTTTCTCCAGGAGCAGAAAAAGGCAAAGGGTCCCTCTTTGCTCTCAGGTCTTCCCGTGGTGATTTTAGGGAATTAATGGGGTTACTCAGCTCTGTCTGGGGACAGAAGCACCAGGAGGAGCTTCTTGACACTCCAGGGATGCACTTTTGCTGCTCTCCAGCATCCACCATCTACAGAAATGGGGATTTTCCCCTTTTAGCTGGTAAAAACCTCTCAGGATTGTGTTCTCCAAGGTAATTTTTTTTTTTTGGATCAGAGATGGATATTCCAAGCTGTCACAGGAAAAAGAAATGGAAATACTTTCATAACTTAAATCTTATTTTTATTTTTTAATGGATCTCAGAGCTTATATTAAAATAAAATCAAGAGGAAAATATTCTTAATCTTGTTTCCCACATTCTGTAAATTCCAGGGAGTATTTTTATGATTTACATTCAGAGAATGCAGATTCCTGAATTAATGCCTTTTCCTGGTGGTGCTTTTCTACAGAATTCATGTGACAGTTCTTTACTTTTCTGCCTGAATCCTCCTGATAATATTTATGGGAATCTTTGAGCCATTATTTTGAACACGTGCAGAGGAGATGGGGAGCTGATCAGATGGGGTTTTTTTCAGAAATCAGCCTGACAATTCCCAGTTCCCAGGACTTTATCACCCTGGCTGCCACAATCTGGGCTCTGCATTGCTGAAACAGTCAGATAAAATAACCAGCAGAGAAAGGGAACCATCTCCAAAAGCTGAGCTGGAGATCAAATCTGACTTTTTATAGAGGTACATGACAGATCTGAAATGAATATTATTCCAATCCATTATAAAGGTGAAAAAGAGAAGCTGAATGGAAAATGGAGTGAAAACCATTTTTTAAATGCAGCTGGAGAGTTGTACTTGAAAAGCATCAGGATGATTTTGAAGCCCAGGTTTTAAAAGTATTTATGACTTAATTACTTCTTAAAACACTTTATGTTAATGATACAATAATGACTTCTTAGTCCTGGAGAGAAGAAAAATATAGAAACCAGGGCATGAAATTCAGTGTGTTTCAATGGATGACACTTAGTGGACAGTGCTCCCTTCAATATTTATGTCTGAACTTATACTATTTAATTAAAGAATTCCAGAAAAAAAACCCACAAAAAACAAAAAAACCCAAAAGAAAAAAAAAAAAACCAAAACCAAAAAAACCAACCCAGCTTACTATTTTGTTTGACTGAGGCTTTTGACTGATCCAAATAGCTTCATAAAAAGATGTCTTCATTCAATTTTTTTTTCCAAAAGTAGGTTGGAAATGGACATCCAAGTTCTTCAATGTAAACTGAAGAGCCAACTCATCAAATTCATAAGGTAAGAAAATATCCAACCACTGTTACTGTCACTTCAAATGGACTTTCATCTAAAAAAATTACATTTTCTTCTAAGCTAAAAAGTTATATCTTGTTACTATCACCTTTTTAATTTTCCCATAAAGGTGCAGCTGAAAGAAGGAAAAACAGTTTTAAACTTTGAATTTTTCTTTGTTTCTTTTTAGTTATTTTTTTATTGAAAACTTAAAAAAATCAGAACTGACTGAATACATTAGGAATAAAATAGAATTTGAATTTTTTTGAGTCATTTATATTTTTCATTCAATTTTTAGAAATTGTTTAGGCCAATGCTATCAGTTCTTGCACCTGTGTCTGCTGACACTGGGTAGAGAACAGAATAATGAAAAGATTGATTTTACTGAACCTTCCAATTTGGAAGATGGTCCTTGCAGAAGGATGAGGAATTCATTGACAATTTTAACATCTAAAGTGATTTTATTAAAATCACATTCCTTCCCCAACCCAAGTTTTCATTTTTGTTTTATCTGTGAGTTTAATTTTCACTCTTGTGATCTTATTTGTTTGATTCCTTTCTCTCAACCTTGAGCTGGAAGCTTTTTTAAACGAGGAATCTGAAAGATTCAGACAAAGGGACCTTCCTGTGACTCAAAACATGAAATACCACAACACTTCCTGTGCTGAAGAGATTTTCTTACAAAACCATCGTCTGCATTATTAAGAGAAGATCCGCTGTCCTGGGCTGGGGGGATGCTGACAGAAATTTCCTGCCAGTTATGGCATTGCAGAGTAACCCAAATGAAAAATAAACCCACTGAGAGCATAATTCATTGTGGATTCTGGGCTGCAGAACAATAGAAATTTAATTACTCGCATTTCACAGGCTGACACGAGCAGAGAGGATCCAGAAAAATTATGGCTCAAGGATGTGGCTTGTCTCTTTAAAAAAATCACCTTTTTTATGTGCAGTGTCTACAGCAGTGCTGTGCACCCCAAATGACTTTTCCTTCTCTATTAGGCAGTGCTGCCCACCCAAATTGGTTTTGTTTTAAGGAAGTTCCAGCTGTACCACAAACACTCTCCCGTTCCTTTTAGACTCCTTTTCATCTCTTAAGGACTCATTAATACATATTAATGTTAATTAAGCTAATGCAAGTGGCTGGTGAAGGCCCCCAGCAGCTCTGCAGAATGAGCAATCCCTTGTTTGAAGGAAAAAGGAACTGAAGGGCACAGGGATTTTATGGCAAATTTTAAATAGCTTTATTATAAATACACTTAGCTCTTACAGAATGCATTTAATCTGACTTGCACACAACCCAATGACCTCCCAAAAATCACTTTTTACTCCACCGGGCTTGGGGTTTTTTAATAACACTTAGGAAATATGAACAAATTTTGCTCTTTTCTCAAAATGAACTCCCTCTTGTAATTTTCAGAAATAAATAATTGATGTGTCTCTCTAGTCACTTACAAAAATTCTCCTATTTTTTTCCCCCAAAATGAGCATAAACTCTAAAGTTTCATTTATTTTCATTATTACCCATCACAGTTCTTGGGATATTAAAAGTATTGCAAAGTTTGTGCATCTGTAATCATTCTGTCCTCAAAGTCATTGTTCAGATCTATGTCTGTACCTTTGGGTGTGCAGGTATTTGTAATTAAGAAAGAGAGAAGCAAAGGAAATGTGCATGGCCAGAGGAGGTAGGATTTTCCTTAAATTCTCCTATATGTGGTTGGATACAGTAAACATTACCAAAGTGACTGTGAGTTATTTCACTGAAGTGAAGTGATTTCAGTTCCTCCTAAGTCAGGTCTTTGGAGATTTGGGCAGCATTTTTCACACCCTCAAGCATTTGATCCAAACAGAAAGGATTTTCCAAACCCCTCCTGCAATACAAGGTGGTTTTTTTTTGCAGGCTGGCTGAGGTGGGTGACTCTGTGCCTTAATCAGCTTTTCTCTCCTCCAGCAGCAACCTTGACTGAAGATTTTGGTGATCATCCTTCCAGGAACTCTGGCCTGTTCAGAGAGCTCCTTTTCCAAGGAATTCAAAGGGAAAAGCAGGGAGGGGATGGTGGTTGGCACTGCCAGAGATTAGGGGCAGCCTCTGTAGAATTTCTGTGAAAATCCACCTTTTGTTCACTGAGATGTTTCTGTCTGATCCCTCCCTCACATCTCCACAGCAGCCTCGGTATTTTTAATAGAAATATTTGAAAGTGCTGTTCTTGTTCAGACCAAGAACTGAAGAGAAGAAAGAAAACCCAAATCCTGATTAAATTATACCAAATTCTCCTTGCCTACAATGTAGGTAGGACCTGTATAATCCACTATTTGTACTAAATTTGCCTTTTCTTGCCAATGCAAAACCTGCCTAAAGAGGTCCAAGGCACATTTGTAGTTCAGTGTCAGAAACCAGCAGAGTTTCCAGTGGAACAAAGAGAATATTGTGCAAATGTATCCTGAGATTATGTACTTTCTGCAAGCTTGGTTGCATATTTTAATTGCACCACGATCATTAAACACATCTGCTTAAAATAATTCTATTTTTTTTTAATTAAATCCAAATTCTTGGTGTCAGACGAGAATTCTGATGTCACATTTACAATTCATTAGAGTCATAATTAAAATGTGCAACCAGACTGAGAGTTAGAGAATATTTAATTTGAGAAGGCATTTTGTTGCATTGCTTCTGTAACAAGCTAGTCCAGGTTTCTACAAATAAATTGTAGATTTAACAACTACAAATGGTTGTTGGAACAGAAGGATTTAATTCCTTTACTAACAAATCTGTGGGTATAAGAATGACATATAAATAATTTTAAAAATCCATAGGATGTGAATGATTCCACCTCAGTCTCACGAGTTTTTTAAACAACATCACAATGCAGAAAGAATAAATCAGTGAGGTTTAATCAAAACTGCAGAAATGTTAATGAATTCTTATCTGGTTTTGATGTCCTGATTAATTCAGGCCATGAAAAAGGACAGAACCCAGTGATAACTTGTCCATATTTGGTGACATTTTATCCTAAACCAAGTATTCTACCCAAGTATCTCCAATATGAAAGGAAAAATAAATAAATAACAACAACCAATGAAAAAGGAAATGGCTAGGATAAATGGTGGCTTGATCAGGGGATTAACAAAATTAGCAACAATTAAATCCTTACTCTCCTCTCTGATGAGGGGGTAAGGATTTAAAGAGCAAAATTTGGCCTTTTTTTTTTTAAGCCATGAAATTGAAATTATAACAGCAAAGAGGAATGTGCAAATTTGCATTTGAAGCAAATTCTTTTGATACATCCCATAAAACCCCAATTAAATACTTTCTCCAAAAGAATGCTTGTGTTTGGGCAGGATGGTGAGGAGTGCATGCCCTGCACAGGAGAAGTTTTATCTCCACAGAAAATGTCCATGGTGGAAACTCAATGCCCTAAAGCTGAGGAGGGGAGCAAGGCCAGGGTTGGTGAGGAACAGAGAACAGGGATATTTTGGGGATTCCTTTGGTTCTGCAGCCCTGACCACTGCAAATCCCAGGGTGGAAGTTTTCAGGGAACTCCTGAAGGTCAGCAGAGCTTCTCTCCTGGGGGTTCTGCAGGGCTGTGTCACACCTGGGACAGTCCTGTCCTGAGAGACTTTTGGTTTTCTCTGAACCTTGTCCTTGGCCACTCTTGGAAATGGGTTCAGGTGATAAATAAATCTTGTTTCCTTCTCAATTTCAGGCAGACATCCTGCAGAGTTATTCACTAAGTCCACAGAAATAATAATTTGTATGAACCAAACAATAATATCTAGAGTAAATGTTGAAAAAATTCTTCTCAAGTGATGAATTCTCAAGCCAAACACTGATTTTTGCTTTCTAGAACGTGAAGGTGTTCCTGGCTTTGTGTCCAGAGAGTTTGGTGCTGTTTTTTGGATGCATTGCTGCACCATCCTCTTAGTGTTGATCCCCAAAATTCCATTTAAATGAGTGTACAAACAGTGATTAATGCAAAGGGATGAGGGAGAAACAGCTAAACTCAATACTTCAGGAGTTATGAGTGCAGCAAAAACTTTACAAAGGCAACAAAAATAAGAATAATTGTCTTTTGTCTGAGTGGAAGAAAAGCTGGAGACAACCTGCTCTTTCACAACTGGAGATGTTTTCATAAGTTAAAAATACCTACAAAATAAATACTACCATAGGCATGAAAAGGTATGATCTCCTGACAGGGAAATTGTCTGGATTCCAGTATGTGACTCTTCCATTGATGCCAATAAAATATTGTCTCTAATAACATCCATGCCATTGAAATTTTATGCTTTGTCTGCAGGCTCTGTGAGCCACTAATTAAGAAGTTAATATATGATAATTACATTTCTCTCAGATGTCTTTCTATACATTTGAATTAAAAGTGAAGTTGTTTTCAGCATTAAGGATATATATTGAAAAGAGGTTGTTTTAGCAATGAGATCATTCCACTGGAAACCAAGGTTGGAACAGGAACCCTTCCTTTTCAAACACAACTCATAATTCAGCGAGTCTGTAAGTTCTGTTTCATTCTTTTATTAATAGAATCTGTAAGTGATAAAGTCATGAAATGATTGTATTTAAACCTTTTGCTGGAGAGAAAGGAATGAAAACCTGCTCTTTAAAACAAAGTTCCCGTGTGTGGTTTCCCTGGTGGAACATTGTATTTGGCTCCATTGAGATAGAAACTCCAGCCCATTTTTTTCCCTTAAACATTGTGTCTTTTAAATCTTTTATCTCTCAGTTCCAGCTACAAGTTATCAATTCCTTCTAGGCTCAGTTAAATTTCTTATATATAATTCTTTTTTCCTTTCGAGACAGGTGATGCTTCAAAACTTTCTCTTTGTAGAAACTTAGTTGGGTTTTGTTTGTTTGAAGTTTTTATAACTTCCACTCAGAGTTTACCAGAAATTCAGGGGTTTTTTTTAAATGAAATAGATGTGTGACAGCCCCACTTTGAGTTTTATTCTGTTCCAGTTTATCTTTTGACCTCTTTGAGCCACCAATATTTGCAGTCCCAGTGAAAGTTTCATTGCTGTGCTGCAGAGATACAGAAAATATCTGACACCCACTGCACTCATCAATCAAATGAATTACCTCTCTCATTTGTCACTGGCAGCTCATAAGTATTTAGTTCTGTTTCTATATCAGCTGATAATTTAAAAATAAACCAGACAGAATCACAAGCTTTAATTGTATATCAACTTCTGCAGGAGCACTTAGAGGAGGAAATAATTCTTTATTTGATGAGATTGAAATTATCAGTTTAGAGTGAGGCTTTAGGGTCATGTCTGATAAGAATAAACCCCAAGAGGCCAAGAATAGGAATAAAACCCAAGAGTGGGGTGGAGAAAACTCAGGACAATAACTCAGATGTCCTTAAAGAGGCTGCTCTGGTTTGGTTTTTCTGGAAAGCTTGGGGTGAGTCCAGGGCTCTCCTACCTGAGGATGTGTCAGTGCCACTCGGATTTTTCCATGTTGTTTACAGAGCTCTCCATTCTGAGCAGAGAAAACAACCCCAAGCTCCAAAAGGAGACAAAACATCAAGGAAGTTTTATTAAATATTGCTACATTTGGCACAGCAATAAACAGATAAAAACCATCTTCCTATGAAAGTGACACTGCACACGAAACTCCTTTGATGAGTAGGGTGATAATTAAGTTTTCTCAGTTATCTGTCAGGATTTTTGCAAAGGTGTAACAAAAACTCTTCAGGCTTTGTCTGGTTAATCCATGTCTTTATCACTAGTGAAGCAGTAATATTTCCTTTCTCTTTTTTGAGTTATTTCCAGCTTTTCTTCTTCAATGACTGTGCAGAAACATGGAATAACTTCAGGAACTCCTCCTGGTTTACCTCTGAAATCCATTCAGATTTTTTAAAAATAAGCAAACTTTGTCTTCTTTTACAATCTACACCTATTTAAAGCATATTTCTAATCATAAAAGTGTTTTTTTAAAAGTAGATTACCCTTATTTGTACTAATATTCTGTTTGTACTAATATTCTCAGCAAATATTGCACCTGTTCATGTCTAATAGAATTATTAATTGCACCAGCACGATCTTTTAAAGTTTAAATGTATTTTCCTCTTCTTGAAATTAGGATTAAATTGCGGTGACCCAGATGGTTAAAATTTTCCTTTTAATGGGTTTTAAACACTGAATTATAGCTAGTATTTCTTTTTATTCTTCTAGGACAAGAGAAAAATGTCTCACTAAATCTAAATATGATTTAATAAATTGTCCTATATTTTCAGCTGGGATTTTTTTTTTCAGTGTAAAGTAATTATATTTCTCTGATGAGATCCCTGGGCTGGCAGTGAGACTTTCATAAAGACTCACCTGCATTCTTGCAACAAATTTTAGAGGCCACAGAACTCTGGTTTCACAAACTTTTCCCTGCAATGACCCAAGAGAGTCACAGATTGAAAATGCATCAAAACTCTTTTGGATCCTTACTTAACACACTGCCAGAATCATAGATTTGAAAAGGATAGTTTTGCTTCTTCTGGGAGGTTGTAGGTTTTGGTGGTTTTTTTTGTTTTGGTTTGGTTTTTCTTTTTGTTGTTGTTGTTGTTTTTTGTTGGTTGGTTGGTTTGTTTTTTTGTTTTTGTTTTTGTTTTTTAATATAATATTGAATTATAACACTGCAAATAAAAATGGAAATTATATTTCTTATTGATAAAACATTTACTATCTAAACGAGTGAAAGGGAAAATGAATGGTTTTGGATTGAGATGGACATCCTGGGAAAGGGTGAAACTTTCAGCAGATCCTTCAGGAGAAAAATTGACTTTGTTTTATTTAGATGGGGTTGATCAGCAACACTTTTCAAGTGGTGTTTATATGAGATAAGAAGTTTATCAGCACAAATAAAAAATAGAGTTATCTGAGAGTTCTGAGTCAAAGCAATGCCCCAATTATTGTCAAATCCCTGGTGCCACGGGGTTCTCATCAGGCAGCACCTCCCATCCTGCCAGGTGCCCCCAGATGCTGAGTGGGTTGGTCATTTATTGATCACCCCTCATGCTGCTGCTGGGGAACATTTCACAGGCCAAGGAGATTCTGATGAATTCCCAGGAAGGTGGCAGAGGCATTCCCACAGGAATCTGCTGGAATATCCATTAAATCACCAGCAGTAAGGATACTGGGCGGAAAAAAAAAAAAAAGAAGAAAAAACAAATGAAGGTATTGAATTTGTATTTAGAGAAGGAATTCAGAGTTTTAGTGTTCTAAACACAACCACCTTTGCTGAAACTGACTCAGGATTTAAAGAAAGTTATAGATTTTGAATAAAGTAGTTTCAAATATCAAATAAATAAAAATAAATAAATAAACCCACAAATAAATATATAAATAAACAAATTAGATTAAATCCTCATACTGTGAAGACAGGAGATCTCTTGAATGATCCAAGCCTGCTCAAAGCATGAGCGTTTCTGGGCTCTCTTGTCCCTGACATGGTGCAAATCCAGCCCAGACCCAGCTGATTTCAAGACAAGGTTGTTAAACATAGAGAAGAAATTAATTATGCAGAGCAACAGAACCTGGGATAAATTGCCTTCTGCTTTATTTGGAAAATGGGCTGGAATGCTGCACAAACAAACTGATTTCAGAATCTGTGCCTCAAACTCCAGCTTTAATTGAACTCTGGGGATGTGGGGACTTAAAGAAGTTCTAATTTACTCTGGCATTAAGTAGAAGGGAAGGTAAAATCTCAGATATCTGCTACATTTGGGTGTTGTGAGATAAATTATCTATTACTTCTCCAGGCAGGGGCTCAGCTGTGGACTCACAAACACACACAAATGGTATTACATATATTTGTGTATATTAATATGTATTTTCTAAAGGATGTGCCATAAAGCAGAGTTGTTTCCACTCTCTCCACTCTTAATTTATGCAGAAGCTCCAGCAGTTTATAAAGAGCAAATGATGAAAGGCCCTGCATGGAAAATGTGGATTTCCAAACTGTGCAGTCCTTTCTTTGGTGGAATTCAATGATATTAATTTCTGTTATATTTATATTAATTTTGCAATTACATCTGAAGCAATTATCAGTGTTCAGTTTTCCTTCCTGTTGGTGGGCGTTTGGTTTTGGGCTTTGAAATTGCTAATTTTACTGTTACAATTATTTACTATTGAAAATCATTTGCTATTAAAATTACTATTTTAAATTGACAGAAGCGTGTGGGTTTTCATTAAATTTTTAATTACATAGAAAAATTGATTAAAAAACCCTGTAATTTCAGGAATTTCTTCAGAGGAAAACAGATGGACTTAATATTTCAATTTGCAACCAAAAAAATACTAATTCAGCTCTCCAACTACCAACTATTAAGGTTATTCAGTTGACTTAATTATTTTTTCTTAATTTAACCATGTTGAAAATACATTAAGTGTGAAATCCAAGGCATAATGGCATATGTTCATACAAATTAAATCTGGTTTTACATTAGTGAAATGCTCATCACTGAATTAACCTCTATTTTTTTTCTTCACTGGACTCCCATTTAAGAAGTTTCTGGAGATCTCGTGGCATGAATTTCAAAAATTTTAATAAAATGTGGATTTAAGGCAAAATGGGATTTAGTGGCCATGGTGGTTGAAGGTTGGACTTGATGATTTTGGAGTTCTTTTCTTGCCTTGGTGGTTCTGAATCACTGATTTATTCTGGCTTGGGGAACAAAGAGGGGGAAATTGGAACTTGTTGATTTTGTGGCAATTTTCCTCAGTCCACAATATGAATAACCACATCCACTGAAAGGTAAGATCAAGAAACATTTACTGCTGTAATTCCTTATATTCTGTGATTTACACAGTTCACATTGCTGTAATTCCTTCAGATCATCTGCAGGCAACAGACTGCACAGGTAGCCTGCTATATAAGAACCCTAATTGATTAATTAGTCAAACCTTACACCTGGCCTTTTAAAACCATTATTCACCCCCTAAATCACCTTCAAAAGCTCAGCTTAGATGGTTTAGTACGGAACTAAAGCCAATCTTTAGACCTGAGTGCCTTAAAATCGAGTGTTTAAAGGAATATTTAACACAGGTGCCTGTGCTGGATTGCTTTAGAATTTGAATGATCTGAATCCAGATCAATTACAGCACCACGAGCCCTGGACAGCTCCTAAAATGCAGAGAGGAAAAGCAGCACTTTGACCTTTTCCACCTAAAAAGAGATCTTTAAATGCTATTTTAAAAATGCTCTGTTGTGGTATTTTGCTTATCTTAAGGCAAGTGAAACAGCAGCCACAGATCTGGGGGGAGAAAGGGTGTGAAGGAATTAAGGATCTGTGTGGAGTAATGTTAAAAAATACAGAAATATTAAATTCTCACACTGCTCTGAGTAGAAACTGAATAGAAATAACTTTCCCATCTCTTCTTCTGAGAACTTTAAGTCACATCTGTGCTGTTTCTCCTCTGGTGTTAGAACTACATGAAGGATGTATTTCTCAAAATGCTGGATTTTATCAGGCAATCCATTCTGTTCTCTCTCACTGCTGCCTCGTTCAGGACCTGCAGGGACTGCTCTGATCAGGATGGGTTTTTCACCTGCTGGTGGTGGAGTTGCAGTGATGGAGGAAATGTTGGTGCAGCCTTTCTGCTGAAGGGCAGGGGACAGACACTGACCTCAGGGAGGTGCCCCAAAATGCAGAGTCTGTTGGAGGGGGAAAGTGATGCCCACAGGCCACAGGAATATTCCTGCCTGATTAATGTGAAAATATGTGCTGGGTTTCCAAATGCCTGGGGTGAAAAGTCTTAACAGCTCTTACTCTGCTCTTACATAACTCACCTCATTGCTGGCCCAAAAATTCAAATTGTCACCACACTGCAGAGCTTCCTGGGTTAAATTTCAGCTTTAATTGTTGGGAGGAATGGTGCACACACTGACATGGCCTTGTGGAAGTCACAACAACCTTTCCTTTCCTTTCCTTTCCTTTCCTTTCCTTTCCTTTCCTTTCCTTTCCTTTCCTTTCCTTTCCTTTCCTTTCCTTTCCTTTCCTTTCCTTTCCTTTCCTTTCCTTTCCTTTCCTTTCCTTTCCTTTCCTTTCCTTTCCTTTCCTTTCCTTTCCTTTCCTTTCCTTTCCTTTCCTTTCCTTTCCTTTCCTTTCCTTTCCTTTCCTTTCCTTTCCTTTCCTTTCCTTTCCTTTCCTTTCCTTTCCTTTCCTTTCCTTAACTAAACTAAACTAAACCAGGTACTTTGGGTACCCCAGGACAGAGGTGGTCCATGCCCAGAGATGTCATTTTCAGAAAAACTGAAATCTGAGCTTGAGAGCTGGTTGTTTCCTCTTGCCCAGGAAGTTCTGCTCTTCCAGAGGGAATAAATCAGCATTCCTGAGGAGCAATGATAGAGCTGTGGCATAAACACAGAGAGCAACCTTCAAATCCTGCACTAAGGGGGAGAAGGAAGGAAAATGAAGTTGGTGGCAGGCAAGGTTTTTAGTTAAATGAGCTTCAGCAGGGGGATTGGACAAGGGGAAATCCAGAGGTGACTTCCACTCTCACCCATCCTGTGATTCTATGAAATCGTGGGGTTTGAAAATTCCATGAAATTCTATTAATTTATTTTTTTTTTTTAATTCTATGAAAACCATTCTGTGATTTATTTTTTCCCTTAGAAATGAAAATCTTCTGTGATTCCTGTTTTTGGAGTTTGCACCGTGATGGAAAATGCTGGAGATCAAGAGTGAAAAAGCCAAACCGGTGTGATCTCAGGCTTGCAAGGTAAGATTTATTTAAGAATGGTCACACCTGGGGTTTTTAGTGCTTTCCCTTTGACTGATGAGTGCATTTGAAATGAGCATAATCTGGATTACAGCAAAGAAGGCTCCAGATGATAAATAATACTGTTTGTACCCACTCACCAACTGAATAATTTACAGGAAAAAAGGGCTTTTGTGGCTCCTGGTAATGTTCCTACTGAATAATTATCTATTGAATTTCAAGGGATAATGCAGCAAGTTAGAACATCTGAAAGGTGAAGTTTGAATTTCTCAGAATTCATCGATTTTACAAGTTCTACCTTTTGTAAATGCAACTAAACAATGAACTGAAATTTAAAAAAAACCCCAACAAAACAATTTTTTGAGATGCAACTGAAAACATCAATACACAATTCTACATTATACACAATTCCAGGCCATTTAAGAATTGTCACTAACACAGGAGTTTTCTTTTCAGAACTGTGCTAGTTTAATTAAAATTAAAAAAAAAAAAAACAACAAAAAACACACACACACAAAAAACCAAACTAAAACAAACAAAAAAACCCCCCAAAACCCAAAACCAAAACAAATAAAGCATTGTGGTTCAAAAATACATCAGTTCCAGAATAACTGTTAAATATGAGCATGGTAGGATGTCCTTTATGACACCCTGAATTCTCTTTAATTGCTTTTAGTCTGGATGAAACAGAAAGGAAAGGCAATAAAGGGACCAACCTTCTCCTGTAAGCCTGACACACACTGATTTGCAATCTCCATTCCCCACTGCACTCTGGAATGCTCAAGCTTTGTTTGTTTGAATTTAGAATTTATGATTATAAATTATCTACTCATAACCAAAGTCATTTGCATGAGAAAATTATCTTCCATCGAGTAGGGTTTTACTGCTTGTGTTTTAATACTGTAACAGCCTGTTAGTATGGAGATAATTAAAGGGATCCTGTAAACTCTAATTTAATCTGAAAGTTACCCTAAAAAAAAAAAAAAAAAGAGAATAAAAGCTGGTATGGAATTTAGCACTCCCCCTGAATATTCTCACAAACAAAAGGGGGAAATGTTTTAGAGAATTTAAAACTCAAAAAGCGAAAATAAACAAAAATCCCTAAACCAGATACTGCATCATCAACAGGAAAATACAGAATCATGGAATTGTTATGGTTGGAAAAGACCTGAGTCCATTTCCTCTGTTTTTGTTGATGGTGCCTCTCCACATGGGGGAATGGGATTAACCAGATTCTGTGTCCTACACACATCATTGATTGTAAAGGTGCCTCAAGGTACTGTCCTGAATCAAGTCCTAATCCCTACTTTTTTTCCACTGGATACCCAGCTGAGAGTGGGAATTTCACTTTATAAAAGCTGGAAAATATTTATTTAACTCAGTATATTTATAAGCCTTCACCAAAACTCTCTTGAGATAATACAGCTCACTAGTTGTGGATAAAAAAAAAACAAAAAAAAAAACCACCTTACTGCTTTTTCTACTCCTGTTTTATTTTTGTCTTGCAGGAAGGGGGGTATATTTTAATCTCATTCTGGAAAGAAAAGAATCTTGGAGCTTTGTTCCTCCAGACCTCTCCTGAAAACAATTTTTAATCCTTACACAAATCCCAGCGCTGTGGTGACTTTGGGGCAGGTGAGTCAGGCATTTAAAGGAGATGTAGGGGAGAAAGGCTGGGGATCTACTTTTGTGTACCAGGTCATTGTACAATTGTTTGTTGCAAATGAAAGAATTGTGGAATGGTTTGGGTTGGAAGGGACCTCAAAGCCCATCCATGGGCAGGGACACCTCCCACTGTCCCAGGCTGCTCCCAGCCCTGCCCAGCCTGGATTTGGACACTGCCAGGACCCAGGGGCAGCCACAGCTGCTCTGGGAATTCTATTCCAGGGCCTCCCCACTCTCACAGCCAGGAATTCCTTCCAAATATCCCATTAAACTGAAAGGTGGCTGCAGTCAGGTGGGGTTGGTCTCTTTCTCCAGGCAGCAAATGACAGAAGAGGACACAACCTCAAGCTGCACCAAGAGAAATACAGCCTAGATAGTAGAAAAAGATTTCTTACTGAAAGAGTGATAAAGGAATGATCTGCCTGGGGAGGTGGTGGACTCACCATCCCTGGATGTGTTTAAGGAAAGCCTGGATATGACACTGGGTGCCGTGGTTTAGCTGAGGTGTTGGGGCTGGGTTGGACTTGATGATCTTGGAGGTCTCTTCCAACCCAGTGATTCTGTGATTCTGTCAACCTTCTCTAGTTCAGCTGAAGGCCATTCCCCCTTTTCCTGTCCCTCCAGCCCTTGTCCCACATCCCTCTCCACCCCTGAAAGCCCCTTTAGGTGCCAGTGTTATCCCATATTCTCACATAACCAGTAATTGCTAATATCAGATCAGCATTAATCCACCCACATCTCTCACAGGGTGAGAGGGTGAACAAACCAGTAAGAAATGTGGGAGCCCTGCTGTGATGTGTGAGCTGGGACAGAATTTACACTGAGATTTCAGGTCTGTAAATCAGTTCTTGACTCTGTAAACAACTCTCCACGAATCCCCTGTGCTTGTACATCCCTGGCTTAGGAACAAGAGATGGTGCTTCAGCCTCTTCTCAGTGCAGAGGGGATGAGGAGCAGTAGATGAGAAGCTCCTCAGGCTGTGTCAGGGCAGAGGTTTTGTAGCTCTTGAAACAAGACCTGGAACTTCATAAAAACAAAGTGTTTCCTTCCTTTTCTGTCTTCACAAGCTTCTCCTGGCTTTTCAAAGTGGTCACTGTGAATTATCAGGCATGGCAGGTAAATACAGTGGAGCCTTGTTCTTCTCAGATTAACAATGTTAACAATCATTAATAATAAGTTATTAATGAGTCATAATGCTACAATTCCCAGGAATGTTTTTCCCACTGGCTGAGGTCAGAGTGTGGACTGGAATGTGTGCAGCAAATGCTTCTGCCTCATGGAAAGGGAGAAATAAATGACACAAAGAAATGAAAGAAATCAGTGGAATAGAAAAGGGTTAATGGAGTGATAATTGAACAGGAATTTAGGCCAGAACAATCGTATTTTGTGGTCAATACACTCACTTGTAAATCGAAAAATATTCTCCTGTTTCATTTATTAGGCCAAATTAGAGTTGTCTCTTTCTGTGTTGAAGGAGTGAATTATGAACAGGGAGGAAAAGTGGAGTAGAATAAAGCAAAGTAGCTGATATCAAGGAGAGATGAAATATTCTGTTCAAGATGTTGCCATCTTCCCTCTCGTTTTACTCCAGCTGTGTAAATGCTTCAGAAGTGCACACCAACAATCCAGTGAAAATAAATTCTGTGTCATTATCTGAGCAGCCTTTTCCAGGAGCTGTAAATGCCTGTGCTGAGATCCCCACCCCAATCAGCTCCAAACCCAGCTTAACATTTTCATTTCTGTCTGCAGGTAAGTTTGAGTAAATTCCCTCCAAAGTGATGTCAGAGCCAGGCAATGATTTTGCTGAAGGTTGCACGGATGGTTACTGATCAAACCAAAAGTGGGAGATCCCTCATTCCTGCACATCTCAGGTGTTTGAGATTTTTAGCACTGACTAAATTTTCTGGAGATGTTCCTCAGTAATCAGAGAAAACCACAGAAGTGGCTTTTTCTGGTTTGTTTGCTTGGTTGATTGGTTGGTTTGTAGCTTTCTTTTAGTTCTTTTTTTTTTTTTAATGTCTGCTTCTAACTGAAAATGTGATTACTTATGAGTGAATGAAGAAATTTGCTGTCTGTTTAGCATAAGTATTCCAATAGAAATATTGGAATCCAACAGATTCTATCACAGAATCACAGAATGGTTTGGGGTGGAACAAACCTCAAAGATCATCCCAAACCCAAACTAGACCAGGGTGCTCCATCTCTTTATTTTCCAAGCTCTGCATTTTACAAAAAAAAAAAAAAAAAAATTAAAATTCCAACCTGCTTTAAAAGTTGTTCAGTCAAAGGGATTAAAGATCCATAAGAAGTTCCCAAAAGTGCCTTCAGGACTGACAGAATTATTGGTGAGTACCATGGGATGGTGGAATTTAGTAAAAAAATTAGGCCAGCCTTTGAAAACTTCCTAAAAATTCAAATTTCCCTCTTCACAGCAAAATGTGTTTCCTGCAGGTTTTGGTTTTTCTCACTTGGATGCTTGGGAGCAGAATTTAACCTGGAAAAGTTTTCATTCTGTTTTCTGCAAGGAGATCTCCTCACGAGCTGGCCCATCACAACTTCAGCCATCCTGGGGTTCTTTGTGAGTAAATGTGGAATCCCAGGGGATATCAGAGGGATTTTATCATTCACCTGTGACTTCCCTGCCATAAAAATGCATCAGGAACCACTCAGGGGCTCACATTCCCTGGGACTGTAAAGGATCCTCATTAAATGCAAAATTAATAAAGAGCCAAAGAGAAAAAGGAACCTCTCAAAGTCCCATGGAAATGCATTTTGTTTATTTTTCTTTTTGTCAACAATCAATCCCACTTCTCTATCAGAATCTGCCTTCACAAGATAAGGATCCTTTGCTGGTGTTTCCTCCTCATCCATTCTCTGCATTCCAAAGGAGTTTTGTTGAACACTTCAGGTTTTCTAGGGATTGCAAGTTTTAACCTTAATTTCCCCTTTCACCAGCACTTTGTCTCTGCACTGGACCGAGTCCTTTCAACGTGTTATTGTCACCATAAACCCCACTCACCTCTTCCCAGCCCAAAACTGTTTCCAATCATTCTTTCCCTCCCCACTCACATCCTTCTCACCATGATTTTATTTTATTTCTGGGACTCTTTGTGTCACCTGACCATTGATCACTTTTCCCCCCTCTCCTCACAATAGACGTGCCAATACCAATTAATCTTGAACCACTTGTTATTTTGGTGACCTTTAGAAAGGCCACGTCTCATGATTTATTTGCTTCTGCTGGGTGCATTCAGAGATTGTTTTTGCTGTGGGAGAACCAGGGGCTTTTCTGTGGTTCTTGAACTCATTTCCTCTGCTCCAAATGAACCCCCATCAAGCCATATTGACATTCTCACTCGGCTGGAGACTGGTAAATGTTATCTGGAGGACTGTTCTGTTTGATTTCCTAATTTTAATTGCTCGAGGCGATTCCTCCAGCATTTAAATTAATTACAGAGAAAGAGGCTTGCAGGCAGTGCAGAGGGAAGGTGGTCCTGCTGTGGGGAGCAGCAGGATGAGGGATGGAGCCAAGGATGGGGAGGGAGGAGGCAGGTGTCAGATGCTGGGGATGGGGAGGTGGAAGAGAAGGAGCAGAAAAGGAGGAGCTTGTGGAAATCTTCATGTGGAGAGGCAGAGCTCTGTTTTTAAAAGGTAAGAATTTGTTGAGGTTTTTTTCCTAATTTTTTTCTCTGTCTAGTTTCAAGTAAATAATTTATTGCTTTTCTCTGTTGTTTTAAAATTCACAATTTAATAGTTTTATGACATTTCTTCTTCCTTTTTTTTTTCTTTTTCTTTTTTTTTTTTTTTTCAAATAGATGAAATAATTGTAATATTTCAAAACTAAGTTGCACTTTTTAGGTCATTTTTTTAAGAAAAGGACCATTATCTCCTCTCCTGAGTAAGTACAGCTATTCATGATTTTATGTTAATCTGTTTCTCCAGATTGTAATAATCATGTTCTGTTTCTATATAATTCAAATAGACTTCACTGGAGAGATCTTTGCCTGGAGGAGCTGGAGAGGGCAAATATTAATATAAATTTGACTATTGGCAACTATTGCTATTTGACCCTCTCGTGAGCTCTTGTCTTTTCCTTCTGTGGGATCTGCAGTCCATATTTTTGACTGACTTGCAGAAAATTAAAGTTAAATGTCAGCCCACCAGAGAATGGCTTTGAAAGTCAGAGGTTTCATTTCTTTCAGACCTCATATACTCATCTCAGTATATGGCACCTTGCTTTAAGGAGCACTTTTACAATTTATTTATGTAAAATGTTGGAATCAAATCTATTTTTACATAATAAGAGGAGTACCATGGGCCATAGTTCGAAGTCCTGTCTCAAAAGAGAAATTATAAATGAAAATAAAATAATTTATCTGTGAACATAACAATGATCAGGTGTGGATCTGTTGTATTCAATGAATGCCAAACCTCACATTGAATTTTTCAATCCCAAACCACAAGATTTTGCTGTTCAACCCTCAGAACTTGAGACACCTGCATGGGGCTCATACCATGCTGGCCTTATGCAGAACTGTATCAGCTGTGAACTCCAAAATCCTGGACAAAGGTGCTCGAGGCTGGCAGAGGTACCAAGCAGAGCACAGCCACGCCCTGGCTTAGCAGGGGCAGCTCATCTGTGTCACCACCTTTGTCATCTCAGGAAATAATGAATTTAAGGCCCCTGCAAAGACAGGAGCCTATGCCAGCTCTGGGTTTCTTTACCCCCAGTTAAAATTCCTCTCCCCCTCTCGTTGATCTCTGACTGGTGCAGTGTTTAGGAGTCAGAGACCTGTGCACCTCTGCAGGCAGATGTGATTTCTGGATCCTTCCAATGCACCAATCCAACCCACCCTGCCCTGTGGGGTTATCCTGGGTCAGGCCCTTTGCTACCTGTGGTAATTCATCCTGCATTTTCAGCTCATTTCCTCTTTTGGTGTTTCAGTCTTGTTCATATCACTCCACAGCAAACTCTTGCTTTTTTTTTTTTTTTGGCAATGTGCCCAGGCTCTGGGAAAAAAAAATAATAAAAAAAAAATGTGAAGAAGAAAAAAATTCTTAAATTTCCCAGCCGTTCAATACACAAGTTAAAAAGCTTCCAAACTATTGCTGTCATTTTAAAGGCAGAAGAGTTTCCACCTCTCTAAAAACAGACAGCTCTGTACTCCTATAGTGTTTGACATTTTCTGTGCAGCAGATATTGACTCCAACGTTCCCTTGACAGAGCACAAAAATTCATTTTGTGAATTGTATTGACAGCCTAAGTAGGCTCTTTCTTCTCCCTTGAATAAGCTTCTCTAACTTATTAACTCAGCCTTGAGGGGTTTGAATATTTACATCCAAAACTGAGATCTGTTTACAGCCCGACATGTATTTTGATATTCAGGAGACATGGGATGAAAGTTCCCATGAAATCAAACTGCTGTAAAACTTCCCAGAGCTCCCCAGTGATCAGGAGATGTCCTTGTACAACAGGCCCTACATCATCATATGGAAAATCAGCTCCAGGCACACTCTGAAGTGACAATATCCTCATTTGTCATGACTTTCAATCCCCAGAACAAGCCTGCCTTGTGATGTTGAGGTTAAAAAAAAAAGTGAATTTTAGAAATTCACTTCAGGTAATTTTATCTGATGAAAAAGAAACTTTGATTTAATTGAAATAAACCCCATGATTTCGTACCAGAAAACTCACCAATACTGCAAAAACCCCCACAGCCGTGCCTCTAACTTTGATGACAGAGAAAACAAGTCTCCAGGATTATTATTTAATGAATCATAATTTGATTAAAACTTGTCCTGCATCCTACCTTTAACAGCACACCTGGAACATGTCAGCTCTCCCAAGATGACAGGTTTTCCAAAGAATAAAAACTCAGGTTTCATAAGTGATGAGCCAGATTTCAGAGGACTCTCAGCTCATTTGGATCTCATTCCCTAAACAGACCAAGATAAGTCAGGGGTTGTTTTTTTGTTCTTTGGTTTTTTTCGTTAGTTGTGGGGTTTTTTGGGTAGGTTTTTTTTTTGGTTTTTTGGGGGGGAGGTTGTGGGGTTTTTTTACTTATGGAACCATCCATATGTGCCTGGCTAAATGGAAATGAAAATTGGCTGCCTTTTCTAAGGCTAATTCAAGAAACTTCCAAAATCTTCTGTTCTTTCTACTGATCCATCAACATTTTCATAAACCAACTGTTTTCTCGTCAAGCTGTGGTAGGTTCAGTCAAACTGGATAAATCTGTTCAGATTCTTTTTAATTGGGGGAAAGTGAGGGAACAGCCACTCTCCCTTAAAATCTCTGTGGTGAAGTGCAGCTGTGGCAGCCAGGGGAGCTCATTAAACCCCATCCAGACTCTTCCAGACTTGGGCCAATTGCTTGTCTTCCAACCTGCTGCTCCCTGTGAAAATTCCTGCTTTTTCACTGAATCAGAAATGGAGATTTGGATCCCTGTTGGATCTAATTTCCAAATAACGGGGTGGGACTCCTGGGAGATGTTCCTCGAGCTTTTATTGCAACATCAGCCCCAGCACAGGGTGAGACAATTGAAAGATGGCAACAGCTCAGGTCTTGCCAACAGCAGTCAGAATTCTCTCTGTTACAAGGCCTTTTAAAAGTTTTCTAACCAATAGCAAGTTGTTAAGAGCTTACAGGCATCTGCATAAACCAATTAAAACTACCTGTATCCCTTATATCTAACAATAGGACCTTGTTTAATATTTCTTGCTACTCAGGAACTTTTTCTGCTCTTCTATAAACAAAGCACAGAGCCTCATCATTAAACTTTTCTATTATCTTGCTTAACATGTTTCTTAACCCTAACTCTACAGAGTACTAAACCACAGTCTTATTGTTCCATGTTCTCATATTTGTATCTTTTTAACTCTAGGCCTACATCCACCCTGCTGTGGGAGTATTCTGCTTTTTCTATTTCCCACATATCCCCAATTCCCTGATCAAGTCTGAGTTCCTGGGGAGGGGGTTCCTGGGGTGTTTCTCTGGGAAGAGCTCTTCTCTCCGCTCTCCTTCACCTCTCTGGTTTTCCTTCTGTCTCAAGCTTCATGCAGCAGGAGCTTTGAGCTCCCTGAAGCAGAAATCTTGTGCTGCAGTGATGCCTTAAGTTTGAGCTTTGATGTTTTTCAGGTTCTGTGCTGCCCAGGGGTGCAGCTCTGAGCTCACATTCAGGGTCACTCAGCTCTGCACACAGCAAGGACACAAAACAAATCCTGTTCCTGCTGCACACCAAGGACAACTTTCAGCCCCAAAGCACAAACAAGGGAGGAACAAGAAGGATGGGACCTGCAGCTGGAATTGGACAATTCAACCCCAAAATGCAAATGGACCAAAACTGATCAAAGTGTGAGACCTCATGACTGGTTGTCCATTTTGTGACCATTTTGTGTCCATTTTGTGACCATTCTAAACCCACCTTGGGTCAGGCTCTTGTCCTGTCCAAGGTGTACCCTAAAGACCTCTCAGTAAATATCTACTTTATTCTCCAGCTCTGCCCAGTCTCTGTTCCAGGTCAGGCTTCCCAAGGCATCAGCAGCACTGCAAAGAGCACTGAAGAGCAGCATTCTGCAGTAACTGCTGGCTGACTTCCCCACTGACTGAGCTCCCCGACCTTTTCCCCAGGGCACAGCCCCTTCTGCTCCATTTAGGCTCATCTGTCAGAAGCAGCTTGGCTCTTCCAGAGCTGGAGAATGAGAAGCTGCTGAGCTGAAAATTTTCTGTGCTCCCTCCTCTCCCTGAAGGCAGGAACTGCAGGTAGCAGTGGAGTGTCCTGAGTTTCCTGGCTGGTGTCAAAAATTGCTGCTGGGAATTCCAAATTGTTCTCTCCTCACTCACCTTGAGGGACTGGGGTTGCTGCTGCCATATTCCTGAGTGAAATCAGAGTTTGGAAGGAAGTACACACATTCCTAATGCCCAGAATGACAAAAGGATAAAAAGAGTTAAGGCTGTGGAGTGGCTGCTGTGAAATCTTCTGATCCCTGCAGTGTCCTTCAAGGAAAGAAAAAGGAAATCCAAACCAGCAGCAAGAGCTAAGAGATACCCTCCATTCTGCAGATTTAACACACTGTTAAATACATCTATGGATCATGAACATGAAAAAAATCCTGACTTTTTTTATTTATAACCCCCTCTGATGTAAACACCATCCCACAGATCCTCGTACAGAGCCGGTGCATTCGGAACTGTGGGGGAGTGCAGTGTTTGCTGCAGAAGTTCCCAGGAATCAAAACAAGCAATTGAGCATCAGTGAGGAAATGAGAGCCTCCTGTGCCAAAGGCAGACAGGGAGTAACCAGCTGTAGAGAGATCAGGGGAAACACTGCAGGGGTGTTTAAAAATGTACAAGTGCAGGGCTGAAATCCTGCTGCCAGCGCCCAGGAAAATCCAAGAATGAATCCAGAGGGACAGATACTCCAGCCCAGAGTGGAGGATCAGCAAATTCTGAGAGTTTACAAACAAACTTCCATCCCAAATATCCCATCCAGTGGTCTGCACAGAAATCCTCACAATAACCCTGTCACAGGACAAGGTGGGGAAGATCGAGGTGGGAATTTTCTGCTTTGCCTGTGGAACACGGACAGGAAAACACTGGGAGAGCCTTTCTGTGATCCCAGGAAGGTTTAACCTTTGATTTGGAGTTTCCCAGTGCCATGTTGCTTAGGAAACATTTGTAGCATAATTAAGGAGGAATGAAATATCTTACAGGGTTTCACGCAATCCTGGTGCTACAATTGCTTAAAAGCCATCACTAGTGTCAAGAACTGAAAATACAGCAGCATTCTCAATTAATTTTAAATTTTAGTGACTTTCATCTAGAATTTATTTTTTTTCCTTTGGAAAACCAGAGAGCCCTTGCCTGGCAAAGCTCAGTGAAGACTCTATAATATCATTGGAAGATGGAAGACTTTGTTTTTAGTTAAAAAGGTGATCTGTGTGGAAAGCAGTCACAACATTTGCTATAGCAACATTTATTATTTACTGGTAAATATAAGTAAATATAAGTACCAAATACCAATTTTCATGTTGTGAATCAAGCTGAAGGAGAAATAATGCACTAGCTGAAGCAGAGTAAATATGTATCTGTTATATCCACTCAAATTAAAGAAAGTCAATCAACCCTTGGATTTCTAGGATGGAATATATGCTAAAGACAAAACAAAGGTAGAGATTGATCAGCAATATGAGAGCAGTAAATTAGGAGAATAATTGGATTTTAAATGTCACTGAACTAATTCTGGACCTGAACTGAACTGGACTTTCAGATGCTCTGGATTATGGTGATATCTAGTTCCTATACATCCATCTACACCCATCTGAACCTGTCAAATGAATCCTCCCCAGCTGAAAAGATGAGAAATGCCATCATATTTAAATGACTTCACAGCACCAGAAACAGGAACACGAAGATGAGCAAACCTACTTTGGTTAAAAAGAGCAGAAACTCAAAGGACAAAGTCTCCTGCCAGTCCTCCTCCTTCCTTTTCAACTTCATCTAGACAAAAACATTTGGTGACATCAATTTGCTCTCCTGGATTCTGTTAGTTTTGTTGTGTAAAGAACAAAAAGGAAAATTCTTTTTATAAAGTATAGATCACATAATTTTCATCCTTTGTCCCTAATCACTCAAAAGGAAAAATATAAATACAGAAAGTCACAGTTTCAGTCACTTTTCTTTCTTTGATTATTTACCAGATTTGAGTTCCTTTTCTCCATTACACAATAATTTTCTTCTCTCATCTCTTTGTTCCAGTACTTGGAACAGCTTGAATTTGACAGATCAGATTGGGTGAGTGTTAACAAGCTAAAGTCAGCAAAACATTTTTCCAAATAGTTTCTTACAACTGTAGCACTGTTGAATGGCTTTGGGTGATTTTGGCAGCCACAGGAGAAATTAATTTGCAGCAATTTGCAATATTTAAAAATTTCCTAATACAGGGTTTTGATGGAGTTTCCAATGTTGCAATTTATTTAAGATGACCAGACATTGTGGTTTTACTGTGCTGTGAGGATTCTTCCTCATTTCCTTCATTAAAGGTCATTTCATTTTTCTTCTCTCCACAGCGAAAGGCCATAAAAGAGAAGAATCCTCATCTCCTCCTGCCTTCAGCTTCACCCTGGTGTGGACATTACATTTATTTGTGTGCTGTGTGGACTGGGGCACACCAAAGGCACCAGTTCTCCAGTATTTTATGCCTAATGGGGGCCAATAATGGGTGCCAAGGAAATAAATAAAGGGAAAAACCCAATAACAGGGTAAGCACCCGTTATGTTTTCTGAGTTCACAGCCTCCTCCTGCTCCCAGATTTACTGAGCCTCGTGGCCTTTCCACTTGTGCCACCCTATTTCCTGGGCGTTTTGCAAAATTTACTTGCCAATGCTTGGCCACGGTGAGGAATGTTATCTTTAAACAGAAACCTGGATTATTGGATGCTTTGTGCACTCCCACCTGGATGTCAGAAAGATCTACCTGATCACCACAAGTCCTGGTTCGTTTTTTTCACTCCTCACCCTGGCAGAATGTAATTTTGTTAAAATCCTGATAACACCACTTTATCATCCTAGCAGAAAAGAGAAATATTTCTGAATTTTAAGGGCAAGGTGGATTCATAAGAAAAAGTATTACTTATCATAAGTAAAATAAATGTACCAAGTCACGTGTAAATACATGTTTGATTGATCAAAGCTCTTTGCTTTCTACAAATCCCCAAAGCACAACTGGAGTGACCCATCTGGCTTGATGTACAAGTTTATTCCAGTGAATAATTTGAGATGCTGGAGAAGGCAAGGTATCAAAGTTTCCAAATCCTGATTGCAGACTGGATGTTTGTGCCCTGTTACTCCTAATTTTGTCTGAATCTGTTTCTTGTAGAATCCAGGAGAAGCCTAAAATGTCTTTGCCAATCTGCTGATTAAATAAGATCTTTAAGATGTGTTATATTTGGAGTTACCACTACTGGGGGAAAAGTGAGTTTATTTTAAAAGTTCAGGCAAGCCAGTTCACAAAATAATGCCTCCAGATAATTTCTGTCTGGTCATTCATGGCTTCCTTTGGAAAGCAGATATGCTATGCCAGGATTATTTGATATTGCAACCAGTTGAGAGCATGTCCCCCAAAACCTAAGGAATATTTTTTCCAGAGTAGACAAGAGAAGTTTTATTTATTTATTTATTTATTTTAACTAGCAGTTCAGATTCAGTTAAGGATTGGAAACAATCCCCTGGTGTTTCTATCATTGGAACAAAGAGCAACAGGCTTCAGGGTGGATAATGACTTTGACTCAGGCAGATAAAGCAGCTCCTGACAAATTTCCCTGCCCATCCCACGGGGGAGTTCAACCACACAAATGCAAATAGCAAACCATGCAAATAGTGCATTCTCAGCCCTGAAGGTGATTTATTGCTCTTTTCCATAACAATGGCACTTCCCCTCCTTAGTCTGGCAGTTGATGGTGGAGATCGTGGGCTGCTCTCCCACTGGCATTTGCCAGGGAGGTTTTTATTGAGTCAAGACGACAAGACACCATCAGATTTTCTGTATTTTAGCAAAAAAAAAAGTGGCCTAGAAACTAAAAAACAGAGAAAA
Source organism: Phylloscopus whistleri (assembly GCA_017589585.1). Lineage (NCBI taxonomy): Eukaryota > Metazoa > Chordata > Aves > Passeriformes > Phylloscopidae > Phylloscopus > Phylloscopus whistleri. Next base: position 1,919,937 of record JADMLD010000042.1, on the reverse strand, counting down.
ACCAGAGAATCCTCCAGAAGTCAAAACATTGCAGGGCATAGAACAGTTTGGAGAGGAAACTCCAAGCAGGGATTCAGGGTCCCTTTAACTTGGCTGTGATCTCTGTATGAAATGCTAATTCCCACTGGGATGGAACAGGGAGTTGGACATTAAAAAGATGTGTTTTACACTGCATAGATCCAGAAAATTGCTCTGTCCTAATTACCCCTGTGATTTGTTTTGTGTGATTTTCCAGTTCCTTTAATTTGCTTCCGAAAAGTACCTTGTGTGTCAATGTTTAACCTCTTCCACACAAAAGGAAGGTTACTTCAGCCAAAGGAAACATTCAGTAGGATGAATTTCTTTTATTTCCCTAAACTTTAATAGATGACTTGACATCTGAACAGCTTTTTCTTGGAGCTTTTTTTTTTTCCTTCGAAAAGTACTTTTCAAGGACTCACATCAAGTTGAAAAATACACAAAATATCTCCAAACCCAATCCACTTCACAGCTATATGGTGGTAGAAAACATAGATATGTCTGAAAACCTTACTGTGTACAGAAAAAGAATGTGGGGAAAACCTTGCTGGATATTAAAGTTGCTTTGCAATAACCTCAGAAGTTTTATATAACTTCTGAGGCTTTTGAGATTAAAAGCTCCAATCTCACTCCCACTCTCCTGGACTTCCTGTTGAACACACTGGAAATAGATGGCAGCATTCTGATAACACCTGACTCAGGCATTGTAAACAGAGCTGAACAATGGATTTTTAGAACAATCAGATATTTTATCTCTATTTTTCCCTTTCTGCCTCAAGCCGTGCTTTTCCATATTTTGCTTAATAGCCAGATTTCAAACCCAAAATTACTGATGTTCCAAATGTGGGTAGAGAAGCTGCTGGCCTTTTGTGAAAATACAAAATACCAACCTGCAACAAATTCAGTAAAGCCACTGAAGAGATGCAGCAAACAAGAAATTCTGGAGTGTTTTTTATTTGGAGAGAAGCACCCTTATCTCAAAATATTTTGCTCTGTTGTTCAGTTAGGGACTATGATCAGTATGAGGGACATTTTATCTGATCCTGCCTGAAATCAAATGGGAACTTTCTTCCTCTTAAGACTTTCTTTCCCTTAAGAGGAAAGAAAGAGACTTCAGCTGTGCTACAGGAAAATAGCCCAGAGCAGCAGAATGAGGCAAATGCTGTGATACATCAGAAAATGTTGGAGCTGTTGAACAGTAACAGGGAAGAATCACATTCCTAAAATCAAGAAGTGCTTAAAAAAAGCAACAGGGTAAACAGAAAAAGAAGAAACTATATGGATCTAGCAAGGAATCTCTTGGGAAGCAAGTGCTAAAGGTAGGATGCTACAGAGCAGTAGGAGGAGCTGACTGTAATTATTAAATAAATGTTGAGAAGAAATTCCCAGAAATTGCCCAAACCAGAAATCCTACAAATTTGAAGTTGGGGCTCTGGTAGATTTGTCACTAAAGAAATTGTTCTTATGATTTTGGAGAACAGTCTAAGAATCATTCTGATTCTGAATCTGAATCTGCTGTATTTGTAGAACACTCCTGAGATAAAAGTCTGGTTCCTTTGCCAGCTCTGTTCTACAATTTCTTGTCATGACCAAGGCTGGAAAATCGAGGTCCATTCCTTGAGCCCTCATGTTTCACAACAATATCAGTCGAAATCCTGGTAAGTTAAACCTCATCCATTTCAACTCAGTGGAAACAAATTGCTTTTTGATTGAAGGCCTAGAAATTATACAGCCTAATTTATGCACATAAAGCTTCAAAGGAAAGAGCCTCACAACAAAGCAGCTTGTCCAAGATGTCATCCTTGAATTGCTGTGCTTAAAACCTGGCATATTTTGGTGACAAAAGGTCAAATATGTGGGTGGCAGTGCTGATTAGGGCAGCAGCTGAAATATTAGTGCAGGTCCCAACCAACAGCAGAAATCTGGCTGGGAGCATCTTCTGCACAACTTGTTCACTCAAGGAGGGGAATGGAAAACAGCCCAGAGCACAAATGAGGAGTGGTTTTTATTTGGGCTGGTTTGTGCCTCTGTTTCCTTGTAGGTTGAATCATGCTTTGGGTCAGGGAAGAGCCATTTCTGATTGGGCTGAGCAGATTTTGGAAATATTTAGCGGTTTCTGTTTGTTTATTTGTTTTTATATCTCTTTGTCGCAATCCGACACAAATGAACGACACTCACACACTGAGATGTCCAAGGCAAAAAAGGGGCAGTTTATTTACAGACCTCAACATTTATAGAATTCCAACAGTGACCATGGATTGGAGGAGGAAAATTGTCCTCTCCAGCCACACTGGGCTACCCAACAGTCCATCAGTTCTCTCATCCTCCAGAAAGGAATCCAAAACAATCATTGTTTACATGAAAAGTGCGTGAGAAACTTCATTGCAAAAATGTAAAACATCAGAAGGCTGAAAAAGAACAGGGTGACATCTCTCTATGGATTTTCAGCCACCACGGTTTCCTTTCTTGAAGTCATACACCAATGTGAGATTCTGGTCAACTCTGTTGTAACTCTGTTACAAACCCCTCAGTCTGTATGTTCCTGATGGTTTGTTTGAAAATGAGGTTGGTCATTTCAGGGCTGACGACAGTGGGCGCCTCCTGTCTGACAGAATTCAGATTGAAAGTGTGATGGAAGTGAAAGGAAATCTATCCTCATCCAGCCTGATCTCTGGAATAAATGCTCCAGAATTCCTTTAATGAGATGATATTTCCTATGGAGATGCATCATGATTTCTGGTGTTAAAAAATGCTCCTCAGTATTTCTTTGTTTTTAAAGAGAAGAGAAACTTTAATGCATTTCTTTTACCAGATAATAATCAAATTTTAACCACAATCAATTTTTTTTCTTCTTTTTATTCTGTCTTAACAAAGCAAACCAGGTAAAAACCACTGGCTGTGCCTATCCCCTTCTATTTTTATCTAGGATACATCCCTTTCTTTTCTATTACTGGTTAGAATATTGCACATAAATGAAGTCTTAAATTTGAACCTTAGAAGATATCAGTGTATTTTCTCCTCCAAAGGATTATTAAGCCACTTTTATTTGCTGCCTAATTGGAAAGAAATCCTATTTTTCATGCACTTCTGATATGTTGTTTTCCCTGTCTGGAACTTATCCCTGTCTCTCTATAAGGATATAATACACAACAGTTGAAAAATAATAATGTGCAGTATAATTATTATAATTTCCAGCCAAATTGTGAAAGAGCAGGTAGTTCAAAGTGCATCTGTATTTAAATAAGACACTCTGTCTTTTAACTGCTAGAATATTAAAATGATTCTGCTCTTTGCCATTGGATTGTGGAGTTAATGTCTGTGGAGTCAGGAATTAAGTGATTATTGTAGCAATGCCTTGCATGGATATTGGCCATAAAGACTTACAAATGACAGTGTGAGAGAGTTTTAAACTTTAACATCTCACATTACTTTCATCACATTCAATAAAATGTTTTTATTCTTCCATGATGTTTCATCAGGAGGTGTGACTTCATTATCTCCACGTTCCAGACACATCTCGTGAAGGGAATGTTTTAAATCATGCCAACGATGAGTTTTTTCTCATATTTTCCTTATTCCTTTCAACAGATTTCTCAATTGCCACGTCCCAGGGGACACTCTTGGAAAGTAGTCTGGCAAGGAAGAAAATCACAACTTTCTCTGGCAAAAATTGTGAGATGTTCATTGAAGTACATAGAGATAAGGCAGGTAGGATTAAATATACTGCAAATGTTGTGCATCTTACCACACTCAGAATAGTGCTGATGTTCACATTCTGGATGCCAACAAAGGAATTTGGACTTAAATAACCCTTGTGGGTCCCTTCCCACTCAGGATAGTCTATGATTTTTATGATGCTAAAAAATTCATTTACCGAAGTGAACAAAAGACTGAATCATTTCAGAACAACTGTGTAATCAAATGGGATTTTATTTTTTTATCATGATGAATCCTTTATAATAATTCCTTTATTACATTATAAACTTTTCAAAACCTCAACCACATCCTTTCATCTGGCACATTTATGAAATTACTTTTTGTCTCTAAATTAAAAAAAATAATAATTTGAAGGTCAAAAGAAGGTGTAAAAAGGGTCAAATTGTTGAGGACTCCTTAAGGATTACCAGCTTTGACTGGAAGTTATCAGCTGGTTAGACAAGAAACAGAGTTTGATGGGACAAAACTAAATTTCCAGAAGGCAGAGGTCAGGTTAGAAGGCAGAATTACCTTTAAGGAATTTGTCTAACTCAAAACTACAAAAGTGGATGGATTGGGGTCAAGAGAGGAGTGATGTGGCACGACTGGCAACAGGAGCCCATTTAATTGAGATGACAGCTGTTCTCCAGTTGCTATTCCTTGAATAAATTATTGGGTTTGATTAGTTTTTCTCGGGCTGCAAGATGAGATGAGGCTTTATATTAATTCTGAGAACTCTCATTTATTTGTACTCCGATGACGACTCCTCTGGCCCAGCTGCAAATGCTTCCAAGTCAATCTGGACATGTTTGTTTACCTGAAAAAAATCTACTTTTCTGCTGGGTTTTCAGCCTTCCAAAGAAGTAATTATTGTTTTAGGTCACGCTGCTGTGGCCTGTCTGATATATTCATGTCTTTGGCTGGTATCTGCTCAGCTCTGGTTGTTCTTGGTGGTGGTAACAGGAATAGGCACTGTTTAAACTTCCAAGGTTGTTTGGGATGTGCTGATTTATTAAGTCAGGTTTTGACTGAGTGGGTATTTTTACTTCTTCCAAATATCCCTGAGCAAGGTGGGAACAAAATGATGGGAATTTATCAGAGCAGATGAAAATTATTGTTTACTTGCTGGAAAGGTGAAAAGAGCCTGGGCTGGTGCTCAGAATTCTCACAAAAGTCAGTAGGATTTGAATAAACACGGCCAGCAGGGTAATGTCCCTGGAGGTTATTTCTGTTTCAGAGGAATCCTCCTATTCTGCATTGCCACCTGTGCCATCCCCTGTCTGACAAATTAAAAAGAAGCATCACAGATATTTTAATAAAAACCACGGAGCGCTGCCAATACTTTAAAGGACAAGGAGGTGCCACAGATTATTGAACTTCAGAGTAATGAATGACAACTATAAAATATTTCAGCCTCTGAGCCTTGTCAAACAGCACAATTCATCCCCTCAGAAACAAATCAATAAATGCAAAACAAAGTAAAAGGATATTTAAAAAACCCAATCACCAAGCTGGAACGTGTTTGTCGGAGGAAGGATCAAAGAGCAAATAATACATTTGGATGTTCACCACTTGTTATGCTCCCTAAAAGCTGAGCAAGAACGGACAGAAAGAATCATGAACAAAACTTGGTTCAGTAGAAACTTTGCTATCAGTTTCCAAAAAGACACCACTAATCCTGACTCCTTTATATAATTCTGTTGACAGCTTTTATCATATTCCCATGAAGCACTGAGTGGTGTTGACTGAAAGGATTCAGGAATGTTTCCATTATTAATTTTGTGCTGGATGTATACGAGCAGTTTAATGTGATAGCTTATAAAAACCCACTTCTAGATACAGAGTTTTAAACTTGCTTCCTGCCCCTGCAACACTGTTAGAATCTGTTTTATGTGTCTTTGATTTGGGGAGATAAAACATTCCGTTTTCAATCTGTGGAATCTTCTCTAAATACACAATTGACATCTGCTGACAGCTGTCATCTGCTTTGTAATTAACAATGCAGACATTAACATGGTTTTATCTAAAGGAAATCAGTTTATTGTTTGATGTTCCAGATGAAAATTATGACTTCTTGACTTCCCTTTCTCATCTTCAGAAGGAAGCATGTTTTCTTCTGATGTGGATGACACTGCTGGCATGTGCTGGGTGTTTACTGATTTTTTAATTTCCAAAGTTTCACCCTTTCTTGTCACACTCCTTTCCCAGATGTTGCTCTGCCTCCTTTTTTTTTGCCCCAGGAATTCAGCCTCTGCTTGGCTCTCCAGACACTTGCACTGATCTGGAGATCTCTCTCAACAAACCTGATCCTCAAGCGAGTCATGACACAGAAGTTAAATGAGATCCATTTCCAGGGTTGGTGTCTCCCAGTGGACAACACTTTCTGTGTTGCTGAATTATAGCTGAAAAGCAGAATTTACACTGAACACCAGGAAAGAGAGTTAGGAAAGGCCTTCAGATGCATCTTGTCTGTTGTTTGACCTTTGGATTTCTCATCTGTTCTTCTCCATGTGCCTTGTCTTTCCCTGTTTTGGGCATTCATTCCAGTATTTCTCTTTCTGGTAGGATCTTGGCTGGTGGTTTCCTGTTGATATTTGTTTTCTTGGAACAAACCACCTTGGTTTTGCTGTACCATTTCCTTTCTTGCTTAAACACCTGAGAACTGTCAAATTTGCTGCTTTATGGTGGCTTTACCACAGGTTCTCAGCTCTCCCTTCTCCAGGGCAAGGCAGGAAGAGGAACATCCCTCTGCTGGATCCTAAAACCAATCTCAGTGACTGTGAACACAACTAAACTATGGTTTTGTTCCAGCAGGAAAACCCCCAAAGCTCTCTGATCCTGAGTAATCCAAAAGGAGTTTCTAGTTAATCACAACATCCTTTTTCTAGGTTTCCTTTCAGTAAGTGGTAGACACTCGATTTAAATAAATCAAGAAAAATAAAACCCGTGCTGCTTCTTGCCATGGAGAAGATCTCCATCTAAAAAAAAGTGAATTAATTTTTCCTGGATTGCCAAACATCCACTGGCTGCTACCAGTAGTAGCAGTATTTGCTTTATTTATTTTAGCAGTGTTACCACAGTATTTGAATTTCACTACAGCAAATGAATGTTGACAAAAAATTAAACTGCTCCCAAACTCTTCCTGGTTCTTGGCGTGAAATTTCCTGTGCCCTCAGAAAACATGTGGGTTTTGATGTAAATATTAGAAATCTGCTTTGATTATTTTCAAAATAGGAATTGGAAATATTTTCTGATTAAGAAATGTGCCACAGGTTGGAACTCTTTGATTAAAATCCCTCATTTGGCAAGGTGCAAGGCGGTGGCTTCTGGCGTGCAGAGGGCGAGGAAATTTTGTTGTAAAAAGGAACTGTAGAGGTGGCAGAAGATGGTGATTGTTGGAGATGAATATGAAAATTGAAAGTTCAAACCCACAAGAAATATTGCGCCTTGGGAATTTCTCCTTTGTTGTTCCCTTTCCTCTTTTCTTTCGGGGAGGAAGAGTTAGGAGGTTTGAAATGGTGATTATGGTAAGTGTATAAAATATTCTGAGTAACATCTCTTTTATAAAGGATGTTTTTTGAGATTATAAACTGGTGAACAAGTTGCAGTTTAATGGAAAGGATAATTAAAGTTGCATCAAATGTTTGAGGGGGGTTTTACCTCTTTTTGTTTTTTTTTAGGACTGCCTTTTCTCCTTATTTCTGTAAAGGAAGCTGAAATCCCCACTTTATAGAACAGTTCTGAATAATTTATATAATGAGCTGATGAACAAAAAATGGAATTTGTAACTCAGTGATATTTCCCTGCTTTTTTCTACAAGGGGAAGAGAAGAGTTTTGTGAAAAATTTAACTGCAAAAAGGAGAGCTAATGGGATTGGGTGTAAAACGTGTTCCATGGAAAGTATTAACAGGAGAACAGTTTGATTACATAGAAAATCCATTGCTGTTTAACATTTAGTGCACATTTCCAGGTAAAACCTGATTTGAGCAGACATTTGCTGAGGTATTTGGAATTCTCTGCTTCCTCCAGCAGACATGAAACTCTCTGCCTGCCTGGAAGGCTGATGTGGAGCCCTCAGTTAAAAAAATCATTACCTCTGGTCAGTGTAATTTTTATGTAGGGTTGGGAGCTCTTTTCCCTTGCTAATTTTTGTGTGTTTATGTGCAACAATTCGTTTTCTACCCCCCAAAAATCTGCTTTAAACACAGCTGACTCTCTTAAAAATAATGAAGAGTTCAGGTGAGTTTACCCAGCCCCAGCATCCCAGGTCTGCCTCGTGCAGCCTGGTGAGATTTTCCCTGCCATGAACCCTCCCAAGCCAACATTTCACTCCCAGTTTTATCTCTCTGCCCACTGCACACCTCTGCTTTATCCTATTTGCTGCACAACACTCACTGGAGATAAATATAGTGCAAGCATACACCGAATTTCCTACGGATGACACAGCTCAGGGGTGACCTTCAGCTCTCCTGTAATCTCATTGCAGGGAGTTTCTTGGGCAGAAATTACAGAATTGGGTGAATTACACTGGAGATAACAACAAACCAAATGTGTGAATTCACCCCACTTCCCTGCCAATCTATTTGCTCTTTCCAACATCAGCCCAGGGCATCAGAGGGGCACAAGGGGAGGTTCAAGGGAGCTTGGGGAGGCTTTGTCGTCTTTACACCTCAAAATGTGTAATAATAACAAGGGAAAGTTTGATTCCAGACCAGCTTTGATGTGCTAAGCTGAGATCAGAGCACATTTACTGCTGAAGATGTGTTTCTAAGAGAGAAGCTTTGCAAGCTGGAAGGGGTTTTAATCCTGCAGCCTGCTAACGGCAGGACTTTCTGCAAAATGGCAGCGTGGGATAAAACTCATCCCTGTTTTGCTCAGGTGGGTGGTTGTGAGCTTCTGCTGCACTCCAAGGTATGTTTTCAGGTGGAATTTCAGGTGAAATCTGAGGTAAAGAGGTGTGGGGTCAAATCAGGAAGTCACTAAGGTTTTCTACAAAACATTGCTTTTCTGACAGTCTGGACCTTTGCATGCTGCACTCTTCTGCTGATATTGCAGAATCAATTACCTCCTTTAGGTTGCCTTTATATTAAATATTGAGTTTGTTGGTTAATAAGAGGTATAATTCAGTTCTGTGCCATTGGTAAATCCATCCTGACGATGTGAGTTATGCCAAATTTCTTGATTTTTTAATTTTTTTTTGCCTCCTCTGGAGGCAGAATGCAAAACAGAGAAAAACATGCAGCTGGTTTATTTCAATTCCCCACTCCTTTGACATTAAATAATGACATTACTCAGGAAGCTGTTCAGGAATCCATAAAATTAGCATTATTGAGCACAAATATGGTATTTTATAAGTCAGTAATTATTAAGGAGCTCTTTGGTGATACAGAGAAGATGAGTTCCTCAGAGAAGCCCCTGATTACAGCAGACAGGCTGAGCAATATTCTTGAAATTACAGTCTAATCATATAGATTTTTCCCAGCTGGCATATTTGAAAACACCTGTGTTTTAAAACTTCAGAAAGTTTTAAAAACACCTGAAGGTAACTTTCACCCCTCAGTGCCATCCTTGCTGCTCTTGAGAGTCTGCAGGTTTGTAGGTTTGGCTCCACAAATTGCTGGGGGAAGCATCTGCTGGCTTCCCTGTGAGTAAAATTGTTCATCTGGAGTGTGGGAAAGGGCATAAATTCATTTTTGGGGTCTGCTTTTATCTGTTCTGAGTATGTTTTCCTTGCACAGGTGGATTTTAGTGGATGATTTCCAGCTCTTCAGCTGGGGATCCCTCTCAGCCCTCTGAGTTATCCCACTTAGCAACAGAGTCATTTTAAGAGAGACTGCTTCAGAATTCCCAAATCAAGACCTTATAATCAGACTTATAAAGTATTTATTACCCTGTTTCTGATTATCCTTCAGCTCTACCAGCACAATTTCATTTCAGCTGAAAATAACAAGGGATAAAGATGGAAAAAAAGATTAAATTGTAAGTATGTTTGAATTTGGAGCCAGTGTCCATAACTCTCACAAATTTGGGGGGAATCAGGTTCTAAGACACACATGAAGTGCACTAATGACAATTGCACTACTTTTCCATCAGTTTATTGAAGACAATTTTGGGAATTCCTGACTCTGTCTTCAGAGGATGTAACCCAGTGCAGTTCTGTTGTTTTAGTTGGGGTTATAATGGCCACAGACCACCTGAGCATCCCTTCAAGTCTTTTCAGGAATCCTAAATTGAGATTAAGAAAGGATTTTGAGGCTTGTGCATTTATGGAGTGATTCCAATTGTCATGCCATTAAAAAAAAAAAAAAAAAAAAACCAACCAAAAAAACCCCCCAAAAATAATAAAAAAAACCCCCAAACCCAAACAAAAAAGACAAAAAACAAAACCAAAAACAAACAAAAAATAAAAAAACAAGCAAAACAACAACAACAACAAAAACCAAAAACAAACAGACAAACAAACAAACAAACAAAAAACCACCAAAACCAAACTTGGGTAGAAGTTTTATTATTTAGGATTGTGCTGCCACTGCAAGCACTCAATAAAAAGGCAGGGGGTGTATGATAGCCCTTTATCTCACATTTAATCTCGTAGTGCTAAAGGCTTTGTGCAAAATGCAGCTCTCAAGTTGTATCAAGGTAGAAGAGCACGTTCAGCTGGCTGGAAAAGCCAAGAAGAGCCAGAACTCTGTTTTCTGCAGCATTTTCACAGCCTGTGAAATTAATTTCTGGGGGAATTTTGAAACTCAGATATTCCTGTGAACAGTAATTTTTTTCTTTTTTTTCTTAATGAAGGACAAATCATAATTTGAATTCAGGTAATTTGGGATGTGGAGGATGTGCACAATCAGATCTGCCTTATCCTGTGACCTGCAGCACCCATCCCTGCACAAACCCATCCCAAAACGTGTGAGATTGGGGCCTTTTTGAAGTGCATATTACATTTCCCTTAATTCTCTTTGCCCAGCCTTTATGGTGCCTGGGTTATGTTTTTTTAGCTTCACTCCTAACAACTTTTAGCAAGTTGTTGCAACCACTCATAAAAAGCTGTAAAAATCTCACATGAATAACCTTTGAAGAAGTCTGCCTCTGAATTAGATGCCAGATTCAAGATGGGGATGTTTAATATAAAAGCAGTGCTGGTCAGGGTTTCTGAGCCTCAAGGAAGTTGGTTAAAAGAAGAAGACTCCTGTTCATCTCCCAGTTAATCAGAGGGACTGGTTTCCCTTCATTTTCTCCATTAACCTGATTTCTTCATGGCCAGCTTGCAGTGCAGAGGGTTTTAGTGTTGGTAAACAAAGTAATGAATGAAACACATAAAAGGCTGCTGGGCTGGGTTATTTCAATATCCCCTGGGATCAGACTCCTGATTCACTCCCAGAGCCTTGGTGGGATTGCTGGGCCTTTTAAATTGAGTGCAGTGTGCTCATCCCTGTCCATTTGGAAGGAATCCTCCTTGATTTTGTTATTTCACATGGTAATGTGTGTCACTTGGTCATTTTCCTCAGCTCCCACAGATTACATATTACTTTGCATTTACCTTTGATTTGCTGGCACACATCAACGTTCAGGAGTTGGTGGATTAAACATAAAAGGAGTGTGCCTGCTTGCCAGCCCAGTTCCAGGGAATTGATGGCTAAATGTGAACCCCAGCACCCTGGGAAGGCTACAAAACGTGTGCAAGGCTGAGGAGCAGGGATGTGCACTGCAGGTGGTGTTCTCACAGCTCTCCCTGTAGGTCACCCAGCTTTTTTCAGGTACGTTGGCACAAATATTCAGCCAAGTTTTCTCATCAGCAGCTCTGTGTGCCTGCACTGCAGCCCAGAATCAGCTGTGCATAATTCCACCAGCCCTGACTAAAATGCAAGTGTGCTGTGGTACAACAGTATCAGCATGAACTTCATCTCTGACAGAAAACCCATTTGGGTGCCAAAAAAAAAAAAAAATCCTCTGGCTAAATAGCCTAGAGGGAGACCAGACCCTTCTTTCTGCCTGCTCTGCTCCCAGGAGATGCTTTAGATTAAAACCGGCTCCTGTCTGTAGGTACCTTCCCAGGGGAAGCAGTCAGAGCACATTAAACTTGTGCTTAGGTGTTTTTAGCCCCCAGGCAGGGATTCAGCAGGAATTAATTGGCTTTGGTGAGCTGCAGCCTGGGAGGATCAAAGCTGGTTGATGGTAAAGTATTAATGCAGCACTTGTACCTTCAGTTGTTCCCCGTTAGTGCAGCAGCAGTGTGGGTTTAGAAGGAGCTAATCCCTTGTAGGAAATAAATGTGATGCCTTCTTGCCAGCATTTGGAATGGTAGGGGATGGATGAATATTTGCTGGAGCAGGAAAACAGGTGCACTACATGATATTTAGAGTATTTTCACTCTGGAAAAAAAAAAAAAAGGTGAAAAAAAAAAAAAGAAAAAAGAGTTCTACTGAATATTGGTGGGTAGGAAAAAAAAATAAAAGGAGAGAAGGAAAGAACATTCTCCAAGCAGGACTCCACAGCTTTTGCATAAGCACTCTGGAGCATTTGACTTCATTTTTATGAGCGTGAGACAAATGGCTGAGCACTTAAAGTGTCACTGCCAAAGCCACCAGTGACAAAGGAAGTGACTTGGAGCACGACCTGCTTGTGTGGGAGCACCAGCCTTTCACCTCTTTCTGACTGGGGGCTGATGCACAGGAATTCCAGGAAAATCCATGGCTCTCAAAAAAAAAAAAAAAAGAAAAAAGAGAAAAAAGGTGATTTTCTAGAAAGCAGTTTTCTGGAAGATCTCAAGGATAAATGCAGATGCTGGGCGTGGGGAGGGTGTTGAAATAGAACATAAAATCCAATCTTTTATTTTCCCCTTCCCCTTCCCCTTTCCCTCCTTTCCATTTCCTCTTTTCCTTTTCCACTTTTCCTTTTCTGCCTTTCCATTTCCTCTTTTCCTTTTCCTTTCTTCCTGTTCCTTTTTTCCCGCTCCTTTTTTCCTGTTCCTTTTTTCGTTTTCGTTTTCCTTTATTTTTATTACTACCTCAGCTCGGATTCTTGTACTCATCCTTTGCTCCTTTTTGCTGTCCTTTCTTGCATTTTTTCAAGGGCAGACTCTATTTCATTCTCATCCCTCTTATTTTCAGGTTACTGAAATGGAAAAAAAAAAAAAAGTTCCAGCCTTCAACAAAGGTCTTGCAAGTTTCCTGAGTATATTCGCTTTCAAAAGCTTCTAGGAATACCCACGCACTCTCGGCCATCCTGTGCTCAAAGGTGTCAAAGCTGGGCTTTTTCTGAGAGGTTCAAAAATTGTCCTGGACTTGCTTCAGGCATTTCCTTCTACCAAGAATAATTAGGGGGAAACGAGTGAAACAAACATGAGGTTACAGAGGGCCAACATTATAACCAAATAAGTCATTCCTGTGGCTTTTTTAACAATTGCCCTTCTGCTTATTTGTCACAGCACCACATCAATCCCCGAGGCTTCTGCCAAGAATCCAGGCTCTTATTTAAGTTTAATGTGTGTTATCATTTGAGCTTGGCTTGGAGTGATTCTTACATAATTATCAGCCAAATAACTTTTATTTTGACTTTTATTTTTTATCATTATTTAGAGATGCCCCAGGCCATGTAGCAGGTCCCTGTGAAAATGTGGCAGCCACCAAAGCAATGACTCAAATGACTGTACTTTGCATAATGCCAGCATTCAACCCCCTTAAAAGCTCAGCAATACAAAACATTTAGCTGCTCCTTTAGCAGCTGTAATATTATTTGCTTCTGTTCACAGTAAATTAGATATGCAGTAAGTAGGGGGAAGAGACAGATTTAGAGAATACCAAAAAGGCCTGGAAAAGATTATTCACAACAGCAATTAGGGATGGCTGAATCTTGGGGCATTTTTGTGCTTTGCAAACAGGATATTTTGGTGTCTTGGTTTGAAAAGACAGGTATCTGCCAGGGAAACTGGAGTTTTCCTTAGAATGGAGAATGTAAACCCCTCACCCCCTCCAAATTATAATTTTGCAATTCAGGGCTTTCAGGCAAAGATTTGGGAATAGGACTAACAGTTCTTTACTAGGAATATTAACAATACAAATGTAGTAGTAAAAGAAAAAACCCAACAAGCAAACAAACAAACAACAATCCCAGAAACCCTGACAGAGTCAGAGCTACAACCTGACCCCCTGTTGGTCAGGCTGTTGGAAGCAGTCCACAGTGAGTGCTCCTGGAGTGGCAGATGTGGTTCTATTGGAGCAGAGATGATCTGCTTTCAACAGATGAAATAGAATAGACATTTTTGGTTCCATAACCCAAGACATTTGGTTTGTTTTTTTTTTTTCCTAGAAGTTAATTCAGGCCAAGCACTTTATTTTGGACTGCTGGTGTTGTTCACAGCTCACAGCCAGAGGAGTTCTCCTGATATTCCTGGCAGTGGGAATTGGTGTTTTGTACAGGACTGATGACTGACAGGGCCTGATCTACACCACCATTCCCTGCTCTGGCCGTGGTGGTTTGTATTTTCCTGCCCTCAGTTTGGCAGAATCCCCCTTGGCTCCATCAGGCTCCACTCTGGTGATGTTTGGGGTTTTCTAACTCAGCTGCAGCCGGCTTAGCTGGTGCTGTCGGGCTGCTGGGAGGGACATTTGGTCTGCAGAATGGTTCATGTGTGCATGGTGATGGCAGCCCCTGTGAACAGCCCTGCTTTAGGGACAGAACTGTGACACTGTTGAACACCACAAGGACACAGACTCCGACTTCAGAAGGTTGACAATGACTGTGTTTGTTTCTGGGAATTTCTTCCCTTTTATGCTGTTCTACAGAGAACAACTCAATTAGTAAAACAAAGACAAACTTCTTCAATCACATTGGTTAAACCAGAGGGACATTAAGAAGAAGTCCCTCTTAGAAAAAGAATGTAAACAAAGGTTATAGTTAAAAAACTGTATCTCTTGTTTACAAAAAAACTTTCTAAGAAGAGAGTTTTAGAAAACCAAAACATCTCAGGCACAAACCAGAGCTACAGAAGAGTGCCTGCTCTGCAAGTTTTCTGCACTAAATCTCCAAAAATTCCTGAAATGCCCTCAAGGGATGTTTCTTTTGCCATAAAGCCACAACCTGAGCCAGCAGGTTTGCCTGGAATCAGAGACAGGATCTAATCTTTTCTGTTTCTCATTCCTGCGTTGTATTTATTAAATCTCTTCCTGGAATGTGACAGAAATCGAGGGCTGGGTTCTCCCTTGCCACAAAACCCAACCATGCTCAGAGGTAATTAGGGAGGCTGAAGTCAGAGGTGACTTGCAGGTTCTGACTCCTTTCTTAAAACTGGCTGGCTAAACTCAGCGCTACTTAACTCAAAAATGGGGAGTTGTCACCCTGGGCTTTCTTCTTTTTTGCCTCCTTTTGTTTTGAAACCAGTAGAAGGAGCGGTGTGAGTGTATAATGGTGTGATAAATCACTCAATTTACATTTGGCAGAATAAAATTAGCATTGCCATTACTTCATAACAGGCCATGGCTATGACTATGGAATTGATTTCAGAGTCAGGCTGATCCATTACAATTTTGTTAATATTGAATTTTAAATAGGATGATGAATTGCTAATCAATGAAGTTAAAGAAACAACTTAGGGGAAGAAAACCCTACTGTTTACTTTATAAATTGTGTGTCATTTACTGTGCCACTTTCCTGGGCTTCCATATTAGGAACTCCATATTTGCAATATTCCAGCTACAGCAGGGCCATTTGTGCAATTCAGGGAACAGCCTTTGCTGGACCAAATGAGAAATTTTTCACTCATTTATATTCACTATAAACTTCCACCATTTTTGGTGCACTGAGGGCTTGCTCTGAAAAGATGGCCCAGTGCTGTTGTGCTGTTTCATAACCTTAATGAACTACTCTAAAAACAAATGGGAGGAAACTTTGCTCAGTTCCTTCTTTGTGCAAAATACCATTTGTTTCTCTTGGCTGTGTGTAGTTCTTGCTCTAACCTTAAACTTGATAGAGTTTAGATTTATGAGTTTATCCAAAACCTGAATCTTCTTCTTAGAGTAAAATCAGGCAAAGATCCTGGTAAAGTTTATAAAGGTCAGGGCTTTAATTTTTTTTTCCATATAAATGTAGATAATATTCTTATTTGGGGAAAAAAATCTTGTAAGTACCTGAAAATCACACACATTTTGGGAGATGTGCCTAATTGTGAGGGAATCAATTCTATCCCATGACTCTTTCTTTCTGCTGGACAGATTTTTTGGGTGTGGGGATTTTTTTTCCTTCTGCAGTTAAACTGAGCCAGATACAAAGACAAGCAGACACATTGCCATATATTCCCCTTTCCTGGTGTCTAACAAAGAGCCATCCAGTCCCTTTAATGAGAGCTCAGAGCAGTAGATCACCTGGCCTTTAAACCTCAAAAGATGACCAGGCAACACTTCTAAATTATTTTTTTTTTCTGTCAGGAAGGTGTGGAGCAGTGCTTGAGGAGCAGTGGATGAAATAACTCATCCTTGGCACACAGGATGTCAGGATCAATAGATACAACATCTTCTGTGACGGGAAACTGTAAACAGAGAAATAAACACTTCTGGTGCAGTTTGAATTTATTCATTTGTCATTGTTTCTACTTTTCCTCCACCACCTGTAGAAGTGCAAAACCTCAGTGTAACCAATTAAATCGGGGCTGTGCTAACAAATCTCTCCCTTTGGGTTGCTCTCCAGTAGAAGTTGCTTATTTATTAAAAAAAAACCCCAATAAATTACTGCAGGAGAGTCAAGCATAAATTTCAGCAAGATGAAAGCATGGGAATATCAGGAGAGATATTTCTTTAAGATTTTATTTAGAGCTCCAGAAATTCTGCTGTCCCAGCCCGTCCGAGTCAGGCCTGCTGCCACTTGTGTCACTTTCTGGGCTTCTCACCACAGAATATCCCCTCCTTCAGCATCACAGGGATTATTAGATCATTAAAAGAGTTCTTTAGCAGCAGATCCAGGAATTCAGCCCAGGAATTTTGGGTCATTCTAACTCTGCAAAGACTTCCCAGTGAAACTCTCTGGTGCACCTTTGTCATCTGGGGTGCGGTTTTCTCACCACGTTCAGTCTGTGCTCTCTGCTCAGGTTTTAATTTAAATTTTAAGGGTATTAGTGACAGGGCAGGGTGGGGGGAGTGGCTTCAAACTGAAACTGAGCCACAGGAAGAGAAAATCTGTGGCTGCCCCATCTCTGGAAGTGCCCAAGGTCAGGCTGGACGGGGCTTGGAGCAGCCTGGGACAGTGGAAGGTGTCTTTGCCTGGAACAGGGCAATGGGGATTTGGTGGTCTTTGAAGTCCTTTCCAACCCAAACCATTCTGTGATTCTATAATTTTATATTTGGGAAGGAAAAGATCAACAGATTTGGCTTTGCTGTTCCCAGAAATTGGTAGTTTTTCCTTTTTCTGACTCTTTTTTTCCAGCAGTTGCTCTCTGCACATGGAGGACTCGCAGTTCTCCAGTGTTGTGCCACGGAGGAACTGGCTGAAGATACACCCAAAAAAGTGCACTTTGAGTTCCCTTCTGTTGTGCAACATGGAGTGGGAGATCTGCTGAGGAAAGGGAATTTATTAACCTTTGCTCCTGGAGGTGCAGACCTGCAGGATGAGCCTGTTTTCAGTGGTATTTAGGGACTTGCATCGTTGGTCCTGCAGCTGAAGAGAAAACGGATACAGAAACAGGAGGTATGGGCAGGATAATGATTTCCAACCTTCTTCTGAGAAAGATATTTTGAGAATGTTTCCTTACCAAGTACAGACTGTGTATATAGAAAATGGACCATTCATTTTTGCTAAATATATCATTTGAAAAACTGGTGCCTACATGAAGGGAGCAGAGGCTTACGGATAGAGACACTTTTTATTCTGCTTTGAGGAAATAATTCTTTCATTTGCTAAGTATTTCTTTGCCGTAGTAAAGATGTCCAGCACTACTGAACTGCAGTGAATTATACCTGGAATTTCATAAACTGTAGCTGTTGTCAAACTCTCGTTTGTACTTGTTGTACCACTCAATATTTCTCCCATTGATTGCAGCAGCATTTCAGATGAGTCCCCAGGGAAACAGAGCAACTTCCTTTTGTTCAGAAAGTCATCAAAACCCGGCAGCTTATGATCTTTATCAGCAAAATTATTTGCATTTCTTTTGCTGCAGCCCCAGAGAGAGGAAAGGGGGGACAGAGAATGAAGCAGAAGAGGAGTGGAGCTGCTCAGCAGAGGTTCTCAAGCAGAGCCTGAGGTGTATTTATGGTTATAATTTTGCACAGATCACTTGGTGCTCTAACACCGTGCTCCCCATCACAACATAAATCACACTTTAATTTTAACCTTTGCAATTCATCAATAGTTTCAATATCAAATATAATTCGGCACTGACACTATTGGTTCACAGGTAAGTGGAATAAGAATGGAGGAGACTTGGTAATGGATTAGCTGGCCTGTCAACAGAGGCAGAAAGATTCATGTTGTCTTCTCTATGTTTCTATCACATGCACAAAGCTATAAATAATGGCAACAGCTAATCAGACACGAGAAAGATATATGCTGTCATTGAAAATCAGTTATTTCTGCCATCTGAGCTCCACAAATTTAACCATTGAAAAGGAATCCATTTAATAAAACAGCATTTCGCTGCTTGTTTTGCAGGCCATATATATTTAAAGGATTTCTCTTTTAAAGATTTAAAAGAATTATTTCCTTTGGTCATGGTATAGTAGTTCTGTTTATGGAGAAGTGCTTATACAACTCTAGGAAACTAGTGAGGTTTTTAGGAAAAAAAAAGAAATTGGCCACGCAATTATTTTATTTTTCATTGAACATGTTAAGACAGAAATTTGGCTGCTTTTTTTTTTTTTTTTTTCTACAAAATGCAAAATTCCAAGGTTTGTCTTCTGTGAGGTTTCTTAGTCTAAACTGTTCTCTCTGATACTGGAATTTGGAAAAACATCTGAGAAAAAACCCTGAGAGTTCCAAGTTTGCAGCATCTCCCTGAATACTTTCCTCCACTCTTAACTCAGAATTCAATGGGATGAACAGGGCACTAAATCTGCTTTTTGGTGGTGATGATGGTGATGGAACACGGCCCTGCAGAGGCTGATGAAATGGATATTTTGTAGATATTAAGAATGTAACCACAGGTAGCCTGATTTAACCCCAAACTCAGCCCTGCTGCGAGGGACAGAGTGGATCAGATGAGCTGCAAAGGTCCCTTCCTAAATGATTCTGTGTACTGATCTGTGGTGAAAAGTTTCATATTATCTCCTACTTTTTCCTCTCCATTTATCCTAAACCTGTGAGGATTTTTAATCCCATCCAAAGGGAGCACAAATGCCCTTGAAGGCTGTGCTGGGGATGAAAAGTCCTAACTACTCAGAGTTGAATTCTTCCTTGTCCTCATTCATTCTGCTGAATGAATTATTTCCACCTAGAACTACTCATTCAGTGCTCATAACAATCTCCCTGGTACTAAATTTTATCCCCAGAACACTGACACGTGCATTCTGTTCAGTTTATGGTTGGCGGTGTAACGTCAATGCGCTGGGATGGAAAGGGCTGTGACAAATGGTGTGTCTGTGAGGAAACCTCCTTCCCTCTCCTTCCTCTTCCCAGGGCTTCCTGCTGATGCCTGAAGTTTGAGCTTCGATGTATTTCAGGTTCTGTGCTGCCCAGGGGTGCAGCTCTGAGCTCACATTCAGGGTCACTCAGCTCTGCACACAGCAGGGACACAAAACAAATCCTGTTCCTGCTGCACACCAAGGACAACTTTCAGCCCCAAAGCACAAACAAGGGGGGCTGGAGGGAGGAACAAGAAGGATGGGACCTCACAACCTGCAGCTGGAATTGGACAATTCAACCCCAAAATGCAAATGGACCAAAACTGATCAAAGTGTGAGACCTCGTAACCGTTTGTCCATTTTGTGACCATTTTGGGTCCACCTTGGGTGCAGCCCTGGCCAGGTTCCTGTCCTGCCCAAGTGAGACATAATTTTGAAGGCAAAATGTTACAGTGTCATTGCCAATGACTATAACATCAGAGAGCAATGTGGAGCAAAAAGGAGTCTGAATCCAGATGTAATTCCAGGTGAAATGGTCTGCTATCAAATACTCCATCCTCATTTGGGGATTTGAGTGTAAAATATGCAGCAATGATGGGTTTCTCAACCCCAGGCTTTTTTCACATACAGGATGCACCCTACAGACCCTGCTGGCATCTGGAGGGAGGGGAAATCACAGGAACAGGTCAGATTGTGAGGGTGAAATGGTGACAGGACCCAGGGCTCGGGCATGTAGAGCCTGCTGCCTCCTTGTCTTTACAGCAGCCAAATGTGACTGAAATGGACTTTCAGAAAGGGCCTCAGATGTGATTTTTAACCTTCAGTGCTCTCTGGACAAATCACTGCTTATGACAGGCTTCATTACTGCTGGAAGCCTGGCCAGAAGCAGAAGGAGGGAAAGGAGAAGTGCTTTTTATCATTTCTTTGGAGAAACACTGCGCACTCACCACACAAGGCAGTAATTGTACATCACTTTTTTCTGACACCTTATGGAAAAGAGAAAAGGCATTAGAGAGCCAGGTAAAGAGTCTAATCTTGTTGAAACATTCCATTCAAGCTAACAGCTTGTGTTAGAGCAATACCATACTTGGTGCTCAGGGAAGCAGTTTAGTCCGTGACTGGTGTGCCAGAGTTAGACCCTGGAAATCTGAGTGCAGGACCTCCTGCAACACTTTGTGTTGTGATTCCCCCTGGAGGTAATCAAGGATAACCTCATCCATATTCCCTAGTTAGGTACCACAGTGCTCAGTGGGATAGATCTTGGGTAGGGCTTACTGGTACAACACAAATAAAATTGCATTTCAGCACCTGAATTTCAATGTGAAGTATTCTCTTAGCTAAAAAGAGATCAAAATGATCCCCAGAACGTATTCTGAATATTCATGGGCTGCTGGAGGTACTGCAGTGTGAGCAGTCTGCAGGGCTGGGACAGCTGTCAGTTCTGTTGTAAGGTGGTTTGTTGTTCAAAAAAAAACCTTCACTAAAGGCAGGAAAAATGCTGATTGTTCTGGAATGACTCCAGTGCCGACCACTTCATATTGTTCAGCAGTGAGATTACCAACTCCTACACCTCTCTCTTTTGAAAAAGTCACTGAATTCATCTCTGCTTCAAAAGACCAGACCATAAATACCAGTGCCTTGGATGAAGTCAATGCATCATTTCCCTGTCGTGTCCCACAGCATCCAAAGGTTTGGTTTGGAAATGGCTTTGATGGCAATTTCAGCCTCTCAGCTCCAGGGAAGAGGTGTAGATCTTGTCAAGGCATTGAAAAGAAGGAGTAAGAAGTGGTTGGGTGTACCTGAAAGGAGGGTTTATGTGTTCTGTTATTTCTCCTTGACTTGCAATTGCAGCTTTTTAATTGCTTCTCTTTGTTCTTTGGATCACCATTGTTATCTGGAACTGTATTTTTTTTTTGCTTTATCTTGAGATCATCCCTCAAGAATCCCTTTCTCCTTTCCAGCCATGAGCCACCATTCCCTGCTCCTGTCAGGGTGTGTCTTTCCACGGGCCCCATGCTACACAAGTGTCACTGCCCCTGAGCAGTGACAGCAGATATTAACTCCAATCAGGAAAATCCTGGTGGCTCTCAGTATTCTTTAGTTCATTTTCATTAGTGATAACTGTGGAAAGAGCTCTGTGCTAAATTCAAATGGAAAAGACTGCTGCCATGTTCCCCAGCACCTTATCAGCAATCACCACCCAGGCTTGTAAAACATTAAATCACTTGTGAAGGGTGGGAGATTAATAAGAGGTGTTTTAATCTTCTCTTCACTCACTGCAGCACAAACAACACCATGTACAAAGGTGAAGGAAGGGAGGAAAATGAAGGGGGTTTTTTTTCCCCCTGAGCTTCTTGTTAAATCCATCACTCTCTGAAAAGAAACTTCAGCAGTGTCACTGATCCAGCTCAGAAGGGCCCTGGCAGATTCACAGCAGCCACGTGCAGCTTCCTCCTGGAATCCAGCTGCCAGATTGATCAGTGCCAACAGTTTTAATGGGTTCCCCCTGCCAAGCACCCCAAAGCTCAGTCCCTGCAGCATCCAAGGGGCTGCAGAGCAGGACTGAGCAAGCTGAGAGCTCCCACACCAGGATTAACACACAGTTTCACCTCCTGCTCCACAGGAAATGTCTTTGGGCCTTCAAGCAGCCAAAGCTCTGCTCTCTCTGCAGATCAACACAAAGCTCTGCACAGAGACACATTCAAAGCCCTGCTTGGGCTGTGGGAGAGTGGGGTTTAATTATTTCAAGCAGAACATTTCTAATATTTGATTTGTAAGGCTTCTGGCTGTTCAAAAATCTGTTTGGGACCATCCACCCAGTGGTTCCATCTGGTACTGGGAATTTTTAATTTGACTTTGTGAAGGAGAGCTTTGCTGGAGACTTGCTTGGAGGTGAAGGGAGTGTTCATCCAGGTCAATATTCATCCCAGAGCTGGTAAATGGATGCTGAGCACTGCCTGAAGCTGAGCTGAAGCCCTCTGGCCCATCAGCTTGCTGAAGGCTTCACTAAAATTGTCATTTTTGCCCAGTTTCAGTCTCATAATTGCAGTGGTACCAGGACTGACACTCCCACAGAGCTCTGCAGGAGCTGCCAGCAGAGCAGGGAGCCTTGCCCAGGCCTTTGAAAGTAGTAAAACTTCTTTGTTCTTCTCTTGTACTTCTCTCCATCTCCCATCCTTGGTTTTCTGTCTTCCCAGGGCTTCCCAGAGCAGACAATCACTGCCATTAAGACAAAGCACTCGCTTTTCCCGAGATGGTAGAGCTTGTACAGAGAGAAAAAAGGGAGAAAGGGAAAAGGAATGGAATATTTCTCTGCAAAGGGCACCTGTCTTTTACAGAGGATAAAGTGTTGCCAGATGAGCTTAACAACATTATTAATCAATCTGTGGAGACATCTTTCTTATTTTTTTTTTTTTTTTTACTTTGTAGGAAAAATCTTTAGAAGAAAACAATCCAGGCAGAGGAAGAGATATAAACCTCTGCAGAAGCAGACAGGGGGGTGAATTTTCTCCTTGATTTTCTCCAGCCCTACTCTCTCCTGTAGAAATTCCTTAGGGAAAATATACTTTTAAATTTTTACCAAGGTATAGGTTTGTAAGTTTTTTTGTTTAACAGAAGCTGATTATTTTCTTTGAGAGGCTCAACTCACTAGAATTGGAGTAATGTTCATATTTAACTGCCTGTTTGGTCCTGTCAGGATCCTTGATTGAAAAGCATCACCTTTATTGCAGGTGACATCCACACATGGCAGCATTTTCCACGAAGAACACTCAGGGAAGTGTCTGTGCTAATTAATTATTCCTTGCAGGGATTTTCACTCAGCTATTGGGGATTTTTGAGTGCCCATCTGTGGGAAATCAAGGCACAGAAAATTCTCAAGACCTCATGCATGCAGCCCCAAATACAGCAGAGAACACAGGGTTCGACCTGAGACCTTGGAAAAGGCTTCCAAATTTAGAGACCACGAGTAAGAATGTGAGTGGAAGACTTTTCCATAAGAAGTGGCTCTTCCACAGTCTTATTTTCTGCATCTTTAAAGTAGGAAATATGTCACTGAAAGAAAGGCAATGCCACTTAATTAAGAAGAAAATAAGTGTATAAATCCTTGTTGCCCAGGCAGTAAGTAAAAAATATATAAAGTACATTGAAACCACTGAGGGAGGCTGTGAAGGAACATTTGTACACTGCCAAAAGTGTCCATTTCTACTTAATCTGCTATTGAAATGTCCCAGAGAGGCAGTAAAAAAAAAATGAAATTTTGTGTGTTTTTAAATTTCCATATGGTTTATAAATTTTACCAAAATCCCCATGGACTCTTTATTCATTGCTTGTTGTTTGGTTTGACTGTATCTCTTTAGAAAGAGAGTTAATAACTCCATAGAGAAGGGTCTTGTTGAGATTATCATTGAGAGGATGAATATGAAAATGGGGGTAATAAAGTGAGTGCCCATCTTCTCTGCTTATCAGTATTAGAAGCTCTTTCAGAGCTCCCAAAAATCTTTTTTTCATATAATCCGTAAATGGACAATGAGGTTTATTTTCCAACTGTTTAAGAGGGAAGATAGAATCAGCCACTTGCAAATTTCCATATAAACCCATTTTTACATTTTGATTTTTTCCTCTCCCTTCATGAGCTGCTAGAGAATGAAAATGGCCTGGAAGATATCTGTGTTCCTCCTGGCACTGTTGCCATCAGAGATCCTTCACCAATTCCTGCTTCTCATCCTGTTTGTCACTGCCCTTGGTGACCAGAGAGCAAAGATTTCCCAAAAGAAAAGCAAAATCAATAGGAAGTTTATCTGATTCTCACTCTGATTCATTGCCTTCCCATCCTTCCTTCCAATCAGTGAAATTAATGGTTGAGAACCTGAACTGAAGGAAAACCAAACAAGTTTTGTCCTGGAAAAGCTACGAGGCAAAATTGCTGGCAGAGGGCAGGAGAAGGGAGGGTGCACAGAAAAATCTGGAGAGTTCAGGAGCTGGATTAAATCCAGGGGGCTGTGTCTGAAAGCAGAAAAATGCAAGGCATTTCTCTCAAGGGGCAGGGGAAAAAAGGAATAACGAGCAGAAATGAAATACGGGGGAGCAGAACGGAGGGCAGTAATGCAGGAAAGATTCCGAGAGAGACAGCAGGTAACAAATTAAACATAAGTGAAATGTGAGGCTGTTAGGGGAAAATGCCACTGCTGGTTTGGAGTGCACTCTCCAGGAGCAGAGAAAAGGGATAATGCCCATTCCCAAAGCCTGGCTGTGACTGGAACCAGGCCCCTGTGTTCAGAGGGGAGAACCAGCAGGAATTATTGGAGATGGCCAGGCAAGGGGCACCTGCACCTCCCACTGCTAACAGGGGAAAATCCCCAGGGTTTTCCTGTGATTTCTGATGGCCAGAAGGGAATTAAAAGGATGCTGTGATGCCAGGGAGAGTTTGGAGAGGGAAGATTCACTTAGCACCTGGACAAGACTGTGATAAAAGCCTTTTCTGTGGTGTTGTGGCAGTAGCTGACTCTTAAATTCTAAGGAATTCTAAGGAGCTAAGGAACGATGCTCTCCTTGCAGAAGAAGAGTTGTGTGCTCAAAAGGATTCCCAGAAATTCAAGAAGGAGCTGAAGATCAGTTCAGATAGGTGAGATTTTCTGCACTGCCTCAAATTTTCTCTCCTCCTCCACGATTCTCAGCATTGTTTTTGTACCCAGGGAAGATCTGAAATCAACTTTGTGTCAATCAGGAATCCAAAAGGAAGGTTTCATTTTTTGGTGTGAATTCTGTCCTGTTCTGGGAGATTTCAAGTCAGGGAAGTGAAAGATAATTTTAGGTCATTTAAAGAGTCCTTGGTGTGCATCAGAGATGATTCAGTCTGTCAGATAGCTCCAAAAAACCTGCACTGTTTCTGGCACTTCAGATTATTTTCTATTAATATTTTCACCTCAAACACTTCAAAAATATTTCATAACTAGTTAATGGATGTCAGCAACATTAATTGATGCAGAGACTAATTAGTGCAGGTTAATAAGTAACATAAAGTCCCTGACTTAAAACAAATTATTCTTTAAAAAGTTGACTTATTTGTTGTAACAAGAGTGCTAGAAACTTCCTTGCTGTTCTCAGGCATTTAGAAAAAGGAAATCTCAAATCCTCTAAAATATCTTAATTTAAAATCAATCTGATGCCCAAACTGTTCTTACATTTTCTGCTTTAACTTTCCATGGTTTTGGAGATCAGCCTCTTTTCCTTTTATTTCTCCCCACATCATCATCATTCCAAAAATTCAAGGTGCAAGAGTTGGAGGAAAAAAAAAATCTAAGAAAAAAATCTTCCTATCAGTGAGAGGTGAAGGGTCTTAAATATTTCAGTCATATTGGAAGTCACCTTCTAGGCAAGCAACAATAGCTTTGTTAATTAAGACTTGTAATTTTTAAAGACATCCCACTGATAGGATCAGGTTGTGACTCCACTTGGCTCAGATCTCTCAATATATTCCTGGTTGCAGGTTTATAATTATGCTGGAAAATGCAATAACATCCTGGTGCATGATAGATTATGCTGTTCTGTGTTAGAAATTCAATATTCTTCAATAGCACTCATTTTTTACAGCCCTTTGCAAATGGAAGAGGGTGATGAAACCAACAATCTCCTGCTTTTCTCAGCCTTCTTAATTCTTAATGCTTGAGGCAAAATAGTTTTAAAATTACCTTGTAGATGCTTTCTGAAATCCTCTCTCACATTTGTTTTCCGCTCGAATCATACTTTTATTACTGTGAAATAAATAAATACATTCACATTATGCATAGAACTCCCCCATTTCCTTTGAAGTATTTCTTACAGGCAAAAAGGCTTTGATAGGGGATGTCTAAATGTTTACAGATTTTCACCAGAGCTACTCTGGGCTGTTAGCATATTGTTGTCTCATACTGCTGGGTTTGTGCAGGGGTTTTGGTTTGGTTTGTTTAATAAATATTCATTTGTAGGATCACAGAATGGTTTGAAGGGGCTTTAAAGTCCATCTCATTGCAGCCCTGCCACGGGCAGGGACACCTTCCACTGGACCAGGTTACTCCAAGCCCTGTCCAATCCTTGGTGATTTATTTTGGGATGTGAGACAACACTTTTTACCAGAGTAGTTAAATTAGTTTATTCTTCAGCCTGAGGAGTGGTGACATAACAAATCATTAAAGCAGATTTAGTGCATCTGTGACTTGGTGCTCACAGGAGAGGGAAGAAATCTCTGAAAAATCCTTGCTATTCTTCTGGCCAGTGCCTAATTTCACTGTTCATCCACTTGCCCTTGGAGACCCAGTCCATAAATTCCTTGAATTCCTCAAATTCCAGTGTCCAAGGCCAGGCTGGATGTGGCTTGGAACAACCTGGGACAGCAGAAGGTGTCCCCATGGCAGGGCTGGCACTGGATCAGCTTTAATGTCCCTCCCAACCCAAACCATTCCGGGATGCTCTGAATTATTTTCTAGCAGCTGTTCCTATGGAATTCCTTGCCCTGTCCACATGTGAAACTGGAGTGGGTTCACCCCCAGAAACGCACAACAGAGCTGCTGTGAGAACAGGAAAGGGACAGGAAAAGCCAGTAGTGTCCTGGTTTAGGGCAAATTTGGGAGGAAACCTCCAGAGGGGTTCCTCTGAAAAGCAAAACCCAAACAGCCCCTCCCTACAGCCGGTCTGGGAAAAAACTTCCTCAGAGAAAAGTGGAAAAAACTATTTATTTAACAAACAAGGTGCCCACAAACACAAAAAAATGAATATTATGAAACAAGAAAACCTCTCCCCACTCTGAAGAGAGATGGCAAACTGAGGCAGTCCTTGCCATGGGTGCAGCTCAGCTCACTCAGTCTCTCACCAGCCCCACTCCCTCCGCAGGGCCAGGCCCCACAGGCCGCAGGTGCCAGCCCTCGCTGCTCCTCTGGGTTTGTCAGTCCAGAGCAGATTTAAACAGTCCCAAGGAAAAGGAAAAAAACCCAAAAAACATTCCAGGGAACTTCTCCGCCTCAGCTAGCTCAAACTAACTAAAAGCACAGGAGATCTCTGTCCCACCGCTGTCCGTGCCTCAGACCAGCGCCGCAGCCAGGCCGTGTGGGAGTCAGGCAGTTTTCTCAAAACAAACTGTGCTGCTTCTTTCTCCCCCTTCGCTCCCAGAACCATTTTAAAGGTACAGAACTCAACATACAGCACAACCAGAACAGACAATTGGGGATATAAGCGTCATAAAGTCACTCTAGGACAGGCAGGCAGGGAAGTTTGGATCTGCAACATCTCCTGCAAAACGGGAAGAGCTCTGCCTGAACCAAACCCCAGATTTCTGATGGGCCACCACTGCCTGGGCAGCTTCAGGCAGACTTGATTATCTCCCCACTGCCCTGTGGGAGGCTTTGCAGGGCGTTTTATTATCTTTTCTTGCAGGGTTTCCCTTGGGTTTGATGGGGATTAAATCAGCTCCTTGCTGTTTCCCTTTGTGGTTTGAGTCAGGACCAGGCTGGGCTTGCACCCCACTGGCTCCATGCACCCCCTTCCCTTAACATCTTCTCAATAATGGAGCTCCACTTGGACACTCAATTTTAAATCAAAATAAATAACAACCCCTCAGCTGTCCCTTTCGGAAGGAATCTCTCATTAATATCTGTTCTTATGCAGGAGATGTTTGCTCCAGAAAGACAGCTGACATTTAAAATTCAATCAATTATAATCTCACTTCAGATTTTGTTCTAACAGAACCGAGCACGGGCAGTGTGGAATGGTTGAATTATAAAGCAATTAGGAGTAATAGCTGCTTTAGGTCATAATATTGTTAAATAAAATTAAGCTTTGAATTAATTGTTTCAGATGTTTCGAACTGACAACCGTTTCGAGTCAGATTTCAACAGGTTTTCAGCTCAAATTTTACCCATTAAGAACAGGCTTTTTTCACATAGGAAGAACAGCTGGTTTTATCTGAGTGTTTTACCTGTGATTCACTGGATTCTTTTGCATTTTTTACAGAAAAAATTATTCTGACTGAATAAGTAAGAAAGACCCAGCATAATGTCAAATACATAATAGTAAAATTATGTGACATGAAGTGAGAATCACTTAAATTAAGAAATAAACTAAATTATTATAATGCAATTGCATTCAAAAATTAATTTAGAAACAAAGCCTGACTGTTGAATTTTGAAAATTGACCTGCATTTGTGAAGAGCAGGGAACTGCTCCAGATTATTTTGTGTATCTGAGACAGGATCCTCTTGGACAGAAGCTCTGAGAGAAACTGGGATTTCTTTCCTTTTTTTTTTTTTTTTTCAATAGCCAGGACACACAAAGCAACCAGGGTGTTTCATTAAATGCTGCATCTTTAAAAAACGGTGCTTGTGCATCCTGACTGCCTTCCCAGCCATCTCTTGGGAGCAAAGAAATAAGAGAAGGAGATAAGAACATTAAATTGAATGAGTCCTGTAGTTAAAGTTTTGTAAACTCCCTTCCTTTCCAGGTTGTTACGAGCTCCAGAGAGTGTTACCACCTAGATGAAGGCAAGACAGCTTTTACTGGAAATCACTGGTTTTCCTTTCCACAAAAATGTTTATTCCTTCCCCAAAAATGTTCTGATTTCTTCCCCAAATGTCAATAGACTTTTCAACTTGTTGATTTCTTTTTTAACTCGTTTTTGATTACCAATTAAACGCAATTTTTATTGTTTTCCCCCCTCTCCCCGGCAAAGCTCACTTTTACCAGTTCCCCAGAAGAGTTAAGATTTTTTTTCCTCCTTTTTTTTTTAGTACTTTATCTTCTATGCTTCTTTTAGAGCTGATAAACCTGAAGTGGGGTAGAACAACCGAGCTCAGTCACAATTTGAACTCAGGGTAATTATCATGATTAAACAAGATGATGATGATGATGATGATGATGATGATGATCAGAAGAAGAAGAAGAAGAAGAAGAAGAAGAAGAAGAAGAAGAATAGGAAGAGGAAGAAGAAGGAAGAGGAAGAAGGGGAAGAAGAAGAAGAAGAACTAAAAAGTAATAAAAGTAATAATAATAATAATAATAATAGTAATAATAGTAATAATAATTGAATTTGGCAGCCCCTTTGCCTTACACTGTAGGGACATTTCCATAGCATTGGATATAATCCCACTGAAGTCCTGCTGGAGCTCTTTGAATAAGTCACAATAACACTGGGCAAATGTCTTGGAAGTGTTTGACAACCAATTGAATTATGATTTTAGCACTCAGTCTCCCCAGCTTAAAACCTGGAGCATCAACCTCTCTGGGAGATGATGAAGGCGTTTTAAAGCCTCTCCCTGTGACCTTGGAAGAACAATCCTGTGCTTCTGCACCTCCAGAATTCCTGGGGACTCTCAGGATGCTTTTGGAGGGCAGTTCTGACTGCTGGCACAAATAATCGCTGCCACCGGCTGCCAGGGGTGTGTGACCTCCTCAGGTCGCGCCACAGCAGGTGGCACCTGCAGGAAAGCTCTTCAGGAGGGAAATTGCATAATGAGGGGAAGGGGAGGGGAGAGAACAAAGTTTGCATAATTACACCGGGGGAGAACAAGCGGCTCATCGGGGTGAGAGGCAGGATTTGGGCTTCAGCCAAACTGCAGCCCGGGAGGCTGTGGTGCTCTGGGAGGTTGCGTCTCCTCTCTGGAAGGTCATCCCTCCTTTCTTTGATGTTCTTTTGCAGCCCTGCCCGAGGAGGATGGGCAACCACATCCAGCTGCAGTGGGATGCAGTGTAGCCCTGGTTCGTGCCTGGTTTTCTGAAACTCTTCTCCCAGGAAATTTTCTGTAAACAAGAGACACGTTTTTGTCACTGTAACTTTGTTTACATTCCTTTCCCTAGGAGGGACTTCTTGCTGTCCCTCTGCTCTGACCAATGTGATTGAAGAAGTTTGTCTTTGTTTCACCATATTCACCAATCGAGTTGTTCTGTGTAGAACAGCATAATAAAAGGGAGACATCCCCAGAAATAAATACAGTCGTTTTCAGCCTTCTGAAGTGGGAGTCTGTGTCGCTGTGGTGTACAACAGCGTCAGTGCAGCACCTGGAAAAGCTGCCCCGGGTTGGTGGGGCTCCCTCCTCTCTCCCCACCCGTGTGTAACTCATGGAAAAATCTCTGGGAGCAACGTTGAGACTGAGTTGGAGAGATTGAAGCTGAAGGATTCTTTTACACAGGAAAGAGGTATTAAAAAAAAAAAAAAAAAAAAAAAGGTAAAATGGCCATAGGGTTACCCTTCTCCAGCTTTTTGTCTTTCCTCCTGAAATGACTGACTGATGTTTCTTGCCATGTCTGAGGTTCCTGTTGATAAATACAAATTTGCATCTGCCTCTGAATAGATCTGGAACATTTCCTCTTAGACACTCGCTAAGTGAGGGACTCTCACCATTTTTAGGATGAGGGGAAGGCTTGTCTTGCCTGTAATAAATGATATGCAGGCTGCAGGCAGACACTAAAATATGTGCAAGGCATTGGACATGTCTTGTCCAATTTGTGTTAAAATTTAGAGACAAAAGCTACCTGGGCAGAGCCTGCGCTGGGCCAGGCTTTAGATGGACTTTTTAAAGCCTTGCTGGAAGCAGGATTTAACAGAGCACAGATTTCACATAAAGTATTGATCTCACATCTTTGTAACTTGGAGTTTTACTATCTTTAATCAGCCTAAAGCCCATGTAGTTATTTTTCTTCTCTGATTTGACAAGCAGGCTAACATTAAGGTAGAAGTGTTATTAATACTGCGAGATGAGCTGAGTGTTCTGCATGCCATGGGAGGGAAAGGTGGCCAGAAAAAATGGAAAGGTGAAATTATGGGAACTGCAAGTACACTTTATTGTGATGGCTGCAGCAAAGAAAATCCAGGGAGCAGCTGAAATTGTTCAGGGTGTGTATTATCCAGAAACAAATCTCAGGCACTCAGCTGTTGCCACTTGCACAAAATAGGTGATAAAGTGAAATATGAAGAGCCACAGAGCCATCAGCCTGCTGTCCAAAGCCCAGAACGTGGCTTTCACCAAAGTAAATGGCCCAATATATTAATGGGGTATAGTCAGCCAAAGGAACCAGTGGACTTTCAGTCAGGTTCTCCAGTCACTTTTATGTGAGGAGTGAAATAGTGTTTTCAAAAGTTTGAAAGAGACATATCTTGGCAATCCCTGGAAATGGCTTCTCTGCTAAGCTGGGCTGTGATTTATATGAATTAGTATCAGTCTGGCTCGGCTGTGAAATTAAATACTTCTAGTCCCAATATGTTCAGGTAACTTTTATTCTTAATTTTCTTTTGATAGGTGTAGTGAGTACATTTAAAAGTGGAACAGTCATTCGAATTTTTCACAGAAAATACAACTATGGATTTTTCTCTCCCTTAGTCCTTGGTGCTTTTTTTTCCCTCCCTTTTTATGTAATAAAAGCTGACTTCTTCCTCTCTCCATCAAACCTGCTGTATCCCTGCCTTCCTGAGGAACTGGGCCAGTCCTGCTCTTCCACTCCTGAGTATTCCAAGATTCTTGGAGAAGGAAAAATTCCAACTGATATATTTTTAATAACAACTTCTAGTCAGTTTATCATCTGGATGGGGGAGGGTTTGGGGTGGTGGCTTTTTTGCCTTTTTTTGGTTTTTGTGGGGTTTTGTTTGTTTGTTTTGGGGTTTGGTAGGGTTTTGTTTGTTTGTTTGTTTTGTTTTTGTTTTTCTTGTTATTGTGGTTGGTTTGAAGGGGGGGTTTAGGAGGGGATTCAGTGAAGAAACAACTGACACTATTAGGAAATAATGAATTCTCTGTGAGGATAAAATGGGCCATTTCTCAATAGTCTAATAATGTACAAACCCACTACTGTAGATTCCTCAGAGCAAGGAAATATAACTGAAATTGTGTCTCTGTAGCACATTGCAGAGACCCAGAGCTGTGGTGCAGGGGTTCTGTTCACCAGCAGGGTTTGATTTAGCAGCTGGAAGGTTTTAAAAGTGAGCAGGATGAATTTTGTGTTGGTGGGGGATGTATCAGGGTGTTTTATCATTAGTTCTGACTCTCACTGCCATATCCATAACTTTTGTGACTGTAAGAGAAAGCAGCAGTAAAACCACCTGGGTTTGGCACTAAAATAATCTGAGACAAAACAATCAGAGAGCAGCACCCCTCCAATTCTTCACAGAACTATGGTTTTAATATCAATTTTTTCAAACAAATGTCACATCAATGTCACGTCTCTCCAGGTGATCAACTCTGATGTTCTGAGATACTCAGATTTCCCAAACCTGGAGTGGGTAAAAGCTTCCCAAGTCCTTGAAGGAATGATCCCCTTTTGTGGAAGAGCACTCACCAAGTTCAGGTTGTATCTTCCATTTATATTTTATTTCAGTTGTGGATGCAGTGCAAGGGTTTTCCATGTAGTTTTTCAGGCAGTGTTTTCAAAGCCAGACATCACTATAGATAGTTTGGGGTTTATTACCTTTTAAACTAAACTTTATGTATAAATCAGGAGAGTTGGGGGAGAATCACCTTTAGCCAAATCTGACCAAAGCTACACTTCAATCCTTTTGCTAATTTGGATGACAAAATGCAGGGCACGAGGAAAGTGCAAGAAGTCAGGGATTTGTCCTCTTGCCCCACGGCAGGATCAGAGATATTTCCTGAGATATTTCTGAGGAATTTTTGTTGAATCTCAACATTGGGATCTCTGTGCATTTTACAGAGGAGAGGCTCCTCCAGCACCTCCCTTACAGTGCAACAAAGAGCTGCTGCTATTAACACTGCAACAATCTCCTGGCTTCACAAACCTCCCATCAGCTCCAGAGCTGACCTTTTGGAGCTGTACAGGACACCCAAAAACGTAGCTGGCATTGCAATATTCCTAATAAAAATCTTCAGGATATGTTTTCTATAAATACCCCCCTCCCCATCACCAGGAGTATTTCCACTCATTTTTTGCAAGTCCTGGGAGACCTGTGCAATACATTAGTGCGAAATGAACTGATGGGCTGCATTTTTCATCCGTCTGAAATGCAACAGAAGCTTTTTATATGGTGAAGCCACTGATGCCAACAGGGTGCAATGGATTGGAGGTCACCTCATGAATCACTGCTGGTCCTTCCTCCAAGGGTTTGGCAGCCTTGGAAAGGTTTCCTTGCAGAAATTGTGCTTTTTTGTGAGATCTCAGCGCTGGGGAACATAAATAATCATGTGTCAGGCTCCCAACACCTCCCCCCCCAGAACCCACAGCTGTTTGGACACTGTGGAAGAGCACAATTTATAAGGATCCATCAGCTCTGGTTGGGCACACAGGTGTGTACTGGACTCCCATTCTGTGTCTGCCCAATTTGGCAGCTTCAGGCTGGAGTGAGGGACCCGTGAGGAAGCACCTGGAAGAGCTGTCTGGTAAATGGGGTAATTTGTTACCCAGCAGAGAGAGGGGAGAGGGAGGTTTATGGTGCAGGCTTCCATCAATAAGTGCTCGGGTTTCAATCACAAGTGCATCGCTTTTTTATTTCTCCACATAAAGTGATAATGAAGAATGATGACCTCATGTCTAGACCTAAGCTTTTAACTTTGTTGCAGCTCTGGGGGCTTTAATGTTTTTCAAAAAGCAATCAATCAAGTGCCAAAACCTGTCTGGCTAATTACCTCTGAGACTTTCGAAGACTCTCCACTCTTTTCTCCCAGAAATGTAGTATTTATAAATTGCTTTGTGAAAGCACAAACCAGGTTATGGCCTCTTCTCCTCTCCACCTTGCTTTGCTTCTGCTCTGTGCTTAATGGAAGTGCTAATGTTGTGAATCTCAGCTTCTGACAGTGTTTCTGTCTGAGATCACCACCCCTGCTTCCTCCTGGGAAAAACCCATATTTGTCTCATGAGGGGAGAATATCTCAGTTGGGAGTATTTGGGGGAGGAAATCTAAGAAGTGCACCTGATGAACACCCAGCCACCCAGAGGTTTAGTGTCACCCAGAGCCAGTGAGATACACAGCAAAAGGGGTTATTCGACTAAATTTGAAATTGCATTTCACTCTTTATGAACCCAGAGGTATTTCAAATAGAATAATACATAATCAAGGTAAACAAAGGAGAGGAAAAAAGGAAACAGAAAAAAAAGCAGAAATGGATTTCTGGAAGTCTGGAAGTTGTTTCCTGTTTCAAGCAGGGCAAACCTCAGTCCTACACTGGGGACAACACCAAGGCTTCCTTTGCCAGTCCATTCCAGTTCTTGATCGCTGCTCCAGTGAAGAGATTTTTCTTCTGTCTCTCTCTACCTGCTCAATATGTGTCTGCAACTGGGCAGCACAGACCAGCAGTGCAAAGTTCTCAGTAAGAGGTAAAAGTGAGCTGAACAAGATGCTGGGTTTGGTCCAGGTGCTTGAATTGTTCTTTTTTTTTTTTTTTCCTTCTTTCTCTAATCCCTTTAAACACTTTTACATCAGCGAGACAATATTTGCAAACGTCCCAACCCCAGATGGCAAGGAAGTAGGGAATAAATAATCTTTAAGGTCCCTTCCAACCCAAGCCATTTTATTAAATGCTTCTGTTTTGATCAAAATAAGAATATATAATTAAAAAAAAAAAAGAAGAAAAAAAAAAGGAGTAAGTTTTCTGTAAGCATTGCTTTTGGTGAAACAGATTGAATGTCAAACCCAACATTTCATTCTTGAAGTGATGCTCACACTTGTGAAAACCCAGCCAGTAGCACCAGTTATGAGAAACTCAGAGAAATAATCTACATAGGAAGGAACAAAGCTATGATCTCTGAGTTCCCTGCCAAACAGAAAAATAATTTGAAATTTCAGGATATTTGTACAAGAAAGCAACCCATCCATTTTTGTAGAGCAGCTGTTTTTCCTGGTTGGGTTTTAAAAGTTCAGCTGTGAACTCCTGGGCTGTACAACTGCATCACCTTCATGTAAAGCACAGGGATGTTCACTGCACGGAGCTCTTCGGGCTGGATTTTTGTCTAATCTCTCAGAGACTGAACATTAAACAGGTCATAGGAAAATTCAGATTCAGAGGGACCCAAGGAGGGTTATTTAGTCCAAAGTCTCGCTTAGAATAATTAGTGTGCACATTTTCTTGTCAGTCTGCACATAAATGGGAACATTTGAATATTTTTGCTTCGTATTTTTCTCAAACTCAAAGACTGTACTGCCCGAACACTTCTGAAATAATGGGTGTTAAAACAGCCCTGAGCTTTTTAATTAATACATTTAATATGTGTGATGCTTTTTTGCGTCAATGAAACTTCAAATGATGAAGAGTTTGAAGTTTGTCATTAATTTAAATACAATGAAGTAAACTCATGGTTTGTAATCACACGAACTAATTTTTTCTCCCAATAAACTGAAGTATAACTCCAATATTCTTGGAGCATCAACAAAATCAGGGAATGATTGCAACTGGCATTTATAACAAGCACTAGTTATGGTTGATGTATGAGATAATTATAATGCTTTGCAGGAAAATCCAATAAATCCCAGAACAGTTACTCTGTAAAACCTATTTTTATGGAAATTAGGGTGTGAATATCGCATCTATTACAGCAAGAGGCTGCACAGGCAACTCTTGACAGCCTCAATCTGCAGCAGTGTCCACTCCTGAAAGGTAATTGTTCCTGAAGTTTTGCACGGAGGAAATAACTGTCTTCCACTTCCTGAAATGAAGGGCTTAATATTAAAATATGAAAATCCTCATAATTTGCACAGTTTGATGAACTTCTAAAGAGACACAGCTGCTCTGACAGAGAGGTTGGGAGCCTGAACAAATAGTGGGGGATGCAGTTTAATATTTTGGCAATAAATAATGCACCAAGATTTGGAGTTAAACTCCTGATGTGTGGAGCATCCCAGGAGAAACCAAGGTTTGCAGGGATATTTGTGTTAGATATGGGTTTTACTGAATAACAAACTTTCATTCTTTTTATTCTAAAGTTAAATTGAAAATTCCCCCCTTTGATATGTTATTTTTTTTATTTGGCTTTTTTTGTTTGTTTGGTTTTGGTTTGGTTTGGTTTGGTTTGTTGTTGTTGGTTGGGTATTTTTGTTTGGTTTTGTGGGTTTGTGGTTTTGTTTGTATCTTTGGTTTTTTCTTTTCTTGCTCGGTTTTTGTTTCATTGGTTTGGTTTTTTTTTGTTTGGTTTTGGGGTTTTGTTTGGGGTTTTTGGGGGGTTTTTTGTTTGGGTTTTTTTTTGGTTGGTTGGTTGTTGTTTGTTATTTTTTTTAAGAGTTTCATAAACTGGAGTTACTCCTGGTTTACACAGCCCAAGGATGGAAACCTTGTTCTCAGCCTTCCATCTACAGTCCTTTAACTTTTATGGATATGAACAGCAGGAGACAGAACATCCTCCAGAGAGCTGACAGACAATTGTGAGAATAACCTGTGATTCCTAATCTTGCTTTTAAAGTGTTTCTTGAATGCTTCAGCTCCTTTTTTTTTTTTTTTTTTTTTGCCTCTTCAAGTTTTCATCTCTGAAAGATGATAGAAAGTTATTAATATGACTTCATGCTTGTCTGAGCTCCCCAAGGACAAGCTTTCAGGATTAGATATCCAAGATAGGCATCCATAATCCATTTTGCATCAGCTGGGACTGCATTTGCACATTTGCAGGAGTTATCTCCAGCAGGTTACTCGATGCTGATGCCAGATTCCAAACACTGTAGCAAATGGCTCTGGAAAACATCCTAGTTCTCAAAAAAGTCACATAAACACGAGCTTCACCTTGGAGAAAGGGTTCCTCTGAAAGCCACAGAGTTAGGGAACTGCTCAGGGACTGCCTGGAGTCAGAGTTGACTTGGAAACTCAGAGGCAGATGATGTCAATTAGGGAAGTCTCAGTCTTGGGAATGGTCAGTGAGCTGCTCTTTTAGCTACAAATTATGATTTTTATCACCAATATGTTTGGGGCTCTAAAGTAAAGATGAGTAGAAAGCACGCTGCCAGGAAGACCTGGCAGCCAGAACAACTTCTTTCAGTAGATGTGCCACTAGAAACAAGCTTCACCTCCACTTTCCACAGATATTTCAGTTTGATCCCAGTTATTCAGCTTGCAATTTGTATTCTTCTTTAAAAAAAAAAAAAATCTTTAATTCAGTCATCTCAGAATATTTCTCACACTGCTGACTCAGATGCCCTCTGTCTCTGCCACACAACAAAGCTTTGGTCCTAACAAAGAAATAGAATAATTAAAAATAACGTGGAATTTTAATAAATCTGTATATGAGATCCTCAATTTCTGACTTGGTGAAGCTGACACAAAACCTCCTTCAGGTCTGGAAGGCATTGATTCCCTTTGAGTCATTCTCTGAGCCTTTTGTTAGAGCTCCTCTTCTCTACCTGCTTCCTTGAGAAAAGCCTTTTCCCTGTAGAATAAAGAATTTCCAAATGAGAAGAGATGTGAATCTTTGAGGAGCCAAGTGACTAGCACATGGAAAGAAGATAATGGGATATATTTTATCTGGATTGAGAAGCATCTGCCAAGTACATCTCAGAGGAGCTGTCTGTTAAGAAGAGTTTAGAGTAGATTGTTTACCCCATTTAATATCAGCAGAAACTCTGTTTTTGCATTGATTTCCTCTATCTTTACTTTCAGCTGGGAAAGCACAGAAAGGTTTTAGAGAGAAACAAGAAAGTATTACGGAGTTGTGAGCAACTGGAGGAAAAATTAGACGTGGATTTTACTGCATCAAATTCTTTGCTGTCCTGTGTTTATATCTCCTGGTACTTCTCCTACACAGCGTCTAAAGAGAAGGATTAGGGTCCAGATACAAACCCTGCTGTGACTTCAGGGAGTTCTTTTCTCAGTAAGTTTGAAATCCAGCCCATGGATAAAGCACATGGCTTTATCCAAGAAGAGAAATTCAGACCCAGACTTCATTTTGGGTTTGGGTGGGATTTTCATTTCTTTGGGTCAGTTGTGAGGTTTTTGGCTGATAGCCCAGATCCCCAGTTTGAACATCTATTATGGGACAGATCAATCAAATTAGTCACAAGCTGAACCACCTTGATAAACTGAGGGTTTAGATGATAGCAGGAACTCCTGAGAGAAATGTGAGAAGAAATGAAAGCATTCCAAAGAGCAATATCCTGGTGTTAGCCTAACATCTGCATGGAAAATGCTCATGAGAGCCTGGCAAAATGAACTGTGTTTCTTCCAGTTTTATTTCTTCATTTAGAGTTTTAATTTATTGCAATTCAAAGGGTTTAACTGTTTTCTTTTCCTGAAGAACCTTTTTCAAAGTTCACAGAAGCACTACAGAATGAAAGCAGGTTGGTGGGTGCCATGGCATACATTATCTCAAAGATATTATTTTAGCATGAAGAGCTTTTAAAACTTAATCAGCTCACCAGCACGCATTCCTAATTGATCTCTTTCTCTAGGACTGCTACATTTTCCTGACCTTTTAATAACTGATGGCTTTAGAGAAAAGACTGTTCACAGAGCTTCTTAAAAGTCAAAAGAAGATCTGAGGTATATTTGCAAGACATACCTAAAGCAAGTGGTGGCCTTGGCAAGTTCTGATTTCCTTGTTCTTCCCACGTGCTGCAGTAACTCCTGCAAGACCAGAAGATGGAGATTGGGATCAGCTGGATCCTTCTGTGCTTCAGGAACCTCTCTTGGGAGATGTCAGTCACCTACTGGGACCTCTACACGTAAGTCTGAGGTTTTTACTTTAAATACTTCTAAAGAGAAAATAAGCTCAGTGCTTATTCTGAGTTCAGGTATCTGTGGCTGCTAAACGGGAAAAAAATAAATGATAAAGTGTTTCTCCTGACCAGTAACATCTCAGGGTGCCCAGAGCAGCTGTGGCTGTCCCTGGATCCCTGGCAGTGTCCAAGGCCAGGCTGGACAGGGCTTGGAGCAGCCTGGGACAGTGGAAGGTGTCCCTGCCCATGGCAGGGGTGGAATGGGATGAGCTTTAATGTCCCTTCCAACCCAAACCATTCTATGGATCTACGATTCCACGTC
The DNA here is from genome assembly GCA_017589585.1 of Phylloscopus whistleri. Lineage (NCBI taxonomy): Eukaryota > Metazoa > Chordata > Aves > Passeriformes > Phylloscopidae > Phylloscopus > Phylloscopus whistleri. Next base: position 1,880,764 of record JADMLD010000042.1, on the reverse strand, counting down.
CCACCCAACCTGGAAAACCCTACCTGTCCTCTCAAAGCTTCTCCCCTGCATTTCCTCTGAGGATTTTGGATTGCTGTGACATTAACCACACACAATGAATTTATTCTGCTGTTGAAATACGCTCACAATGCTGGAGTCATTTATTTTGACAACACAGCCATCACAAAACAACAGGGCGTGTAAATTCCCTGCTCCAAGGGCAGCTGGGATTGAGTGTTTGACTTCCCCTCTGGAAATGGAGCTGAATAAAACACCCAAAATGTGACAGTTTTATCAGCTTAAGTGAAGAAGTGGTTCTAGGAGTACTGAGAACACAATGAGAGGTTTCAGGACGAGCCCTTTAGAAACTGCTGAACAAATTAAGTCAATAAACGTAGTTCAGTATTAAATTGTTTGGTTCACCTTTGCCCAAGCACTCTACATAAGTGAGATTTGTGCACTTGAAGCCCAACAAGAAAAACAATTCCACTTCTGTCCCCAGTTTCCAGTTCCTTGGTGTACACAATCCTCTGGGATGGCCTTGGAGGAAGAGATCCAAATTCAGACCCATGGTGCAGAGTAAAACTTTAATTTCTTAGGGATGCACTAAAACTTTGGGGCATTTGTGGCAGTGAGGAAAAAACGAGACCCTCATGCAAAAAATTTGGCTGCTTAGATCCCAGGTGGTGATTGGTTTGTCCATGAAACTCCCACAGAAATTCTTCTTTTTCCTGATGGATTTCAGGCCCGTTCACTCTGCAAAGCCTCTGCCAGTTGATGCCTTGAGACAGAGTCAGATTCACCAGTTACTTCACTTGAAAAAAACCCCGTTAAGTTGTTGAGGAGCCTTCAAAAATGAAGTCCAAAACTTTTAAAAGCCAGTTTTTTCCCCAAACCCCAGTGCATAAAAGGCCTTAGGCGTTAAAGACTGGTGATGGTTCCACCAAAGCCGAGTTGTGTTTTCCCCGTGCATCAAATAGCATCGCTAATTATTTCATTTGGAAAGGACCTCCTTTTGATGAGATTTCCTCAGAACAAAAGTTTCCTTAAGTATCATCATTTGTATACATAATACATCTTAGGAGGAATGTCAGCTCACAAAGTGATGGAGGCAACTTCAGCTTCACCCACTCATTATGCAGGAGCAGAGAGTGGGAGAGGCTGAGAAATGAAACGGAATTGGAAATCACTCCCCAACTCCGGCCTAGATTTTGTGATTTACAACACAAAAAACCCTTTCCTGGTGCGTCTGTGCATTGTGTGGTGTCCACTTTGATACTCTTCCCTCTCTGAAGGCACAAAATCTCCTCTTCCTTCCATTGAAGTCCAGGGCAAAACTTCTGCTGGTTCAGTGGGAGAACAAAGCCCACGATTCCCTCTCCCCCACGGAAACACACAGGGATTATTTGCCATATTGGCAGTTCAAAAGCATTGTTCAGAAGACAGACTATTCAGATTTTTTGAAGTGAAAAGTTTTCAAGAGAGTTCAGTCATGAATTATATAACTGAGGAAATTGTCTATGGAAAGCTAATTTTGAATCGCTAAAGAATTTTAATTCCTTTTTTTTTTCCTTTATTTTTTGTGAGTGGCCAAATGTTCATGGGTTTGTACGAATTTATTTTTAGCTCTTCTTTCCCTTCTGACCTGGCTGACCACTGGTCTGGTAAAGATTTGCAGCATTTTTCATGTCACCAAAAAAAAAAGACAATTTCTTCTCAAATTTATGTGTTGGTAGCAAGGACAAGCTTATGGAGTTTTCAGTTTTGTCATGAAGTCCTTGTGGGAAATTCTGTGGAAATCTGCGCTTTTAAAACCAGGCTGCCTTCATTTGACTATTTAATTTCAAATATCTGTGTGTATAATTTCTTTCCTTTTAAATCTCTGTACATCACACTGGGAGTTAGGTTGTGACAGCAACGGAGATTTGCTCACTTTTTCTGATTTAGGCATCAGTCGTGTCATACATCAGACCACTGAAAAAGGAAAAAGATGGAATTTCTCCTGGAGTTAACTCACTGATGTTGTATCTATAACTCTTATTCACTTCAGGTTTTTTATTCAGAAGTTTCCCATTTGTTTAATATTTATACTTGATCAATCTCTGACATCGTAGACCATAACCAACTCGATTTGCAGACACGAACTGTCTCTCTCCCCTCAAACATCCTCTCTGATCTTTCATTATTCAGCCCCATAAAAAATAAATGTTAGGATTGCAGAGTAAATAATTTGTGACTATAAAAATAAATAAATAACTGCTTTCAGCAATCTTGCCTCTAATCAAAAAATCCATTTTAGTCGAAGTAGGGTTGATTAAATTCATTTAACACAAAAGGGCAGATGCTCGAAGGATTTAATACTGTTCACGCAGAAACGACTTGAATATTGCAAGCAATAATTGGATAAAGAAACTTCAGATGTTCTACACTTCTGAAAGGTCATTAAGAGAGAAGTAATCCACAGGCAGTGGGCAGGAACTGCTGCAGGTCACATCCTGACCCCCGAGGGGAATCAGGCTTCAGAAACAACTTCTTGTTTCCTTTGCTTGGCCACGGGGCACAAATTCACAAAATGAGCAGGACAAATTCCCCTCTCTGTGCTATCAACAAAAAGCAATGTAAAGAGTGGAGAAAAAATTATGTTTCCAGTTGGTTTGAAGGAAGAGGGATTTTTTTCCTTCCTTTTTAATTCAGCTCTGTTGCTTTATCCCATTTTAACTTTTCCCTGCTAAGATTATCTCATTGAAGAAATTAAAAGCCTACCTTTCATTTGATTATGATAAAGGTATAGAATATCTGAACAGTCATACTATGGAAAAAAATCCATTTGCTGGTGTAAATTTGTATGATTCAGAGCAAGTTTTACTTTTTTTTAATTGACTTCCCTTCTGACAACTCTGTAGTCAGAAAATGATGCAAATTTCATTTATAAGCATCGATCAAAATTTTAAACTTTCATTTTGAATTAAAATCTCCAAAACCAGAAATTTCAGGTTGAATATTCTGAATGAGACCCACTAAATGCAGAAAGGGATGAATAAGAGGCTGATAACTTTTCTAATGATCTTTGCAGGATAAGACTGTGGTCAGAAAATATTTATAATTGTAACAGTGCATTCTTGCCTTAACTTCTGCAAACCTTGGTGCTAAATTACTTCCTGCTGAGTTTTTTCTGAGAACCACTTGAGTTCATACATGACCTGAATCTTTTTCCACCTGCCAGCCTTATATGTTTTATCTGTTATATTTCCTATCTTTATATGGAGTCTGATAAGCCAAATTACTGTAAATGAAGAAAAATCAGAAGTTCAGCACATTAACAGTTTAAAGGGCTCAACCAGATAAAGGAAGAACGAAAATTAATCCAAACCAATAGGCAGACATTTTCTTGATTATTAATGAAAGACCTTATTTTCCTAATTGAGCATCTGGCTTTTCCAAAGAAAAATGTCAGATGAAGCAAATAAGGGAGGGGTTGAAAGTGATCTTTGTCACTGCACCACACAGAGCAGGTGCTCGGGCTCTGTTTTGATATTCTTGATTTCAACACCCACCAGCAGCTTCTGTCAGATGGCTTGTTGGGGATATTTGGGGTATTTCCCTTCGGTTTTCACCTTCTCCTCAGGGTTAGAAACGTGTTTCTGGGAGGAGCAGCTTGTAAGATAAAAAGAGCAGCTCGAGAAATCTTTGAGGAGCCACTGGGTCCTCTGTGGCAGATGTCAAACACATCAGTGACGGCTGAAGAGCAAATCTGTGCTCTGACAACAGGAATGAGCCAAGGCTCAGCAGGTTACCTGCAACAGCTTAATTATTTTATAGCACTTCTATTTTCACAGTGTGGGGGTGGATGTAACTCTGAAGGAGAAGGAAAGAAGCTCCATCCAGGCCCCCATGTGCTGCTGGGAGCTCATCAACAGGCAGGCAGCAGCAGCAGTAGTTGTTCATGTGGCTCACGTGTCCGTGCTACGCCGGGTTCAATTTATTGTAATGGAGTCAGAAATATTTTACTGAACAGAGTTTTAAAAATGCAATTGCGTGACAGAAAGCAAATTTAATCACGAGAAGCAGCAGCTCAAGAACCCTTTGCAGTTTCAAACAGAGCAATGAGACAGAAAAGGCTGTCAATTTGATCTTTATTACAGTAAGGGTTTGTAACAGGGCTCACACTCGCGAGTGTTTCCTTGAATTAGCAGGTTTTCCATAGCATCCAGAACCTGGCTGAAATAAAAGTATGTTCTGCAAAGAAGTCTAAAATAAAGTGTTGAAATGTCTTTTCAACAACAAAAAGAAGTTTTAATGCACTCTTCCCTTTGTACCCCAACAAATGCAGTGCCTCTGCTTGGGAGACGGAGGAGTAGATTCAGCTCTTCCTTGATTTCCACTTTGCTCTTTCAAACAACAGAACCCTGCTTGCATTCCATTGGGATGCAGATGAGACATCTCTAGGACATGAGGAAGATGATAAAACTCTTTGTGGGGGTGTCACCTCTCAGATTTTGTGATGTGCTGCTGCCTGGGCCCGCCTGGCATTGCTGACCTGAGCAGGCAAAAGAGAATCTCATTATTTGCCCTTAATTGCTCAATTAAGTATGAGGTTGTTTTGTACGGCCAGAGTGGCAGAAAGAAGCCAGAATATGAAGACAGCTCATTCCTTGGAAGTGTCCAAGGTCAGGTTGGATGGGGCTGGGAGCAGCCTGGGACAGTGGAAGGTGTCCCCGCCCACGGCAGGGTGGGGTGGGATGAACTTTAAGGTCCCTTCCCACCCAAACCATTCCACAACCCTGAGATTCTGTGATCTTGGCTTTATAAAAGTGCCAAGTGCTCTTCTTATCCATCTCCAGCTTTAGTCCTGTTTGCACAACTCAGCTCACTCTTTGGATTTATTTTAAAGCAGACAAAGCAAAGCATTTTTTTCAGTTCCTTTTTTCCCAAGCACTTTAATCTCGTTTACATGAGAACCATTTGAATGTGCAGACAAATAAACCTTGAAAGAAGACTCATACATCTCTGTGTGTCTTTCAAGTTCCGTTGATGCCAAACTTCAATAACAAAATCTGGAGTAACACTCAGTGTAGAATGAATGCTGGTATTCTCATGCAAATTTCAAGCTGATTAGCATTAGTGGTTTTAATAATATTAATGGCAACTATATTAAATAAAGTGGTGTGGTTATCTGTGTTCTGTGCAGAAGTTCCTTCCTTGGTTTTGATTGTAATTTTGTGTGAATTGAGAGTGCTGTCAGATTCCCCCACAGCAGACACTTGGACAGATCCTCTCCTTACCCCTGCAATATTTTCCAGTACGATTTCTGAGAGAAACAGCCTCAAAAAATCCCTCCCTGGCACAGACTGTGTAGAACAGCTGTATAAATTCAAGGTGAATATTTTATCATTAATTTCATTCTTGATCTGTCTTTAACTTTTAGTTTGATGTAAATGTTTCAAAGCACTAAGGAGCAAGTTGCATGATTTATTTTGTGCTTCTGGGAGATTCAATATAAAATTTTAGGAGACAACATTTGTTACTAGTGAAGTACAGCTTGGAAACATCTGCTTTTTATCATTTTTATCCCCCTTTATCACCTTGATCAATTTTCTTATTAGACAGCAAACATAAGAATGAACTTGATTCCAAGTTCTGACATAAAAATGGTCAATGATTGACAGCCTTAATGCCTCCATTGTGAAATAAACATTCTGGGTTGTTTATCATTTTATTGCATATAGGAAGAAATTAATCACTGCACGAAGCAACAGGAGAAAAGTCTGAGTTTCATCCTTGAGCTCTGAGTAACAAATTGTTTTAACCAGATTAATAATAATTATGAGTCATGGCATGAGCCTGAGAGTTTCATGTCACCCTTTCATCACGTGTGGGTTGTTAAACTGACTCAGTTTGCCCTGGTTCATTATTTATCCTGCAAGGACAACACCAACCAGGCTGAGCAATGAAAGGAGAGAACTTCAGCTCATTTCTGCTCTGTTCTGTCTTCCAGCCAACATTTCAACTGCTCTTTTTAACAGCAAGAATCTTCTGCTTTCTTCAAAGCAAAATTTGTCTATGGTTCCAAATACAGTCAGTCAACCCCAGCTTAAATGGGTTAAACAACAGGAGTGTGACCCAATTAAACATTTAAATGAAATATTTTTGGGAGAGAGTCTGAGGAACGGTAGAGGAGATAATCAGATTTATGTCTGAGCATGAAAAAAATGGCAAAAATTACTAATCACCTCATCTGTAAAGCAAATATTAACAGCAGTGAAACAATGAGTCAGCCAGGTGAATGAGAGGTGGTGGGTAGGGGAGTAACTAACAGAGACAAAACTTTATTAATTCAAGTCTCTAGGCATTTAAATAGCTTTGTAAGTAGAAGGGAAAATGAATTAAGACCTGCAAACAGTCATGACATGTAACTCCATTCAAACTGAGAATGGGGTGAGTGAATCAGATGTTCTGCGGGGGGGGGAAAAAGAAGAGGCAAAAGTTCAACACTAAATAGGCAAAAATAAAGTAGAAAATTAATGGTTTTCAGCTTCATGAGTATTTCCATCAGAGATCTCTTTTGCAGCTTCTCTCAGTCTCTATCTAATGGCTTCATCACAAAAGAATAATCTTCCCCTTTTCTTAGTTTTCTGCTTCATTTACTGATCATCTCCAACGAGGCAAGCTGTGAAAAAACTGAGCATGGAACTATAAATTTGAACATTCTGGGGAAAATTTTCAGAGCAGGAGTGGCACATTTGTTCTTGAAATTAAAATTCTTCCTTGAGCATAGCCCCATAGGTACTTTTGTCTTAGATGTAACAGAGTTTTTAACAGAGGATTTTTTTTTTTTTAATCTGCTGTCTTAAAATACTTAATGTATTTAATGTAGACTGCCTAAATACAGAATCTGTTACATTAAAAGGTGCCAGAGATACTGAGGAATCTTTGTATGGCACTTATTTCACATATAACCAGATTTCCAGATAATGCATACACAGAAATATATTTTCATAATATAATATATTTTAAAATAGATGCTCATTATAAAATATTTAGCTTAAAATATGTCCAGTATAGTATTATATGTATTATAGTGTGAAATTGGAAAGTATAAATATAAATACAAATGTATATTTCTATTTTATATATATATATATATATATATATATATATGAAAAACCCATAGTATAGAATATTAAACAAATTTAAAAAAAGAAACTATTTATATGAATAGTTACTATTTAGATGAATAGTTCCCCTGCCCAGGAATATGTTTCATATATTCCATATTTTGGAAAGGCTTGGGAGAGCTTTTATACCACAGACCACGCTGAAGCTGAAGGAATATCCATTTCCCTTTTGCTCCTGATACTCACAATTGGCTGAAAAATACAGTTTGCAGTACATTTATTTTCTTCTTAGGGCTGATCTTTAAACTCTATTTCTAGGAATAGATTGGCCCAGCCTGGGTTTGAACCACTTTAATTAATTCTAGGAGGAAGAGAAAATCTCTTCTGGAAAGCCAAACTGCCTGGGAAAGCAATTCTAAAAGCCTGAAAAAATCCAGAGTGTGAATATCGAGATTTTTTGCATTCTAAGTGATATAATTTCGTGAGAGTCTGAGATGGCAAACACTGATGGTCCAGTTCTGCTCCCTTTTTTCTGACAGATCAGCCCATTCCAGCCAGCAGGACAATTCCACACGAGCTGAGTAAGTAGGACAGAAAAGGCCCTGAGTGGCTCCATGAATAAACAGATTTAAAAAGTAGTTGCTGAGAGTCCAGGAGAAGTGGGCCAAGAGAAATCCCATATTTCCAGCTAGAAATGTGCCAGACCCTGAGCTCAGAGGTCTGGAAATTCTCTCACCACACATGCTTAAAAAAACATCCTGCATTTTTCACGAAATCTTAATTTATTTATGGCTGAGCTCAACGCCAGACTCCCTCTCCCCAAGTTTGCTCCACTGAGCAGTCCCATGCAGGTATAGGAAGAAAAAAATTAAAGGAAAATAAATATTTAAATATGCTTATTTTAATTATCATTAAGATTATTTTACATGTTTGTGTTTAAAGTTCTAGAAGAAATAGCCCTGAAAAACTGGACTGACATTGCTGTGGGTGCTTGATGAAGTAGTTGGTGTAAACGAAATTAATTTGGGGAAAAAATGTACATTGGATGAGAACTTGGGATTTGTTCAAAGTTATGATTAAAAAAAAAAAAAAAAACAAAAACACACACCCACAAAAAAAACCAAAACAAAAAAAACAGAGGAGATACTGAAAAATGTTTCACATGAATATGTTTTCAGGCCTTGGAGTTCAACCACTGAAGTGTGGTTTTAGCAGGTTTTGGGTTTGTTTTTAAATTGGGCTGGCTTTTGATCCCAGGTCATGTTTGTGAATAATCAGAAGGGAAAAATGGTTTCCATCAGACAAGGGACATCAGCCTCCTCTTCCCATGGGAATAAGGAAAGGAGCTATTTGAGCCCTGGTGGGGATGGCTGGGCATTACTCGGATTTTCAAACAGCTCCTTCTACACTGCATTAACCCCCATCCATCTCCTGAAAAAATAATGGCAGCTGCTGGAGGAACAGTGCTGCTTCCCTCTCTGCTTTGTGTTTTCCTCCCTGAATATTCTTCCTTTAGGTCGTTCACATATTCAGCAAATACCACAAGCTTCAAGAAGTTTTGGTTCAGAAGGATTTCTTTTTCTGAGCTTAGAAACACAAGGATAAAGTCTAGCTTTTTATTATTTTTTTTAAAAATAAACCTATTTTCTTTAGAAGTGTAGTTGGGTTTCCTAAGATATTAACCCCTCTTTGGTAGTTTTATAGGACAGAACTTAATATCAGGATGGCTGCTCAGAGTTTGAGAGGGAAAAGAAGGCAACATCCTTTTGGACATGGGGAAACCTTTTGGGAAAGCCCGGGAAATGAAAACCATTGATCCCATTTGTCTGGGATTAATAGCCCAGTGAGGAGCTGCTGTTTTGGGCTGACTTTCTGACCACTGGGACAATATTTTTCCATCGAAGATGAACATTCAGCCACAGGCTGAAGTCTCCCGCTGCATTTCCTGACGCTGGTCTGCAGACAAACACTTTATTTTTAAGCCAATCGCACTTTAATGACAGCAAGGGCTGATTCTAATCTCGTTCCTACAATTGCACTTGCATTTGGATTTGCATTGCCATTTGCAATTGCATTTCTTTCGGTGGCCTGCCAGGAAAAAAATCTATGGCTGCAGTCTGTGGCTGTGGCACTCGCAAACAATCCACTGTGAATAATTCACTTGGTGAGCCCCGAGGCTCTTCCTCAACACGGAACCATCGTGGGTAGATTATAATTTCCCTGAAGGTATTCACCACTAGGCTGGGCTTTGGTGAGTCCCTTTCCTCTGTGGATTAGCTGTCAGCGATTAACTGCATGTCTAATCCTGGATATTTAGCATTTAAGGGGTGTTAATTTGTGGTGAAAGGCTTTTACTGAGTGCTCCTTTCTGTGCAGGTCTCTGAGCTGGAAGAGGGTGTCAAAGGGAGAAAAGTTTATTAAAGAAATCCAAGACTTTGTGAATTAGGAAGGTGGTGGGGGTTTTTTTGTTTGTTGGTTTGGTTTGGGTTTTTTTTTGGTTTGGGTGGTTTTTTTTGGTTGTGGTTGTTTTTTATTTTGGTTTTGGTTTTGGTTTGGTTTGGTTTGGTTTGGTTTGGTTTTTTTCTTTCTTTTTTTTTTTTTTTTTCACCTGCTATTCCAAATATTCTTTTAGAATACCAAATTAAGGTGCTCCTCTGACAATCTTTACCCACAGTAGTGTGGCTATGTTGAAGTCACACACCTCCCTTGGCACCTCCCTCTGTGGTCAAGCTTTGCTCAGTCCTAACAGAAATAGTTGTCAGTCATTGCATTGTATCTCATTATCCGGTGTTAACATTTAAAATTCTATGCCAAAAGTAGTTTGGGTTTATCTTTCACTCGGGATTTAGCAGAATTCTGGTCAACCCGTGAATTCTCTGAATTCTCTCCTGATAGAACAGCTTAGGTTTCTCAGATATTGTGAAACAAATGATGCCTTTTGAAGGGTTTGGTGCTGTTGTCTACATCTCTTCTATTCCCTGGCTGAAGATTGCATACATGTATTTTCCCTCGTTTGTATTTTCTCTGGTTGTACTCTGTTATTGCTTTCCTTCTGCATGAAAATTCGGTGAAATCGCTGAAAATTTTCCAGAAAGGGAAGTTCTGGGGAACAAAAGGGTCACAATTTCTGAAGCGAAGGCTCCGCTGCAGAACAGCCGTGATCTCTGTCGCGATCTGCTCCATCTCTTTCCTGCCTGGGTGGGTGCGGGTTTGGTTTTTTCCCTTTGTGTTTCCTGACTCATAGAGCCTTTGATGAAGTGTGGAGAGAGAAAAGGAGTGAGGGCACAGACCAACCATTAAAGCTGTGCTTTAGGGTGATGAGATCCAGGTTCTTCCCGAGGAAATATGTCCTGAGCCAAGCAGGAGGGGCAGGAGCAGCCACCCACAACATCCCACACACAGACCCCGGCTGGGGAAAGGCTTCCTGAGACCCATGAGCTGGGGGCTGTGCTGAGAAACCAGACTGAGAGCACCCTGCTTAATTCCTCTGGCTACATCAACCCTTTTTTGGCTCTTTTGCAGCTCATTTAACCAATTTCCATTGTTATTTACCCCAGTCCAATAGCAAGGTAACAATGGGGTTGTTAATTGAAGAAACAATTCTTCTTTGGCTGAAGAATCTCCAAACTCCTAGAAAATAACATAATCTTCTAATATAAGAATAACATACAAGCAAATGTAATAATATATAATTTTACATGATTATGTCTAAAAACCGTGTACATTCTGTATTTTGCTAAATCTTTTACTTTAAAGTTAAAAATGCTTCATATTATTGCACATATCTATCTACCTACCGATAGGACAAGAAGGTAAAGGAATTTCTTCTAAACTGAAAACTCAAAAGAAAGTATCTGCAGGGTAAAGCTCCACCATCCTGATTCCAGAAAAAAAAAAAAAAAGATAGGCTGGAATATTTATAAATTCTTCACGGACACTACAGAACAGAGTTATTCTGCAGAGACCAAGGGCTAAATGGGGAAAGGTGAAAGGAGATGGAAGACACTTTAATTGAATGTAGGTCTGTCAAAATTCTTCCTCAAATGTTGGATGAAAAATGACTGCCTAAACCTCTTAATTAATCAGCTCTGGAACAAAAAAACAGCGTGTCAGGCACAATTTCAGTTTTTATAGTGCTAGATGTGCTTGAGTTAATTGTGAATTTATTGCCCAAATAAACCTGAAAGGGAGACGAACTGGAAATAATCCATGTGTAGGAGAACAAGAGGTGACAATTAAAGTCCTCTTAATGCAGGTCTGTGTTTCTTGGGGGTGTGCAGCACCCGTTGAAGCCACACTGATCACAGAAGGAAAATACAATCCAGAAAATACCTTCGGATTGCATTAACACTGTGCAGTGGATCAAAGGCTTTCTGGGAGCAAATTCCTTGCTTTTGATGAAGTTCCACCACAGACAGGTTCAGCTCAGAGTGTTTAATTTCCATGGCAAGTATTGAGCTGGGGAAGGGTGTTTAAGCTCATAATTGGCACACCAATGTATGGCAGAGAGGTAAATATGCCATTAATTAGGAGCTAAATATTGACACACGGCGAGATTAAATTATATCAAAACAGTCAATGTAACTTGCTTAATGCACTATTAAGTATCCAAATATTGTGTGTATGGAATTGTAATTATATACTTGGATTCTGTACTGATTATGTGACAAGAGAAAATAAGATTTTCCCCAACATTTGAGGCTGACCTGTCTTTACCTTGGCGGGAGTCAATGATAAAATGGAACTGAGCAGGATTTTGTGTTGTCCTGGTTAATAAGGCTCATAACAGGAATTTTTACAGCATGTGCAGATGTTCCTGGAAGTGTAACCCCACCAAAAGAAACCTCTGAGAGAGGTGGGAAGGCAGACTGTAATTTTTCACACAAGATCCAGACCTTCACAAGAGACATGAGACTTTGCAGCACCCTGAGGACTTGAGGGATGCTCAAAAGCTGAGAAAACAGAAGGGAATATGAATTATTAGTGCATGTCATTGGTTCTCCTGATTTGCATTGAGTTTCCAGAATTATTCCAACTTCAGAGCCATCAGCACTAAAAAAATGTATTGATTTCAATCCCTACCTCAGCTTCAGATTCATGGAAAGCTGAAAAAATATGTGTGGGTTTTTTTAAATTATATTTTTAAATGTGAATGCTTTAATAGGCAGAAAAACAACCACAGATTTTGACATACGGGTTTTTCTTTTGTGGTTTTGGAGGATTGTTCTGCTGTGTTTGTTTGTTTGTTTGTTTGTTTTCTTTTGTATTTGTTTTGTTTTGTTTTGTTCATTTGTTTTTCATTATGTGCTTGGGGATTTTTCGTGTGTGGAGGATTTTTTATGTTGCTTTCTTTGGGGGATTTTTGTGGTTTTGTTTTGTTTTGGTTTTTTTCCTGTTTGTTTGGTTGGTTGGTTTTCCTGGGAAACACTAATGAGGCAATGCAAAGCTTTTCTTTTTCAGGGATCTCAAACTTTGGCTCTCGTTCAGGGTATATTCTGCTCCCAGCAGCTGAAGAGTTGTGCCATTAGGGCATAAATATGTATAGGTTGTTGGTATAATCACATTAGTGGCTCAAGTTGTGCCCATGGAGCTGCAGCAACAAAAAAATCCTTGTAATTTAAACACATTTTTATAGTGATAACTGTTATCGTGGATACCAAAGCAATACTCTGTTAAAATCTCTCTCTGTGCCATTATCATAGCCACAGGTCTGTGCAAACATGGGCCTTGAAATACCTTTTAATAACTACTTTAAAACACTTCCACTTACAGATGATGATTATGCACGTAAAATAAATAATTGGTCGTGCGTGCATGCGAAGATGAAAATAATTAGGATAAATAAAATAACTTACACAACCAGGTTAGACATAAGATTATGGCTGGTCCATTAAAGTCTGTGAATATCTGCCCATTGACTTCAATTAGCTCTGAATTAGGCACTTAAACAGCAGGCAGCAAATGGAATATTCTATTTGATTATCCTGGTCAATGAGCAATGAATGCATAAAAATAACTGTCCACAGATCCCCACGGGATCGGCCTCTCGAAACTAAGCCAAAGAACTGCAACTTTTCACAACGCTATTCTTACTTATTTTTTTTCTGCCCAAAGCATTCTGGGTGTTTCAGAGGTAAAGAGGAACCAGTTTCTGTGTCTGTGGTGAATTTCGTGCAGTTTCAAGGTTGCAGAAGAACACGGAGCTGCAAGAGCACGGTATTATGGGAAATTCATTTTAAGGAGATTTTTTTTGGTCGTTTCAAGTCATTTTATTCCCCAAAAAGGCCAGAAGATGTGTTGGATTCTCAGGAATACAGCCAACTCCTGGTTCAAATGGAAGGGAAGGTGTAGGGACTGAAGGCCAACCCTGCAGGGAGTCACCAGCAGCTCAAGGAGATGGCAGGTGTGTGGCCCCAGTGCTGCCCATGAAGGGAAACTGTTAAGTTTTATCTTCTTTTTGTCAGTTGGGATTAAATGCTCAAGACAATATTTCTTGTTTGGACTCAGATGTTCATTAATTCTTATCTATATGACAGTCTCACAGGCTGAGAGTGCTACAGCACTTCTAGCTAACTAAAAAATGGCCCCTATCTCTCTCTCTTCAAGGCCTTTTAAGGATAAACTGTCCAATTAAGAAATGAAACCTAGATTATTTTCACTTTTAACCCAATAACCAACCGCCTGTGGCCTGCAATGAGGACTTTTCTACCCAATTACGAAACACCACCCAGAGCCATGGAGAAGAAGGTGAAAAAGAAGGACTCAGGCTCTGCCCTAAAATCTCCGTCTTGCTCTATATACATTACTGTATTCTAAACCTTTAAACTCTGAGTTTTGCACCCTGTGCTATCACACACTTCCATTCAAACTCCACACCCACAATCCCAGTGCTGTCACTCAATTTTGAGAGCCTCCTCCACGGCCTCAGGTGAAATGCAGGGTTTGCCTGGGGGTCAGTGCCTGGCAGCACAGAAAGCCTGAAATCCTCAGTGCCCAGGGCTCCCACAGAAACCCAACAGAGCTCAGCACAAACAATGTCTAATGGGCTGAGACAGGCAAGGGTTGGGTAATAAATGCAGCAATCCACCAAATTTTCTAAAAGTGGGGCTATGGTTAATGGAGGGATTCCGAAATCTTATGAGTTTGGTCGTAGATCCCCTCCAGTGCCAACCATGGCCAAGGTGACCTCTTGTGCAGGTCCCTGAGTGGCCACTCCACTGTGCCCAGGGCCAGTGGTGGCTGCCAAGACATCAATTCACCCAGATTTCCCCCTGCTGCTGCCCCAGGACAGCCCTCCACAACAAAACAGGAACCTTCAGGCTGATTGATGGAAAGGCTCTCCCTCTGTCCACTGGGGTTCTTGTCCTGCATCTCTTCTCAGACTAATTCTTTGCTAATTTCTCTGCCTCTTACCCTCCTCTGAAGTGGTTTGGTATTTATCCCTTGCTTTACCAAGCAGCTTGGACACCTCTGGGGCCGAAAAATACGACCAATCACTTTGTGCTGCTTTCTGCAGGTCTCTAGAAGGAGGGAAAATATTAATTGCTGCAAGCAAACCATATTTTTTTTGGCCTTGCTTAATCCAAAGTTGATCCAAACCGTAAATTTTTGCACATGGTTTAGAGAAATATGTCTTTGAGGCCAGCTGGAAGGAGCAATGTTGGAGAACCTCTCTGTTTTCCACTTCTGAGTATATCAGAGAGTATCAGACATGGCTCCCAAGGAACTTTTGCAACTAAATAAAAAAGAAAAGAATCTCAGCTATCATTCACCAAATCAGCCTTAAATCTAATTTCACCAAAGGCAAATGTACAACATGGTAATTAATTTGCAAGAGAAACGTGCTCACTAAAATTGAAGATATTGCACAGCCTTTTGACAGAATTGCAAGAACAAATGAGCCATCATTTGCTACATCTCAAATATTAAGCACAAAACACTGAGAACTGGACAGTTTTAAATTAGGTTATGCCTTAAAGGCTGTAGTATGGGAAATTACAAACTAATAAGTTTGGGGGTGTTATTAATTTTTGTTATTATTGCTAAGGTAACGAGTAAATTGAAAGTTGGAGGTCAACACAAGGTGAGTTGGCCTCCGGGAGGGATGAGCTGAAAGAGTTTTCAAAAGCTCTGAGGCGGAACTGCCTCTGGGTGACAATGCCAAAAGCAAATAAATGTGTATTTTGAGCCTTGGTCTCCCCAAAAGCCACCTCAAACCCACAAACAAGGAGGGCTGAGCTTGGGGAGCAGGAGGGAAGGGTTTTGCCTCTTTCAGCTGTGTTGGCCTGAGCCACTGCATTGAGTAAGGGATCCTCTGAGTAGAGAATGAGTAGATAAAGGAGTGAAAACGGGGTGAGGAACAGCAATCACAGTCTGACCTGAGCCAGCAGCTGCCAGGTCTGAGGAGTGGTGGGGCAGCTGCAGCAAACTCTCATGGATGGCTCCTACAATAACAATTTACATATTGATTAAAACCCATAATTTAAATTGCCTCAGGTTCGCTCGGAGCTGTTAGACTGATACCTGGCAGCCTCTTAACTGGAGATGGGGGAAAATTACTTGTACTGTCAATAGCTGTTTACCTATATTAAAATAATTAGCAATCAGAGTCTACTCCACTGCCTCGCACACAGGGAGTCTAATTAACTTTCTCCTTCGGATTTATACATCCACCAGCAAATAGATGGAAAGCCATCCCATGTCCTCTGTCATGGGAATGTGCCTGCCTTTATTTTGGAGAGGCAAATGCTGGTTCAAACAAGGACAGGCTTTATGTCAGGGATTTTTCATTGTATCTGTTCAGGGCTTTGTCTCCTTCCCCAACACAGAGCCCCTCTCTCCACACGCTGCACTGAGTGATGCAATGCAGAGACAAAGTGTTAATTTCCATTAAAAATTTAAAAGACACAAAGCTATTTTCACCTGGGGAAGCTGCTGCTTCTGCTGCTGCTGCTGATTCATCTGCATCCCTGCCCAGCTTAGGCAGCCCTATCTCTCAAGCCATTACAAATTACCAGGGAACCATCCCTCAGTTCAAATTCCAGCAGCAGGAGCTGCAGATTGCTTCACAAAAGGATGAAGTCCAGCGCTCGTCTTTTGCTACTTAATAAATCACTGCAATGAAGTAGCACAGCTCTCCTGTCATCTGCAGGTGATTGTCAGAGGTTCAAGTGCTCTTGGCCACCATTTAGACCTCAAACATTATCTTAGTCTGCAAATACATCGGCGTGGCTGTGCCTTCCTGTGGTGGGAGGCTTCCAACCAATTCTGCAGCAGTTTGAGGGCTTTAGGGGGGACCTGTGCCCTCCTGCAGACAGCAGAGCCAGGGTTACAGGTGGGACAAGACTGAGAGTGAGAAAATGTGAGTGTGAAATGGTCATAGAATCATCACAGAGGGCTGGAATGGTTTGGGTTGGAAGGGACATCAAGGATCACCTGGTTCACACCTTCCACTGGGCCAGGTTGCTCCAGGTCCTCTCCTGGTACAGTCTTGCACCTGGCCAGAGTGGGATGAGCCCCCTGAAGATGTATCAAGTCTGAGTTTTGACCTGCAGCTTCTCAGAGTGGCTTAATAATAGCGAGGCAACTTCTCTGGACATGCTTTGTAAAAAGAAAAGGTTTTAATAATGACAAAAATAACAAACGGTATCAAACAAAAGAAATTAAAGTAGAACACAAGGCAGAGAAGACTTGCACCGCTAAGACAGTCCAAAAAAAGCAACTGAGCAGTTCTGTGCAGGCTTTTAACTACTGAATGGCCCAGGTGGGCTTTTTGGCACCTTGCCCAATGAAACTGGCAACAGGTTTTGAGGGACACTGCCAAAGCCCAGCCCATGACTCTGTGCTGGCACTGGGCCAATGCCCATGAAGAGGGCACAGAACTTTCTAGTTTGGCCTCCTTATGTGTTCAAAGGTAAACTGAAACTCTTTTCCTTGTATAGAATCATTTGCTTGGGTGTGGAAATGCATTCCTACGCTCTCCAGCCTGACCTGGACCTTTGTTGCAGAACCATCTACACTGGACACTCCTCTTTTGGAACGCAAAGAGGTGCTCACAGTAAAATATTTTAAGCCAGGCTTTATTTTGAGTGGCTGTGGACCTCAGGCTGTGCCTCCTAATGATGTCACGTGGTGCTGCAAAGGCAACAAATCACAGAGAAAACCTTGGTTTCCTCTGCCTCCCAACACACAAATTCCATTTCCTGGCACCTTTTCCCTCACGGAGACACCAAGATTTTTCTGATGGCATTGAATTAATACTCAAATAGATTTAATAATGCTGCTTTTCACTGAGAAATTTAATCATCTCTTTACATATTAATCTTAATAATGGCCACATGAACAAAAGGAGCAGAGGGAAGAGGATGATGAGAGGCAGCTCAAGATGGTGCAGGAGCTTGGGATGCACTGATAGAGCAGCATTTACATCTTTTATTGTTTCTTTTTAAGAAAAATGTGACTTAACTCTAGAAATCCAGACTCTTCCCATGTTTTTCTGTTGGGCACAGCACCCTCCATTGGGTTAGGCAATAAAGGCAGCAGATAAATTCCATGGAAACAGGTAGCCTGGAGGGACCTGGTCCATGAGGAATTACAGATTCCCTGACACAATAAAAAATAAGGCCATGAACAAATATGGGACAAAAGGGAAGGTAAAAATCAAATGTGGAAAGAAAAAACTCCATAGAGAATAAAAATGGAAGAGCTTTAATTGTCTTAATTGGGAAAGCTCATGATAAATGGTGATAAATATAGTACTCATCATGATTACCATGAGTAATGTCTGAAAAACAGATAAATTGCTAAAAACATCTGACAGGTGACATCAAATCCATTGGAGAGATACCATTTCCTTAATCAGGAACAGGAGAAACAAAGCAAAACAGTGAATTTACGTTCCGGGCCTGAGCCCTGAGACATTCTCGTGCAGTTATAAATAGGCTGCCTAAACAGGGTGGTTTGTGGGACTGGTAATTCCAGCTGACATGAGGGATTGTGGAAGGGCAGGAGGAAAAAGCTGTCTGTGTGCTGCTTGTTAGAGTAACAGCTTGTGACTGCTCTCAGAAACAATTCTCCCAAAGACCCCGTGTCCCTCAGTCACAGGGAGGACTCGGTGGATTTGTGGCACTTTGGGCAGTGCCATCCCTGCTTACAGACACTGGGGAGTAAATATCAATCCCCTGTCAGAACAAATTGCAGTGGAAAGGGCCCAAGAGTGAGGATGAGATAACACCTACTGCAGACAATGTGTGGTGATTTTAAAAAATATGCAAATATAAATTAATAAAAAATTAATTCAAACTTGTTTTATAAAGCTTGTTCTTCAAAATGGTAGAACTCAGGTGTTTTAACTTGCTCTTGAGGGAAGATAAAGATTTTATTGTGAGCTGTACCAACCCAGAACTGAGCAAATCCTCCCTAACTCCATTAGCACAACCACCCAAATTAATAATTAGCTCTGGCTAATAGCAGAGAGTTGCACAGATTTGGGTTGTCTGGATGCACAGGCCAAGCCCTGTGGGAACACACCCCACACCCAGGTACAGCAGACAAACTTTCCCAGGGAAATGGAGCACTTTGTACCTTTATTTAACAGATTAGTGAAGCTGTAACGTCCTTCAGCATCTACAATTTATTTCTGTAGGTGGATGCCTTCCTTACACTGATTTATAGGAATAAAGCACTTGTCACTACGGATTTATAGACCTCTTTCCTAATTTTAGTCTGTGTTTACATATTCCCCAGCCATGCAGCTTGCAGGGGCTGCTGTAGTTCACAAATTGAATAAATAGGAGAATAATGCTACTGAGAATCATGGAGTTTTACTTTTGACTCACATCATATTTTAATTTCAGTTGTTTTCCTGTGGAAATGCTGCTGCTGGGAAGAGAGTGAGGGGGAAGCCCAGGAAAAATCCAGGCTGTTGATTTCAGCTCTATATACATTCCTAGCCATGAAGGCACTAAGTAAATATATTTTATTAATAAACTAACAGTTGTGTGTGTACTTATACATAATTTATTTTTTAAAATTTTCAGAAAAATTCAGAAGTTACTATTATTTAAAAACATGGAAAGGAACATGTAGGAGTTTTGCCTCAAGAGGCCAGGAAAGCTGAGGAATTGATGCCCTGGCCCTTGGTACATCATCTCTGGGATCAACTGTGGGATCAGCTGTGCCTGGCCCTGGGGAGCCTTGAAAAGTGGGAAGTGGGATACAGGTCAGGAGACCTTGTGGAGCTGATTGAGCAGAAGAGAAGCCAGAGGGAAAGCAAATGTTGCTGAGGAGAGGTGCTGGAGGAGCAGAGGTGGAGGGATGGAGCATCCTCTGCTCTGGGGTTCTGACAGAAGGTTAATGGAGATAAAGCTTTGTACTGAGACAGGGAAAACATGGATTAATATGGCTCTGAAAAGCCCCTGGAGAATGAAAACACAGCTCCAGCTATTTCCTCAGAGCCTGTGGTTTGTATCTCTTCATGTTTCTTACAAACCCTCCTCCAAACCTCTGTTTCCTTTATCCCCTTACTTGCTGTGGGCATGGCCAAGCTGCTCCTTCTGATTTACTTGCCACTAATTTTCAGGGAGTTGAAAACCAAAATCTGATAAAGAAGTTCTTCATAATGACCAGCTTGAGCACCTGAGGATTTTTTAAGATAAATTCTGTTGTGTTGTTTGGATGAGCTCTGAGTGGGCAGAGCTACAAGTGGGTGTAACTAATCAGAGTTTAACAAGCACTTGATGCATCCCAGGGAAATTTGCTGGAACATCTAACCCAGATTAGCACAGGGCTGACCTGTCTCCTAAAAACAGCCTAAATTGGGCTGTGCTGGGAGATGTCCCAGGAGGCTGGAGTTTACACTTGGGAATTTCATGACTTCTCTAGGCAGTGGGAGTAAATGTCAGCTTGTTGAATTCCCACCCTGATATTGAAATAGAGAACTCCTGCCCCCAAAAAATTAATGTGAGAGGGAGCCAGGGAGATCAGGCACAGGGGGAGACAACAAAATTGCCCTCTTCTGATAGGAACAATTTACAGCAGAATGGGTGGTAGGAATCTGAGAGAGCAGTGGCACGAGTGGGGCTCAGAGACACCAAATCCACGCTGCAAAGTGCTTTGGAAAAATAATGCAAATATTCCCCCAAAGTCCTTGTTTACCACACACATGAGAGTAGTGGAAAAAGCAGTTTCTCTCCAGAGCTTCAGCCTCAACTGCATTCTGGTGTGGGGGTGATTTTCTCGTTGTAACAAATTAAATAAGGAGAGGATTTGGGGGTGTCGAGAGAAGGCAGAGCTCAGGAAAAAGAAGACATGAAAAACCTGGAAAAACAAAAGGAGGAAAGTGTCTTCCTCTGCTTTTTTCTTTGTACCGAAGCCCACAGATGAGGCTGGAATCTGGATTTCGGGTGCTGACCATGCACAAGTATGCTCAAGTATGTACCACATCCCCTGGCCATTGATGAGAAGAAATAATTCACATTTTTGCCTCCCTTTGACCACATTAATTGCCAAGTACTCTTGGTCAGGTATAGAAACCATTTGAGGGAGAAGAGAAACAGATTATGCATGTCTTTCTCTACTATGCACTTTCTTCAACTGCTGAAATCAACTTTTGTTTTCCTTATCAGCAAGGATCCTCATGCCTATAATGACAGCAAGAGAAATAGAAGAAATGGGAAAAGATTAGAAATAGGAAAAGATTAGAAATAGAGAAATCTTATGAAAACACTTGGAGAGTTGCTTGCTGATTCATGTGCCAACAATTGGTGTCTGAAATGGAGCTAATTAACATTCTCATTATGATAATCACCTTCAACATTTCCCTTTATTTTCCCGGGCTCTTCCCTTAACTGTCTGTCTCTGAGATAAGAAAATTATTATCAGTGTATCAGCCCAGATACATTTCAGGGGATGAATGGCAAGAATTAATTCGGGTCTATCTGAGGAGAGTACAATTAGGAAGCCTTCATGATGAGACTAAATCTCCAGATTATTGGATCAGATATCCTCATTTCAGACTGCTCTGAGAGCCCAACACTCCATTCACTTCCCCAAATGCACTAAGAAATAATCACCACTGTGAGGGAGGAAGGGGAGGAAAACCACCTGGTCCGACACAAAGCAATCACTGCCTGATCATAAAAGTTTTTTTGCAAAGTTAAAATATGTTTTTTGCCCTTTTGTAATTGTTCATTTTACTGGTTGGGTGCAGTAATTTTTATGTTTTATTTTTAATGTTGGTGTCTTTTGGAATTTCTCTTTCACCACCCCTCATTTTTTACCCTCATTTTCTCTGCTGTTTGGGCACGTGAAGCAACACCCTGACACCTCAGGAAAAATTATTGGAATGGATGGTACTGCCTGATTTTGTTTTACTGGAAACCCATTTGGGTTACATTACTGAAGATCTGGCACGTTGATGGCAAGAAATTCAGGGTGGGATGAAAAAAAAGGCAATTCCAGATTTGAGGAATGTTTCCACAAATAGGAATGAGTGTGACTCTGACTTCCAAATTGTCTTTGATGCCCAGACTGGGATGAGCTGTGCTCTGTGTCCTCTGGGGTCAGGGCTGTAACTGGGAATGTTGAGCATGGAAATACTTCACTCTCTAAAAATAGAGGCGAGAAGGGAAAACAAACAATCCCAGACAGAATTTTCATCGATGTTAAAGAATGGGAGTGCAGCTTAAAAGGAGACAGTCAGGGTCCTTTACCTCTCTAATCAATTCTTCCCCCACCTTTGGGAAAATGGACTCCAAGCAATTCCATCTCTGGTGCCTGAGGTGATCTCCAGGATCCCTCACACACCAGATTTCAAATTTGCTGGAGATTTCTCTCTATGACCAAACCACAGCCTCCAGCTCTGAACACGACTTCCCTTCTGTGTGTTTACTGAGAATTCACCCTGGTCTGAGTTATTTATGTCCTTAATAAAAGGAATTCCTTTGCTCTCTTTTCATTCTATGGATTATTATCTGCTGTCTAGCAATTCATCAAAGCTCAAAAAGTACCAGGGCTGATGGGAAGTAGTCTGGCTTTTAAGACTTTCTTGTTGTGATGTCTATTTTTAACTAAACATTCTCAAAGAAATTTTAACTCTAATCCTGGGCCTGTATTGGGGAAAATACCCTTTATTTTCTTTACCTTCTCTGTCACACCCTATACTCTTCCCTTTTCCTTCCTTCCATGTACAGATCTTAATTTTGAGGGAAACCTCAGTGTGGTTTTTCTCTGTTTTTATGAGACTGAGTCATAGCTGAACACATTGACTAAAATATTTAATTCTTGATAAAATTGCCTTTAAGTTCTTGAAATAGCCATTTTTTCTAGTATTATTTATAGTAATTGGTAGTAGTTTTGAACAGTTTTGAATAGTAACAGGTGATTATTGCAAGAGATGTGGTGACTATTGGGAAAAATTTAGATTTATTAAATATTTTTTAATTTCATATGAGCTGAGGAAAAAGTGTTAATACTGTCAGTGCATAACTCAACCCAGCAAAGGAGCAGATCCTGAGATCCCTGGCCATGGAATGAGCACAAGTGGAAAATATCTGCTTCACTTCTTCCTACCTCAGCCCATGCACACCATGGGAAAAGGAAAATGAAATTCAAATTCTGTGAGCATCCAATAAATTTTGCATCAGCCTGGTGGGAGCTGTGGCTCTGAGGCCTCAGTGGGCCAGGCAGAAAAAGCTTCAGTGTTTTCTGTCATTTCCCAACCCATTTATCCTCCAACTCCTCAGAGTGTTTCAAAGCCGTGGAGACAACACCAAAAACTTCGGGTTTAGAGAATAAAATTTACCTGGTCAAGGAAGGGAAATGACAGGAGTGAAATGGGACTATCCACAGCTGGAGCATCCCAGGCAGATCCAGAGAGAGGATCACTGGGGTCATCAATAAGCAAAACACTTAGGAAAGAACAAATATTGCATCTGTGCAAACAAAAATTAAAAGGACTTGAGACCTGCTCATGAATATTTAATGAACTGAAGGTGAAACCAACTTTGAAAAATGATTATTTTTTCATTTCTGATAATCGTTTTCATTTTAGGTTTCATGAGGTTTTTATCCCTGTACTATAACAAAGTATTTCTCCATTAAGAATTTTTGGGCGAATTAATTCATTCATCATGCGTGAAGAAGTGAAAAAAACTTTGCTTGCCTTTGAGTTTGAAAATAATTTCTGATTTATTTTTTTAGTAATTCCTTACAATCACCTCTCCATATCACTGAATCCCTGTGCGATAAATTTAATTATAAAGAAAATTTAATAGTTACATTGCTGTAAGTACACAATTATGGTGTTAGTGAAAATGAACATCCTAGACTTGAGCTTTTAAATTTTCCTTTTAACTGGATCTGATTTCAGTCTTGTTTTGTACCCTGCTTGGAGTTCACAGAAAAGGAAATAAGATCTCTCTTCACTCCTACTTAATGCAGCTTGACAAATAAACTGCCCTTTCTGGCCCGTAAAATTTACCAATATTTGAATTTTGGTTGGATTATTCTCTGCTGAAAATGTTTCCTTAGGAATTGGTGGTGTGTTAATGAGAATTTTTTTTATTTTTTTAACGTCCTATGAACTGAAAATCATTACAATTTATGAGATAAGGCAGCAGACAATTTCCAGTCTTCTGACATTGCTGTTTCCCAAGATTAGCGGGAGCCAGAACATTCCAGAACTGGCAAAGCCAGGCGTGGTGGTGCTCCATAAACCAGGCTGCACCATCACTGATCTTCTGCTCTCCATCATTTTCTTTGAATGCCCTAAACCCTGAGAAGGGAAAAAAAACCCCAAACCCCTTTCCATGTGTCCTTTTCCTGTGGTGTTCTCCCCAAGCCAAGGATCTTCTGGTGAACACCCATGGCACCAAACATTTCTCTTGCTGCCTACATGAACTTTATTCCCTCCCCTTTATTTTTGTGCAAACCCTACATTTCTCTTGCTGCCTACATGAACTTTATTCCCTCCCCTTTATTTTTGTGCAAACTCTACATTTCTCTTGCTGCCTACATGAACTTTATTCCCTCCCCTTTATTTTTGTGCAAACTCTACATTTCTCTTGCTGCCTACATGAACTTTATTCCCTCCCCTTTATTCTTGTGCAAACTCTCTACAGGATTCATGCTTTGATTTTCAAATTCCCAGCTGTATTTTTCTCCTGGTGTTTTGACTTTTTCTTTTTGTTTTTGGGTTGGTTTTTTTTTGTTAGTTTAGGTTTGGGTTTTTTTGTTTGTTTGTTTGGTTTGTTGGTTTTGGGGTTTTTTTTTTGTTTGGGTTGGGTTTTTTGGGTTTTTTTGGTGGTTTTTTTTGGTGGGTTTTTTTTTTCGTTTTTTGGTTGGTTGGTTGGTTGGTTGTTTTTTTTTTTTTTTGGTTTGGTTTGGTTTGGTTTGGTTTGGTTTTTTTGGGAGTGAGGGGAGTGACAATCATCCTTTCTTCCCTCCCCCCTAAAAAAAAAAGAAAAAAAAATTTAAATAAATCCAAAAGGGAGTAAAAGGACTCCACCTGGCTGCCCATCAGCTGGGAGGAAAGTCAGATAAAGCTGCTTTGAGAGGTGTGTGCTCCACCAGTGGAGCTGCTCCTGCTGTCACAGGCAAGATTACAGAGCAGTGATTTGTGTAGAGGAAGAAATACCTTCCACAGCGCTGCTTAGGAGTGTCTTAAAACAAAAGCTATACACTCGAGGGCAATGAATGGTTGTTTTCATCTCAATTTTGTTTTATGCTCTTCTTTGATCTAACATGAAAATCATTACAATTTATGAGATAAGGCAGCAGACAAGACCCCGAGGAGTTCTTTGTTATGTAACGCTCCATCCAATTCATTATTTCCTGCCTCTCTCCCTCAAACAGCTTTCTGAAAGATCAAGTTAGTCAAAGCTACCGTGGGTTTTTTTTTGGGCTTTGCTAAAATCCACCGTATTACACGCTCAGTGAATTTCCACAGCTTTTGTTCGAGTCACTGACAGCACCTGTCATTTGCCTTTTTATGTCTTAAAAGCTGCTGGTGGCAGCATAATCAAAGATGTTGAGTAAAAATATATATCCTGGAGCAGTGGCCCAAAAAAAAAAAAAGAGTCTGCTTATATTTTAGCAAGGACTCTGTGTGTCATAACCTGGAGTTTTATGTTTGGTTTTTTGGCTTTATTTTTTTTTTTTCCTTGTGTGTGTCAACACTTTATAGCACAATCTGGTGTCTGGGTGAGTTAGTAAAAGAAGTGTTGTTAAGGTAGAAAATGGAAATGAAAGTTTATCATTTGGTGGTTTTTTGTTTGTTTTTTTGTGTGTGTGTGTGTGCATGGGGGTTTTTTTTGTTTTTGTTTTTGTTTTTTTTTGTTGTTGTTGTTGTTGTTGTTTGTTTGTTTTTTGTTTTTTTTTTTTTTTTGGTTTGGTTTGGTTTTTTTGGTTTTTTGGTTTTTTTTAATGAGGAAAAATAATTGCTTTACCAATTGAGTATTATAGCCAGAACAAGGCAGCCATCTCTTGCAAGTCTTTGGCAAAATTCTGGTGTTCAAGGACTGTTACTTGGATCTAAATTCTCAATAAAAGTTATAAAAGTGCCATGGTTAAAGTCCCAGTGATCCCTCTAAAGCAGGAAACCACAGCTCCCATATCCCTGCATTTTCATCTAGGAAAACAATTTTTTCACTTCTTTGACCATCTATCCTGTAAAGAAAAATAAGCTATTATTTTTGATATTTTTTTAAGGAAAAAAACCCCTTGATATTTCATTCCTAAACTTTTACAAATGGTTCTCTTTGTACAAATGTAGAAATGCAACACCTTGCACTTGTCGCAGATGACATAAAGAACTCACACCCACACCTTGCGATGTCCCAGGTGGAGAAGAGAAAAGTTTATTTACAGAATCAACATTTATCGAACTCCAGCAGTGACCATGGATTGGAGGAAGAAAATCTTCTTCTCCAACCACACTGGACCATGCAACAGTCCATCAACAGTCTCCTCCTTATGAAAAGAATGTAAACATCACTAGATTTTACAATAACAAATGGCTTGTTTATACGAAAGTGTATCTGACTACAAAAACACAGAAGGCTAAAAATAAGACTTTTACAAACTCCTTAAAGGGGACAGAGGAGAATGGCAAAAACCCAGACAACATGCACTTGTGGGGGAAGACTGGGATATTTTCACCTGGAGTTTGTCCCTAACTGCTGGTTCAGTTCCCTCCAAAAGGAAATGCTTGTCTTTGGAGGAATATTCACTGAAAGAACAGGGGCTGGAGTTAATGACTTGTCACATCCTGAGTGCTCCCAAGCAGGAGATGCTGGATTTGTTAGAGCCCCCAAAGCCTGCTCTTTTCTGTAGTAACACCATTAAGTCACCTGTCAGACATGCAGAGTACCACGGGCGACTTCAGGCTTCTTTTAGCTGGAATTGATGCACTTTTAAGAAATAAATCTTTGATAATATAATAGTTTCATGTACTGCAGCCAAGGCCATGCAGTTGGCTGTACATCTTCTGTGAGCAGCAGCCTCTGGTAATTAAATGTCAGGTATTCTGGAGCTATGAATGGTTTTGGGTTTTTTTCCCTCCCTCGTTTGTCACTAGATCTTTGGACAGGAACGTCCTTTGTGTTTTTATAAGCAAAGTAGACTTTATGATGGGATTTTTGCTGGGAGATTTATTGTTTTCACTCAAAGGATTACTTTAATTCTTCTGACTGGCCAGGTGCAATTATGAGATGCCAAAATTAAAGCTCTGCAGGATCCAGTGGGACTGGTTTCCTCTTCTGGGGCTTTCCCATCCCACCCCATCAAATGCTGTGATAGAGACAGAATTTTGCCATGTTCTCCTTCAAGGGTTGAGAGGTAATAATGGGAATTTTTCAATTCATCTTTAAAGCTCATCCCATTCCACCCCCTTCCACTATCCCTGGGTGCTCCAAGCCCAGCATGGCCCTGGACACTTCCAGGGATGGGGCAACCACAATTTTTCTTTCATTTTACAAGTTTTGTTTGTTTGTTTGTTTGTTTGTTTGTTTGTTTGTTTTGGGGGTGGTTTGTTTTTGTTTTTTTTATTGGGTTTTTTTGTGTATGTGTGTTTTTTGTTTTTGTTTTTGTTTTGTTTTGTTTTTTAAGTTCAGCTGTGTTGGAAGGTGTGAATGGAGCAGAGCCCTGGCTCTCAGCACATCAGAAGCAGTCTACCCCTCCCTGGGCAGTCAATAAACTCTCTGTGTTCCAAACCCAGTCTGGATTTCCACCCTTTGAGCTACTGAAGGTTTTATTTCTGGCCTTATTTACCTGGCTGGACACAGGGAAGAGCTAAAAACCCAAACCCCAGTCTTACCCAAAGAATTCCTCCACTCAGCCGTTTGGGAAACACAGAAATTCAGGGGTGCAGAGCTTAATAAACCTAATGGGGTGCAAAGCAGTGTCTTTCAGGCTATTCCAAGATGTTTTGATCCACAGGAGAACAGGTAACTTTGCAGCAAATTCATCACTGGCACGATGTTTTTTCCTGTAGGTTTGGAGAGGTTTAAAAATTCCTTTTTAAGCCAGTCTCATCAAAGTCGAGCCTACTGGGGCTGGGGGGGAGACGTCTGCCCATCTCAATGACATTCTTGGAGATGTTAATTTTTGCCATTTTATGCAGCACTCAGAATTTGTGAATCTTTTGCAACATTCATAAGGGACTACAGAACATTTCTAGGAAAAGAAAAAAAAAAAGAGAAAGAAGGGAAAGTAGGTTAGACTTGAAAGTTGTACAATATTCACAAAGGCTCTGAAAGATGCAAGCACCTGCATATTCCTAAACTGGCAGGAGATAGGAGGGTTTTGTCCTGTTTAACAGAGTTGGTTTGAAAATAACCTGGGTTACATTGAATGTGAGTAAAAATATGGGCAAGAATAAAATTGCTCTCGGTATCTCATTAAAAACAAAGCCAGCAGTAGCTTTTATTCATAATCTCCTCAGACCTTTATTTTTTTTGTAGCTGATCTTAGGTTTCAATGATTTTCTGTAAAAGATGCATGTAGAAATCTCAATAGGATCAGTTGTGCTTATTTCCAGGACTTTGTTGTTTCAGGTTTGTTTTCCCAAGGATGGAGAAACAGAGAAATAGGAAAAAAAAAACCCAAATTACTTTAAATTAAGAAACATAGTTCTACTTTTCTGAGCCTTACTCTTCTTATTTCATGGTAACTACTTTCAAAGATAAACAGTGGGATGGCAGCATTATTTAGGATTATCAGAAAAGCTTAAATTTAGCCTTATTCCTTTCACATAGTGAAAGGTTTATCAGTGGTCATATTAGGAAAAAAATTAGTAGGAGGGTTGAGAGATTTTGGAAAATGCAACTCATGGCATGTTAATAAATGCATTGTTTTCTATGCCAAATTTAAATAATCTACCTCATTCCATAAAGAAATAATTTAAATAAAATATGAAAGCAGCATCATATGAAAACCTTTGAAATTACTTCGTTTGAGCAAGTGCAACCAAGCTGATATTGGGAGTGAAAACCAAAGAGATGGAAATGCAAAGTGTTCATTAAAAAAAAAATAAATTTCAGTTCATTTCTATACCTGCATTTCTTCTCCCTGATTTCGAAGGTAGGAGCCCTCTAAGGAGAACGATTAAATATGAATAAGAATAAAGAAAGGTAAAGTTAAATACGGAATAATTCTGACAGTTCTACTTGAAAAATTTCAATCTCTTTCCAACATCCCTATTTATAAGCCTGGGGTGCTGCTGAACTGGAGCTCCCCATTCCCACATGCAAGGAAGGTTTGCTGGAGGTGGATTTTTCCTTCCCTTCTACGAGAGTGGAGCTCCCGGCTGAGGAGCACAAGTTTCCCAAACTCCTGCTCCT
Organism: Phylloscopus whistleri; assembly: GCA_017589585.1. Lineage (NCBI taxonomy): Eukaryota > Metazoa > Chordata > Aves > Passeriformes > Phylloscopidae > Phylloscopus > Phylloscopus whistleri. Next base: position 1,851,831 of record JADMLD010000042.1, on the reverse strand, counting down.
GAGGAGTGAGAAGGAAAACCAGTTTGCCCTGAGATAAGTTCTTTACATCTTCAGAGCAGTGAATAATTGATGAAGGCCCCGTTCTCAACTCACAACGGGAGCACAATTGTGAGAAGGGAAGGAACTCCTGGGCTTAAGGCAGCGGTCACAGAACGCAGAAAGGGAAATAAATTCATATAAATTATTATGTGGGAGTTCCCCTGTACAGGCCAGAGTGTCCTGCAGGGAAAGGAGCTCCAGCCCAGGCTGAAGGACAGTCCTGCTGACGCCTTAACTTTGAGATTTGATGTTTTTCAGGTTCTGTGCTGCCCAGGGGTGCAGCTCTGAGCTCACATTCAGGGTCACTCAGCTCTGCACAGAGCAGGGACACAAAACAAATCCTGTTCCTGCTGCACACCAAGGACAACTTTCAGCCCCAAAGCACAAACAAGGGTGGCTGGAGGGAGGAACAAGAAGGATGAGACCTCACACCCTGCAGCTGGAATTGGACAATTCAACCCCAAAATGCAAATGGACCAAAACTGATCAAAGTGTGAGACCTCGTGACTGTTTGTCCATTTTGTGCCCATTTGGGGTCCATTTTGTGACCATTTTGGGTGCACCTTGGGTGCAGCCCTGGCCAGGCTCTTGTCCTGCCCAAGGTGTACCTTAAAGGCCTTTCAATAAATATCTACTTTATTCTCTTAGCTCTGTCCAGTCTCTGTTCCAGGTCAGCCTTCCCAAGGCATCTCACTCCTCCTGTAAGGCAGCTGAAGAGGTGAAGATCCAGCTTAGGGAAGGCTGCAGAGATGTCTTTACCACAAGGAAGGATTCTCCAGTTGTCCTTCACAACCCAGCTGTGAACAATCCTTGGAGTGACTGAGCACTCCCTACATGACAGATTCCTCATGGAATTGGGATGCTCAAGTCAGGGTGAGCCCCAGGGCAGACCTTGAGAGCCTGTCATTGTCCTCTCGCTGCTGTTTGACTTGGAAACAGCAACACTCCATTCCAGGTTCACCTTGTTCCTTTATTCCCTGAAGATAGCTCAGTCCTACTAGAGTAAAGGCGTAGTTTAGCTACAAGGAGTTGTAAACCCAACCTGAGAGGGGGAAGATAAAATTCCATCCCTCCAAGTGCTAGCACAAGGCTCACAGCTTGAGGGAATGAGAGGCTGCAGGGGTTTCCAGTGTTGAGTGGAAGTTTCTCCCTCTTGACCAACGACTCCAAGCAGAGAAATTCTCCTGCAAACGCTGTGATCCTTCCCTGGCACCAGCCAGACCATTTGGAATGTGTTGCCTCCCACCATATGCTCCCTCAGCAGAAAAATAAAGGGAAATATTTAAAACATTATGCTTAAAGCCCGAGCTCTTCCCTCCTTAATTTGGCAGTTTGCAAAACATGGCATTTGTGAGAATCTGGCACCACAACTGTCGGAGCATCTCCATCAGTACAAGAGTGGAAAACAAACTCCCTGGCAGCAGCAGGCACAGCTGTGGGTACCCACTCCCTCCCTCTCCTTCCTACCAGGGAGGGCTTTTTTTAGCCTAAACTGTTTGTGTGATTAGAGTGGGGGAAAAAAAAAAAAAGTGAGATTAGCAGTGTCTTATAAAAAAAAGAAAAGACCTTTAAATGCAGTTCAGGCTTCTGCAAAATAATTCCTCACAAACTTGGCAGTTGCTCTCAAAAAAACCCCAAAAAACCAAAAACCAAAAACAAAAAACAAAACCAAACCAAAACAAAAAAACCCACCCCAAAACCAAACCAAACCAAACACAAACAAAAAAAAAAAAAAACCAAAAAAAACCCAAAACCAACCAAACCCCCCCAAAAAACAAACAAAACAAAACAAAAAACCAAAACCAACCAAACAAAAACAAAACCAACCAAACAAAAACAAAAACAAAACAAAAAAACCACACACACACAAAAAATTAAAAATCAGCCACCTGGGAATAACTTTACAATAATGACAAAGGAGTTAAATGTATTAAAAAGAGAATTGTTTCTGCATGAAAAATTATTATTTGGTCACTTCCACCTCCTGCTCAAGGCCTGGACCCTGCAGAGGGAGTTCAGTGCCACTTAATTCTGGTTTTGGATGTTTGGGGTGCTCACCTGAGCTTCCCAGACCATCACTCCAGTGCTGCAGGTCTTTAAGGGAGGCTAAATTAAAAGCAGCACAACTGCAATAAGATTAGGTTGCTTATGGCTGCACAAGCACTTTCTGTGCATCGGGCTGCTAATTATGATGTTTCTTCTAATGCCATTTATTTGCATATCTTTGGGTGTATTATACAGCTTTGCAAATTCTTAGCAGGCATTTGGAAACCATTATCCATTATTACTTCCTTAAAATCACAGCACTTAAATCAGGTCACCCAGCTGTTCAGCATCTGATAACAAGATTAGAGGGATTGATTGTGCTCTCTGTAAGGCTGCAAATACCTATTAATCTAGGAGCCTTTGGAAGTTCATCAAAATGATATTTTTCTTCTGAGAATGTTGCAAACAGTTGAAAATACATCCATAATTTGCAATGGGTATTTTAGGCTCTAAGGTACATTATTCTTCTTGAATACTAATCTTTTGAGCTCTTGCTGTAATTATTATAACTTCACACAGTGGATAGTTAATACTCCAAGTTTCTGCTATTTAGTATGGTGGAGCTGTCCCCGTTTTCATTAATTCCATCAATCAAACTTAACTCTCCTCCACCTCTAAGAAGTAATTATAATTATTTTTGTGACCATATATATGCTAATGAAAGAAGTATTTCATGACATTTTAATTAATTCTCAAAATGCTTATGGACTCAACGCTGACATTGTCTTGGAATGAGTGGTGCAGAGAAAAAAAAGTCAAATTATAAAGTTATGGCTAATTGGAATAAAGCAAGAAATTCTGGCAAACACCATCTTGCTAATTCATTTACTTTTTAATTCTCTTTTGTGCAATCATAAATATAAATATTTTGCTTTCAATGTAAATCTACATTTTTGAAAACTTTGATGTGTGGACTTTTAATTTTTTTTTCACTTTTTTGCATTTTCTCTCTCCCTGATTTTTTTTTTTTTTTAATTTTTTGGAACTCTGGCTCCCAGGCCCTGTCTTCACTGCAGAAAAACAAGTGAGGAAACTCTGAAAATGACAAAATGCTTTTATGTAAATGAAATCTAATTAGCAAATAGAAACAACTCTGACTTTCAAAGGTGGCTTAAGGCACATCCATGCCCAGAGCAGAACTTGCTGAAGTCAATTAAAAATGTGTTTGAAAACCAACTGGATATTTTGAATAACAAAAGAGTGGGAAGAAAGTTTCCAGATTTTTGATCTGGCTTTGAATTCCTTTGCTTCACCTCTGAATCTCAGCCATAAGCACAGGATAAAATAAATGTGATTTGATATTTAAGTGACCCTCTGGTGACACAGCAGTCATTTGTGATGGTGTTGCACAGGTGATTTATTGAGAAATTGGGTTTTTGGAGAGCTGCAGAGAGGTGGGAGGGAAGGCACCTTGTGATGCTTGCTGCTCTGTGGCCAGATGGAAATGCCCAAACAGGAAAAAAAAAAAAAAATTCCCTGCCCACGGTGGGGAGGTTGGAATTGCTGATCTCTGCATCCATTCGGCCCAAAGCATTCTGAGATTTGTAAAATCAGACCAAAAATAAAACCCAAAAAAACCAAAAAACCAAACCAACAAACCAACAAACAAAAACAAACAAAAACCCCACAAAAAACAACAAACAAAAAACCCAAAACCCCAAACAAACAAAAAAACAAAACAAAAGAACAAAACAAAACAAAACAACAAAACAAAACAAAACAAAAAACAGAAAAAAAAAAAACCCACAAAAAAACCCCCAAAAAAACCCAAGAAAAAAACCAAAAAAAACCACACCAAAAAAACCCCCCAAAAAACCCAACCTGCACCTTCAATCCCCTTTTGATTGACCTCCCAAGGGAGCTGCCCCAGCCTGGGCAGTGCCTCCAGACCTCCCAGTGCCCCTCTGATGGCTCCAGGTGATGCCCACGGAGCTGCTGATCAAGCCAGTCCTTGCCCCGGGTTAGATCTGAACTCTTCAGATCCTCCTCCTCCTTTTTCCTCCCAGGCTTGACCTCCCTTTTCCTGCTCTGAATTCCTGCAGCCTCCTCCGCCACATCAGCCAGGCAGCAGAGAAATCTCTGCCCCCAGCCCTGGAGGAACTTCAGAGTCGGGGGATTTGTCAAATATTTGCTTTGTAACAACAAACAGGGGCGAACATTAAAGAGGTGAAATGCGTGCCAGAGGAATCCTGCAGAGCCAACAATGTCATTTCTTTTTGCACTCATGGTTAGCAGCCCCTCTGTCAGCACACGGGGCTCTGCTCCCTTTGCTCTCAGGGCTCTGAGCTCAGCCATTTCTGGGGCACTGCACTTCTGGTTCTTCTTCTGCAGGAAAAGCCTAAAAAACAGGGGGAGTTGTTAGAGTTTGGAGTGATTGGGAAGGCTGAGCTGGAACAGAGACTGAGCAGAGCTAGAGAATAAAGCAGAGGCCTACTAGTAGAGGGCAACTTATTGAAAGGCCTTTAGGGTGTACCTTGGGCAGGACAGGGCCTGGCCAGGGCTGCACCCAAGGGGGACCCAAAATGGTCACAAAATGGACACAAAATGGACCAAAAATGGACCCAAAATGGACACAAAATGGACCCAAAATGGACAGACGGTCACAAGGTCTCACACTTTGATCAGTTTTGGTCCATTTGCATTTTGGGGTTGATCATCCAGGAATTTCCCTTGGTGGCACCACAAAGAGGAGCAGTGTCAGCAGAGCTAAAATCCAATTGCAATGTAATAATAATAGAAATAATAATAGTAATAACAATTATTATTATTATTATTATTATTATTATTATTATTATTATTTCATCCAACTTTCTACTAAAACCTTTTTATTTTCTAAGGACAATTAATTCTCTGCAGCTGAATATTTTATATATATTTTTTTTAATCACAGTAGGGATATTCATTGGTATTCCTCTAATCCTCAAGAGCTGCTCTTTTTATTAAAAGGACCAGAAAAAAACCCCAAACAAAACAAACACTTGCTGCTTTTATTGACTAATGCTTGGTAGGGTTTTTTTTTATGAAGGCTGTAGAGAAAAAAAAATCAACAGCAGTTTTTCAGGTGAACATTTTGTGTGGGACTGCCTTTCATGGCATGGTTTGTGTTTGAGCAGAGGACAAATTTCCAGTGTTTGATCCAGAGTTGTGTCAAACCCTGTGATTCTGGCAGTGCAGGCCCTGGAGAGTCACCTCAGTGAAGAAATAACTAAATAACTGGTCACATACAATATTTCTGTATAAATAACTTCACACACACACACACACACACACACACACACACACAAAAAAAAAAAAAACCACAAAAAAAACCCACACAAAAACAAACAAAAAAACAAACCAAACCAAACCAAACCAAACCAAAACCACAAACAAAACAAACAAAAAACCCCCCACAACAAAACAAAACCAACAACAAAAAAACCCCACAAACAAACAAACAAAACCTCCAAAAATCCAAAACCAAAAACACATGCTCCTTTTTTAACAACAGTGATCTGACACGTTACGTTTCAAGTTCATTAATTTCTGCAAAATCCGTGGTGTTAAAAATGTAAATGAAAGTTTTATGTGGAAGGAAACAAATTGTAGGAACTTCTGCTACCTGAAAATCAAGCTGCATGTAGATGTGATTGAAACTTTGGAAAATAAGAGAGGTAGAGGATGTTTAATGGCTCATGGAAGCTCAGTTCACACCCTGAAAAGTGATGTAAATCTCTGTCCAAATCTGGATACACAGCACACAAAACTCACCAAGCAGTGCCTGTTGCACCACTTTCAAACCCTGTTAGGAGGTACAAAGGTTAAGCAGGTCCAATAAGTAACATCAAAGTGATAGCAGAGGAATTGATGCCAAAACTGCAGGGATATGTGCATGGGATTATAATGAAATTTCTGACAATCTCAGTGCAGGTGGCAAATGCTGTTGTTGGGCTCAGTGAGCTGCAGAAAACTGCTCAGACTCTGAACACAATTAGAAAAACCTAAAATTGTGTGTTTAAATGAGTTCATGTGTCAACAAATTGGGATTTTTCTGTCACATTTTGATTCCTCAGGCTGTCAAATGACAAAAATTTTGCTCCAGAAAGTGTCTCAGAGCTTGATTGAGCCAACCCTTTGGACTTTGTCCTGTTGGAGGTGAGGCTTTCAACTTGAGTTCAGAGTCCTGGTGGAAGATCTTTCATGTGTCTGTATTTTTCTATCCCTTCTCCTTCTCCACCCACCCATCCCGTGGCTTTACAACACCAATCCCAAGCCCAAGGGAGGTAAATTTCAGGGCAGAACAAAGTTATTCTTAATTTCATTCCTGATTCTGCATGATGCAAATTTATGCTTGAACTTGTGCCAGGCCTCACTGCTAAAATGTTTTTCTTTCTGCTTGCCTTCCCCAGTTCCCTGTAATATTGTGGGGGAAATAAAAACCAACTTATTTTTCTTTGGGATATTTTCTAGACGATATTTTCTAGATAAATATTTTCTATTTTCTCTCGCATTGTTTTCTCCTTTTTTAATAAAGAAAAAACTGTCACTGAAACTATTTCCAGAGGAAGGGACTGTTGATATTCAGAAGAAAAGCTTTTTAGAACTAGCATCTCTTGCCTGCTTATAAATCTTCATCATCACTAAACTCCAGTAACCAAATAAGAACAGTTAAAACAGTTCAGGAAAAAAAAAAAAAGAAAGAAAAAAAAGAAAAAAAAAAAAAAAGAATGGCTCTCCAGCAACCTCAGTAGCTTTAATGATCTGGTAAAAGACCAAACAAATAGACATAATTATCATAAAAAAGCTATTACATAGCTCGTCTCATTGGAATTGTTTATGGGGTAAAAATTAAAGTCCTTGAAGCCAGCAGAGGTTTCCTTTGCGTTCAGACACTGTCCCTTCCTACTGAGCTCAATGAAGCCATCCAGGCTCTTTCCCTGAGAAATCCATCCTCTTCTCTTACCAGAAGGAAAAAAAAAATCTCAATTTAGTGATTTCTTGTCTCTGTTTCTGTACCAGCTGACAATTCTCAAGTGCTTGTGTCCATCTGGCTCCCCAGATACTCCTCACTGGCACCCAAATCTCTTAAAGTCTCTGGTAAGAAGGTTCCTTAAAGTTTATATAGGAATAACGTAATCTCAGTTCCCTGTTTTCAGTGAAATGAAACAGTTCTGGATGAAAATCCTCTAAATTCTGAGTTAATTTATTTCAATTTAACACTCTGTGTCTTAGGGAAGGCTTTGCCTTTGGAGTCTCTGCTGCCCGTCAGAGTGGAGTTAAAGCTTTTCCCCAAAATGTGCCCTCTGAGTATTCCTGCTCTTCCCATAAGGAGCAAAATACCTCTTTAAATATCAATTTTCACTCTAATACACAGATTAGATTAATTAATTTCCCTTTTCCCAGCACTTACATGCAACAAACTCTGTTCACAGGGCAGAGGTAACTTTTAATGAGTTGGTATTTAAGTTTTTTGGGGTTTTTTTAAATGGTTTTGCCAAATGTCTCAAGGTTTGTTCCTCTTGTTTGTGTTTCGACTGGGATTTGATTTTCTTTTTTCTTTTATTTATTTTTCAATATAAACCTTTAAGGCCAAGAACTCTGCACTCAATATTTATTCCTGCTGCACGTTGCTGCCCCAGACACCCTTTAAGGACAGGTTTCTTTCTGCCCATAAATCTGTCCCCACACAAAACTCACAAGGAGCAAGTGACAGGTCAGGAAGAAATGAATTGATGCTGAGAATTTGCTTCCTTGCTTGGATTTCTCCCTCTCCAATTCCAGTTTTAACCATTTTTATGCCTCCCTCTAGACTGAAACTTCATTTTAACCCCTGAGTGAGCTTGGACTGGGGGTGAACAAACTTAAGAAATGAAGGGAGAACAAAATCCAGGCAAAATCCTGGTGCTTTTTATTGCCTCTGGGTGGAACCCTGGCATAAATAAAAATATGCTGGCTGCGGTCTTTAATGCAGAATTTATTGTGAAGAAAACCCTAGGTGGATACACTAATGAAGTAACATTTGCTGCTACTGAATTTAGGGAGGGGGAAAAAACCCAAAATCAATAATTGCTGCATTGCATCAGTGAATTAAAGAGCACTGAAAAAAAAATATGAAGTTCTCCTGTAAGTGTCAATATAGGGCATTAAATTTGTTTTAATTCATATAAGCAAGATATAATAAATATAATACCAAGTTTTTAAGAACAAATAGATGGGACTCAGTAAGCAGGGATGAAAAAACCTGAAAAAAACCAGGTTGACATCTGTCCAAAGGTATTGTAGATGCCTACACACCTTTGTGTAGGAACCTGTAACTTCCTCTACGCAGTTTTGTGGGAAACACAGATTTTTGGAGAGTTGATGGACAGAAATGTTAATTTTGAAGGTGATGTCAACTACTGGTTATAAAACACGGAGGAAATTGTCTTTCCCCAGAAGAAAATGGAAGTTGGTTTTGATGCTCTGGTAAAAAGCCACATTATCCCCTTGGTGAGGTTAAATATTCCCATTTCTTAATGAAGTATAAATTGCTAAAAATGGCTTTGAAATTTGCTGTGTTTTGCTAGGCTAAGGAATTTCAATCATGTTCTGTTACAGGAGGAGTTGCATGGCACAGCCATGAAGTAGAAGGCCACTGAACATATCTTTTAAATGCATGCAACCGAGATAAATCTAAAAAATATATTTTTTATTTTGTTTTCTTCCTCCTTTAAATAAAAAAAACCCAAAAACCTCATTTCGAATATAATGCTTCTCCCTGTGGTCTGAAATAATCTGCTCTGTTAGTCCTCAAGGCTCTTCACAGTGTACAGTAATTTTTTGGGGGGCTCCAGTTGGAATTTAGTAGTGAAGTTTTTTCTGTCTGAAGTGAGAATTTTGTGTTAGGTGAAATTTGTGTGCGTTTGTATTTATCTTTGAGTTTGTTTCTAACTTGTGTCAGATATACCTGAAGTACCAGGTCAGCAAACTTGTACTTGTCTCACAGGAACAAAGAATTGGGTTGTAACAAACATCATTCTTTGCATAGCAATGAAGATAAAAAAAAGAGAAAAAAAAAGAAAAAAAAAAAAAAAAAAAAGGAAAAAAAAAAAAGAATGGATTTGAGAGGTCTGAACTGGTCTAAATATCAAACCAAATTCCTTTAAAATGTGAACTGTGCTCCTCAATTTTGGGGAAACATCCTGGAAGCTGCAAGTACCAAAATTGGCTCTTGGGTGAGTTATCCTCATGTGCTCAGCTGAGCATCTGGTTGGTAACTTTTCTTATCAGTGAAAACATCATTTTGTTGAAGTTAAAGGAGTTTTGCAGTCATTCCCCTGGGACTGGTGTTCCATCATCTCACCCCAGAGATGTTCCTGGTTTGCCTGAAATTTGACAGCAACTCTCTCACCTTCAGGACGTGGCAAGAAGAGAGTTGGTGATGATGGAAGATAAATGTGGGCAGTAGTAATTAGTGAAAATGATTGATAAATGGGGTGGGGAATGGGAACAAATGCGAGACACAGAACGGCAGAAACAAATGTTCAGATTTGGAGTTCTGTCCCCAGGAATTCCCTGCCTGTCAAGCAGGTGGAAATAAATTATGAGGAAGTTGGCATTTGATATTTCCAGTGACAGGGGTGACATTCATGAGATGTATGTTGGGAAGTCACTGCCCACAGCGGGTTTGTCCAGAGTGTGCAGCTCTCCAGGAGCGGGAACTGGACTCAAATGTGGTTTGGAGGCTGCAGAAGAGGAATTTTCAGACTGGAGCCTTGGCTGGTCACACCCTGGGGCAATAGAGTGTGTCACACACATGGCCTGAGTGCCCCTGGTGTCACTTGGGACCAGCCAGACAAAGCAGTTCCAGGGAGCTGAACATGTATCTCAGATCTTTAATGGCTTAAAGTCAACAATTGACCTGGATCTGCCTCTCCTGACATCCATGACTGAATTCCCATGGGTTCTCATGCAGCTGCGTTTCATCCACACACTCCTGGTACCTTTTCCTCCTGTGCTTGAGCTGAGTTTTAGAAAATGAATCAAATGTTTATCTCACATCTTTAGTGGCCTAAAGTCAACAATTGACCTGGATCTGCCTCTCTTGACATCAGTGACCCAATTCCCATGGGTTCTCACGGAGCTGCGTTTCATCCACACACTCCTGGTACCTTTTCCTTCTGTGCTGGAGCTGAGTTTCCAAAAATGGATCAATATTTCATTTTTCCCCTTACAGCTTTTCTTTATTGAGTTGACATAAGACCAATATGAAAAGAAACTGGCTCCTAGTGGCCTCACGCCCCATCTCATCAGGTTAATCATTTTTATTCCTGGTTTCTTGTATTTCTTAGTCTATACTTGGCTATTTTTTTGTTGTGTGCAGACTAAAAGCTTTGTTTATTTGAGTCAGAGTCCCTAAGGTTGGAGAAGACCTCTGAGATCAACAAGTCCACCCATTAACCCAGCACTGCAGGTCCACCACTAAACCCTGCTCCTAAGCACCACATCTGCATGGGGTGTTCATTAAGGCCTTTGAATTTGGCAATAACTAATGAGGCAAAATAATAAAATCCCTTATTATAGGTGTTCTTTTTCTCTCATTATTTTATGGAAGGAAAATAACTAAAAGGTCAGAAAAATTCCCCATGTCCTAAGCTGATGTTGGATGGTTTATTTTTTGTAGTTACGATATTTAAATGTCAAGCGTCCACAGGAGAAATAAATTATTCATTATAATTAGAAAAATGTAATTTAAAAAAAAAATCATTTATTGGTGACTAAGCAGCATATTCAGTGAGAATGTTTCTTCTTTTGTACAATAGCTGTGTACTTTGAGATAATGTTCTAATTAACCTAATTGCAGCTATTGTGTTGAACTGTAGGTTGAGATCCAAAGTGTCATGGCAACATGGAGAAAAGCTCTGCAAGCCTCTGCTTTCTCAGTAGAGTCTCAAAAATAGCTCTTTATTCTAGGAAATAAGGAGGTAAATCTTCTTAACAAGATAAAGCTTGAACCAAGAAAGAATTTTCCCCTTTGCACTTGATGGTAAAGCATAAATTAAGGATTTCTGCTTCAATTTAATTAGCATAAGCCATCATAATAATGTACCCCATAAGTGTTTGCTTTTCCTGTCTCGAGCAAACCTCCTGTGCTCAAGAGATTTACTGTAAATCATTGAATATTAATTTCTTGGATTTTATTGAAGAACATTTTACACAGCCGGCTTAGGAGAGAGAACAATCATTTTCTTCCCTTTGCAGGAGAGATCTTATTTAATGCAGTGATATTAACTAAAAGGGACTCCATGAAATGCTGCTCCAGTTTTATGATCTTGCTAAACTCTGGAGACCTCTGGGAGTGGGAATTTCAGAAAATAGGAAGAGGATGTTTCAGCTGTGTCTGACTCAAACTCCTGACGGTATCAAGTCTCTCCGTTCCCCTCAACTCATGTGATCTTTCATTTCATTAACACTTGTAATGCTAATGAGCAAACTGCTTCTCAGTTTAATTCACAGAAATATACGGTTCCATACAGGCTGAGTAATGATTGCATGAGTGCCATAAATTCAGAAGAGAGCCTGGCATGAAGAAAGATCGCAGTTCGGGGCTAATAAATTTTATAAGTTTAAAGCATAATGGATTGGAGTCTATTTGCACTCTGGTGCTCGGGTAATATCATCAAAGCAAAGGGTTTTACTGCATGTGCTCTTTCCCATAAATTAAAAACCTTCTTAATATCTACTGCTTGCTCTCCACATCTGGGGTTTTGTTTAGGTTGGGGGGCGGGGGGGCTCTTTTCTGTTTGTTTGGGGTTTTATTTGTTCATTTGTTCATTTTTTTGTTCATTTTTCTCCCTGAGGAGCAAAGTTCACCCTCACTGGACTCCATTTCCACTGGCTCCTTGTGGCTGTGTGTTCTGGAGAGCTCAGAATGACCTCCCCCCCAGTTAAAATTTCACGAGCTGCTCTGTTAGCCTCTCATTAACTGATTTTGGAAACAAATATTTACGAGGTCCCTTCGGTTCCCGTGTGTTTGCCTGGGAAACTGGGCAGCTGGGAGAGACCTTTTGCCAAGACCACTTCTGCTCTCCAGAGCCCTGGTGGGACACTGGGGCTTGACCTGATGACTGGAATTTTCTGCTTCCAAACGTCCATTTCCCATGTATTCCACTTCCCAGTGTAGCTAACATTGTTCTTTTCACAGAGAAAAGCCTCTAGGAAAATACGCCCTCAACCCAGGAGTTTGCTTTGGGTGGCTGGAAGATAAAAAGAAATGTGAAAATCCGGATTGTTTTCTTCCCTCCTCTAAAATCCAGCCCAAATAGCAGCTTAGGAGGATATATAACATTTATTGGCTTCCTAGGAAACACAAAGTGATAAAAATACAAGGGATTTTTCCCTGGAATTCCGGAAATATCCTTAATTCCATATGCAGGAGGAGATGACTCCTCTTATTGTGGTAGATTTTGATAAAATAAAGGCCAAATATTTATCTTGGTGTCACAACAGTTATTCACAACATATTGGCCAAGCTTTTGGTTGATGGCATTCCACATCCAGCTGTTTGGTTGGTGGAGCTGGAGACTGGAATTTCCATCTCTGCCATCGGCGAGCACAAATGCAACTTTTCCAGGGAATTTTGTTGCCACAAACTTTTCAATTTGCCAAGGAAAGCTGGTCAGGAGGCAAAGGCAGCTGAAATACGAGTGCAGAAGTGGTGACCAAAGCAGCACTGCCTGCTCCACTGCACTTAATTTCCTTTGTGAGACTTCAGGCACTTAAAGTAAATCCCAAACTGAAATTCGCTGCTTCTGCCCGGCTGTTGGAAAAGCTGCAACACTGGTTCTGGCTTTTATGAGCTCCAATATAAATCTCAACGAGTCCTCCATGAATAAAATGAATTGCAGTCTCCAAAGTTCTCTCTTTTTGCTTTAAATTGAACCAGTACCTATTTCTAAACTTTTTTTTTTTTATTATTTTTTTTCCTCCCGTGCCTAAGTGAAAATGTTTTCTCTAAATAGTTTTAAGTGCTTAAAAGAATATGTAATTTTATACTTCCTAAGCCCCTTTCTGTCAGAACATAAGAGGTCCACAGAGATTAGGGATTCAATTTAAAAGTAATCAAATACTCATTTTTCCTATGAATATTTAGACCAGTGACTTGCCAGAGCTCACACCTGAATCTGTCAGATCCTGGGGGTGGTTTCCATAATTTTCCCTCCGTCTCTGCTCGTTCACAGAATGGTTTTTTCAAGCTCTGACTGCCCAGTGTAATCCAGAAACACAGGAGCAGAACCAAAGGTTTCAGGAGCAGCAGGAAAAGAGATCCCAGCACTGAACTTCCCCGTTCCTCTGCAGCGCTGGAAGGCAAAGGTGAATTCCGAGTGTCAGGAATTTCAGCGATTTCTCTCTGGGAAAGGCTCCGGGGGCTCCAAAAGAAGCGGTGCTGCAGAGCTGATGCTGCAGTTTGTCACCTACGATGCCCCTGAGCCGCGTTCAACTTGTTCTGCTTTAGAGCTGGAGACTTTTCTTTGTTTCTCCCTGGGACACATTCAGCAACAGCAAACCCAAAACCGTAACCGGGCGAAATTTTAAATTTATTTCTTTAATGCAACAAAAACTTTTCTTTCTTTTTTTTTTTTTTTAATCCTCACTTCTCTTTTTTTCCAGTGGGGTTACCAGCTCCTCAGTTCCCCTGGTGTGCTGCTGCTGGGAGCTCTTTTCCCCCTAACAAATGTCAAGAGCTGTTTTTGCTAATTCTCCTCCTGCACGTCAGCCCTCCTCATTTCTTGTCCCAATGACAATGACATCTTTTCCACAGACACTTCCCCCCGAGCTGTCACCTTATTTATTTCTTCCTCTCTCTTGCCTTGAGGAAAATGATAAACATGAAGACAGTGCAGAAGGTTTCTGACTGTTGTTTCAATTTCCTTAACCTGCTTGGTAGAGTTGACTCGAGTTTTGTCTGGCCAAAACAGGTGTCAATGTATTATTATTTTTTAAAAACAAAACTGTTTTTAAAAATATCCATATATTATTATAACAATTGGATAAAATTATTATTTTATTTTAATTTTGTTTTCCAGGGTTCTTTCAGACCATCCAGTCTGACCTCTAAATAGTATGACCAACATTTTTGGCTCAATGCTGCAGGTCTAAACCCGATCCTTCCTGAAAATGCCTGGTGTTATCTTAGAGAATTCAAGGAATGAAATGTCTTTAAAACCCCCAAACAAATTAACAACCAACAAATGCTGCTGTTGAGAATGCAAACCTTTAAATTCCCCTCCTCCTGTAATATTTTAAGCTTCTTGTAGAGTTCTGCAGAGAAATTTTTGTTAGATTTTCCTGCCAAATTTATATTAAGGTGAACACCACTTCTCTTTCTGGATCTCATCCTGTAATAATTCCTACTGCTCTGAGAAATTCTGCTGCGGTTTTTAATCTTTTCCATTGCTCAGCTCTCTCTCAGAGGAAAGGTTCTCTGCCCTGTTGCTCTCTTGCTCACTCACCTTTCTTTAAATAAACATTTGCTTTCCACTTCTTCCTGCTTGGTGGCTGCAATGGTTATTGTTAGAGCAATACTCTGAAAGCAAGAAAATAAAAATTAATTCATGCTCAAGTTTCTGCAAAGGTCAGGAAGGATCCAAGGAAAGCTGATGGGAGCCGGGGGTATAATTTACCTGTCTTGAAAATCCTGGCCACAGGCAATATTATTATTATTATTATCTGTTAGGGAGCAGGAACATGAGTCAGATGCTTTCCACCACACAGGAAGATTTCTTTTGACCACAGTAAAAAAAAAAGCAACCAGTAAAAAAAAATCCCCAGAAGTATCTCAAACCTTTTCTTGGCATGAATGACTCAGAGACAACAAAAGCTCTGGAAATAGAACACAATTTGTAGCAGATGAGAAATAATTCAGGTTAATGGAGCATTAAAAAAAAAAGCAGCAGATATGGACTTGGTAATGTTGAAATAAATAGATGATACTTTGAAAAGAAATAAAATTTACCTAGTGCAAGGAAAAGTTGTGAGTACAATTAGGAGAGGATGGCAGCTGGAAAAACATAGAGAATGACTAAAGGAAAATACGAAATATGAGAAAGCACGAAAATAAATGTCCAGCTGTATTCTATACAGGTGTGCTATGATTTATTGCATGTCCTTACCTCCTCCTTGAGTACCAGAAATACTGCCAAACCTTCAGAAATACAAGTAGTTATTCATATAAAATGTTACCTTTTAGAAAGATGTTGGTTCACACATACACTGATATCCCTTTGCAGTATTTTTGCACGTGGGTGTTTTGCTGTGAGTTTTGAGTATTTAATGGTTCTTTCAAGAGGTGCTTGTTGCTGTTTCACCCAATCAAGGATCCCACCAGGATTTCAATCCTTGTCACGTGCTGTGCACGCCGGGCAATGAGGAAATGACCTCAAGTTGTGCCAGGGGAGGTTGAGATGAAATATTAGGAAAAATTCCTTCATGGAAAGGGTTTCAAAGCATTGGAACAGGGTGTCCAGGGAAACTCTGGAGTCCCAGCTCTGGAGATGTTTGAAAACGTGTGGACTTGGTTTAGTGGTTGTTGGATCTAATTAACAATAATGGGGAGACTGAGAAGCATTCCATGAGTTTGTTATTCCATTGTCAGTCTCAGTGAAGGCAGAGACATAAAAGTTGGTAAAATTCCCTCCATAACAACAGAAGCCAAAGCTCTCTTTGTCACAAGGCCTTTCAAAAGTTTTTTAGCCAATAGCTAAAAGCTTACAAGCATGTCCTTAAGCCAATTAAACATTACACGTACACCTCACAGCATGCAATTGTTGCTTGTTTCATTTTTTTTTGCAGCTCAGAGGCTTTCTATGCCCCAAATATTTCAAGGCCTAAAATTCAACCCTGTTTCAAACTTCTATCCACGTAAGTTCATTGCAATGCTGTGAAAGTTTCAGTTCCCACAAGTGGTGAACGTGGTGGTGGTTGATGGTCGGACTTGATCTAAAAGGTTTTTTCCAGCCCTTATTTTTCGATGGTTGGGTTTGAGGTGCTGGCCAGGACATGGCAGCAGTGCCAGGGGCTTTCTCAGAGTTTTTGTGAAATTTTTTGTGCATCCATCAGGTGAGTGAGGGATTTAATCCCTTTGGTATCAGCTTTGCTGCTCCTCTGGATTTTCATCGCAGCCTCCAGAACTCTCAGGGTGCCTCGGAGCTGCCCATTATCTAAACCCACTCCTGCAGTGCTTCCCCTGCAGCATTAATTCAGGTTTCTCACAAAGGTGCTGAGCAGGTGAGTTGGTTTTTTTCCCCCCTCCCATAAAATAAATAAATTGTGTCATGAAAATGCATTTTCGCTCCACGGGGGAAAACAGCCTGATGTTGTAAAGTGCTTCTGCAAGGGCTGGGAAGGCACTGCAAAGTGTCTGTCCCTGTTGAAAGTGTGGGGAAAAACCAAACTGCTGAGCAGGACAGCTCAGCTTCAGAGAGGGAATTCATGCCTCTGCTTACAGATGAAGTTGTCCTAAACTGAGAGCCAAGATTCAAAGCCTGTTCCCCAGTGAAGCATCCTGCCCACAGCTGCTGTCTTAAGAATTGAATGGAATTATGACTTATAGGAAAAAAAAAACAAACAACAAACCCAAAAAACCCCAACAAAACAAAACAAAAGCAAACAAAAGAAAAAAACCCAAACAAACAAACAAACAACAAAAAAAACCCAAACAAACAAAAAAACAAACCCCAAAAAACCCCAAAACAAAACAAACAAAAAAACACCACAAAAAACCCCCAAAAACCCAAACAACAACAACAAAAAAAAAACACAAAAAAAACCCCAAACACACACAAAAAACCCCACAAAAACCAACAAAACAAAACAAAACAAACAAACAAAAAAACCCAATAAAAAACCCCCCAACAAATAGAATTTTCCCATTTGCTTGATAAACTTCTCCATGGTGGCTGTGGAAAAATATACATTTATAATTATAATGGGATGACATTGCTTACGTACAGCTGGGTTTGTATTTCATATTCAAGGAAGCACAACCTGTTTCAGTTCTAAGCAAGAATCTTGCTGATTGCATTTATCCAGCAAAAAATTCAAAGGGAAAATCAGCATTAGCATCCTTCTCCCCAAAATAGTACCTGAGTGTGCCTGACCAGCCTAGAAAAAAAGGTTTCAAAGTTAAAAGACCCTTCAAGGACATCCAGAAATGGACTTTGTGTCATTAAAGTGTTTGTGTGGTTTTCCAGCTGATTCACAGTCACTGTAATTTAAAGGCAGCCGTTCCAGGAAAGTTCAGCAGTAAAAGATTTCCTCCTCCAGGACTCTGAAATGTTTTTTTGTTCTGGTGCATTCAAAAAAAAAAGAGTCTGTGGACATCTGAGCTTTTACTTAAAGAAACAAAAAACCCCCAAAAAATAAATAATAAAAAAATTCCAACTGCAAGACCAAACATAGACACACACGCAAAAAAAACCCCAAACAAACAAACAAACAAACACACTTTTAGCAAAAAAAGAAAAAAAATTCTTTGTATTTATATATTGTAAAAGGTCAGCTACCTCTGTTCAGCAAGATAATTCAATCAGATTTTGGATTCTGCATCTCTTTTACTCATCTATCCATTTATTGATATCTAGAAATGACATCTATTTGGGGGAAGAAGGAAAAGAGCCTCAAAACTGAGGTGATCTTCAAGTACTTCAGCAGAGAGGCCAAGGACATTATTAAAACACTGTTAGAAATGTGCCCTTTTCCATTTTAACTTGCCCAAAACAGGATTTTGTCGTGAAATTTCAAGAAATTTCTGCTATTTTCCAGCAGGGGGTGAATTACCCCATCCCTCAGGCTCCCGAGGAAGGTTTGCCCTCCAAGTTTTGAGCGCAGTTCTGTCACATTTGCAAAATAAATTCAACACAATCTTCCACACATTTGGAGGAAAGGACAGAGGATTTCCTGCCTTTTAAACCTCTGGGGAAGGCGAGAACCAGCCTGTCCATAGGAATATGAAGTGCTGAAACACGCAATTAGGAGAGGTGCCTACAATTTTAATTGAACAATGCCACCAGCAGCGCTGCAGTGCCATTGGCTATAAACCATGTCAAAATGAGAAAGAGGCGTGAGCTGACGTGTGGGGTGTCTGAGCTCTCCGTGGTGCTGACGGATATTCCTTCAGAAGGAAAGCAGCTGACAGGAACATAAACTCCAGGGGTGATTACCCTGTAATTAAATGGAATTACTGAAGGGTCTGAGTGTCGCTCTCGACATGAAGAACTCACACCCACATCTTGCGATGTCCCAGGCAGAAAAGCGAGAACTTTATTTACAGAATCAACATTTATCCAACTCCAGCAGTGATCATGGATTGGAGGAAGAAAATCTTCTCCAACTTCACTGGACCATGCAACAGTCCATCTACAGTCTCCTCCTTATGAAAAGAATGTAAACATCGCTAGATTTTACAATAACAAGTGGCTTGTTTATACGAAAGTGTATCTGACTCCAAAACACAGAAGGCTAAAAATAAGACTTTTACAAACTCCTTAAAGGGGACAGAGGAGAACGGCAAAAACCCAGACAACAGTCAGGGTAGCAAAGAGTGGGGCAGGACCTGTGGAAACAGGAGCAAGTGCTGGCTGGGTGACTCCCCTGAAGGAGTTTGGGTTTAATAATGGTAGTGGCTGCTTGTCTCTGGTGCCAGGGTTGTGTTTTCTGGGAGGCAAGGCAGCCCATTCCTGTTTCCCCCACATTTCCCTCCTCACTTTGTCACATCCCACAGGGGTTTAGAGCTCATTGGGAATCGGGGGTGACTTTGGCAGTGCTTCTTGTTAAAAAAAAACCCTCTCCATGCCCACACCTCCAGCAGGACTTTCTCTGGGAGCAGACACATCTTTTCTCCCAGCTGTCAGACTCCTGCCCAATTTCCAGTTCAATAGACCCCACTTCATTTTAGGAGAGCTCTCTCTGGTTTATTTTAGTGCAGCCAACACAGCCAACCAAGTGCTGACTTCCCAACCCAGAACCCCAGGATCAAGAGCATTTCTTCTCTCCCACACCCTTCATCTTGCATGAGTTTAATTTCAAACAAATCTGAACACAGATATATTTTTATATTTTATATATATATATATATATTTTTACAAAAAAATTATAAAAACGAAAAAAATCCATCTGCTTGAAATTCTTCAAGGTTTGAACATGAGGTATTGAATATTTCCTCTTGCTTATTAAGAGATAATAGCAAATGGAATTTGCTAAATAACTTCAAATAACATTCTTAGTAAAAAAATTAAAAAATTAGCATTTCTTTCATCAAGCACATTTTCTAATATTTACCAGCTCACAGAGTTAATTTTAATAAGCTGAAAGCAAGTAATACTAATAGTAAATAGTTCCCCCTAAATTCTGGATTGAATGCAGCAGACCTTTACTAATTCACATTTTGCTAATCCTCACTCTCCCTAACACACAGGAGCCTCTCCCTTCACCTCCTGCCTCTTTGCAAAGATTTGATATCATAATGTTTCAGGGACTTCTTAGACTGGTGGAATCTCATTATTTATACAGCATAAATAATTAAACGAGACCCTCTTTTTAAAATTCAATGAGCCATGATTTCTGAGCTGGGTACCTTGGTTAGAGATTGTGCCAGGAGCTGATCCCCTCTCACAGGGAATTCAGTGTTCACTGACCTCTGGCTCTGAGGGCTCAGAATTGAAGGTCAGCAGACAGAATATGGACAGGAGGGTCCTTATGATTTTTTTTTCCCTTCTCTCCCCATTTTCTGGGAAGCCAGAAGTTCCCATTTTGGGGTGAATGTGTGTCCAGGTGGTTCTGCTGCTCACCAGTCCCTGCCATGTCACACACTGGGGCTGCTCCCACCCAGTGCTCCTTGTGGAAACCTCAGTTTATCAGATTTATAAATATCAATTAATCACTTTCCCGTTTGCTCTTCCCATTGCCAGTCCATCACTCAGCAGAGCCCACAGCCAAGGCTGATGTGGGGAATATTTCCAATAGTGATTTCCTGCCCTTTTAGATAATTTGCTAAAATTTTATGTTTTTCACATCTCACAAATGCCTTTTCCAGGCATATTTAAAAAATATGAAAAAATAAATCTACACTCTAACCAAGCCCTTGGCCCATGGCAGCACATGGGCAGGGAGGGTGTTCTGCTATGCAGGGCAAGCTGGAAAATTTAAATGCATGGCTTGTTTTAAACCTCACAGAGTAATATTTGTTTCAAGTTACCTGAATAAATCTCTTCATAATCCCCTGGTGATGACAGTCAGGATTTCTCAACACTAAGCTTTCTGTGTTAACTCACAGAAATCCTGATTAGCCACACAGACACTTGGAGGGGCAGCTCCAAACAACAGGCCAGGCTTGGGAAAGCTGTTTGTAGGGAAATAAATAAACTGTGCTGCCTTCAGCCCTCCCTGCAGCCACTTGTGATGCCTTGGGGAGGCTGACCTGGAACAGAGACTGGACAGAGCTGGAGAATAAAGCAGAGATTTATTGAAAGGCCTTTAGGGTGCACCTTGGGCAGGACAAGAGCCTGGCCAGGGCCACATCCAAGGTGGACCCAAAATGGACACAAAATGGACACAAAATGGACACAAAATGGACAAAGGGTCACCAGGTCTCACACTTTGATCAGTTTTGGTCCATTTGCATTTTGGAGTTGAATTGTCCAATTCCAGCTGCAGGTTGTGAGGTCCCATCCTTCTTGTTCCTCCCTCCAGCCACCCTTGTTTGTGCTTTGGGCTGAAAGTTGTCCTTGGTGTGCAGCAGGAACAGGATTTGTTTTGTGTCCCTGCTCTGTGCAGAGCTGAGTGACCCTGAATGTGAGCTCAGAGCTGCACCCCTGGGCAGCACAGAACCTGAAATACAGGAAAGGTCAAACTGAAGGCACCACTTGGGCTGGGGGTTTGGTACTGAAAAACACCCATAAAACAAAAATACCTGTCCTAAAGGTGGGGAATGTCTCACAGGCAGCACTCACCAGTACCCAGGGCTGGGCATTATCGAATATTGAAGGTGTGAATGTGCTTCAGTTGTGCAGACAAAGCTCCAAATTAATTCAGTTTGGATTACACGCGTGTAATTGCAGTGGCTTGGCCTCTCTGTGCATGTGTTAGCTGCAAACAAATGAGATTTGTTTGATGTTTCACACTGCACCACGGATAAAAGGTCTGTAGCAAACAGCAAAGCTCTTGCTTTGATCCCGTGTTGAAACACAGGAATGTAGATTAAGGTCTAAATCCAATTCTCGGACTTGAGGAAACTTTTCTGAACATAGCACTGGCTGAAGGAAGAGTTTATCTCTTGGGGTTTTTAATTAATTAAAAAAGAAGAAGTGAGAAGGATCTATTTTTTCTCAAGTAATTACTTTCTTGCATGGTGGTCAGCAGTGCAGATTCAGAGATAAAAACAACCTCACAAAACTCAAGCACAGGGGCTGCTACATTTAGAGAAAAAAAAAAATCACCCTTCTCCTCTTCTTTATAACAGAGGGCAGATTGAATTTAATCAGCCAAACACTGACACATTTCAAATCCAACAGAACAAAACCCCAGACTGAGGATTTATTAACCATTTGGATGGAATTTTTGATCTTCACAGCAATTGCTGCACACCTTAGAGAGAGCAGAGAGTGTGAGGAAAATCAGTTTATAAAAAGTATAGAAACTGTAGCAAATTGGAAGAGCACCGATAGAAAAAAAACCCAAACCAGCCCCCAAATCCTATTTCTTTTATTTTTTTTTTTTTTAATGAAAATGAGATTAAGCTTGAGAGGGCATAAATTTACACTTATTGAGAAGTGGGTAAACTTGATAAAGAGCCAAAAGGTATCAGAACAAGATTGCTGGCCCTCCTTAGAGTTTCAGAAATAATATCTAAGTTAAATGTATAAAACAATTAGAGAATGGATGTTTTTGTTTTCTGCAATTCATTTCAGTATAAGTTACTAAAACACATCCAAAACAAAATAACATAATTACTCTGGGAGATCAATGGAAACTTTTCTCCATTTGAGAGCTGATTGTTTTAGCCTTCTGGATGGCCAAATTAAACACAAGAAATAGATCAGCAAAGCAGATATTTTTAGATTTAAAGATACCCAGGGAAAGGGAGGAAGTGTTAAAGAAATTAACAACAGATTTTGTGTCAATCTTTCAGTTCAGAGGAGACTAAAGGCTGGAAAGGTGACTCAGGTGAAGGTGTCTCATCACATTTTTCCAAGGTTTCAATTTATTCTGTTTTAGCTTCTCTTTCTCACTCTCCATTCCTAGAAATTACACTTCATCTCTCATACTAAATGAAGAAGCAAAAAGTATCAATAGAGTGAAATAATAATGATTTTTCTTGGCTGGGCTCTTTATGTATGTGAAAATCTGACATTTTAGCTATTAAGATGAATTATCATCATCATGAAAGTATCATCCACATGAAAATTACAGTTATTCAAGAGTTTATGTCAAGACTAATGGCAGAGGAAAGTGTTTGTGTGTGAACATCACATAAAGCTGCACCAAAGGCTGAATTCTCTTCAGGGAGGTCTGGGGCTGTGGTGGCAAATTCCTGAGAAAATGAGAAAAAACTTCAGTTCCCTCAGGGCTTGGGGAGCTCTTTGTAAAACCAGTGTGGTTTGGGTTGGAAGGGACATTAAAAGTCACTCAGTGCCACCCCTGCCATGGGCAGGGACACCTTCCACTGTCCCAGGTGCTCCGAGCCCTGTCCAGCCTGGCCTTGGGCACTTCCAGGGATCCAGGGGCAGCCACAGCTGCTCTGGGAATTCCATCCCAATCCCTCCCCACCTTCCCAGGGAACAATTCCTGCCCAATATCCCATCTTTCATCTTTCCTTCTCCATTTTTTCCTCTTGTGCTCCTTCAGCTTTCTGGAAAGTTCTTCACCCTGTTCTTCCCTCCCTCAACATTTACCAGAAGGAAGCAAAAGGAGAGGGGGAATTATCTATTAAAGTAATTCTAATTATTGTTATTTCTGTGCTGTCTTCAGAGTCTCACATCCAGCTGTCCCAGAAGACTAAGAAGTAGATTCCCATTAAAAAAACCAAAACCAAAACCAAACCAAACCAAACCAAACCAAAAAACAAACAAACAAACAAACAACCACAAAAAAAAACCCCACCCCAAAACAAAAACAAACAAACAAACAAAAAAAAAAAACCCAAACCCACCATCCTGATCTGTAGGAATCAGAGTCACACTGTGCAGAATTTTGGCAAATAACATAAACAATAAGACAATAAATATGTGCTTATATGAGCTGATATTGCAGCATTTTAGCATTTTAGGATCTTCCCTACACCACATTTTCATTTCCTAGAGAACTCCTCTGTCCCAACAGGTTGACTCTCCAAAGGAAAGGACCAAGTAGGAACGAGCACAATACCAAATTTTCTGCAATAAAAATCCAACATACAGCTGATGCAAAGACTACTTTAGGACTGAGCATAAAATTTTTTATTTTATGAAATAGAATAAAAATTCTATTTTTATAGAATAAGAAACAGGAATATTTGTTCAGCCTTCTCCAGCAATATTTTATTACAGCAAAGGATCGACTTTTTTTTTTTTTTTTTTTTTTTTTTTTACAAATTACTCAGCTGTTCCCTCACTCATTTACAGCCACACTTATTTTTTCAATCATTTGATCACCAAAACCACAAAAATATTTTCTCTTTGCAGGGCCGTGTCAGCCCCTTGTTTATCCCTCCTGATACTTAATTTTGGAGTAAACCTGCAAATCTCTAATTAAAAAAGTCAAAACGCGTGATTAATTACAAACCAAGAGTATTTTGAAAGCAGGAAGGAAAATAAACAACTGTGTAAAGTGAACAGATGGGATTACAAACTGAATTGCCATAATTAGCATTGTGAGGCCGATAATGAGCTATTAGAATAACAATACATGTCTAATATTAATATGAGATAACACAAATGTGGTTACAGGGACAGAAGGATGAAGTAAACTTGGAAGAGTCTGGTAAGGATAATTGGAGCTGGATTTCCCGCTAGTATTTCGATTTGACTGGTGAGGTTCTTGTGGAGATAAATTCTGATTTTTGTGGACAGAATCCCGATTTCTCAGGTTTTAAAGCAGAAAATGCCCTACAAATTATTTATTGAAGACTTCTGATGATCCTGTGCAATTTCTTAGAGGTCAAGAGTTTTCTGTCTAACAACACATGACTTTCTGGTTTGTTTGATGAGTCTAAACCTGGATTTGGGGTTAAGAACTGACTGCAGATATAAAGCAAGAGATGTTTGGAAATATGTGTATATTGAAAACTGAAGACTGTGAGCAAGTGGAATGGCCTTTAAATGTTGAAAAGGGCATTGATCTCCTCAATTCCCAATAAGTACAGTGCAGATGAGTGTGTTTAAATGGTAAATAAATCTATATATGGGGTAAATCAGGGTTTTTCTGCTAATAAATTATCAGTTCTAATAAATGACAATTTATGAGAGTTAGTTATGATGAGTTGCCAGGTTACACAAAGCAAAAACTAAGCCTAAACCATGAACATTGAGATATTTAATAGGAAACTGGAGTCAGTGTTATTTTATTCTGTTATCTTCGAGCAGTTTTTCTTGGATTGGAGAAAGAGGAAATCTTAATGAAACAATTGTACAGTTACTTCCATTTAATGGCTGTTTTACAGTCAAATATACATTAAGAAGAAAAATGTTAATTGCTGATGTGCTGAATATACTGTACAGGCAACATTTAATTACAAGAAGATATCATTTTGAATGACTGCTATTTTCCCTCTCTTCCCCAAATGAACCCACCGACAGAATAATCCAGAGTGTAAGCAAAACTGAAGTTCAAAGATCTAATTTCTAATTCAGGGAAGCATTAAACATATGCTTAACTTTGACCAAATGTGTAAAGCCATTAACTCCAGGCCCATAAAGAAGTGCTTAAAGTTAAATGGGTACTTAGGTTATTATTCACACAGGGTTGCCTCCTTGAATCTCTACTCCCCTACCAGTATTAGCACTCTCTTTAGCAGCTGGTCCCATTAATTACCAAAAAAAAACAAATCCCAAAAAACCTGTTACTGACCATTAAAGTGCAGCACAACCTGATTTGCATATCTACATATGGGTTTCATATTATATTCTATTTATAGCCTTTTTTTTTTTTTTTGCTTGTATTAAACATGAGCAGAGAAAGCAGGGGTTAGTTCATCTTTTTGCTGGGCCTAATTGTTAAAGGCAGGCAGGCAGATGAATATTTGTGTCTGTGTTTAATTGTGAATGCAAATGAGAAGTTGCCTTTAAAAATTGTGAGTTGTGTTTAAATTTCATGTTGAGTTCTTCACTCTGTTGCTTTGGTTTTTTCAGCCTTCTGATGTTTTACTTTTGAGATAAAGTTTCTCATGCACTTTTCATGTAAATAATGATTGTTTTGCATTCCTTTCTGAAGGAGGAGAGAATTGATGGACTGTTGGGTTGACCAGTGTGGTTGGAGAGGACAATTTTCCTCCTCCAATCCATGGTCACTGTTGGAATTCTATAAATGTCGAGGTCTGTAAATAAACTGCCCCTTTTTGCCTTGGACACCTCAGTGCGTGAGTGTCGTTCCTTTTGTGTCGAATTGCGACAGCACTCCATGCGCTCCCCTCCTGGGATCCATTCACCATAGAACCACAAATCCTCCAACCCCATGGAGATGAGACTTCCCTTATTTTTCCCTGGCTCAGCTTTAGTTTCCAGCTGGCCAGACCTCCCTCCCTCCTTTTCTAAGTGTAGGGTGAGCAAATTCCCAGGGAGGGCTGAGTTCCCTCGTCCTTGGTCACACCTCGTGCACTCATCGAACCTGAGGGTTACCAAAACCAGTTCTACATTCTGTAGAATGAAATTCCTTTAGGACAAAGGGGTTTTTTTGAAGGGAAAAATGCCCCCACCTCTCTACAAAGCTTCAATAAACTGGGCAAGTTCTCAAATCAAGACCTCAGGTGACGGCACACAAATTAATTTCTGTCCTTTGCCTTTCTAACTCCCATGAAATCTGTGGTCAAGGCTGAAACCTGATACAATACTCAATATTGTTTTATTATTATTATTATTATTATTATTATTTTACAAGAATAAATATTTGCTTGAAGTCCAGGAAAACCTGCATATTGAGCCCAGGATAATCCTCCTGGATGCCTAGCAAACCCGCTCGAATTCAAGTCTCTCACCCATTTTGGAAGGGACTGCTGGAAAGATTAGAAAATAATCACATTTTGCCTCAAACAAATCTTGGTGTGGATTGTCTCGTTATCTGGAAATATACCCAGCACTTGAACCCTCCTGTGAAGTGTTTGGTGCTATTCATTTTCACTGAAGTCTTTATTAGAGCCAACATTTAAGGTTTTAACAGAATTGGCTTTAACTGGAATTTATTGGCCATTCTTCCCCTGCACAAACACTTTTTAATTTAAAAGAACATGTTTCTTACAGCGAGGTTTCAGCCCAACTGCTTTTTTTTACTCAGTGAAAACCCTTTGAAATGATGTTGTACTTCTTATTTAAGAAGTTATTCATGTGAGGAATGGCAGCAGGTCTAAGTCCATAATCCTAAATAAAAGGTTAACTTTTGCAACAAATTGTCAAGTGGTTGTTTGTCTGGCTTTACTTTTCCCAAGCAACACCCAGAGATATATTTACTTTGAATATTCTTTACTCCCCTAGAGAGATGACTTCTCCTTCGTTGGAAGTTTTATTTAAATGAGAGCGAGACGTGAATATTTGGGAGGCTTCACATATTTCTGAGACATTTCTCTTGCAGGTTGCAGCTGATTCACAGCAAAGAAATCTTTTGATGCCTTGCCAGAATACAAAATGCCAGGTCCTCGCCAATGAAAGGAGCTCCACTTCCTTCAGCTCACATTTGGAGCAGCAGTTGGGCTTAAATTTGCTTTTGTAGATATGGCTCACCCAACTGTCTTCGTTTGGAGCAGGCTTTGCTCAAAGAACACAAACAGCAGCTGAAAGACCTGACACTGGGCAGGGAAAACTCTGGAATTACAGAAGTGTGTGCAGGGAAAGAGGCTGCTGATGTGTGAGCTCAGTGCATGAGTGAGGTCTTTACATAAATAGAGCAAAATGTGAATACTTTAGACAGAGTCTAGACCGAAAACTGCTTTTCTTCAGTGAAGTTTGCTTTTAAACGCTGTTTTTAGGAGATGGAATATTTTCCTGGCGTGCATTGTAACACTTTTGTGATACAGATTTTATGTGATCCAGGTGCTAAAACCCTGATTTAAGTATTATTACATTTATTATTAATGTGCACTCTCATTTGCTGCCTGACAACCTAATGCTAACTCGTGAATAAAGTATCCTGCCAAGATACCACCAAAATGATAAAGAATTCCTAGGTGATAAGAGCTGAACAATTAGTACCAAATAATGCCATCATTAAGCATGGATTTTGGTCCTTACAGACAGCATTAAACTGAATATTTCCCAGCTAAAGCATAAAGCACATAAGTATTCCAATTACAGATGAAAGACAAACCATGAATCCCTTCAAATCTCTACAGCAAGGGGTTCCCAATGCTTTTCATAAACAAATGGTTTTTACCTGGAGGAACTGAAGATTAAATCTGATCTAGAACTGTGAAATAAATAACACAAGCATCTCATGGCTGCTCAAAGGATAAGGACTTAGCTGTTGTCTGGGAAGGATTAACAGCAGGGAGTTAATTTGATGATGAGATTTGAAGATTATATATTCAAACTGGAAAAGTGTAATTTAAAATTCACTTTTTTTTTTCTCCCAGAGACAAAACCTTTTTGTGGCCAGTGCAGTGGGATGCATCTGTATTTTCCCTGTAATCTGATGGGAAGATGTGTTCAAATCTGTCTGGGTGTGGATGCATCTCCCACCCATCTCTTTAATGCCTTCTCCTCAGCAGAAAGAAGGATGTGGAGTATTCAGCTTTAACAGCCTAGATTTCCTCAGAAATGTTCCTGTTGAGATTAAATTCCTCCAGCTCAGTCTTTATCTACATATTTTCCTACTGAGCTGCCTTTTTTTTTCCCCTCTGTGACTTTTGGCTAAAAGTAATTGCTGAATTTGCCCATCAGGAAGGTGGGTGTCCCTCAGAAAGGGAACAAGCGCCTCTCTGCAGGACACCACCACCACTGCCAGCCTTATCTGCAGCCTGGGGTGCTTCCATTTCTTGCTCTGTTGCTGGATATCTTCGTTTGCAGCCTGAATTTTTCCCTTTCAAACCAATCCCCAGATAGAGAAGACAAAATCCTCTCATGGCAGATGGCAAAGAACGCCTCGAGTTTTTCCACTGTGAGAACAAATAACCAAATTAAGAGTTTTGCTAGGACATTGACTCAAGCTAGGAGGTGTGACATACTCATCCCAGTGCTGAAAAAAGCCATATTTATTTCAGTTACTTTGGTAGACAGAGGTAAAGACTTGCAGGTTAAAGCTCAAAGAATAGAACAACACTCATTTCTCCAGCTTCCCTTTTCAAAATGAGCTCCTGTGGGTGATGTGCAGTGAGAACTTGATCATCAGGGATGCACCAGAGAATGACTTTTAGTCATTTCCAGTTATTTTTATGCCTCTTGATTTCTTTAAATGAAGGATAAAAATTGGCTTTTCATGCATTGGTGTTTCTATAGTTAGTGCTGGAAAGGTAAATGGGAGAGGAAAAAAAAAATCCTGGTAGCGAGCTGTGGGCAGTTTCATTCCCAATCAATGGATGTTGTTGTGGAGAGATGGATTTAGGAGATATTCCATAATTTTTGCCAAGCTTGCTCTTTCCATTGGCTTGTCTGAAGCTCAGGACCTCACCTTCCAAGCTCTTCGGAGAACCAGAACTGTTTAGAACAAAACCCAACATCTTCTGAGCTGTTTTCCCTGCCTAAATCCTAACACCAGAATCAGCTCCTGCCAGGCTTTAATCATTTATGCTTACAGGCATCTAAAATTAGCTAATGTGTACCTGGAGATAAATTTGGCTGTGTGCTGCATGCTGCTGCAGGAACTGCAGAATGAGGAATAATTGAGGGTAAAATCCTGAGCAGACCTGAGGGTGCAGGGGGTGTAATAAAGCTGAATTTACAATGTGGGAACTCAGGGGCCCCGGGAATTTCGGCTGTGTAGTAAATAATGGTGGATGCTGAAGGGCTGGGTGTGGTTTATGAATATGCAAATAAAAATTAGCATTCGGAATGCAGAGAGGGTGTGTGTGCTGCAGGCAGGGCTGATTCAGGGACAGGGTTATGAATATGCAGCAGCTGAACTTTACCCCTTTACTGGAGTTGGTGGCTCAGCATTTTTATTTTTATTTTTATTTTTATTTTTAATTTTATTTTTATTTTTATTTTTTAATCTTTATATTTATCTTTATCCTTATCTTTCTTTTATTTATTTATATTTATATTATATTTAATTTTTATTTTATTATTTTATTTAATTTTTATTTTAGTTATATTTGGGTTCATTTTTAATTATATTTTCAATTGCATTTATATTTATATTTATATTTACATATTTATATTGACATATTTTGATTTAATTTTTATTTTTTATTTTTATTTTCACATTTTCCATGGTGAAAAAGCAGCTGGCCACAAGGTCAGCAGTCACCCCCAGAGCCTGCTGTCCTGGATTTCCTAGCAGGGTACAGATGAATTTTTTTTCCTGCTGATGCCACCAGTGAGGGAATTTTGGTGCATCCCATGTCCTCCGTGTTCCTGAGTGCCTGCAGCTCTTCCCTGGGCCAGAATTTACTGCTTGGGAAGAATTTCATTTATTTTATTCCTTCTGCTCTCCCACCTGAACTCACCTCCCCTGCATCCCACAGCAAAACAGGAGGGACCTGAGAGACCTGATGGATCCAATAAGGTCATGAAACCCAGATAACTGGGCAAGACCCCTCATTTATAACTTTTAAACTTAAGTGTGTGAATCTTTGTTTAATCATTTAAGTTAAATCTTCCCCTTCCCAAGCCTGTTTCAAGGGAAATGAAACATTCAGAGTTCCTAACAGTTTTGCCAATCCTGAGACAGATATGGATTACCTAATATCCTTATATTGTAAAAGCCTTCCATTGCAATAGAAACCTGGCTCAAACTTCACTTTGGACATTGATTCAGTCAGCATGAATTTAAAATTGAATAAATAAACCTTTATCTTTAGGGAATAACAGCTACTATAAAAATAAGTTATGAAGTAAGTCATCCTATGCTTTACACTAATTAGTGTGTCATTATGTCCCGAATTTACCTAAAATAATCAGAGTTTAGGAGATATTGGCGTTGTTTTGATGTAGCTTTTGTATTTGCTTCTTTTTTTACCAATATTTCCTTATTTTAACAAGTGCCTCAACACAGAAAAAAAGTCTGTTGGCCATCAAACAGAAAAAAAAAACCACCAAAAACCTGGGAACCTTGATTTCCTGGAGTAAATTACAGTTATGGGTGATATTTACATATGTTTATTATTGAAATTACCTCCAATAATACCTATTGCAGACCCCAACAGCTGGAGTTAATGCTGATGCAGTTTAAATTTCAGCATTTCTTTCTCTCTTTGTCTTTTTCTCTTTGCTCAGTGAATCCTCACTCCCTAGATAAGCAGCCCATCGCTGATGCTGGGACTTTTTTTTTTTTTCTGTGAGGTATTACAGGTGATGAGTCAGAATTATCAGCTGAAATTAATTCTATTAGGAATACACTCGTTGGCTCGTTTTAAAGCAGCAATTTATCACATTTGAGTACAATACATTGATAAATCTCCCAGCACTGACAAAACAGCTTCCCGGGATTTATTCCTCCCCGTTCCAACAGACCCATTTATATTTCCTACACATTCTGGGGTTCAGAGAAATGTGCTGGGGCTGATGTGGGATGGCAGACACTGAAGTCTGAGGGAGCTTGGAGCATAATTAAGAGATAATAGTGCTATCTGCCTGTTTTATGAGGCACTAACACAGCCCTGAGTGAATAAACCACAGAATAAACTCACTCCAGGCAGGGAACTGGAGCCCTGCCAGGAGCCTGGCTACAACAGCACCATTACATCAGCCTGCTATCAGTGTTTAATTAAAGAAAATTGGGTGTGCATCGCTGCAAATGGTACGGAAAATAACGCCGGGGTTTGAGGGTGGGGAGGGCTTGGTGGGGTGGCTCCATCCCAGGAACTCCTTTTGGAGTGAGCTCCTGCTCCACACATCCCTGGGGAGCTGAGGGGGTGTCTGAGGTGCAAAGAGACACTGAAATGAGAAAATTCACAGATAGTGTCAGAGCAGTGGGCTGCTGCTGTTATCCTCAGTGCTGCTGTCGCTTCTCAGTCTTAGAACGGGGGGATTAAGGCAAAAAAAACCCCAACTAAATGAGTTGTAAAGCAAGAAGCTGATATTGTGGTGCCTGGTCCAGCGTGATGGCTGTGATCATTATCACACTGTTCTCTAGGAAGGACAGGTGGAAAGAAATTGGGGAGATGTGCTGCCCACACCCTGGAAATGGCTGGGAAGTTACCCCTGAAGGCAGGAGCTGGGTGAGCACCAGCGTGGCTCCCGAGACAAATCTCCCTGACATTCAGTCCTGACAGCTCTGCCCACATTTCCAGATAAAGGTGCTAATTTAATCTAAATATTGGGATGCAGGTGGCCTACTTCCACCAGCAGCTGGATGGAGGCCACTAATTTTGTTTGTTTAAGTGACCAAACAGGTGTCAAACTGTCTCAATAGGACAGGAAAAGAACGACACTCACACACTGAGATGTCCAAAGCAAAAAAGGGCAGTTTATTTACAGACTTTGACATTTATAGAATTCCAACAGTGACCATGGATTGGAGGATGAAATTGTCCTCTCCAACCACACTGGTCAATCCAAGAATCCATCAATTCTCTCCTCCTCCAGAAAAGAATGCAAAACAATCATTGTTTACATGAAAAGTGCGTGAGAAATTTTATCTCAAAAGTAAAACATCAGAAGGCTGAAAGAACTTCAGTAAACTTTAGAAAACTTTAGAGAAGAACAGGGCAACATCAATCTGTCACAGTCTTGGTCCAAATCCAGCTTTTGAAGGATGATCCAAGAGAGGAAGGTCTGGGGGGTTGGTAGTTGATCCCCTGCTGTACCTCACCTCCATGGAAAGTGCTCAGGGAGGCAGAATGGAGCAAACAGAGTGAGGACATTCCTTTGGGAGATAAGGGAAACTGATAAAAATGCTGCTCCTGCCACAGCCACCAGCTCAGGTTCCCACTTCCAGTGCAAGTGGCAGCAAAAACTTGCAAGGCAGAGGCATCAAAATCCTTTGCACCACGTCAACCAAAAAACGCTGCAGGAATTAAGATTGTGGCATCAAACAAAACCAATAACATTCAACAAGACAATGTGGGGAAATGAAATTTAAATAAAATGAGAATGAAGGAAGAATGGGACAAGAACAAACTTACATTTCTTTGCAACCACTTCAGAAGCCCAGGCTACACGTTCTGCTTTGAAGCTCCAAAGCTGTGGAACATTTGCAAGGGGAGCACAGAATTAGCAATCAGCACAACTGATGAACACAATCAGCTGAAGCGTTTCAGTACAAAAACCCAGCATTTTTGAACTGAAAACTTAATGTGAAACTACTCTTTTGAGATGTTAATTAAAACCAGAACAATTTCCTAACTAGTCCTGTTAAATACTTTTCTCATTGGACTCTAGCAAACTTAGTAGAGAAATGCCCTCACCATCATTTGAATTTCTATGTGCAGGAGACACTTTTCAGTAAGTCTGGCCTGCTTTTGGTACTCAGGAAGGTCTAATTTTATTTAAGAGTACAAAATCAGGATGAAGATTTGTTCAAGGTAGAGTAAAACTGAGAATAATGACAGGTTTCTCCATAAAGAACATTTTGCTCAATGGGAGAACAGTGCCAGGAAAGGGGGTGGATGTTGCTGTTCTGGCAGTCTCTGATCTGCTCATAATTCTGATTTTCATGCCTGGGTTTTATTCACTGCCCACACTGTGACACAACAGCACCCTGTGGCTGAGCACTGTCCCATATTCCCAAAAACTCCACACTAACACACGTGGCAAAAAGCAGTTTTTGATAATGCAGAGAGGGACCTGCATTATCAATGGCTGTCTTCTTTTGGTCACTCACACAAATTTTCAAGCAGAATATTTGCATTAAATTGAATTTATAGAGGAGATAATAGGAATGTAATGTTAATGGATAAGGAACCCGTTGAAACATCAAGCAACAATGGCTAATTCTTAACAAAATCTGCTTTTTTAAAGGTGTGCTGCAGATAGATTGATGGATCCAGCTGGGAATTCCCTCATTTTTGTATGACAGAATAAATACCCTGGTGGCTGATGCCAGACTACTTCAGCTACAGACTCAAAGGAATTTGTCACACAGACCAATTTCCTAATTCCCACCACTTTTCCACTTGTGGTTCCATCACCCTCTTGGCACAGCAAATAAACTGATCTAATGAAAGGATGAAAGAACAGTTGCTCTGTTTTATAAAATGATTATATGGTTCCTCAATAGGGAAAATGAGAGATCAAAGGCCACAATTATTTTATTTTTAAGTTTTTTGCTGGTTGTTGTTCTTTTTTTTTCCTATAAAGGAACAAAATCATCCACCAGTAAAATGGAACCTCTTGCTGGCAATCTTTCCTATGCCTTGCCCTCCAAACATTTTAAGACAGAACTGTGGAAACCAAAGTAAATATAACCATCCTCTTCTTTCAGTCCATAGCTCTTGTCATTTCCAAAAATAGGTTCAGCTTTCTCCTCTGCCCTTGAGGAGCTGGGCAGTTTCATCCTGGCCATTTGAGCTGAGCTAATCAGTACTTTTTGTCAGTGATTTTTTTGTCCAATTTTCTGCATTTTCTCTCCTCTGCCTAATTGGAACCAAAATAGTTTGGGTGGCTGAACTGAATGGAAGTAATTTTTGTCCATTCAGCACAATCCTGCTTAGTCCTTGCACACTAAATGAGAGATGTTAAGAGTTCATCCCTCCAGTTTTCTCTCTCTTGGCCAAGAAAATTTTTTTCATTCTGTAGCTTCTCAAAAGATTTTTGCTTAGCTGCTGCTTCGAGGTGATATTTGCAATCTAGGGGGCTGATAGAACAGGCAAGGATGTAAATATTGGCCTGCTGGTAAGCACTGATTCATTGAAATGGAAATGATTTGTGCAAGAGCATCCTGCCTTGGCCATTATTTGTGTCAGAAACAAGGAGCAAAAGTAATTTAAAAGCAGGTGCACTGCATTGCTTTGTTTTACAATGTCTTTTTCTCATTAAACTTATTTATATTCTGTATAACCTTTCCCATGAACAGAATGCAGGAGTGCAATACAAGAGACAACACACACAGAGCTTTAACCTTATCAGCTTCACAGAACCAAAACAGCTCCCTCCATGGAAGGGGATGGGGTGGGGGCTGATATTCCCTCTTTTTAGCCTTCTTAGGAAAAAAAAAACTAAATCATTTTGATATCTCAGGTCTGAAACTTAAAATGCTTAACAAGCTCTAAAACACTGCCCCAAAACCATGTTCCTCCCAGGCTGAGCTTTCACACCTGAGCAGCCACAGGATATGAATAATTCCTCAGTGACTTGTATCATTGAATCAATTATGAATTGATTATTTCTCAATTATTTGAATTAGTTTTGAATGCATCATCCCTTGATGATTTGTGTC
Source organism: Phylloscopus whistleri (assembly GCA_017589585.1). Taxonomy (NCBI): domain Eukaryota; kingdom Metazoa; phylum Chordata; class Aves; order Passeriformes; family Phylloscopidae; genus Phylloscopus; species Phylloscopus whistleri. The sequence goes on along the minus strand of JADMLD010000042.1, from coordinate 1,817,076 downwards.
ATTGAATCAATTGTGAATCGATCATCCTCAGTGATTTGTGTCACTGAATCAATTCTGAATTGATTATTTCTCGATGATGCGTCACTGAATCAGTTTTGAATTGATTATTTCTCGATGATTTTTGTCATTGAATCAATTCTGGATGGATTGTCCCTCGATGATTTGTGTCACTGAATCAATTCTGAATTGATTATTTCTCGATGATGCGTCACTGAATCAGTTTTGAATTGATTATTTTTTGATGATTTGTCATTGAATCAATTCTGAATTGATTATTTCTCAATGTTTTTTTTTTGTCATTGAATCAATTCTGAGTTGATCATCCCTCTGTGATTTGTGTCATTGAATCAATTCTGAATGGATTGTCCCACGATGGTTTTTGTCACTGAATCAATTCTGAGTTGATCATCCCTCAATGATTTTTGCCATTGAATCAATTTTGAATTGATTAATTCTCAGTGATTTGTGTCACTGAACCAATTCTGAGTTGATCATCCCTCCCTGATTTGTGTCACTGAACCAATTCTGTATCAATCTGACAAATCCCTGGGTTCCCCAAGGGGAGTTGCAGGATGCAGCTGCTGCAGCCCAGCTGCACCAGGGCTCCTGTGCATCCTCACCCCCGTTTCTCCTTAAGGTCTGGACATTTTGCAACTGACCAGCTCCTCTGTGTGCTCCTGGCACTTCCCTGTGATCAAACCTGGCTGAACTGGTACAAAAACCAGCACAGAATGGAGAAACAAGATTAATTGTGCCTGCATTTGATTGGTAACAAAACCAGACAGGGAAAGATGACAAACAGAAGCCAGTGTGAATAAATTCAGCTTCCAGCTGTTAAGACACAGCACAGAGATTTCCAGAGGTGGCTGAAGAAGGGCCCTTGTGAGGGGGTGCTGGTGCTGGGTTCTGGCAGCCTGGAGAGCTCTGTGCTCTCAGTGCTCCCTCAGCAGAGGAGCCAGTCCCACAGAGCTGCTGCTTCCAGCTTTGCCCAGAGCCTGGGGTTGTCCTGCAGGGCTGGAGCTGCATCCCTGAACTCCTGAGGAGCCCTCCCAGTGGCTTTCCCAGCCCAGCAGAGTGAGCAAGGGCTGGACAAGCCCTGGCTGTAAAGAGCAGCTCCCCTTCAGCCGGGTTCTGCTGGGCAGGTTCCTCTTGGTGTCAAGTGGAGTTTGGACCAAAATAAGAATATCTGAAGAGATGGAGGCAGGAGATTGGGAGGAGGACTTAGAGGCTGTCATTTGTAACTTACACCAGCCTTCCAGGACACAAAGTGGCTCCAAGGGAGCTGGGGAGAGGCTTTGGATACGGGATGGGGGGACAGGACACAGGGAATGGCTCCCACTGCCAGAGGGCAGGGATGGATGGGATATTGGGGAGGAATTGTTCCCTGGGAGGGTGGGGAGGGCCTGGAAGAGAATTCCCAGAGAAGCTGTGGCAACCCCTGGATCCCTGGCAGTGTCCAGGGCCAGGCTGGACAGGGCTTGGAGCAGCCTGGGGCAGTGGAAAATATCACCGTGGAAGGGGGTGGGAGTGGATGGGATTTAATTTCCCTTCCATCCCAAACCATTCTGTGGCTCTGTGACCATGAGAGAGGGGACAGCACAGAGGTGACAATGAACTGTCAGGGGTGTTGTCACCTTGACTGGATTCCTAACAAGCATCTCTGTGCACGCTGGGGTTTGAAAATCTTGTTACAGAGTCAAATTTGTATCTGGAGATATTTTGTGAGGGTTTCCCTACCTTAAAAAGAGCTGCATTTAATGAAAAGATCCCATGTCATGTTCGGAAAAGCTGAATTTAAAAGGTCCTGGATGCAGCAATTAGCACCATTCCTGACTGATGTTGTTAATGCAACATGAATAATTCCATTCCCTTGTGCTGTGGTGCTGCACAGCTCCTGCTCAGGGACTGTTCACACAACAGTTCAGGAACAGTTCAGCAGAAACTGGCTTTAAGAAATACCAACCCGTGTGGTGCAGGTAATTTTTTTTTTATCTCTGTATTTATATCTGTATCTTTATCTATGTTTACAACTCGTTCCACCGCAGAGAAAGAGTGTTTCTCCATAAAACAGCACTGAAAGCAGTTTCCCTTCAACTCACAAGTGTCTGAGGTGTTTTAGAAAGCAGATGTTTCTGAAATACTCCCAAGTTTCAGCCCCATGGAGAAAATGCTCCTTAATAATTCGGGTTGCAACAATAAAACGAGATGAAAGTGAGCCCTTCCCATAAAAGAATTCCAGACAACCACAAGTGCAACCCATAACAGCAAATGCTGAAATGCTTTTGAACCCTGTGCTACCTTTCTGGTGTTTTTTTACTGCATGTCATCCCGGATATTTCCCCTGTACTTAGTGCTGCAATTAATAAAAATCCTCCTCCAAAGGTAACGAGGTGTCAGCTCCACTTCAGGTTGAGACTGTCTGTTGATTAAAAACTACTTCACGACCACATTAAGCTGCAAAGAACAACTCAAAAAAAAAAAAAAAACCATAAGCCTGAGCCACGCACCGCCAGCCCCCATAGATTTAAATTTAATTAAATGAGGAAACTGCAGGACTCTTTTTGTTCACACTGAAGATTCCCAGAGCTATCCCAGGAGCTGTGCTCAGTTATTGCGAGGCAGGGGCTCAGCTTGGAGCGTTGTTTGATCATTCAGGCTGCCAGCCCCTCCCCATGAGGTCTGGCCGCCAAAATGCCAGGGGGCCACCACGGAAAAAAAGGCCTTGGCCCTGCACTGGAAGTGTCCTGAGGATGCAGGGCTGGGATCACACCAGTTCATCCATTTCCTAACAGCCAGACAATTGTTTGGGGTGTGAAACCCAACTCCAGGGTGCTGCTATTTTGGGAGGTGTTGACCACCTGCTCCTGGGTGCAGCAGAGCCCTTCCTTTCCTAACACCAAACACGTGGGGTTATGGGAGCGTGGATCTGGAACTGGGGCTGTGTTCTCCTTTGAAACCTCCATGGTGTGCCCTGGATCCATTCCCACTGGAAACAATGCTGCATCTTCCCCCTGCGTCACCCTGTTTTTCAGCCTTCTGATGATTTACTTTTTGTCATGGAGTTTCTCACAGATTTTCACATAAACAATTTATTGTCATTGTAACTGTTCTTTCATGTTTACATTCTTCTCATAAGGAGGAGAGAATTGATGGACTGTTGGGTTGACCAGTGTGGTTGGAGAGGACAATTTTCTTCCTCCAATCCATGGCTGCTGCTGGAATTCTATAAATATCAAAGTCTGTAAATAAACTTCCCCTTTTTTTGCCCTGGACATCTCAGTGCGTGAATGTCATTTCTTTTGTGTCGTATTGTGACACCCCTGTTCTGGTGTCCTTGCTCCCCAAACATGGAAAACGCTCCCTGTGCTCCCAGAAAATCTGATATTTTCCCCACAAAGCACAGGGAAGAACCTGACATCTCCTCCTAACCCCTGCAAATAATTTGCTGTCCTTTGAAGTACGGAATTATTCATCTGACATTTCATCTTGTCTATCTACCAGCACCCTCAAGAAAAATATAAAACATCTTTAAGCCCAGCTTTCTATTTTTATTTATTTATTTTTAGCTTTAATATTTGTAGGTTTTCCCTTCTCAAAGACAAATTAGGAAATTAATGAGCCTGCAGACCAAGCTGAGAATATGCTATGTGATAGCAGCAATGCACAAAGATGAACATGAAAATGCCACCAGCATCATTGCCACGCACCTTCTTGACAATTTTTTTTGTTTGTTTTCAGAAAAATTGGTTTGCAGTGTTGGAGAGAGAAAGAAAAACAGACTGAGGAAATGAGAAGAGAGAAAAGAAAGGGGAGAGCTGGACAAACAGACCTCCTCTGTGCCTCTTCCTCGCTCCAAAAAAAGGTAATGCTTGTCTTTGTAACTGCTGAATTTTTTAAACTGGCCTGGTCTGTCTGTGAGGAACTGTCCTTTTGAGCAAATACTGTGACTTTTGCAGATTAAAGGCCAAACCATGTGTTCATGAATTTTAATGTAAACAAAACCAGCTTTTTTTGTTGTTGTTGTCTCCTTCCCCTGTTTTTAAGATCTTCCTTGGCTTTGTTGTGTGGGGCGAAGGGCAGAGGAGCAGAATGGCCAAAGGGTAAAGCTGCAGCTTGCTGGAACATGTGTTTTCATCTCCTGCTGAATCTTATCCTCCATGCTCTAAAGAGATCACATTTACAACAAAGAGACCTGAGAGGCTCAGACCAAACCAGCTCCTGGAGCAGAGCTTTTCCAAGCCACCACTGATAGAAAAGGAATAGGAAATAAGATTAGCCCCGCTGCTCTTCACAGGTTTCTCTGAATCTGCTGAAGTTTGTGCTTCTGCTGCAGCAGTGATCATTAATAACTCTCATTTCCAGACCGTTTTTAACTTCGTTCCAGGGAAGGAGTTAAACACATCTCTGACTGTTTGCTCCCTGGGGGAGAGGCAGAGCCAGGCAGAGCTCTCAGAGATGCTCTGGGGAGGATGTGGTGGTGCCAGCTCCATCCCAATTAACCTCAGCCAGCAGCCAGGCCAAGGTGACCTGGCAGAGCAGCTCAGAGAGGACTCGTGCCCAGCAGCAGCTGCAGAGGAACCTGACCTTCCCCTCTCTTCTGCCCTGTGGGCTCCTTGGACACAGAAACTCTTCCCAGCATTTTTTTTTTTTTTTTTTTGAGGCAGAGCGGATTTTGCAGGGTGACTCCTCTTCCCACATTTTCACTTTGGAAGCTCCCCTGTCAACACAAATGAACGACACTCACACACTGAGATGTCCAAGGCAGAAAAAAGGGGCAGTTTATTTACAGACCTCGACATTTATAGAATTCACACAGTGACCATGGATTGGAGGAAGAAAATTGTCCTCTCCAACCACACTGGTCAACCCAACAGTCCATCAGTTCTCTCCTCCTCCAGAAAGGAATGCAAAACAATCATTGTTTACATGGAAAGTGCGTGAGAAACTCCACCACAGAAGTAAAACATCAGAAGGCTGAAAAGAACAGGGTGACACCCCTGCTCACCGATGATGCTGACACACCAGAAGTGCCATCTGCCATTTGAGGAGCTGACACCCTGCCCTGCACATCCTTGTGGGCAGCTCCTGTGGTAATCATGCTTGAAGTTGGTGTTTCATTTATTTCAGGTTCTGTGCTGCCCAGGGGTGCAGCTCTGAGCTCACATTCAGGGTCACTCAGCTCTGCACAGAGCAGGGACACAAAACAAATCCTGTTCCTGATGCACACCAAGGACAACTTTCAGCCCCAAAGCACAAACAAGGGTGGCTGGAGGGAGGGACAAGAAGGATGGGACCTCACAACCTGCAGCTGGAATTGGACAATTCAACCCCAAAATGCAAATGGACCTAAACTGATCAAAGTGTGAGACCTGGTGACCATTTGTCCATTTTGTGACCATTTGGGGTCCATTTTGGGTCCCTTTTGTGTCCATTTTGTGTCCATTTTGTGACCATTTTGGGTCCACCTTGGGTGTAGCCCTGGCCAGGCTCTTGTCCTGCCCAAGGTGCACCCTAAAGGCCTTTCAATAAATATCTACTTTATTCTCCAGCTCTGTCCAGCCTCTGTTCCAGGTCAGCCTCCCCAAGGCATCAGTAACACCAGAGCCATCCAGGCTTTAACCCTCCATCCCCCTCTCTCCATCCTCCTCACACACCTCTCCTGCTCAGACATTCCTGTTCCTGCACCTATAGAGCTACAGCAGCATCACTGAGATGCCCTGGGAATTAAAAATGCAGCTTCTATGAATATTTTTGGAAAAGTGCACCACTCCTGTTACTTCACAGCTTCGCTTTGAAATCTGCCAGACAAGAACTACCTTCAATTTATTTTATTGCTGCATTTTAAGGTTACATATATATATATATATATATATATAATTCTTTCTTATTAAAAATCAAGAGTCTGGATGAATAATTACATTTTGAAGTGTATCTGCTCTGAAATAAAAGGAGCTGTGCAACTGGTTTTGACACCTGCAGAATACAGGTACTGAAACTCTGAGATTGTAAAAACTGCTCTAATTCCTTGTAATAGTCTGAAATAGTTTTAGCAGTGATCAAAATTGTGCAGTATTCAACATTGTGGTCAAGTCACCAAAATGCAGCTGAATTAACATTTGACTCATTTGAGCTGAAAATGCTCATTCCAGCCTGAATTTCTTCAGCAGTTCATAGAATCATGGAAAGGTTTGGGTTGGAAGTGACTTTAGAGATCCCCCAGTGCCATGGGCAGGGACACCTCCCACTGTCCCAGGTGCTCCAAGCCCCAGTGTCCAACCTGGCCTTGGGCACTGCCAGGGATCCACTTCCCCAGGTGAGACAAAGCTTCCCAAAACTACAGAAAAGGCTGATTAGAGGCAACTGGAGAAGTACCAGGCTTTTACCCCCTGCAGCACCTACAAGAGCCAGGCAATTCCTCTGTCAGTTTTAGTGCTCGTTTAACAAAGAGCTGTGATCTGTCTGCCCATCCACATCACCCCTCAGAGCAGCAGGGCACAGCTCCCCACTCAGGCTTCCTAAAGTCAAATTGTCAGCAGAACAACGTCCTCCCACCTCCCCAGCCTCCTGTCGGTTGTTCAGTTTCTTCTCTGCAAAAAAAATCAAATTAATTCAGTTGTTAATTCTGAAAAATAGTTTAGTATAGAAATTTTTTTTTCACTTTCTTCTTCCCTGTTCCTCCTGGGAGCTGCACTGAAGCAGGGATCTGGTTATAAACAAGACAAAGGGAGGGATTACACTTTTTTCCCTCCATATCCTGGTGCTTCTTTACCTTGTCAAGGAGAGATTGGGCTCCCCCATTCCATGCCCTTGCTGGGCTCAGAGCCTTTTCCAGTGGAGGTCTCGTGGCTGCTCATCAGGAGGTTCTCCTGAGAGACAGAAACATCCAATTTCTTGTTCCTTGTGTGTCCAACCTCCCCAGGCTGGCTGTGTTTGGGCAGCTCTGCTAAAGATCCCTGGGTTAGGAAATTGTTCTCTGTGTCTGGGGAGAAGAACATGGATTTTTATGTTGACCAAAAAAAAAAAAACCCCACAAAAAAAAAAGAAAACCACAAAAAAACACACACAAAAAAACCACAAACACAAACCCACAAAAAAACCCCAAAAACGCCCAAAAAACAAAAACAAAACAAAAAACCCCCCAAAAAAACCAAAAACAAAAACAAACCACAAAAAACCCCACAAAACCCCCACAAAAAAACAACAAAAACAAAACAAAACAAAACAACGACAAAAAACAAACAAACAAAAAACCCAAATAAAAACCAACCAAACAACAACAACAAACCAAAAAAACCCCACAACCCTCTCAAAGTTGTTTCTTTTTTGCTGGAGGGACAACCCCAAACTTGTGTTGTGGATGTTTAAGCAGATGTGCCACAGCCAGGGCGCCTCAAGGGCAGAACCCAGAATTAGTTCATGGCATAAAAGGGTTTTTTTCCTCATCTGCTTAGGAATAACCACCCTGGTTTTAAGAAATCTTCTATCACTGGCAATTAATACACTAAAAATCAAGGATTAGGGTCAATATTTAATGACTATAATACAGAGCAGTGAGAACTGGATCAATTGAAGGTGGCAGGAAACAGTGGAAAAAAATAGAATCTTCTCCTGTAATGAAAGGTGATGTTTAAGAGCAAAAAAACCCCTGTGATGTGATTTAGAATCCTGTGAGTGACTTTCCAGGCTAAGGAATGCCTGAATTGAGTGGTTTTGAGTGGGATGCTGCTGCTCTTTCCATGCACATTTTCTATTTCTGGCATAATACATAAATCAATGTCACAACAGAGAGGGAAAATGATGCACACTTAAAGCAAAACATCAAATTACCTCTTTATGGGCTATCTGCTCCTCAGATATTATTTAGAGAGCACAAAATAAAATAGCAGAGCTGTTTTGGAGCTGCCTACAGCACAGGAAAGGAGGAGGCAGATTTCACAGAGATGAAATCCCTGCACTCACAGGTGCTGAACAAACAGATCTGAGCATCACCTTTGTGCCTTCTGCTGCCAGGGAAATGCAGAATTCCTCTTCCTTGGACAACACAGGACAAATCTACTTCAGGATTTGCCTCCCACTCTGCAGAGAGAGCAGGAAATACTTTACCTCCAGCTGAAGTCTGGTGAGAGGGACAGCTCTGACTTTGCTGTGGTTTCCTGGGACACCTCACAAGGAAGAGCTTGGGAATCAGCACTGGATAGCTGGAATGTGAGCTTTAATAAATGGTCTGAACCTCTGGGAATTCTTGTTGTGATAGGGACAAAGAGATAATAGATAAGAGAAAGCTATTTTATGAACAGAAATTCCTACACTGCAATGTTCACCTAATCTCTTGTGGATTTCTTTACTTGAATAAAACGTACAAATAAATAAAACTTGTTCACAACAAGATTTGTAAAAACTCCTGTCTTTTGCTGAGTGTGGGTTGGTGGAACATTTCCTGGCCAGGTTTTTTTTTTTATGCAAACAGAACCTGCTTTACTTTCTGTCCACTTTACCCACCCAAAGCAGCCAAAATGAGATGAGTGCACAGATTTGATACCTGATCGCAGAGATATGAGGACATTTGTCCAGGGAAAGCCCCACCAAAGAGAAAGGATTGCTCTGTTATCTTGTGGATAATGGGAAATTATGGAGTGGGAAATGCAGTTTGTTCTGTGGGAGCACTTCTTTCTACAATGCACTCAATATCAAGGGGAATTTTTTCCACCAAACTAAAAAAAAAAAAAGAACCAAACCCTGCTGCAGGTCACCATTTCTGCAATATTTTGGACCAAACTTTCTTAGCCTAAGGTACCAATGTTTGCAGTTCTACCCTGACTCTTTTGGGAAAGATTAATAAACTGAGCATGCTGCCCATAATTCACTTTTTTTTTTTTTTTTTTTTTTTTTTTTTTTTTTTTTAAGTCATTAGAAATAAATGGGCTTTGTAAAGAGTTTCAGTAAAATATAGCACTGTCAGCCTTAGGAAAGTTATTTTGGAAAAAAAAAAAAAAAAGAGAAATATTTAAATATAGAGAAAAATCACTTGATGAGGTCTGTTTCTTTTCCTTACTATAAGAAATACAATTTTTTTGACAGGTGGTGTATTTAGAGCCTGATTTGTGGGTATCTCACCTCCTCACCCTTTCTCCCCTGCGTGCCCTTATCTCTTGTGAGGATGATAAAAGCTTCACCTGCCACAGCTCCATCCCCTTTAAGCCCAGCCTTGAGGTTTAATCCACTGTAGGCCTAGTTCATAAAAAGGGTTTTACCTCTCTCTTTCCTAAAAGAGAGTCCAAGACATAATCCAATTATCAACAGTATATGGCTGTTATAGCTGAAGACTTTCAGTTTTGTTGGAAATAATTTTTGAATGCTGTTAATATCAGGGACAACCAAGTTGCCTCTGAAGAAAAATAGGATTTATTAAAAAATAGGATTTAAAAACTTTCCAAAAAAAAAAGGTGATTTTTGCTGTCTCTTCTGATGTAAAAACATTGAGAGAAATGTCTTTCAGTTTTATTTCTTCAAGCAGAAAACAGCAATAAGGAAAACTTCTGCTTTTCCCATTATAACAAATGCAAGGTTTCATGAATCAGTTTGAAATAAATAAATAAAAACATCCTACACCCAGGCACTAAACCCAAATAAGAACATGCCATGTTATTATCAAAACCCCTTGTAATCCAGTGCCAATTAAACCTCAATATCTGTGCTCATTTCCGAAACAAGGGAAGCTTGTTTGGCTGTGCTTACTGGTGCTTGTACGTGTTCCTTCTGCTGGAAGTGAATTTGCAATTATTGTGAGTTTTGGAGCAGTTTGGGGGAAGCTGCAGAGGCAGCTCTGCACCTCCCTGTAAACTCCTTTTTTTTTTTTCCAGGTGCAGCATCTGTTGCTAAGCTCTAAATACACAACAAAACTTCCAGGCAAGGCTTTCTCATCCATGGCCGGGCTTAATTTGTTTTCGTGTTCCAGAACCTCTCCTATTATTTAAAACGCCGGGTGATTGCATTGCTAATCTTGCAGCTGACAAGTGGCCTCCCTCCCCTTTGGGAATGCAAAAAAAAAAAAAAAATTCTTCTTGCAAGCAGCCCTGATCCCGAAGATGGGAGGTGTGCTGCTCCTCCTGCTCTTAAATAAATAAACGAATGAATAAATAAAAAACCAGCAGCACCTTAAAATAAATAAATAAAAATAAATAAATAGGACCTTAAAAAATAAAGCTATTGGACTTTTTAAATAAAATCAATCAATCAAGCAAGCAATCAATAAATCAATAGAACCTTAAAATAAATAAATAAAAAATAAAGCAGTAGGACCTTAAAATCAATCAATTAATCAATCAATCAATCAACCAATAGGACCTTAAAATAAACAAAAAAATAAAAAAAGTAAATAAATAATAAATCGACAGGACCTTAAAACAAATAAATAAAGCCGTAGGGCCTTTAAAATAAATAAATAAATAAACAATTAAATAAATTATCAATAGGACCTTAAAATAAATAAAGCAGTAGGACCTTAAAATAAATTAACAAATAAAACATTAGGACCTTAAAATAAATAAATAAAGCAGCAGGTCCTTACAGTCTGATCATTAGCACTTAATAGCCTTAAAATGTATTTTCCTTTCCGATGGAAAAGCTAAAATTCTCTCCTGTGGCGAGCAACAAAGGCAGTGTGATGGAAGCACAGGCCGGGAAGGAGTTTCCAGAGCCGGCTGGAATCTGCAGCAGAGATCTGGATTCGGTGGCTAATTGCTGATTTGGTGGCTAATTGCTGATTCGGTAGCTAATTGCTCAACGTCATGTTCTGCCACAGAACAGAGTTTCACCAAGTGGGTTTTTCTTTGTAGAATAGTATAAAGGGAAGAAGTTACCGGAAATAAACGGAGTCATCGTCAGCCTTCTGAGTCAGAGTCTGTGTCCTTGTGGTCTTTAACAGCGTCAGGCTCCCACTTCAGAAGGCTGACAATGACTCCTTTGTTTTTGGGATGTGTCTCCCTTTTATCCTGTTCTACACAGAACAACTCGATTGGTGAAACAAAGTCAAACCCCTTCAATCACATTGGTCAGAGCAGAGGGACAGCAAGAAGAAGTCCCTCCTAGGGAAAGGAAGGTAAACAAAGTTACAGTGACAAAAACGTGTCTCTTGTTGACAGAAAATTCCCTGGGAAAAGCGTTTCAGAAACCCAAAACATCTCAGGCACAAACCAGGGCCACGCAGTCCCCCCTGGTGGCACCTGGAGGGAGCAGCACCCAGGTGACACCGCCCCTGACCCCCCAGGAAAGCTTAATCAGTGTCATTTTCTCCCCATTGTTGTTGGAACAACATTGTGCCAACAATTGTTGTGGAACAACATTGTCGTGGAGCATCGTGTTGATAGTATAGGGTTAAAATGATTTTTTGTAGAACTGCAAACGGGTAACTAAGGGGGTGGTGGTTAGGAAAGGTAACAGTTGGGAAGGGAAAGGCCCGGGCCTGCTGGTTAACCGGGCCTTGAGAACAGAACGTCAGCTTTGCTGTCGTTGCTGTAGCTAAGGCCATTGTTTTAACTAAATCAAGTATGACTTTGTTTGGGGGAATCGAATGTGATCACTGTTTGGCTAAATTACAAGAAATTTTGCTTAGGAACAATCCAGGGTAACCAATCAATATGTAGCTGTGTGGCAGAGGGGTATAAAACGTGTGTGTTGCTAATCACTGTCAGAGCCAGATTTGGGTTTGTCTGTGTACCCCAGCTCCTGAGCTCCTCAATAAAAGCACCTGCATAGAATCATTCCGTGATTATGTGTTTCCAACGCTAACAGTGTCCTCACAAAAAAACCGCAGCCACAGCGGGTTCAGCCCGGTCAGACAATTTATTTCATCAATTAGAGATGCTAAAGCCCTGCAAAGCTTTGGGGTGGCTCTGAGAGTTCCGGGGCTGTTTCAGGGAGGATTTCCTGTTTTCCAGGCCTGTGTTCTGCGTCCCAAACACTAAAAAACATTTAAAAGGAGCACAAGCCACGAGCAGTGCAGGTAAAGCAAGGCAGGAAAACCTTCCCGGCTTGCTGAGCGTGTTTAGATAAATCTGGGAGTCTCTGCGTGGCAATTTTTGCTCCAGCAGCCACTGCACAGAAACAGCTTTTGTATCCAATTTAAAAACATGAATGTTCCATCCTTACCCTAGAGCTTAAAGACAATTTACAGAAGTAGGGCACTATGAAGTATTGCCACAATAACCAGTTGTTTTACTTCCCTTTTACAGCAAAAATTAGGGGAGCACTGCAACTGTTGTCAAGCCTTAAAATATGTCTGCAATAAAATAGAAGCCATTGGCTTTCTTTAATTTCAATGAGTTTCTTCATTATTCAAAAGCCCCTTTAAATCTTTCATAGATTCAAATCTGGTTTTTTAAGAAGAAATACATAATCCTTCAGTAATTAATCTAAGTGTCTGGCTACTAAAAAATTGGGTATTGATGGTCCTCCTGTATTTTTCTCATGGAGGGAGAAAGCATTTTAATTCTTCAAAATTTGCTTATTGGTTCCTTTCTGTTGGCAGGAGTTTGAATATATTATAAAATGCTTTTCTGGTAATACCCTTTCAGAATTAATGAAGGAACACCTTTTAACTGGTTACTATGAATTAATTAGAAATTCATCCTGGCAGCTGGAGATTTACTTGGATAAGAAAGAAAGTTCACAGAAAGTTGCTGTTGATTTAACCACACAGAAGTTCCTTAGTAAAGACTGAGGATACAGTGAGTTAATAAAGACAAGGATAATTATTTTTGTGTTTTCAGTGAATGGAAGGAATTAACTAGATGTTAAATAACACATAAATACTACACAGAGTAGCTCTGAAATAGCCAGGCTGGATTATTTTAATTAACAACAAGCAGCACTTCACTGCATGATTAGTCCCTCTGAAAACAACAGAAACAGAGGATTAATGTGCAGCAATGAGATTGTATAAATTCAGATCTTTGGACCCTTTGGGGAAGGGTCCCCTGGATTTCAGGAGTCTGGGTTTGGTGGTTTGGGCACACCACAGACACCAGGTGATGGCTGGAGGAGGAGAGAGATTTCTCTCATTGGCATGAAAATCAGTGAGTGGAATTACAGCTTCATCTGCTGCTCCTTGCATGATAAGGGGTGGACAGAAGGTGTTTTTCTGGCTGTGTGAATTAAAATAATGGAGAGAACTGGGAATCTGAGAGAGGATTTAGGCAGAAAAGCCTGGTCCAGCTCAGCCCAGTCACTGCAGAGTGAAGGAGAGCAAAGTCTTTTCATGTTCTGCAAACCCTGAGCTGGGTGGGCTTTGGGCAAACAGACCCTTCCAGTCTGCCCTTGACAAGCACAATTTCAAAGTGATCCAGGCATGGAAGAGCTGTTGATGTCTTTGTACAAAGAATTAGCTTCAAACAGAGGGAGCGAGGGAAAAAAAAGTCAAATAAGATAAAACCAGAAGAAATCTCAGTATGGGAGTTGACAGATATTTGGATTTTAGTAAAGCATTTGACACTGTCTCATGAAATCTTAATTGAAAAATTAATTCAAGTCAGCTTGGCTGCAGACAATGGTGTGTGGGTTGAATATTGGCTGAAGCACAAATGAAGAAAATGCTGATAAACAGCTGGTAAGAAGATGGGTGGAAATGTCCAGTGGGGTAACACACACTGATTGTTAGTCTGAGTTTACTTCAGATCCTCATGAATGGCTTAGAAAAAAGATATCATCAAGATCATTATTAAATATGCAGATTATGCTCATCCTAGAAGGTTTGGAATATCAGTAAGGAGAGTGAAATAAAAAAGGAATATTAAATATAGATATAAATTAAATAAAGATATAAATAAATAGATATAAATGTAGATTAAATATAGATATAATATAGATATAAAATTAAATATAGATATAGATGTAGATGTAAATATAAATAAATATAAATATAAATAAAGAATAAAAAAGGAATAAAATAGGAAAGAGGGATAAAACATGGCCAAAATAGACTCATCAAGGGAATAAAATTATTTTACTGCAAACACAAAACCAGCACAAACCAGAGTAACTGAAAAAGGTGAAAATAGTTTATCTTTTAGGGAATGGAAGGGTGGCAATGGATAAGAGAGCAGGAGGATGCTACAGGAATTATAAAAGCAAAATGCAAGTTCAGGATCCAGTGCCCTTTGCATCCAATGGAAGTGCAGCCATGGACTTCAAAGGATTTTGGACATGGCTGGCAGTCCCAAAGCAGGGATTATCTGCAACCCTGTTCTGGCCACTGCATGCAGCAATAAGAGATGCTCTCCCAGAAAGATGTTAAATTGGCAGCAAATCAGAGAGGAGACAGAATAAAAAATGAAGGGGTTTTGTGAGAACTGAAGTGGGAAGAAAAATGAAGGGAATTAAGCAGTTATAATTTGGCCAAATAAGGAATAAGCAGGAGCACAATAAGAGCTTTCAAATGTCAGAGGACATAAGCCTGTAGAAAGGATAATAATTATTCACTCTGTTACATGGCAGAACGAGCTTAACAGGTGAAGGGAATATATTATGAGGGAAGAAAGACATTTGATGTAAATATCAGGAAATGCTGCATATTAAACTGTTGAATAATAGAGGAGATGGAAGTCCTGTGGTCTGGGATTTCTGAAACTGGGATTGAATGCCAGCTATTGAAATGCAGAGAGGAATCTTTTCGATTCCCCAGGACGCCAGGAAATGCATCTGCCTTGAAAAAGATTAGCATCTTCTTCCTGTGCAAGCTCCATGTGTTTTAAAGCCCACACCAGGAGATGCAGAAATATCAGAGGAGAAATTGTTCTTAATAACCAATAAACACTCCCCATGTCTTCTGAGTGAGCAACCTGCTCCCACCACCCCTGTCTGACTGAGATCACAGCCTTTTCTCCAATGGGGCACTCAAGTCAATGTCTTCAAACTGCTTTGGTCTGCTCAGGCAAAAATAAACCTCAGCTGGGGTGGGAAATGGGGATATTTGCAGCAGTAACCCAAAGTTTTATTAGTAGAGGAGATTTTTTTACCTCAATTTGTCTCAGAATACTCCTTTTTTTCTGCTAGAAATGCTGTCTAGAGGTGGTATAAAACTTCTTTTCTGGAGTTTTTCTTCTCTGGCCTCATTTTTTTCTTAGGCCTTTAGATTCTAAAACCTGCCACTAAAGACCATTGGTAAATTTGTTTGTTTGCATGTGCCCACTCATTCACATAGCAAAGAATTCGACTAAAAATATTAATCAAAGAGAAAAATATAAAAAAATCTGACTTTTATTCCATCACACAGTCCATGACAGGGGAGAGAGCTACTTCTTATCCAGCAATTCTGCCTTTTTCCACCCCCTGCATTTTGGTTCCCAGCTCTCCACCAAACGTAGGAAGCAAAGACAAATTTTCAGATGATAAATCAGGAAGGCTGAAAAAGGCAATTTTAAATACAGCTAAATATTTGTAAACATGGGAGTGCCAGCTCTTACTTGGTGTAGATGATCCCAAGTGTATTCATTTTGGTTTGAGCATGGCTGTTCACACTGGGGGAGGATCCACACCCTGGGATATTTCAGTGTGTGGTAAATTACAGGACTTCACTCACTTTAGTACCAGTTTCCATGATCAATAATGAGCTTAGGCAACATTAAATCAGTTTTTTAGACTTTAGACACTGCTACAGTCTATGGTAGAACACATTAAAAGAATCCTTCTTGGCCGTTTCTGTCTTGATTTGATAGTAATGCACCAAGAATTATGGATGAAGGAAATACTGGGGAAGGTTTTCCATGTCTTAGTGCAAATCAATGTATTTTATTGTAGCAAAACACGTTCTGTACATCTGCAATGCCATAAATTTATGCCTGGAAAATCAGCACGTCCTGCACTGCAGAAATCAGAGGTGAGGAGCTGAATGTTCAGTGCTGCAGGAAAGGCAAGGACACAACACCTGAAGGCAAAAAATAGCAGGACAGGAAGGGGTAAAAGCAGGGAAGAGGTGGCATCTGTCCACAGAGCATTGCTGGGACCTTTATTGGAGCAATCTGTTTAATTTTGCAGCCTAATTTCCAGGCTGATCCCGAAACCAGGAAATATTCTGAAAGAGGAAGGTGGGATTTTCATTCTCTCCATAAAAAAAAAGTATTTTATGGAAAGAAAGTTACGAAGCTGAATGTATTTGGTTTATATGAGCGTGGTTTAGGGGATGACTTCCTGGAAGTCAGGGAAGCACTGATGTGAGGAATCATGTAATAATAAGTTATTAAAAGCAGTAACTCTTCTCACACAAACTCTGAGAGCTGCACTGGCATCAATGGAGCCCCACAATTCTGGGAGTCAAAGCTCACAGCAGAGCTCTGGGCTGATTTATTCTCAGTAAATTCAGTCACTGCTCTGATTTGCACTCGCCTGAAAAGACACTCAGGATCAATCCCAATTCAGCCTCAAATTAAATTCAGTCTTGGATATATGCACAAATTATAAATACCTGGAAAGAAACAGATTAAGGATTAAGGCTGGTTAAGTAAAGAATTAGCTCAAAATTAAAGGGAAAACAATCCATTAACCATGGACTGTAAAATGCCCTGACATTCTTGAAAACCAAGATTCTCTATTTCCACACACTTGTATTATGAACCTTAAAAGCATGAATGTGTTTTACTCCTTGCCAGGTTTGTTCCTCTGCTTGGAAAACATTTATTCTGCTTCTTGTTTACACTGAATTTAGAATTAATGTGGCTGTTCTGGTTGAGCAAAAACAACCTTGACTTGTATGAGGCATCATTTTATCGTGCCAAGATATCTTGTGTAAAAACATAACAGGAGCAGGGTTCTCAGAATTAAGCTGGTTAATAATTACTATATAAACAGGTCAAGGATCAAGAGAGACAGCAAATTCTTCTGAAGTGTGTGTAGATTATGTTTCCAAATTACAACACTGAAAGGCAGAGCTGTCTTAATGTGCAGAGAAGAAAGTCAGACATCCAGAGGTGAAACATCGTGGTCTCAGGGAACATTTTTCACACACTAATAATCAAAATAAAAATGCCAGCAGTTACTTATATAAAATAATGCACTGTTGGAATTAGTGAAGCATTCCTCAGGTGCAATAATATTTGCTGAAAAACTACGTTCTCCAAGCCACATTTTCTTATATATTCTAGAAACCAACAGAAATCACAACTGAGAGACTCCAGTCCAGTTTCCTGATGAGTTTTTCCACCTCAAACCCATTTCCCTGGCCCAGCTTTCCTCCCAGAGCCTGCTCAGACTCTGCTCCCATCACCTTCCCCCAGGATTTCCATGGGGAGACTCCTTTGGGGTCCCTTTGGCTCTTTTATCTCCTCCAGCCTGGCTTTGAACATTTCCTGAGGGTCATCCCTCTCTTCAACTTTGGCCGTGGTCACCTTTGAACCTTTTAAAACGTTTAATGTTTCATTTCATGGGATCAAGAGCACGATAACAAGCAGCTCCTTAGGCTGGGAGTGGTTGTGTGAGCAGCTGGAGGCAGCCAAGGGTTTTCTCCTGCTGAACTTCCGTGGGTTCCTCTGGATGGCCAAAATTCAGGAGTAAATAACTGGCTCAGACCAAAGGTTTTGAAAAGCAGAAGGTAAATACACACAGGACTGGGAATGCAACCAGGTGAGTCAGCGTGAGGTGTTCCATGTGAGAGTGACAGCTGCAGACCTGATGAGAACTGAACAGTGGAGTTTCTTCAACAGCAGTTAGTTTTCAGACCTTTTCTTTCCAGAGGTTTTAAATTCAATTAATTTGCTCACAGAAAATAGTATTTAAAAAAAACAAAAAACAAAAAACAAAAAACCACCAAACCAAACCAACCCCCCAAAAAAAAGGCACCAAAAAACACCAAAACAAACAAAAAACCCACAAAAACCCCAAAACAAAAACCCAAAAAAACCCACAAAACAAACCAACCAGCCAACCAAACACCGTCCCCCCCCAAAAAAAAACCCAACAAAACCCACCAAAATAATTGTTTTCTTTCTCATCAGAAAATGGGAAGTGGAAAAGAAAGGAGTTCAATACTCCAGCAGCTCCCTGAGCAGAACCAGCCCATTCTCACTGAGCTGATGTCCCACATTTAACCAGCCAAGAAATAGCAGACATGAAAACTGAATAACTGAGTTATTCTAGATGTTAATACTTCTCTATTTCTAATAAAAGCAATGTGGAATCTAAATTCCACTCAAATGACACGTCAACCCCATGAATTAAAACTCCATATGGTTTTATAAAACAATTAAGTCAACATGCATGTACTCTTTTGGGACCTTGGAAAGGATTTCAAAACAAATAAAAAAACCCCTGGTCCTATCAGCAACTATAAAAAATGTGCAACAACAGAGGAGGGCCTGAGCAAAGTGGGAAAAGCAGATGTGTAAACACAGCTGAGCAGAAATGTGTGTGTGGCTCATTCACTTGTTTGCCAAAGTGTCATTACTTCAGTACATTATTTACAGATAAAAAAATAGCACATCGTTGCAGTCATGTGGTGTTGCTGGCTCCTTCACTTCCTGCTTGTCTCTGACAGGTTAACCAGCAATTCTGGGCAGAAATAATTTGGTAGTCAAGTAGTCAGGGAATTTCCTGACTTTCCTTTTGTTCCAGGAAAGAAGCAGCCGGATGGGAAACCCAGCTCTGAAGGTTGGTGTTTTTCTGCTTCCTTTTCAGATCCTCAAAGTGGGTGAGGTGGGAGTGCTGATGTGATCAGACAGGCAGGTCAGGGTGAATAAACAAAGCCCTGACGTCCCCCCCTAAATTTCTGGGTTAATTTGCTGCCACCTGTGCAGCTCTGGCATTATTTATTTTTGTGTGTCTTGGTGGCACTGTCGTTTTTGGTGACCTGTGCCCTGCCAGCCTGACCTCAAAGAAATGAAATGAAAACAATGATGTAATATTTCTGATCCTTCCACATCAAGGGCGATGCTCCAAATAAGTACAGGGTGGACAAAGTTTACTTGGATGATGGGGGGAAGTCATTCTTTTTCCTATCCCCAAAAAGCTGAAAACACGTTGGAGCGGCTTAGAAGTGCAGTGGGCACAGGATGAGAGCAGCACAGCTGGAGGGGCTCTGGTGCCCTTTAGCCCTGAGCTCTGCCCTGTCCCCTCCTTGGTGCCACAGGGATCCTGGCTGGCACCAGAGCAGAGCAGCTGGAGGGAGCTCAGAGCTGCAGGAAATCCAGGAAAACCATGGAATTGCACCCAGAGCCTGGAGCAGCTGCAGGACAGGGCTGGCCCTGGGTTTGGGCTGCTCACAGGGCAGGGTTAAAAGTGTTAAGCAGGGAACTGGGGGGTTTCTCCTCTGTGGGAACCCCAAAGGACAATCAGCTGATTGCTGGTGGGGAAAAGTGTCGTGGTGTTGGTCCCTTCTAAAAGCAAAGTAAAGAATCCTAGAAATATTTGGGGAATATTAGAAATAGAAATGTACCTGGAGGCCCTTCAATAAATAGAACTGCTTTTTATTCTCCTGATTTTGTCTGGCCTCTGTTTTTAGGTAGCCCCGATAAAAGGCATCAACACCCCAGAGCTTTTGCAGTTAAAAATCCCAATTATTAATGTAACCTGCCTGATAGCCCTGAGGAGTGGCTCTTTCTTCTCCAGCTTCCTCAGGACACAGAAACTCTGCTCAGTTTTTCCCTTCTCCTTCCCCTTTTCTCTCCCAGCCGACCCCAAGGGCAGCTGCAGCAGCCAGGGCTGGCACAATTAATTAAGTTAATCATTACCTGCTGCAGCTGTGGGGTCAATGCTGCAGGTAACTCAGCTGATTAACACCTGTGATCCTGCAGTGCTGCTCGGTGAAATCCTTGCATTCCTCCTGCTGGGATTAATCCCATTTTCTAGATTTGTGCTCAGGTCTTTGGATCCTGGAGAAGTCAGAGCTCCTCATCTTCTGCAGAAACACTTTTCCATAAGCAGCACTCTCTTTTCACTGACCAACAGCAGCAAATCACTGCATTTCTAAGAATTCTGAAGAATAAATTTCCCAGGCTTTCCCAGCTGTAAAACCCTCAGAAAGGTTTCTCTTCCTTTCCTGCACTCGTGTTTTCTCTGGCAGAAGTGTGGCTGTCACACAGCAATTTTCTTCCCATGTTTTTAAAGTGGCTGATTTTAATTTGGATGTGTTTTTTCGCCCTGCAAATCCTTTCAGTCAATATGGAATTACGTAAAGCAGCTTTTTGAAGAGAAATTGTATCTGGAGAGGTTTCCACTGTGTGTGTGTGTGTGTTTTACACAGGTTATTTATATTTTTTTTTGTGTCTTGGTGGCACTGTCATTTTTGATGACCTGTGCTCTACCAGCCTGACCTCAAAGAAATGAAATGAAAATAATGATGTAATATTTCTGATCCTTCCACATCAAAGGTGATGCTTTCAAGTAAGGGCAAGGTGGACAAAGTTTACTTGGATGATGGAGGGAAAGTAATTCTTTTTCTTATCCCCAAGAAGCTGAAAATACATTGGAGTGGCTCAGAAATGTGTTTCCTTCATATAAGTGTAACATAAAGAAAGGGAAGAAATTGCAAAATTTATAATAAAGAGATTTGTGTAGATTTACCTGGAAAGGGCAGTAAAGTTTCCAATCATGAGTGACTGTAAAATGCTCTTTCCTAAGGGATCATCAAAACTTCCCAACTGCTCATCTTGAATAGAAGGTGAATTCTTTGCATGTGCTACACAAAACCTGAAATAAAATACAATTATTGACTTCAGATCTTCATTATTCTCAAAAGGGCAAAAGTACTGTGGAAGTTGAAAACACCTGAAAGTTTGTTTAACTGAAAAGAGTTAAACACATTTTTAGAAGAATGAGATGTTTTAGGTGTCCTCCACCAGGCATTTGCATTGTTTATAATGCAAATGACAATATTCCAGAGTCCCACATCTCAGTGCAGGCTGGCTTAGGGCAGCTGATTTTCTGAGATCATGACTGCATCCACTGACAATGGAATTTAAATATTCGGCTTTGTTTTCTGCCAGTTCCTGCTGCCATGGAGCCTATGAAATAACACCTCCAAGAGAAATTTTTGGCTGGACTGACCATCAATCAATTTATGTTCAGGATAGTGAGCACTCATCATATTCAGGATTTTTATCTGGCTTTATGTGCCCAGGATATTTGAGTCAGGTTCCTCTGACCCCTGTGCCCATGGCAGCCTGTCAGCTTTTGGGACGTTGCACAGCTGATGGTCAGAAAGGAGCAGAACCTTGTGTAAAACTGATTTTACACTTTTCTCTTGCTGCTCTGAGACATTCCTGTCTGCTCCTTTGAAACGTTTTCCATCTTTTCTGTCTCATGACTGAAACAATTCAAAACCAAGAGGATGTGCAACAACACCAAACATTTATTTGGGCTTTATCTTTTTTTCCAAGAAACACATTAAGCATTTTTGGGGTGGTTTTGAAGAATAAGCAGACACTTTTTCTGAGTTGTTTAATTTTATTTTTTTTTAACAGTCAAACATCCACCTCTGAATCCATTAGGATCTCTATTGGTAGGCTCATAAATCTTCATCTGGATGAAAGTACCTCCACAGTTTTTTTTTCCAGCTGGCTCCATTTGCTGGCTTATTTCCATGCTGAACATCTGCACACATGCATGGTATCACTTAAACCTTCAAGACAAAGTTTGCTTTGGATTTAAAGAATCTTTTTGATGCCAGTCATTCACACATAACAGCAACATTTTCAACAGCAACATTTTCCACAGCACCAGCACGGCTCCCAGGTTTTTTTTTGTTGTACATATACAAGGGAAAAATATGTTTTATCTACCTTGCAGAGCTTCAGACTGGCAGGATGTTTAAAAGAAAAAAAAAAGTCTTTGTTCTGATTTATGAGAAATCACAAGTAATACAGATTCCCCCCGTGGGATACCTCTAATGAAGTGGAACCACATCAAGATTGAGCTCCCTGCTCGTGTGCCCTCCCTGTCTTGTGGGTGCTGGTACAGTCTGAGGCACAGCGGCCTGAGCTAAAGCAAGCACAAGGATTTATTGCAGAGGAGAAGTGCAGAATATTTGCTGAGCAAGCCAGGACTTCTTGCATTATGCCAGGGATTTAAAGGGACCAAAAAATCCCTCCCAGCAGCAAATCTCGGGGCACTCCACATTAACCTCTCTGTATGTCAAGAATTAGATCTTTTTTCTTCTCCTTTGTTTTCCCTCTCTCAGCAATGAGTTTTAATCCATGGCAGAAATTTACCTTTTACCCTGCAGCTTTCAAATTTCCCTAATAGGCTTTGGGGATGGATTGGGTCAAAAGCCTTCTAAAACCACCACTGGATGATCTCCTTCAGATTTATTCTGTGGACCTTCCTGACAGCACTCAACAGACCTATGGGGCAAGATTTCGAATGAGTCCAAAGGGAGGGTGAGGATTTCCTCCTCTTTCCCCACTTTGTAGGAATTCTGGAGTTTAATATTCACATTTATCAGCCCCATCTGAGCCTCTGAACTCGACATAGCAGGGGCTGCTGGTCGATAATTTAGACAGGAGGAAATCTGAGAACGCCCAACATGTAATTACCCTCTTGTGAAAGGACAGATTCACACCTCGGACAGGAGCAGGCTCTGAAGTGCTGCTGTCAATTCCAGGAGCTAAAAATCTCCTTGTATCCTTCAGGAGATTATTTTAGGAGAGAAAACCCCCTGTGCAGCACATAATCTGCTACTGCAGTTGTGCTCTGCAAGCCGGGACAGCCCCAGCTCCCACCTGGGAGCCAAATAACCTGAGATGTGTTCCTTGTGTTCTAACAACTCCTGATCTGCTGCATTCCCACCGAGGTGCATGAAAGAAAAGGATTCTTCCTCCTTCTTCTTTTCAAGCTGAGCTAAAAGCTTTTTTCCTCGGAGTGCTTTGAGGGAAGGTAGGAGACGGTGGGTGTTGAGCAGGAAAGCAAACAACGTGGAAGAAGCCACTCAGTACCAGGGAAAAAAGTTCAAGGGTAGCTGGGGAAGAATCCTAAAATCTTTGGGAATGTTAAGAGGAGAAGAAACAATCAGGTGCTAAGTGATGTAAAGTCAACTAAATCATCTCCAAATGTGACTCGCAGTTGTTGGCTCTAAAAATAAAGACTTGAGGTCCTGGTTTGGGTTTCTGTGGTGGGATGGTCCCATCTGGCACAAACCCACTCTCTACAACCTCCTGAAAGGTGATTTTAGTCAGGTGGGGTTGATCTCTTTCTCCAGGCAGCACTGACAGAACGAGAGGACACGGCCTTAAGCTGCACCAAGGGAAATAGAGGTTGGATATTAGGAAAAAGTCTTTTACAGAAAGGGTGATAAAGTTCTGGAATGGCCTGCCTGGGGAGGTGGTGGAGTCACCATCCCTGGATGTGTTTAAAAAAGATTGGATGTGGTGTCACAATGCAACATGAAAGAACGACACTCACGCACTGAGATGTCCAAGGTAAAAAGGGGCAGTTCATTTACAGACCTGGACATTTATAGAATTCCAACAGTGACCATGGACTGGAGGAAGAAAATTGTGGTCTCCAACCACACTGGTCAACCCAACAGTCCATCAATTCTCTCCTCCTCCAGAAAGGAATGCAAAACAATCAATGTTTATGTGAAAAGTGCATGAGAAACTCTATATTTAAACTCTATTAAAAATGTAAACACAGAAGGCTGAAATGAACTTTAGAAAAACTTCAGAAAAACAGAGAAGAACAGGGCGACAGTGTGGCACTGGGTGCCATGGTTTAGTTGAGGTGTTGGGGCTGGGTTGGACTCAATGATCTTGGAGGTCTCTTCCAACCCAGTGATTCTGTGATTCTGTGAACTGGTTTTACCCAATTATCTGCATTTCTGAGGGAAAGGATCAGGATCCAGCCTTGAATCTTTGCCAGGTTTGCTATTTATTTTTTCCTTTATCACATGAGAGGCTGGCAGGTGGTGGGTTCAAAAGCAAACCAAAAGGAAGTTTTTCACAGCTCATGGCATTTTGCACTGATGCAATGGATCTGGCAGCAGATGTTCCCCACGCCGAATGTTTACAAGGTTGCAAAAAGTGCTCAGATGAATTCAAGGAAGAAAAACCTCTGGGTGGAAATAGGAGACAAAAAACATCACCTCTTGCTGAGATGCAGGTTTTTGTTGGCTAGGAAGTTTTACTTGTGTAATTCTGTGCTTGGCCTGCTCTTCTCCTTTACTTCTGCAAACTTCCCCAACATTTGGAGTGAGTGCAGAGGAGGCACCAGGATGAGCAGAGGGAGGAAAGGCTGGAGAACTGGGATTGCTCAGCCTGGAAAAGAGAAGGCTCTGGGGAGACTGGATGAGGCCTTTCAGTGTCTGAAGGAGGGTGGAGAGGGAATTTTTGTCAGGATGTGAGTGACGGGACAAGGGGGAATGGCTTTTAACCAAGAGAGGGAAGGTTTAGATTGGATATTGGGAAGGAATTTCTTCCTGGAAGGGTGGGCAGGCCCTGGCACAGGGTGCCCAGAGCAGCTGGGGCTGCCCCTGGATCCCTGGAATTGTCCAAGGCCAGGTTGGACAGGGCTTGGAGCAGCCTGGGACAGTGGGAGGTGTCCCTGCCCATGGCAGGGGTGGCACTGGATGGGCTTCAAGGTCCCTCCCAACCCAAACCATTCTGTGATTTTATGATTTGTTGATTTACCTTTGTTCAGATTCTGCATGGCCATTCTTGGATATTCTTTATTTAACGAAAACTGTGATTACTCCTGTGCAATTAACACATCTCTTTAGTCAGAGTGGGAAAATAACTCTGGGTCGCTGCACTGTCTGAGGTGCTCAGTCCTGTAGAAACAAATCTGCTCAGTTTAGCTGTGGTTTACTTAGAAAATGTGCAATGGGAAACCTGGAAAGATTAATTTTGTTTAGAAGCTTGCAAGAAAAATAAATAGGTTTGGTGTAAACTATCAAAAAACCTGCCAGTTTTGAGGTGAGCTGGGCAGTGTTTACATCCTAAGGCTATGCTGATGGCTGATTTATTTTTAATTATTTTATTTTTATTGTTTTGTTTTCACTATTTTAATACTTTTAATTTTGCTGGTTATTTTAATTCTTTTTCCTACCCGAATTTCGTGGCCAGCAAGCACTGCTGGTGCCTTTCAAAGCGAGCCAGAACCCGGAGAAAAAATACTGAGCTGTGTAATCGCAAGTGAAAATGAGTCCGAGAGAATTGGTTTTCCAGGATTTCAGGGTCTTCCCAGACAAAGTGCAGCCAGAAGCCGAGCACAGCTCTGTGGTGATGAGCATTGCTTAAGGGCAACAGCACAACCTGGTGGTTTGTGGTTATTCCACATTCCCAGTGCAGCGGGATCTGCACAGGAATTTCCCTTCCTCACAGCCCAGCTCGCTGCCTGCGCAGAAACTGAAGCCTGTTGTCATTAATTCATTTGTAAGATTCCATTTCACCCGAGGTTTTCAGAATAAATAGAAAACAGCAGGCTGCAAGGGCATATGCAAAAAAGACGAAGTAACAGGTCCTTCCCAACATCCCTGATTCTGAAGCCTCAAGGTGCTGGATATGTCTGAATTTCGCTTTCAAGATAATAACTAGAGGGATATAACTGAGAAAAAAGAGAAACCTTTTGCAATATGTACTATGCAAAATTTGGGGGAAAAAAAAGAAAAACAAAAAAAGGACAAAAGGGAAGTGTGAGCAGAAAAAGTTGTAAGTTTGTCTTGCTTTTTCTATTATGACAAAGTCAAGCAAAGTATAGAATGCATTTACATAGACTGAATATTCAGACAGCAATAATGATATTTATTCTCTTTCTTGTGTGTCTTCAGGGTAAGTGACGTTGGTCAGAGTGTAACTTCTGAGGTGGCAGCGAAATGAAATGGGTGGCAAATGTGCTGGGAGAGAATTTTCAAATAAAATTAATTACATTTGCTGTTTTGCTTGGTTGTGAAGCGCTGGCTGTGGGATTGCCAGCAATGCAGATGTGGATGCTGAACAAAATATCTTGCAAACTACATATTCAGTTCATTTTCTGATCATGTAGGGTGGGACAAAAGCCACTGAGTGTGACAAGAGAGGGGTTCCCAGTGCTGGTGCTGCTCCTGGGACTGGGCAGGGCTTTTTCATGGAATAATGGAGTTAGAGAATGGTTTGGGTTTGAAGGCACCTTCAGTTTCACCCAGTTCCACCCCTGCCATGGGCAGGGACACCTTCCACCATCCCAGGCTGCTCCAAACCCCATCCAGCCTGGCCTTGGATGCCTGGATGGAGAAGCTCAGATCAGCTGGGTTGAGCTGATACCTCCTCCAGCCGTGGGTGCTGGGTAATTCCTGGGGCAGCACTGACAGGGTTAATTCTCTCCTCTCCTTCCCCTGCTGTTTCACAAAGTTATTCCATATTTTCATCTCAGCACGAAAGATCTGTCAGCAGTAATCCAATGGCCTACCAGGGATATCTTCTACCATGGAATCACTAAAGTTGGAAAAACCCTTCGAGATCCTCGAGTCCAGCCATTCCCTCAGCTCTGCCCAAGTCACCACTAAACCACGTCCCCAAGTGCCACACCCACACATTTTCTGAACATTTCCAGGGATGCTCCATTGCCTTTCACCCTTTCAGTGGGGAAATCTTCCCTGCTATCCAGCCAAACCTCCCTTGGGGCCACTTGAGGACATTCCCTCTGGTCCTGCCACTTATTACCCGAAAGACAAAACCCTCCTGGTGTGATCCCCCACCTTTCAGGTACTTGCAGAGAGCAAAATGCCGACAAATGAATGTCAAACACCCACTCACAAAACAATCCCACTTTTCCTGCTGGGATGAAAGAAAATTCTCCTTTTCCCGTGCTAAATGGAGGGATAATGGCGAGGGTCTGCACTGCGTTTGCCCCCAAAGTGGAGGCTGCTTGCAGTACACACACAGATGCTGAATCATCTTTTACCCAGAGGAGTACAAATCCTGTAGTACAAATTCACTGCGTTCCCATATTTGTCCACCAAATTGTGTTCTCGCTGCTGTAAATTTTGTATTAAATTATTTAGGTCAGCTTAAATTTGGAAAGCAACAAAACGAGCACCATTTTTTTTTTTTTTTCCTCATTTACATGTCTGTGGTGGTTGTAACACGGTTTGCTTCCTAAATTAAAGTGATGCAAGCAGTCTGCCGCGGAAATGAGCGGCAATACTTTTTTTGGTTATATTTTTGAAAAGCTGGTTGTAACTCTCAGTCATTAACCCAAGAATAGCCGGACACGTGGAGAATAAAAATTCAGATTTCTTCCAGCATCCATCCATCCAATGGAGCTGTGGATGCTCTGGTTTGAAGTTCCATAATTTTCCTGTGAATGAGGAGCATTTCGAGTCTTTGCTTAATGGTTTAAGCATATCAATATCAGTGATCCTGTGATTAAGGCCTGCCCGATGGCAGGTATTGTCAGGATCCCGGGGATCACATTCAAAGCCATTAATAGCTCCATGCTGTGCCCTGACATGATGCAGCCCAGCAGCTGCCCCGTGGAGAAACGCTCCAGGCATCGTGTCAAAAGGACACAATGCTAATAACCGGGTTAGGGTGGGTTTATTTCATCATGATGGTGCCAGAGCAAGGCTCCTCCTCAAGGCCTGCCCTCATCCCACCCCTTGTTTTCACTGCTGCTGAGGTTCCAGCTGCTGCCAAAACCTCCAGACCCCATTTCTGGCTGTCTCTGCCCCAGGCAAACACCTCTCTGTTCCTCAGTGCTTCCCGTGAACATTTCCACACAACTCGGTCAGCTCCTCCTGCCTGGCATTCCTGTCAGGATACCCTGGATGTGCTCACAAAAGTTTTCCCTGGGTGGGTCCCACCCATCCCACCTTTCTGCTCCCACCAGAAGCCACCTGTCATAAATGGAAAGGTTTTTTTTTTTCCACTGAGGCTGCTCGTAGCTGATCTTCCTTGCATGAATACAGTCATGGAGTGACGCAGCAGAGCTTTTCAAGCAAAAGGTTCTGGTGGTAGCACTGCAGGTCTTCTGCTTTCTTTTATTTATTCACGTCTTTTTTTAAAATCTGTAATTTTTCTCCCACTCTGGGGAACCTCTGTGCTGATCCCAAAGACTGAATACTCATTTCTCATGCACCAGATGCTCAGCACAAACTAAATTCCCCCCTGCCCATCATGCTAACACCTATCCCAGCATTGGCTGAAAATCATTTGCATGGTGGCACTCTGGGATCACCTAAGCCCAGAAGGACAATGATTTGGGAAGCATAGAAGGAGCTGGATCTGTTCACTTTCATTCCCTTTGGTCAAACATCTTGTTTCCTCTGTCTGCTCTGGTTTAATTATCCCAGCAACGTTTGATAAATTTTACTCCTTGCCCATCTTCTCTGGAATAGCTTCCAGCTTTCTCTATAAACCACTCAGATTCAGGCCCTTTCCTATCTCATGCACCAATACTTAATTTTTGTACAGATTTTTATTGATTGTTTTTCTTGCAGTTGTTCTATTCTGCTGTTTTACGGCTGCTGTTAACATTTACTAGAGGAATTACTTTACACTCTGCATGGAAAGACATCACTGCAGATATTCTGGCAACACGAATAGTGACTAAAATTTGGGGAGGGGGTGTGTGGAGTAAAAGGAGGAGGAGGAGGAGAGGAAAAGCAGCATAGGAAGGTGAGCAAATTGTTTTTCCTTTTTCAATGGTTAAATCCTAAGCACTGGTAAATGCCCTTGCAGTGGGAGAGGGCAGCTCAGTTGTGATACAGGTACAAATGGGCTCAATCAGAGAAGCAACCCCACAGGCACTTCCAATTCTTCCTGTGACATTCAACACCTCGGATGTTTTCAGCAGCTGGTGATGGGATTTGCTCTCTCATTTCTTCTTCCCTTCTGCGCGAACACGAAAATTAAAATCGCTTCAACGCTTTCAGCGACCAAGTCCTCGCCATCCTGCTTTGTCCCTCCAGGGGCACTGGGAAATAGACTGAGAGTCTTTGCCAGGCCTTAATGATGCTGTGATTCTGCTTTATGGAAGCTGTGCTCCCTGGGGAGGGGCGAGGGAAGGCAATCCGTGTGGAACTCAGCAGCGCCCACCCGCCCACCTGCGGGCTTTCTCCAGCCTGAGCGAGTTGTTGCTTTGGCAAAAATGAAGGCACGGGGGTTTGTGCCACGAGGTTCCATCTGTGCTTCCCGGATCCATCTCCAGGCAGAATCCTCGCTGCAGCCTTGGCTGGGGTTGGTTATCATGCACACAAGATTCACAGCTGTGCTGGTGGCTCCAGCAAGAGGCACTGGGAGTTCCTGGGCGTGCTGATCCCAAGTGGATTTTCCTTCTCAAGGGGGTGTGTCGCAGACGACATAAAGAACTCACACCCACACCTTGTGATGTCCAAGGTGGAAAAGAGAGAGGTTTATTTACAGAATCAACATTTATTGAACTCCAGCAGTGATCATGGATTGGAGGAAGAAAATCTTCTCCAACCACACTGGACCATGCAAGAGTCCATCAACAGTCTCCTCCTTTATGAAAAGAATGTAAACATCACTAGATTTTACAATAACAAGTGGCTTGTTTATACGAAAGTGTATCTGACTCCAAAACACAGAAGGCTAAAAATAAGACTTTTACAAACTCCTTAAAGGGGACAGAGGAGAACAGTAAAACCCCAGACAACAGGGGTGGCTGCCAGCTAAGGAGCCCAGGAATATTCTGCATAACATCTTTTGGTTATTGCCTGTAGTGACTTCTAGAAAATGCAGCCTCTGCATCCCAAGGGCCGACTTCTGTTTACTGTGGAGAACGGATGGAAATGATGCTTTTATTCAAGATTACCATCAGAAGGTCCTTATTTGGGGTGATATATGGAGAGTAAATCTGGAAAACTGTAGCTATAAAAGTGGAGTATTTAAAACAAACCAAAAAGGATGGTGATGTCCTGAAATTCTGGGTGTCTGATTGCAAGCCAGTCTTTTCTTATGGTCTTGGGCACATCTTTCAATTTCCCAGGCTCCTTGGTCTGACAACTTAAACAGAAAGTCTTTCAGGCCCTGGGCTCTCTTCATGTATTTTGTACTGAACCTGCCTCCAGGCAAAAGGGAGAAAATGAGCAGAGAATCAGAACATTCCTGCAGACACTAAAACTCCTCTCCCCAGCCGAGGTCGGCGAGCTCTGCCAGGTTCTCCAGCACTGAAGTTTTCCTTTCCTGTTTCGACCTCTTGCAACTCCTGCTAAGGGAAAGTTCACTTAAAGATCATTTCTGGAGTTAAAATGCTCTGACATGATAGAGGGCAAGAGGTTGGAAGAGTTGGTGTTTCAGGCTTGTACAGTTTCCATCATGCCAACGAAGGTGGGAGGAAGGAGAGAGAAGTTTATGGGCTGAGGAACCATCAGGGATCTGCATAGGGCAGGGTGATCATGTCCAGAATATACTGTTATTAAACTGATGAAAGATAATTTTAACTCCTCTATAACAAAATATTTCCTAAGAGTTCTACATGCATAAACTTTGGAATCAATGTGGCCTCAACATTTTCATTTGTACCCTCAAAATCCATGCAGAAATCTGTGAAACCTATCTTATAATTTAATTAGTTTTGTTGGTTTTTTTTTTCTTGCAAGCTAAACACCAGGCTGCAATAATGGTGTGCAAGTCATATTGAGTACACATTAACAGCTTTTAATTTCTTCATCAAACCTGATCCCTATATGAGACAAAATACAGAATTATGTAATACCACAAGGAACTATGAATATGTGAACGTTCAAAATAATAATAATAATAATAATAATAATAATAATAATAATAATAATAGTAATAATGCCTTTATCTTTTCACTGGCTGTATTTTCTTAGTGGCTCTGATTTCTCCAAGACAGTTATACAAGTACAGACCATAATTGTGCTAATAAAGAGGAAATTATACTGATCTATAATTAGAGTAATAAGGAGAAAGGTACAGCAGATCATAATTGAACCAATAAGGGGAAAATATAATCATGTTTAATGGCTTACATGAGTGTTAGTGTCTTCTGTATACTTAATAAATTGGTACCCATTTTCATGGTGTGCATCTGGAACACCTTTGCTGATATTATCAAATTACCCTTCAGGTCTATTGTTGGGCACTTCTGCTGGTCCTGGAAGCCTCTCTGGGGTGAGGCCTTTTGGAATAAACAGAAAAACAGCAGAATTTCAGATGGGTTTGGCCATCAGCTACAATCATCTGTAGCAGCACTTCCTCCCTGTCCAGGTTCATTTAGGGTGTCCCTGGTTTAAATCCATGGACATACAGGTGGGCAGTCTAAGATCAAGGGTGAGATGTGGAAAAAGAAGCACAGAAAAGCTTGAGAGGTGTAACCCTTCGAGGTCACTGTGCTTGGGCATGAAAAGATGCTCTGCAAGCAGGATGTGCTCTCAGGACAAGGCAATGATTTATTCCCTAATATTCACAGTAGTAATAACGTGGCTGCAAGCCCCAGAGCTGAGCTTCAGTAATTCCCTGCTGCTGAGCTCCCACCTTCTGTGGGCTTTTTTTTTTTTTTTTTTTTTAACCTGGAAATTTCACAGCTGGCAGCTTTGATGTGTTTCCCTGCGAGTCCTTGAGCTGCTAAGTGTCCCCTTCTCAGCAATCTTCCCCCTGTCTGCAGCTTGACCTTTTGGAGCTTGTAGAGCTGGAGTTTGCTTGTTTCCCTCACAGCTTTTTCTCACGAGGTGGTGGTTTGCTCAGAGGTTCGAGCCAAGGTCAGGCAGATGCTCAGCGTGGAAATCCAGCCAGGGATCAGAGACAGAGCTGAGCCCTCCCAGGGGAGTTTACCAAGGCTGAAGTTTAAAATACCCTCCCCACACCTTCACAGAAGTGACATCAAATATCATTTGGATATAATTTGCCTACTGATTTTCAGGCTCAACTATTTAGAAAATAAGGATGTTTCCTACTTTTACCGTGAGCATGGAAATATTTCCTCAGGCATGCCCACTCCTGGTGTGTGACATCCTTTACTTTGAGGTGACACCTGCAAAGATTCAGCCCCGTTATCCTGGCAGGAGCCCAGGTGGTGTTTTTGAGCTGTGGATGGCTTGGAAGGGCAGGACCAAAACTGGTGAATGGGACTCTTCATGTGCAAGGTCAGGCAACACCTTGGGAGAGAGGCTCATGTTTTCCACCAGAAACATCTGACATACGTATTTTTCCAAATATTTTTCTCTCCCAAATATTTCTCAGCTCTGCTAAGGCCTGGGGATAAATGGAAAGAGAGAATTTGCAAGAGTGCAGAGTGACAGACAAGGGGGGATGGCTCCAAACTGAGAGAGGCGAGGTTTAGATGGGATATTGGGAAAGATGCTTTTATACTTCGAGAATATAATTTTCAAGATTTTTAAGTGCCTTCCTTAAATAAAAATAAATGACAGACCTTACAAAACCTCATTAGATAGATGGATAAAGATATTTAAAAAATAAAGGCAAACCCCATAAAAGTAAGATAATAAATACATATATGTATGTAGGTGTACAGCATAATATACATATATATATGTATTTATATACACACACACACATATATATATATAAAAAATATTTCACCCACTGGTTTGCACCTCCTTTTCTTCCACTCTCCCATAGGAGCACTGAGAAAATGATGACTCCCCACACAATTACCGAGGGCATAAAATGTATTTAATCTCTAATTTTCACACAGGTATTTTTAGCAAGCTAAGTAATAACTAAAAGAAGTGTTTCCTCTCCCAGCACACAGTTGTGAAACTTTAATTTATATGTTAATTTTTTTTTAATTAAAGGGGAAAAAAATACAGAATTTGGCTTCGTTTTCTTTAAAAGTACAGCATAATAGTCTGACATTAGGCTGAAGGACAATAGTGGAGAGGGCTGACAGTTACCTGAAGACATCCAGGTAACCCCAAGGCTGAACTTGGAGTTTCCTGGTGCCTTGGAAACAGCCTGAGACAGTGGATTCACTTATCCCGGGGTCACCTTGTCAGAAAACTCCACGTTTTGCATTTAGGAAAGCAGTGCCTCGGAGCAGGAGGCTGCTCTGGGTGCCTTGGGCTCTCTGAAGAGGAGCAGGGAGGGGAAGGCACAGCCCTGACAGCAAATGAAGGAGAAAACGGACAATGTTTGAAAACAGATGAAGCCAGAAGCAGATTTTTTAGTCTTTGAGTCTCCTGCTTCTCTACTGCTCAAGGCAAAGAGGTTGAGAGCACAAGCATGGTCATAAGCATCTGAAATTTGCTTTAAAGTGGCCTCTAACAAGATTTGGGGGTTATGATTCATCCCTCTGATGTCACAGAAATGAAGGAAGTGTGTGTCACCTGGCCACGTCCCCAAATGGGCTGGGGAGGCAGCAGAAAAAGGCAGAGAATGCTGAAACATGGAGAACTGCCTCAGTCTGAGCAGCACCATTCAGTGTTCCCTGCACTTGAAAGGTTTTGATCAGCAAAAGAGCTGTCACCAGAAATAATTCTGAATGAACCCTGTTTCATTACTAAATATTTCTATTACACTGCTGAGTTAACAACCTCGGTTAAGGATTCTGAAATCCCACTCCATTGGACAGTCCTGTGCTGAAAGTTAAGGGATTTTTCAGAAATTATGGAATCCTCAAAAGGCCTGGGTTGAAGGGATCCTAAAAATCAGCCAGTTCCAACCCCTGCCAGGGTGGTTTAGGTTTAGAGTGGGACATATTCTCTCCAGTGAACACATCCATGCAAAATACCTGTGGAAGGTCTGATCCTAAAGGATTTGGTAAAATTACCAAGAGAAATGAAATAATCCTGCTTTCTTGAACTTTCCTCTGTTAAAACACTAATTCCCATGCTGGCTTTAAAAACCCCACTTGTAATCTCCATATTAAGGTCTATAAACTTCATCCTTAACTTTTTATTTCTGCTTTATTCCTGTTCCATGTGTTGCCAAATATTGCTTTTGTGTAATTGAAACAGAGCTGTAGTTTGATTATTAAGCAGGGAAGGTAATTGTGTTCGGCTCTAAAGGGGGGAGCAAATGTGGACAGCAGGAAAAAAAAGCCTAAATTGTGGCAAAATTGCCTTTTTTTTATTTTTTTTTTTTTCCAGAGCAGACCTAGGGAGCAGATGCTGCTGGGGAACAGCAGTCCCAGCTCCAAAATGTGGCTTTCTGGTTCCATGGGGTGGCTCAGGGAAGGGGGTTTGACAAGAAAGTTTGTAAGGGCGGTGTATGGATTTTTTTTTTTCCTCTTTTCTCCACCCCTCTGTTTCCATCTGTACCCTGCAGAGTCTTTGCATTTTAATGCTGTGTTGTAGGACATGTCCCCCAGCTGTGGTTCAGCTTTGCACCCACACTGTGGAACTCTGGTGGGAACAATGCTCAGGAGCCTCAGGGAAAAGGAGGATATCAGGTGTGCTCAGCACCACGGGTGATTCCCAGTTTGAAGCCTCAGAATAGAGAGCAAGCAGCATGTGACACCACATGGGTCCCATTTTTAACCCTAAAATCAGAAGGGGACAATGCAGATCTGTGCCATGGCCTGGATGGGCAGGAGCCAAGTGATGCAGCTGGTGCTTGCCAGTTGTTGACATGTCCAGGCAGGGCACATTCCTGTTTTATCTGCCACAGCTGCTAAAACCAAAAATAAATACTTATTTACAACGAAAATCTGAGGTTTGAGTACAGAAAAAAAAAATAAATAAAATACAGGTGAGAGAGTGCTCTAAGCAAGATGAGAGAGAGTCTTGAATTGTTATATGACTGTCACAGTGACTGTTTCTTGACACCTGCCCAGCTCAGACAAAGACACTTTTCCAAATCAAACTAAAGGCTTATTCTTCTCGAAGAACGCGTACTTTGTTCTCTAAAGGAAGTGATAGCAAAGAAAATTTTCTTTTTATTCTTACAAAAGAGACGCCCCACGCGTGGAACAAATCCCTGTGTTCCCCCAGCCCTGTGCCTGGTTTTGCCCAGCCTGGGGCTGTCCCTGGAGCATTTCCAGGGCTGCTCTGGGAGCAGATGTGGGATGGGGAAGGCAGAGGCTGCCTGCAGATCAAGTGGCTGCTGCCAACTCTCGCGAGCTCCATGTCAGAAAGAGTTGATTATAATGTCAGCACCGGCCAATTTACGGGCTTAGAGCAGCAGCTGCACCGCTGCATCTCCCCTGAGGGATCCCCAAGATCCCCCACTCTTAAAAAACTTTGTAGTTCCTTGTAATAGGAGCGGGGTAAGTGATTCTTCTCTTTGCACGTCTCTGCCTGCCAGAATAATTTACGGCTGGGCTCGATTTTTGCGGGGATTGGGATCTCTGGGAAGGCTCTGCTCTGCCCATTTGTTGCTCTCCGGGGGAAGAGCTGCCTCTGCTCTGCAAATGGAACGAGTGAGCAGCGTGCCTAGCAGACCTTGGCATTATTGAAGGGATCCTGGGCTAAGTAAATTAAGCTGGAGCTAGAAATCACTTATTAATTCAGCCCTCTTTCCTGTTTAAATAGCGGTGATGTAGTCCGGTGTATAGATTTTTTTGGGCTGGGTAAAGATTTGCAAGGAGGGGGGAGGAAACGGGCATTGAAATAAATAGTGTTTCCTTGCTGAACAAGAATGCAAAAGTAGAGTCTGTTTAACTTTTTTTGCTACTACAGCAGCAGCTTTGTAAAACGTGCAAACACACTGCGTGATATAACTCTGCTGGGTTGGTGCTGAGGAGCTGCTAAAGCAATCTTCTGACCCTTTTGCTCTCATTGTAATCATCAAGTAATGTTTGTTTTGCTCGGTGTGCTTTACGTTGCTGAGTTTGGTTTAAAGCAGCATTGAAATCCTTATTAAATGTAATATTTGCCAGGCGTCCAAGGTGTAATAATAATCCTCTGTCACTTGCTACCTTTGTTAATATTAGCAGAGTGACTTGAGAGTAGATGAGTCCTCTCATTCAGTAGCACAAGGCTTCTGTGTTTTTCAAGCTTGATCCAACTTTTTCTTTGAAATGCCAGAGCTAATTTAAAAGGTAAAGAACTGAATTTTTTGTTATTTTTTTCTCACTAATATTATGATCTAAAACTATTGCTTCTATATTTCACATTGTTACATTGTTTTCCTCCCCTCTCTTTTTGATTAACAGGAAAGTGCAGGAGGAGAATTAATTTTAATTATTATTTAGATGAATTAATCTTGAGGAACTTTAAAGTCTCTTGCTTTTCTTAGCATCAATTCCTCTTCATAATGACAATATTTTAAATATCTTATTATTTCCAGCTTGTGGTTTGGTCATGATCAAATTCAGTGAAGTAACAGTGTCACAACAACAGACTTAGGGAAATAACTTCTCCCTTCTCATAGAGTTACTGGGTGCTCCAAAACCCTCCCCATCCCTTCTCCATCATTATCCTTCTCCCAGCTCTGGTGGCTTTCAGAATTTTGGGTTTGCTTTTGCAGAGGGGCTGAGAGAAGCCCTGGGGTGCTCAACACTGATGAATTTTTAAGCACAGATTTACAGAGCAAACCAAATCATTCTCCTCACCTCTCCTTGCGTGCCCTCTCTCAAACCTTCTTGAGAAAGTTTTAAAATGAAACGTGCTGTGTTAAAAAATAATCCCAAGCCTGTGTTGGTTTAGCAGGCTGGAAATATTCAGCAAACTGGGTAAGTTATGCCCAGTTCTCTGAAAGAGAGTGGGATTTGGGCATAGGGGTGAATACAGGTTCTTGTTTTGGTCTCTGTGGAGGTTTGGGGTGGATATCAGAAAAAGTTCTTCCCCCAGAGGGTGCTGGCACTGCCCAGGCTCCCCAGGGAATGGACACGACCCCAAGGCTGCCAGAGCTCCAGGAGGGTCTGGACAATGCTCCCAGGGATGCCCAGGGTGGGGTTGTTGGGGGGTCTGTGCAGGGACAGGAGTTGCACTGGATGATCTTGGTGGGTCCCCTCCAGCTCAGGATATTCCTTGACCCCGCTCCTGGCACAGAGGGAGGGGAGCCAAAAGCCAGTGAATGTGTGACTGAGCCTCCTGCCCGTGCCAGGGTGAGTTCTGCTGACCCAAACTCCTTGGGAGCTGCTGGACCCCGTGAGCTGACAAATCACATCTCCAATATTTAACAAAAAAGGGACAATTGCAGGTTTGTCACAGTCAAGCTGAAGACTTGGTGGAGTGTAAGACCAACTCTGAAGTCTATTGCCTCCCTTCCCCGCCTCATCTATTTTATTTTAACAAAACAACCAGAGCATAAATGTTTATCTTCTCTAAAATTTATCTATTTTCTGTCTGTTTAGATGAATGCTAAAAACATTGTCCCTGAAGATTCCTCCCTGCTCCTTTGATGCTGTCTCAAAGTTAGGAACCCCTTTGCACAAAATCATCCCTTCCTCCCCTCTGCTGCATTTTCTTTCCAAGAAAAGGCAAACGAGCAGGAGGAGCTCAAATTAGGCCACAGCTGTATTTTCCAGAGAAATTATCCTCATTCCTTTTAAGGACACGAGTGCCCCTCATTAACAAAGAATGGCCTGTTTAAAGGGACAGGACAGAGCACACCACGTGTGACAGGGAAACAGGAAAAAAAAAAAAAAGGGAGCTTTGTTGAGCATTTTCAGATATGTAAACCACTGAAATGGATTTATGCAAACAGGCCTTTTGTGAATTTTCAGTTTCAAGGGGATGGTGCTGAGGTTTTATTCGAAAAGGTTGGGGTAAATGAGATTATTAAGGTGCTTAAATGTGATACATAATCAACATTTATATACTTGGCTTTAAGGTAATACTGATTATCACTTGGAAAAGTTCTCAGGAAGGAAAGAGCAGATCGTACCCAAATTATTAGGCAGTATCCTCATCTACTCAAAAATTCTTGATGTTTTAGCATTTTAATATTAATTCTAAACAGTAGAAGTATGACCGCTTCATATGACTCTGCTGGTTGTAAACTCGGTTAAGATGCTCTAGAAAAACAAGATTTTAGAGGAAATTATTCATATAGGTTTTGGTTGGTGGGTAAATCATCTGCAGTGGTCAGAGCCTGCTTGTAAGATTTCGTCTCTCCTGGTTTGTCTTCCTCAGTTCTACAGTTTTTAGCAAGAGGATTTTCCTGAAATCCTGACCAAATACTAAATACTGAACACAATCTTTGCAACACAAATAACAAACAGGAACTTACAGTCAGAAACTTCTGTGCTTTGTGTAGCAGCACCTTCTTATTTTCAGTGCCCCTGGGATGACCTACACCCTTATTTAACAGACCATTTTGGTACTAAAATATTGCAACACTAATGCTGAATTCATTTTTCCTCCTGTGTTCCAGGCATCATGATTTGGACAAATGGTCTAAGTCTCTCCACTGGATTCCTGCTGGGGTTTCTTCTCCTGTCCATGTTCACCAGGAAGGTGGTGCCTGAAGAGAACATCATTGCAACCAAGAAGGGCAAAGTCAGAGGGACCAGCCTGCAGGTGCTGGGGGGGACAGTCACAGCCTTCCTAGGAATCCCTTATGGGCAGCCCCCCATCGGGAGGCTGCGGTTCCAAAAGCCAGAACCTCGGGAGAAATGGGCAGATGTTTGGGATGCCACCAAGCACGCCAACTCTTGTTACCAGCCCATAGACACAACTTACCCAGGGTTTGCTGGGTCGGAGATGTGGAACCCAAAAACCAACCTAAGTGAGGACTGTTTATACCTGAATGTGTGGATTCCTTCTCCCAAGCCCAAGAACGCCACTGTCATGGTGTGGATTTATGGTGGTGGCTTCGAGTCCGGGTCCACTTCCCTGCCTGTCTATGATGGGAAGTTTCTGGCCAGGGTAGAAAGAGTGGTCGTGGTTTCCATGAACTACAGGACTGGTGCACTGGGATTTCTGTCCTTGCCAGGAAACCAGAAAGCTCCTGGAAATGCAGGTTTGTTTGATCAAAGGTTGGCACTTCAGTGGGTCCAGGAGAACATAGCAGCCTTTGGAGGCAATCCCAAAAGCGTGACTTTGTTTGGAGAGAGCGCTGGCTCGGCCTCTGTCACCTATCACCTCCTTTCTCCTGGAAGCCACCCTTTATTCACCAGGGCCATCCTGCAGAGTGGGTCTGCAAATGCCCCCTGGGCTGCAGTTACAGCTTCCGAGGCCAGGAACAGAGCAGTGGCCTTGGCCAGACAGCTCCAGTGTCCCACCAGCAACGAGTCAGAGCTCATTCTCTGCCTCCAAGACAAGGACCCGAAGGAAATACTGGAGAATGAAATTTTTGCCGTCCCATATCACTCTCTTTTACAAATATATTTCAGTCCCAGCGTGGATGGCGATTTCCTGGCGGACATGCCGGAAGCACTGATGGAGAAAGGCCTTTTCAAGGAGACCCAGGTCTTGGCGGGCGTTAACAAAGACGAAGGGCTGTCATTTCTGGCCTA
Organism: Phylloscopus whistleri; assembly: GCA_017589585.1. Lineage (NCBI taxonomy): Eukaryota > Metazoa > Chordata > Aves > Passeriformes > Phylloscopidae > Phylloscopus > Phylloscopus whistleri. Next base: position 1,777,833 of record JADMLD010000042.1, on the reverse strand, counting down.
CGGAGTCCCCTGGCCTCGACAAGGACAGCGATGGCTTGATCAATAAAACCCAGTTTGAAGCAGCTTTAGCTCTGGCCTTCCCAGGAGTGAGCAAACTGGCGATAGAATCGATCGTCTTCCAGTACACGGACTGGGAGAACGCGGGAAAGCCGGAGCGCTACCGGGATGCCATCGACGACGTCATCGGGGACTACAACATCATCTGTCCCGCGCTGGAGTTCACCACCAGCTTCGCCCGGCTGGGCCACCACGTCTTCTTTTACTTCTTTGAGCATCGCTCCTCCAAGCTGCCCTGGCCGAGTGGATGGGGGTCCTGCACGGCTACGAGATTGAATTTGTGTTTGGGCTGCCCCTGGAGAGGAGAGTGAATTACACCAAAGCTGAGGAACTCCTGAGCCGCTCCATGATGAGATACTGGGCAACTTTTGCCAAAACTGGGTGAGTTTACTCTGGAACTTTGGTTGGTTGGTTGGTTGGCTGGTTGGTTGGTTGGTTGGTTGGTTGGTAGGTTGGATGTTGTTTCACCAGGGGAAAAAGCTTGACTGTTTCAGTGCTGCTCTAAAGCCTGACTGAAATAATGGAGACAGATTAATTGTTCAGTTATCCAGAATTCCTATTTTAGTTCTGACAAAAGCACCCTTTTAATAAAATAAACTGTTGATGTGTTTCTCCCTGTACTGGACTAAGGGAACAATGTTTATCCACCCATAAAAACAAATACAATACATTTCTTTGCCAGGGCAGCCGTTTTTCCAAAGGTAGATGGTTTCAAGTGTTAGAAACAAAATATTTCAAGCACTAGAAAAGACTTCCAGCAGTAGAAGTAGGAGGGAAAAAAGCCCAATTTCCTTGAGGATGTAATTTGCTCAGAACATTCAGGTGTATAACAGGCAGACGTGTTATGTTCACACGATGAAGAGGCTGGGTTTTCAGAAAGCCTCTCCTCCCTGTGGGCTGTGAGTGCAAGCCCATGACAAATCACTCTCCAATTCCAGTCCACTCATCTCCAAATGAAACACGGCCCAGCCTGCACAAAGAGCAGATCAGATTATTTCATTTGGGTGTTTGGAATGGATTAAATCCAACCCCTCTGCAGCTGGAGTCAGGAGAAGTGAGGCAGCCCTTGCTCCTCTCAGCAGGGCTGGAGGCTCTCGATGAGATGCTCAGTTTGAAATGAAAACATTTCAGAGCAGTATCAAAAACAGCCCCCACCACAACAGTCATGTAGGCTTAGTCCCAAGCCTGGTGGGAAGGGGAGGTATCTTTTTCCAGAAGTTTGGTTTGTGCTCTCTCCTGAGAAGATTATATATACAAGAGTCTGTGCCTTGGAGAACACACAACCAGTCAATACACCCTCTAAAAAGATTTCTTTAACTTTAATGTTAAAATCCTGCATTAATTCTGTTTCTAAGGTGGACCTTTTGTTTGATTTGTCAAGGATATATAGGTTTGTAAAGCCTGAAATCAACATTGGAACAGGATCTAATTATTTTTTTTAATAGATTAGAAACCAGAGGGGACCACTGTGCTCATTTAGTCCACCCAACCTTGTACATAACACAAAACACATGTAGGAATGAAATGTTCCCACTGATTAAAAATGTTTCCACTGATTAAAAATCCAGAACAAACATTGTTAGGTTGTTTTAAATCTTAAATCCACTTAAAATGTTACATTATGAAAGTGTTTCTAGACTGAATTTACCTATTCTAACTCCACATTTTCCAGGTTTTACATTTGGTTTGAGAATTTGTAAGATTCATTTTATGATTTTTGTTCCATATAGAGGTTATTAAGGATCTATTAAAATAATCCTTTTAAATTGTTTGTTGAACAAACACCTTGAGACTTGCACTAATGAGCTTTTTATCTCAAATAATAACTCTCCACCTTTAAACCTGTGACTCATCCACACCTTGTTGGAACTTTCCCTGGCAGAATTAAACACTGTCATCCCCACTGAGCTGTAATTCCAGTGTCACCTCTCCCTTCCTGTTCAACCTGATATTCCCTTTTTATCCATCCAAAGCACGTGCTGTTTGTGCTTTGTGGTCTTATCTTGGGGCTGCCATTTGCCAAAGGCTCCACCATCCACCCCAAATCCATGTTCCCCCCCCTGCTTGGGCTCTCTCCAGCTCCAGGACACCCCAAATTTGGTGGCTGCCAACCCCCAGCCCAGCGTTGTCCCTTCATCTCATCCTCCGTGGTGAATTCACTGCTTATTTTTATGTGCATCCCTTTTTAAACAGATTTACTTATCAATGTGTGTGAGTGATTGATTGACTGATTGATTGATTGCCTTGATTTGTAGGAGGATTAATCACCTTAACAACTCCCACCCCCTTTATATGCTGGAGTTTGCAATATTTCTCTTACCAGAAGAGATGAGCATATTAAAACTCAGAAAACAACTGTACCAATAGCTGTACTCATCACTGCATAGTGCTTTCATACAGGTTTAATTGTTGTAAAAGTTAATCTGATATTTAACCCAGGAGCTCTTCCTGCCTCCCTCTCTGCTCAGGGCCTGAGCACACCCCTCCGTGTGGGCTTGGTGGGGAGGGCTGTGATGCAGAGCAAAGCTTTCAGTGGGGTTCCCAGTCTGGAGCTGAGTGCTGAGGTTGATTTATCAATGCCAAAAATGCATCTGATAGATTCCCAAGATGAATGTTGATGTTGAGAAAGGCTTGGGAACACCATGCAGATGTGCTGTGACACCCTTCCTTTGGGGCTGCTGTCATCAGGCCCTTGCTGGAGAGCAAACTGAGGGAAAGTTCCTTATTCCACCCTGCAGCTTCCCATCCTGCCCTAAAGACACTTGCAGCCAGGATCTTCCACCAGAGACAGCACATCCTGCCATTAAACAGAGCTATTGCTTAGTGGAAAAAGAGAAATTCAGGTCTATATTTGATTTTGCAGAGCAATATTTACATTTCTTTGAACTATCTGTTTCCACTGGATTATGTATATATTTAATTTTCATGTATATAACTTTTATGTGTGTGTGTATATATATAAAAATCTCAATAACCTGCTCTGCAAAACACAGTTCCTGTCACTGCAGCTCCTAAAATTAGACAACATAAGGTACATTCAGGTTTAAGTTTGTGGAAGACAGTCCTGTCACCTACTCTGATCATCATTCACACTATAATTAGATTACCCCACAGATTGAATTTCAAGTGGTTTCCACAGCAAACAGCAAATAATCCCTCCCTCTGCTCCCACCACGAGGATCCAAACCATCACTACTGGGAAAAAAACAAAACAATCCAGCAATTTCTGTGTGAGTAAAAGATCAGACCAGGATTAACCCTCTGTGTGACCCTTTACTCATTACCCAGAGCAGAGGCACCTAAAGCTCTGGATCCCATCACTCAGAGAGTTCAAGGAGTGGGGAAGTCACAAAAATTCCTAATAATTCCAAGATTATTAAGTGATCCTTTTTTTTTTTTTTTTTCCCTGGCACATTTGAGCACAGCAAACATTTTTAAGGAGCTGGGGAAGCCCTGTTTGGACCTGATGTTTATAGGAAACTCTGGCATGATCAAAGGGCAAACCTCTGAGGGGAAAATTACCATCCGTGTCTCCAGCAGATGAAGAGAAAACTCAAGCAAAAAATGAGAAATATTGTACAGCACATTTTCCAGTGAGGGTGTTTGACCTAATATTCTAATGTGCTGAAGTACAAAAGCACAAGGGAGGGGAGAGCAGCCTGCAGAGGGAAGGAGATGAAGCAGAGTCAACAAAACTGGAAGAAATCTTGTTTTTTCCTGGTGTTTTCTGGCTGGGAGGAACTGAGAGGTGCCAGAGCTGCTTCTCATGAGGGACCTTCAAGCCCAAACTTCGACCTTAGTGATCTCTGGGTTTTATCATCGTGTGAGGAATAAAAATACTGATAGGAAAATTAAAAATATGCACTTAGAAGCATTTTCTGTTTCTGTCGTGGTTGAACCCCAGCCAGCAGCTAAACCCCACAAAACTGCTGCCCTCTTCCTCCACAGAGCAGTGGGAGAGAGAACTGGAGGGATAAAAGCAAAGAAAACCTGTGAGAAATCCTTAATGTCATGTAAGGACAAAAGAAAAGATGTTAGGGGCAGAAAGTGGCTCCTTCAAAGCATCCCAAGAGTGTGAAATCCTTGATTTCTCAGTAACTAAAAGGACACTGTCAGCCAGCCCAGGGGTTTCCCAGTCCACCACCACCCCCAGCAGGAGTGGATGCAGTTTTCCAAATCTCTGGGCACTTCCTATTTCACATCCTGGCTAAAAATGGACATCAGTGATTACCAACCATGTTTTCCTGGAAAATTACAGGCATTTCTATTTTGGAATATAAAGAGAGAATGGAGATGTTGAGGATTCAGCAGGAGACAGGGGCACAGATTTCTCCTGTGAGCCTTGGAGTTGGTGCTGCTGTTAGACTCCAATATTTCTCTTCTGGATCCCAGGAATAGTGTCATTATTAGGAATCTGCCATATATTTACAGAGTCTGTGAAGATCCTGCTCAAAAGGTCTCTTTCATGACTGAATTTGTGTCTCAAGTAAGTTTGACCAAATATCCCAGCCATTCTTAGTGCTATTAAGATATTCCATAAAATACTTTTTTCATAGATTTAAGCCTTGAAAGAGCAAATCCTTTTTCATCAAACCCCGAAAAACCCTTGTTCTTCCAGCAAGGGAAGAAAGAGACTTAGTACTCCTGCTGTCTGAATAAATCAAACCTAATAAAATATTTGGGTTATAAGGAAGAACAGATTTCAAAATTGAAGTTTTGGATTTACACTTCGACATTAAATTCCTCCCTTTACCTTCACCTGGGGTCTCCTCAGCTTACTCTTGAATTTAAGAGTATTGGCAGTTGAATATCAATTCATAGCCTGAAAATCATTTGATAAAATACCAGATATCATCACAGTTAGACAAAGAGCATTTTGGATTTAGCAGGAAACTGTACTGTGGTGACTTGAAAAGGGCTGGATCAGGTCTGGTATGATTATTGTGTGGAAATAACATTTATTTTAACAACATGGTTAATTTCCAGTGGCCTTTTCCTAAATTCTTTCCAGCACACTTGATTTTAAGCCACACTCATGAAAAAAATAATATAAGATTTATATTTAAATATAAAATATTTATCTATTCCTTTTCCTGCCACACCTTTGTTATTCTTCAGAAGGCTTTTGAAAGCAGAAAGGTGACACTAACAGGGCCTACAAATCCCAAGCCCCAGGATGCTCTGCCAGCTCTGGAAAGGGGAAATTTTATTTATCCTGAAAAACGAGGTGGGATCCCAAATCTGTGGGTGCCTTTTCCATTCCTGTATCCATTAGATTTGCTAATTGTGCTCTTCAGCAATGAGAGATGCAAAGTGACAAGAGCCAGACAAATCAGATGGGCTGAAAACTCAAGCAAGAATATAATGGAGCACACAAAGATAATATTTTTTAAGGCTTTGTGAAAAATGTTTCGGATAAAAGGAAACGGGCAAAACTTGTCTCCCTGCCAGTTTTACAACTGCTGAAACAAATCTTTGCAGCTTTTTCTATAAAAGTGAAGCCTTTGAAATATTCCCTCCTATGTTTTAGGGGGAATTTGTGAGGCTTTGATTGTCCCACTAAAGCTGTGAAGCACTTTGTCTGGTTATTATTGCCCTTCCATGATGTTCCACTGGTAGACACATAATAAATTCCAGTGCTTCTGTTACCAACTTATCACAACCTGTTTATAGAGAGTCGTTGCAGAGCACTGAGAACAAAACCAACAGCCTCATAGAGAGTCCAGGCAGCACTTGAACTGGGGACCTATATACTCTGGGTGTGGGGAGGACTGAATATACTGGGGGAAAAGAAAAATAAAAATAAAAAACTCCAACCGCTTTTAATTTCCTTATACTTCAGGAAGCTGCAAGTTTTATGTGCCTCTGAGCCATTTCAAGGGAAGGAATTTACTGTGGGCTGTATTTCTGCCAGAGTTAGCTCCCTGTTCACAGGGATAGAGGAAAGTTTTGGGGTTGGAGTCACTTTGATCCTCACAGGGTCTTCGAACACTCCAGAGCTCAGGGTGGAGCCTTCCCTTGGAGGCTCCAGCTCCTGAGATCTCACACCCTTCCACAAAAATTAATTTTACATCTTAACATGTGATTTTTCCTGATCTGATCAAGAATCCAGGAAAAAAGCTTTCTTGATTTAAAAAAAAAAAAAAAAAAGGGTATGAACAAAGCAGGAGAGAGGTTCCCAAAAATCCAAAAATGTATATGGAAAGTCTTTCTTACTCATGTTAGGGAAAATCAAAGCTTTCCTTATGACCCAAAAGGACACATTTACTCTCTCATTCACTGTCTTTCACATGAATAATTTCTGAGGCATGCAAAGAAATTGCAGAAATTAGAGTCTTGAAAAAAAAAAAAAGTAAAAAAATAAAAGTTTAATTTTTAAGAAAATTTACTCCTATTTTTCCACCTTCACTTCTGAGTTCTTAAAAGTGACTCATCATCTTTACCAGAGTTTACATCCACTGTTATATTCAGAAACAGTAATGGAAACACCTTTGTAGCAAACTAATAGGAAATAGTGGATCATGGAAAATATCAGCAACCAGAGACTCACCTTGGCAGGCATCTTTCTCTCTCTCCAGCTTGCAAGCTGTCATTGAATTTCAAAACTGAAAACAGGAGTTTTTGATTCAGATGTCTTTTGAAAATAAGCCTGGGATACCAATTGTTGAGATTGGTTTAATTTTATTACAAATATTGCAAATTACAAGGAGATGTCTGGTTCCTTTCCATTGCGAAGGCAATTCTGTCCCTCCACCAGATGAGTCAAACCATTATTTTCAAACAGGAGAACATCTCTGAAGGAGATGTCCAAATATTGTAGGAGTCATTGAGTGAGAATAAAACTAAAACCTCGAGCTGAGATGCAGAGGATTGCCTGTGAGGGAACACTGGCTGGGCTTTGTGCAGCAGGGTAAGCTCCAGTTCAGGTGTCAAAGGCTGAGAGATCAAAACCATCAGTGGGGATTCACTGGGGCTGAGCAGGGTGAGCTCCTGAGCCCTGGAAGAGAGGGAGGTCTGAGGGGCTGGAGAGTGTCTGGAGAAAGAAATGGAGCTGGGGAAGGGGCTGGAGCCCCAGGAGGGGCTGAGGGAGCTGGGGAAGGGGCTGAGCCTGGGGAAAAGGAGGCTCAGGGGGAAATTCTGGCTCAACTCCCTGACAGGAGGGGACAGCCAAGGTTTAGGCTGGATATTACGAAAAATTTCTCATGGAAAAGCATGTCCTGCCCTGGTAAAATCTGCCCAGGACTGTGGAGCAGTCCCCTCCCCTTGAGGGATTTAAAATCCATGTGGATGTGGCACTTGGGGACATGGGACAGTGGTGGCCTTGGCAGTGCTGGGTCAGCAGTTGAACTTAGAGATCTTGGAGGTCTTTTCCAACCTAATTGAGTGATTCTATGGATCCAATCTTGGACATGGCTCTACCTTTCCTCATAACTGAGAGAGGCTGAAGAGCCTGTCTGGGCAGAGTTCCCCGCTGTCCCAAGAGCCTGGCAGAGGGTACATGGACATGTTCTGGGGAGAGGAGAGGCAGGCAGAGAAACAAACATTTCAAGAGTGAAATAAAACCATGATTGCCACCTCAAATTTGGGAGTGGGGTGTAAGAACCCTGGATGGAAATAATTTAATGTTTAGTGGGAAGTAAGGAAAATGGAAAAGCAAGAGAGGGAAATGAAACTGCTGCAAGACATCAGGTGACCAAGGAATGCACAAAGAAGAAAGAACAAAAAGAGAGACTGAAATACAACAGAAGAAAAACTCTGTAAGACTTGCAGGGGAAGAACAAATCTGTGAACAGAGAAATGAAGGAAGGGCACACATGGACTTCTTCTGAGTTGTGTCTGAGGCAGGTTCACATATAAAGCCAGGAACCCCAGACAGAATGTATTTTACAGGCCTGGAAACACATGGTTCCAAAGGCACTGAGAGGTTCTAATTAATGTTCACCCACAGTTAATCACCTTTTTAAGGGCCACTCTTCTTTCATGCTGCTTTTCCTCAGCTTAGTCCTTGTTTCATCATCAGAAGGCAGAAATGGAAGCTGGAAAGGTCTGCAAACCCCATTTTTCCAGGTGGTTCTGGAACACTAATCTGAAGTGATGCTGAGAAGTTCTGTGGGAGGAATGCAAACCTTTCAGTGCACATTTTAATTTACTCCCCAAGGCCAGAGATTGGCTGTTCCAGGGAGGTGGCAAAGGCGAGAGGAGAGGAAATGAGGAGCAGCAGAGGTTACCTCACACCACATTTTGGAAGGGAGCTCAGTATGGTGTTTAATTCTGTTTTCAATCAGCCGCAGGGGAAGGCGGTGGTGGGGAAATGTAGTCAGAAATTCAGTGCTGGGGTTTGGGAGATCCTGTCCCCAAGAATACGAAGCTGTGTCGGTAGAAATTGGGCATTTTGTGCTCACAGTTGGTGATGTTACACAATTCTATAAGAATATAGAACTGAAAGCTGCCATTCTCTGCTTTCCCAGACACCTGTGGCCACCATCTGTGTCCTCGACCTTTCCTTGCAGGAACATCAGAGAACTTCTTAATTTCATAAAACAGAAACCCTAAAGAGCATTACCTCAAATTTACACCTGAGAGATCCTTTTCCCACAGAAACAGCTGTTTAAACACAGTGATTTTTTTAAAATTCTAACAAAGCTTTTCATTTTAATGAACTTTTAAATATCTGCCTCTCATGGGTCTTATTCATGGTGCAACCTCCAAGTGAATTTTCTGTACAACTGGAAATGCCCAGATGTTGAACCATTGGGTTTTTTTCCTAGTAATAAAGTTGACAGCATACAATAATTTCCACAAAACCCTCTCCATTTTGAAAGAGGAGAACTTTAAACAGGTTTCTCCTCCCTTTTCATATTGTTTCTTCTTAAGAGAAACCCTTCTTCCATGGCTCCCAGTCCACCTGCTGGTATTTGGAGATCTCCCTCTTGCTGCAGCTCAAAAGAGAGACTCAGAGGAAGTTAAAAGAATGGGACATAACTCAAATTTCTTTATCAAAGGAAGTCATATGCAACTTCCACTTGTAAATGTCAAACCTACAATGAATTTATACCATAAGAAAACATTATTAATAATAATAATAATAATTATAATTATTATTATTAAATATTTGGGGAGGGGGTTGAGAGCACTCTATCTTCTTGCTTACATTTCCCAGCATGAAGCTGCAATGGTTCTGTTTCTGACGAAGCAGTAACACAAATTCCCCCTCCTGAAAGCTACCCAATAGTTTCATTTTTAGGAGTGCTCAATTTGGCCTAGATTGCATGGTCGTGAAAGTTTGTGACTCATGCACTTCCTCCCACTCACAGAAATAAAACAGTAGTAGAAAATATAAAGAAAAATGCCACTGTGATGAAATCCATCAGGACACGACGGATCCAGAGGATTTTGGTTGGTGCAGGGCTCCGTGGAGCATCCATCCTGAAAATAAATCATGATTAGGGCAATTTCCATTGAAAACAAATCTCAGATATCATATCCTGGCGTAGCATCAACTACGCAGTCTCAATTGCAAATTTAGTCTCTGGAGATAAGAAAAGCATTGAACACATTTATCCAGCAATTTCTGAGTGCCTGGGATGAACTTTATTAATGGCAGGGAAAGGGAGGAATGGAACCAGCAATAATATCCACGAGCACAGTATTTACTCTTCTCAGAACCAGCTGGGCTGATGAATTTTACCAAAGACACTGGGAATTCAAAAGCACTGTATTAATAGTTTTATGGCTATAAAAACATTTTTCTCCCCCTTCACGCCTTCTTTTTTTATTTTTTTCTTTTTTCTTTTTTTCTTTTTTTCCTTTTTTTTTTTTTTTTTTCTGATGAAGCCCTGGTTTGTTCCAGGGAGTAATCCTGGTTTAAGATATTGTGTAAGTTTGTGTTTTTCCAGGTCATGAGGAGGAAGAGGGGTTACAGAAGAGATAAAACAGGCTCAGAGGATGACTAAAAGGGCAAGAGCCATGTGCCTTCCTCTCTACTTATTCTTTTACTTACCTGTTATGGAAGGTACTTCCTCCTTCAAGGTCTCAGCGGGGTTCAGGAACTTCTTCCATTTCCAAATACCCCTCTCCAACCTCTGCAAGTTAAGACTAAAAGTTATAGTTCCATTTGAGTTCTTCCTGCAGCCAAGGCTGTTAAGAAATAACAGCTTTGAAAAGTGGCCCTTGAAAGCTGAAATTGATGCCACACAAAAGGGCAGAAGGTTCTTACAAAATACTTTACAGGAACAGCGGAACAGAAAAAGGCAAAATTGTTCCCTCAGCATAAAGAAGGACTAAGCTGCAGCGTGTCCTCTCTCATCTCTATCCAAAAGCAATGTAAATACAAAATGTGAATTATTCACATTTTGAGGAGGCGTGGAATCATCACTGTGACCCTGACACAGAACAGTGGGACAGTTCCAGACCCCATGTGATAAAATCACGTCTCATCCGTGCTCTGTGTGGAGTTTGGGGTTCCTGAAGCAGCCCCAAACTTGGCTGGAACATTTCAGAGTGCAGGAGACCCACGTGCAGCACGGCCCAGAGGGTCAGAAATGCAGGCAGGGGGTGAAGGGCTCGTTAGCTCTGGCTCAAACTCGTTATTTCTCCTGTCCAGGAGCCAGGGGTTGGAAGCACCCAGCTCCTAAATGCCCACAAAGAGCTGAGGCAGAACATCCTGCATCTAAATGTCTCAGATGCTCCATTATTTATGACCAATACCTTGAGGCCTGCCTTGTATTCAGCAGGAATTTCTGACATGCACGAGCAAGAATTGTTTCAACTCTACGGGTGTTCCACGGGGCTCTTTGGAGCTGAACACAGGACAAAACCCATAATAACAAATAATAGCACAAATAACACAAATAGCACCAAAATTTAAAAGGAATAACAGCTTGTTGCTTAATTTCCTGAAACTGATATTGGTAATAATAGCACATCCCGTGATAATTTATAGTTTAAAGGCATTTAAACAGGCAGCTGCTGTGTCCAGGCTGGAATCTGGAAGGAATATCCTGAGCTTTATTTAGCCTGTGAAGGTGTAAGAAAACCTTGCTGCAAAGGTTCTTCTCCAGTTTCTCTCAGTTACGGACTTTGCCAGCTGGATCCTGCTGCTTTCTTCAGGGATCAGCAGAAGGAATAATATTTACCCAGGCTAGGACTTGCAAAGCAGTTTTCCTTTGCTCTGGCTCAGGGACACTTTGCAGTCACTGGATTATGGACTCGTGTGTGTGATCTGGGAGTGAGAACTGAGCACAGCAGGGCATAATGAACTTCCCAGAACCAGCTGATTAAAAAGGGAGTTTGAAGGATTTGAGTCTGCACGTCCCTCAGACTCGTAGTGCTCATCAGAGGAGCCCTTTCTTTCCTTGCTGTGGGAATCTCAGTAAGGCTCAAATGCCACAAAAATCAGGATTTTTGCACCTTACTAAGGAAAAATTATATGAGATTTTTTTTTTAAATTTCAATTATATGATAATTATATGAGCAATTTCTAATTACTTATACTTTCAGAAACTGATCACTATTTTCTCACATCCATGGAGCCATCCAAGCAAAGCCTTACAAAACTTTCTGCTGTTGTTAACCCATCATCCCCCCAGGGACCACACCAGGACCCCAAACTGAGATTAACCTGGCAGCCAGTGTGCTGCAATGGGGAAATGAGCTTAGGTATAAATATCACCCATCCTGGCCTCCAGGAATCATGTGAGACATCTGGCTGTGCTGCCCTGACTAATGCCACAAACACTTCCCATCCCTCTGGAGCAGGGTTGGGCAGCACAGGAGGGCCTGGAGCTCCTCATCAGCATTCCTGCTAATTAGGAGCGTCCTCCTGTCCAAGTGGGAAAGAGGAAAAACAACAAAGTGTTTCTCTTCCAAAATGTGAGGGCAGAAAAAGAAGAAAAGGTTTGTCTGTTTGGTTTAGACCTTTTAGATCATCCAACCATCAGACACGTGCAGATGCACCCCTTACTCCCAGAGCTGCCCTTGGGGTGAAACTTTAGCTTGTCCCTCTTGTTTGATGCTGAGCTGACTGTTTCCATAATTCTCAGAGGTTTTGTACTGCAGCTGCAGGAAACCTGCAAGAGTTGGGGTTGTTTTTGCTGTTCCATTCCCCCCAAGGCCATTCCCCCTCCCCGTTTTCTTGTGCCCAAGGTAACACTCCATAAAATGCCATCCCATAGCTGATGGCCAGTGCTGCCCAACAGCCACCAGGGATCACAAAGGCCAATAAAAAGGATTCACACTCCCTCTCTCCTGCCTTGAAGCCAGCTTTTAAAAGAAAAGGGGCCAAACTGGAAATGAGCATCAGCAGTTCCATCCGGGGTGAAGCCCATCCACTCACACTGGGAGGGACAGATCTCCCTTGGATTTCAATTCCTCCTGCACAGGGGAAGCAGAGGGTGCAGCAGAATTGCCATTAACTTTCATTCATCCCTTTTATTGGCACTGAGATGTGGGATTGTTTTTCTTGTGCTCTGGAGAAACACACCAGTCACAAACAGAGCAGCTCAACAGGAGCACAGTGAAAGCTTGGGACAGCCCAAGCTAGACTGCAGGATACTTGTTTTACTCAGGTAAATCCTAAAGCACCCTAAACACGTTTTCAGGAGGTCTAGCAGAGAATATTTTCCATTCTGGGCTTCTTCAAAATACAACTTAACACTACAAAAGAGTAACCCCTGTGGTAATGATGGAATTCACTCTGTGAGTTTTCACTGTTCAGAACTGGCTCACAAAAATAAAGGGAATATTTTCCAGGTACTTTATATCCTGAATGTTTACCAAAACCAGTCAGATGATGAATTGCATTTTTTTGTGTATCTGTATGATAAACCATTTGTAAAGGTAACGCTGTGTGAATATTAATAAAAATGCAGTGAGCTGGTATTGTTTCTCAGGCTATATTGATCATATTAATGAGAATGGTAATGTATGTATGTTTATTATGATTAACAGAGCTCTGTTCATGTTGCATTTTCCATTTGAATGAAATTAACTTTCTCTTTTGAAAGTTGCTGAAGATGAATATTAAATACAGAGAAATGATTGGTTAATAAGCTCTTCCAAAACCCTCTTCACGCCTATCTCAAATTTAGTACACTTGCTATAAATTAATCTTGAAAACTGAAAGTTCTTGGCAATTGTGGATGGAAAAACCCAAAGGGGAAGAACCTGATCTAAGTAACAACAAGTAGAACCAAGAAACTTCCACTTAAAGATATATCTTAACAAAATAATTTAATATAAATGAGTTGCTGTGCCACTACCAGAGTGGAGAGAATCCAGCCCATAATTTCAGGGCACATGCAAAGAGAAAATATTGCTGCAGGAATGAGACAAATTCTGTTTTCACCAGATCATAAACACAGGTGGTTTGAGTTTGTGATTTGTTTTGTTTTGTTTTGCTTTGTTTTGTTTTTTCAGTCTTGCATTTCTTTTCTGGGAGCAATTCAAAGAATTGTATTTCTTCATTGCCTTAAGACTTGCTCCTGCAAATGGTAAAAAGGGAAGGGAAGAAATTCTTTCTTGAGACCTTCAGTGAAGCTCCTATTCCTGGTCTAGCTGAAGATGTTCCTGCTCATCTCAGGAGGTTGGATCTTCCGAGGTCCTTTCCAAGCCACACTATTTGATGATTTTCTCCAAACAAAACTCAGGCTTTCTCGGAATAAATCTTGTCTAAGGAGGGTGATTTGATGAGACAAAATCACAAAATAAGAGCCTGTCCTGAAGATGCCCAAACCCTTTTCAGGACACACCATCAGGCCCCAGTGCCAGCACAGAAGTGGCAAAACTGGAATTACTGAAGCAGAGATGATTATGCAGTACCAGAGGATGAAAGAGCAGAGGTTTAAGGAATTGATAAAAGATGATAGAATTGAGGTTTCCGTGCAAAGGGAACTTTCTTTTTTCAGTACAAACAAATTTCTGTAATCGATCACCAGAGATTGGCCATCCAAACCTAAATGGGCAGCGACAAGTTTGTGCAGGGTATTGGATTCCTGTCTGCTCACTGGAGATATTCCCACCACACTTCTACTGTTCTGTATGAATATTATTAGACTTTGAATTTGGTGCAAAGAACAGGGAATTTTACAGCTTATTCTGGGCACTGAAATTCTCATCATGAAGTTATTAGTAAGAAGGAATGAACAGTAATTGTGAGGGAACAACGAGGTTATAATCATAACTTGTTCCAAATTATACTCCTGTGATCTCCCTTTTGCTCCGACTGGGAGCTGCTTTTTAACTTGGGAAATTTTCAATAATAAAGTTAAGAAGGAAATTACTGGGCATTTCTTTGAACAGTAAACTTCCTAGAAATGCAGAGATTGTCATAATCAGCAGGTTCATGGGCTTCAAAGTGCTGTGCTCACCTGACAGTTCTTTCAATCATTTTTCAGTTAAATACATCTGTAGCCATCGAGGCATTGTGTAATCCCCCCACACACCTGTAAATTATAATGTGGGATGTCATGATTTATTTCAGAGCATAAAAGCTGTTAAATGAATACTGACAGCACCATTAGCGTCCTGATCTTGAACTGAAGTGCAAGTCAGCTCTGCTTAAGTCATCATTCTCAGGAGCCACAAATAAATGTGCACTTGAAAAAAGGTGCCATGGGTTAATCAGAGCTGAATTAGTCAAGAAAAATCGGTGAAGAAGGGAGCAGTTCAGGAAATGACAGCCTGAAGCTCTAATTCCAACACTGCTTCTTGAGGCAGCCAATGCCAAAGACCCCAGAACACAAAAAAAACATGGGCTGAAGACTTGATTAATTTGGAATTAACTGAGAGATTAAATTGCTTCAGCATCCTGTGCTCTGAGTGCTCCCACCCACAGCTCCTGCCTTGTTCCCTCTCTTGGGAAGCAGAACCCAAGTGGGCTCCACTCCCTGGACTCCTCCTTGCCTTCAGGAAGAGTCTTGGTGAAAAGTAAAGTAGGGAGAACCAAACGAACTCAGTTCAGAGTTAATTTATCCCACCAAGAATCATCCATTACTGTTGCTCTGCCCTAAATCCCAGATTCCTTGTTATCAGCCTCTAGGAAAGAAAATGGTTCCTTGTGCTTGCACTGAAATAAAATTTTTAATTTCTGTTCTTGACCTCTTCTGAGCTAATGGTGATCTGTGACTGTATGAAATACAAATCTACTTATTTTCCTAAAATTCATGTTCTGTTTGTTCCCTAATGCAAGGCTGCCCATTTTGTTGTTCTCCTACACATTTAACCACATTTTCCCCTTCATACAGATACTGTCATTTCTGGAGGTGAAATCTGGCTGCCCGTCCTTAGAGCCTGACGAATTCTGTTGTATTATAAATATTTATCACAACTCTTCTAATACCAACAGCTGTGCTCCTTTCACATGCAGAGCTGGTTTTATAAAGGGTCAAGGCCTCTGTACCTCTTCCCAGTTTCCACAAGATTTCAGAGAGTTCCCACTTGGCCCTCCACAAACAATGGGACTCAACACGCCTCCAGGATGACTGTTCCTTCTTAATGAGGAGTAATTGCTCTCTCTCCCATTACAGATCTTATCCCAGTTTGGACATTATTTCTACTTTTACTTGCCTGTCTATCCAGTCATTTATTCTAATCTCTTTGTCCATCTGAAGGGATCAAAGGCATTCAAACTAAAACACAAACCACTCATCCTCTCAGACTGGCAGGCTGGTTAGTTTTAGAGTCATCCTTAATAATTCACAGCTTCTCTGAGAATCTCCAGACTCAAAAAGTTGCTTGAATATGATCATTTATTAAGTTTTTCCCTTTGATGAACCCAGAACACCTCAAAAGGGGATTTTTTTTCCTTCAAATGAGGGTAAATGAATTTTATCTGGCTTTTTCCCCCTGTTACTTCCAAAAGGACACGTCAGTCATCCCAAACTAACACACTTGATCTGAACAACTATGAAATAAACCCAAATCATGCTTTGTTGTGCACTGAGGTGGTTTCTCATTCTAAACAAGGTGTTTCTTTTCTCATTTAGAGCTCCAAATGGGACCCTGACTAATGGAAAAAGATGGCCAGTCTTCACTAGCACTGACCAAAACTATTTGACACTGAGCACCAACACTTCCGAGGTGCTGACAAAACTCCGAGCCCAGCAGTGTCGATTCTGGAAACACTTCTTCCCCAAAGTTGTGGAAATGACAGGTAACAGCTCTTTTCTGGATGCTTTGATACAAAACTTTTATGCCAGGATCATTTGCTGGATGTTAATGTGATAGCTGAGTTCAGATCTTTATATTCCTGGTGGTAGCTGAGAGGTTCAGCTGGGTAAAACTGAATTGGTGTTGGATAAAACTGTGCTGTATGGAGGGTGGACCCCAGAACATGCCCTGTGCCTCTGGCTTTGGGGTCACCACCCTATTTTGTACCTGGGGACACACCAAGGGCCAGCACTTCGTGAGATGGCGTTCTTCTGTCCCAAAATTCAGGTCCAGCCACAATGTGAGACACTGAGTGCTGCAATCTCTGTTCTTCACTACCCCCTGAAAGAGCCTTGGTGCCATCAGGGTTCCTGGGTGCTGGAGAGAGCAGGAAAATCAGTGCAAAAGGAGAGTTGGGGAATTCTGGAGGCTTCAGATATTCTGTCCAAACTGTGGGGTGTTACAGGATGTTGTATTTGGCTTATATTATCTATTATTTATGGGATTCTATTTTATGCAACTGATCCCCCGAGGACAGGAAGTGCACTGCCCCTGCCAAGAGGGGATTCTGGTTTCCAGCTCACGTGAGAGCCCTCTGTTTTATTTCTGGAGTGTCACTGCTGACAACCCAGAGGCTGCAGGATTTGCCTGTAGAAAACAGTGCCTGGCCTGTATACAATGGATTTATGGGATTTCTCTGCCAGGAAAAGTATAATTGTTTGGAACTTTAAGGTCAGTTGAACACAGAAGACCTAAATTTTTTGAAGACCGATGGCACTGTTTTAGCAAAGCCCAGCAACAGATGAAGCCTCTGTGCTCTGGATTTCAAAAGGAATTGATTTTATAAAGTGATTTTGCAGCTCTGGAATCACACTCTGCAGCTTGACTGAGGGAAAGTCTCGTTTCAAAAATGAGATACACTTTTAAGATGTTAATTAGTAATTTAAAATCTTTCTCCAAGACTCCGTTTGAATGCTCGCCTTAAAAAAACACGTAAGCCTTAAAAATATGTAAACTGTCACGGTGCACAGATGATTCCTTCTGCAATAATTTATTCCTTCCTCATTTGAGTCTGTGACTGTATTATGGCTCAACTTTTTATCCCCTCTCAATTCAACAGATGTTTTTCAATTAAATCAAGAGAGGCGAAATCAGTAGGTAAAATGAATAATTCACGAAGCCTGCTGTGTGATTTTAAAATCACAGCGTTCCCAATTACGGGTGGATTTCAGGGAGGTTTCAGAGATTCTGACAACTTTGTGCTGAGCCAGGAGAACTGGACTCTTTTACATAATTCCTTTAACCTGGCTGGGAAACCCTAGGGGGGGAAAATGTGGATCCTACAGAAGGGCTGAGCTTTGCTGAGGTCCGTGTGGAGCAGGAGGGAGCAGATCCTGCTCCACACATCCTGGAGGAGGGGAGAGCTGCTCTGCCTGGTCCTGTGGGGTGAGGGATGATGTAGCAAGCGCTCAGGATCTGCCAGCAGACAGAAATGCATCACTGTGCCACATTCGGTAGTTGGCAGGATGAATTTGCATAATTTAATTAAAAGAAATTCACGAGCGTATTCTCAGCAAAAGGAGAGGAATCGTCGTGTCTGGATCCAAATATAGAACAGAGGCAAGAATGTTGTCAACAAGTGGCACTGCCTTGTCTTGTATCATCTGTCAGTCCTTGAAACATTGCAATAATAAAAACAGACTATTTCCATTGTGTTCTCCGCACAATATTATCCAATTCTGACAGAAAACCCTTTAAAATCCTGTGTACAAACGTGATATAGGAGCTTATATTGCAATCATTCTCCTGACTGAAGTATTATTTTGCATTTTCTCTCTCCTTTTATGCCCAAAGGACAGTGCACACCATTAATGCAGAGATTTCCTCTTGTTCTGAAGGTCTCTTGTTTCTTTTATTCCTCTCATTGAAATATTCTCAGGAAAAGAAGGTTGCTTTAACACGAGGTGATATAAGATGACAGGAAACAAGTAAGGAATTTTTATGTTCTCATTGTTACAAGTTCAAGTAGGGTTCAGGTAGGCAAAGTAGAATTCTATGAGGTAGGACTCAAAGAGGATAATCAAAACAACTCATTTTGCAGAAATTCTGATTATTCAGCATCAAGTGATCAGGATTTGCCATGGATGTGCTCGGTAACCCCTTGCTTAATTCCTGACCCACTCTGAGCCCAAGCCTTGCCACCCACTGAGGGATTTTAAAGCCTTTAAAGGCCAGCTCCAAATGTGTCCTGGACCTGAACCAGCCTATTCCCATTACAGGCTGGGAAAGACAAGTTCCCGGAGGCAGTTAAATATATGAGAAATATATATCTTTACTGTTAGATAATTCTCATTTTCCTCAAGCAATCAGATATATTTTTAAAATAATTATTATGGTTGTGGGGTAGGAAAGTAATAAGGAAAGAATAAGGCTCTCACAGTTACACAAGAGTAAGAGCCATATATAAAACATGGCCTTGCTAACTCTGGAGTAATTTGTATGATTTTGGAAGGTTTCTCAATGTCCTCTCCTCGAGTTTCAATTCACAAATCCATCAATAAAGACACAGGTCAGAACCTGTGGTGCTGTGTCCAGCTTGATAACAAGCCCTGGACAGGTAGAGCTGGGCTGAGACACAATCCCTACAGGGATTTTCACCCCATTTCCAGCACCCTGCCCAGCCCAGGACAAGCTGGGAGCACTCAGCATTTCCCAGCTGGAAACCAGGAGGGATTTTGCTGGCTGCTGCTGAGAGAATCACACTGGAGGGACAGTAAACAGTAAGTGACTTTTAAGTAGCTTTTAGAGCAATCATATGTTAATTATAAAAGCATCTGTGTTAGACTTTACCTCCTCAACATAACCTTTAATGCATCTAAAGCCCTTCCTATTTATATGAGCCTGTTTCCTCTTGATTGTAGAACGCTGCAGGCAGCCAAACTCTCCATTTACTCTTCCATTACTATTTTAGTGTGCCTAATACATATTTTTCTATTTTATTTGATATCACTGCATCGTGTATCATCTATGGAGGAATCAAGCTTGGTCATTTAAATACATTACTTTTTAAAACTACCCTAAAAGGATTTTTTTTTTTTAATGTGCTCTTGACCAATGAGCAACAAAAAATACTGTATTTTCTGTGATCCTCCATCCAGCATCTGGATTCTACAGAGATAAATACTCAGGGTGGTAAGAATATTTTTAAAAAATTGACTAAATAGAAAATCCACCATCAGAATTAAATTAGATTTCCACAGAGTTGGATACATGAAGAAATGTGAATTAATCACGAGTAACCTCACCAATTCTACCACACCTCCCAACAAAGGCTTTACTCATTGCACCTATGAGCAATAAGTTTCTGTACCTAAACCATCTGATTTCTTTCCAACATTTCATTCCATGTCATTGGAAAGATAACAGCCCTTGGAAAAACTCATCTCCCAGAGAGCTCTGCTGACTTTGGGAAAAAAAATAAAAGAAAGGATTTTGTAGTGCTTAAAAACACATGTGAGAATGAATATACTGCTGTGGCTAACAAACCTTTGCTATACAGAGGGTGTGATGAAAGAATATTCAATATAGAAAATTTTTGCTTCTTCCTTTCTGGACATTTGTGAAGAACTCTCTCCGTGAGAATCTACAGGATAAACCTGTGACATTTATCACACTATTGAGCCCAGAAACTTGCAGGCACCTGCAATCATGAGCTGTTGAGGATGGAAAAATTAGTTCTAACTTGTCATCCCTTATTAATTAACAGCTATATAGCCTTTATCCCAATCCTAAATGGTTTTTTTTTTGAGTGTTAACATTAAGATTAGCACTTTATTGGCACATCCAGCAGTTCAAAGGATGGGATGGTGATAAATTTAACTTTGCTGTAACACCATTAAAGCAAGGGATAGATGGAATGAGAGGAAATTCCAGATGAAGAATCAAAAAAACCAAAACAAAACAAAAAAAACCCTTCTTAAAATTTTGATCTGCTAAATTGGAACCTTTCAGAGCCCTGACTCATTGCCTACAGAATCTGCCCTTTTCTCCTTGTCAGCCTGGCTGGGCTTTGCACGGGGCTAACGGGAATTAAGGTGAAGCTTGGGATTGCCCCAGTGGCTTGTAGAAAATTCCCTGTTCTCACTGTTAGCTGCCCCCGTGGCTCTGCAGGCACCCAGTGCTCTGAGCTGTAATTATTGGTCAGCTTGGACTCTCTAATCTTTCTCTTCTCTGCCTTGCAGCTGTCAGCTCTCCTAAGTCATGGGTGGTTGCCTCCCAGAGATTGATGATGTTGGTGATAATGGGATGCATTGACTTGTGACTTCAATTTGGATCTTATCACTGGGGGGAAGAAAAGCAAACAAATGGGAATCCAAGTTCTTATTTCAGTGGTTTCCGTCCCCCCTTTTGTCTTTTAGATTCATAATGGTGGCTCCTCTGAATTTTTTGATGTCTTCTTTCTCCAGCTGGCTCACTTGTTCACCGTAATCTATAAAAAGGACTGAAAAGCCCCATAATTTATATTCCAAAACAGTGACTTTTAATTCAAGATATGCCTATGGTAGAGATATTCCAGTGTCTTTGGGAGGACTTTAAACACCTCTACACCTGAATAATTAAAGAAGAGAGGTTTTTGAGTTTTCTTTTTAATTCATAAATGGAGGTTTTGCCTGAATAAATAAAACTGGACATTCAAAATCAAGAATAAAATGAGAGACACAGTTCAGGCCGTTTTCTCCAAATAATACCGCTACTGCTTCTTACACTAAATTACCAATCTATTTGACTTAATGTGAAAAATTTGGCTTTGCCTGAGACCCTGACTACATCTTTAAATTAAATATGTGCAAAGGAGAGTTCTTAGAGGCAGGAAGGCAGAATGTTGTGCATGTTTTGTCCCCATGTTTCTGAGTTCTCTCTGCATAGCTTAGCAATGAAAATGAGATTTTATTGTTACCAGCACTTCCAAATCATCTCTGAGTTAATGACAGTTGTGGTCTGTAGAAAAGAAAAAATTTAAAGTATCTGAACTTTCCTTTGGTCTCTGTTGTAACCAAGCTTATTTACAGCTTTGAGCTGAGGGAGAAGGATCTGGTTAATTTATTGACATTTTTCCCCATATTTGTTCTTCACACTTTTCTGTTTGAGTGCCTGTAAAAGTACAGGACTTCCCGGAGAAAAAGTATCTTGGTTTTATTTCTGGTCTCACTGGAACCAAGAAGTAAATCTCATTTCAAAGTCTCATTAAATTGCCATCTGGATTTCCAGACCAAAAAGGTTTGGAAACGTTGAGCTAAACTGCAGATAAGCGACCAAATTACTGGATGCTTCTCCAAGCTAAATCTCGGAATCAGTGAACTCTCTCCCCTGAATATTTTCTCTAGCCATGTGTAAAACACAGAAGTATTTCATTTTCACATCACCAGTTACACTTGCAGCGTTGGCAGGTCATAAAAAAGGGGGAAGGGGTGTATTTATGGAGGGAGAGGGCCGAGGCTCTGCTGCAGCAGAAGAACATAAAAGCCAAAGGAGCATAAAGAAACCATGGAGTTGTTACCTCAGGAACACAGAATCACAGAATCACAGAATCACCAGGTTGGAAGAGACCTTCGAGATCATCGAGTCCAACGCAGCCCCAACACCTCAACTAAACCATGGCACCAGTGCCACATCCAGTGTTTTTTTAAATGCGTCCAGGGATGGTGGCTCCACCACCTCCCCGGGCAGACTATTCCAGAACTTTATCACTCTTTCTGTGAAAAACTTCTTCCTAATATCCAACCTGTATTTCCCTTGGTGCAGCTTGAGGCTGTGTCCTCTCATTCTGTCAGTACTGCCTGGAGAAAGAGACCAACCCCACCTGACTACAACTTTACAACCACCTTTCAGGGGTTGTAGGGAGTGACAAGGTCACCTCTGAGTCTCCTTTTCTCCAGGCTGAACAACCCCAGCTCCCTCAGCTGTTCCTCACAGGGTTTGTGTTCCAACACCTCACCAGCCTTGCTGCCTCCTCTGGATGTGTTTGAGCATCTCAACATCCTTCCTAAACTGAGGGGCCAGAGCTGGATACAGCACTCAATGTCCATCCTAAACTGAGGGGCCAGAGCTGGACACAGCACTCAGTGTCCATCCTAAACTGAGGGGCCAGAGTTGGACACAGCACTCAATGTCCATCCTGAGCTGAGACACCCAGAACTGGACACAGCACTCAATGTCCATCCTAAACTGAGGGGCCAGAGCTGGACACAGCACTCAATGTCCATCCTGAACTGAGACACCCAGAACTGGACACAGCACTCAATGTCCATCCTGAACTGAGGGCCAGAGCTGGACACTGCACTCAATGTCCATCCTAAACTGAGAGGCCAGAGCTGGACACAGCACTCAAGGTGTGGCCTCACCAGTGCCGAGTACAGAGGCAGAATGACCTCCCTGCTCCTGCTGGCCACACCATTCCTGATCCAGGCCAGGTGCCATTGGCCCTCTTGGCCACCTGGGCACACTGCTGGCTCATGTCCAGCTGGCTGCTGACCAGCACTCCCAGGTCCCTCTCCTCTTGGGACCCTAACACCATTACCAAGCTTCTCTGGAAGGGAGCTGTGCCAGTGGGGGACACCACCAGAGCTGGGTCCAGAATGAGTAAAGCATTCACAGACCATCAGTGGTTTCTGAACTTTATCCTGAAGTCTGCAGCTGATACAAAATGATAAGCATCAGTGACTGATACAGCCTGTGGGTTTTATCCACCTTTGTGGTGGTGTCTGGGATGTTCCTGCAAGGCCACTGCCTTTCTCCACAGTGTTAATCACCTTTTGGGGCTGCAGGAAGGGATCCCTGTCCATACAATACTCTGGGAACCCCATGAAATGCTGCATTTTTATGACTCTTCTCATCCTCACCCTCTGCTCCCATGCTTCTAACAAATTTGGCAATAAATATTTCCTTGGGGCTTAGGATTAATTGGAAAATGCTTTAAAGTTGGGGATGAAACAGAAAAGAGAAGGTGGTTTCATGTTGACATAGTGCACCTTTGACATCAGCCTACTCCCAACCTGCACCCTTTCTGCTTTAAACTGGGGGATTTATTCCATGGGAGGCTGAGATCCTGGACATCCATTGAAATCCAACAAAACAATGGAAATGCTGTTGTTGCCTTAAACAGAGCTGTGATTTAAACTTACCTTTACAAGCATCTCTCTCATTTTTGCATCATTTAGTCTTCAGGGTTTGTGGGTTTCAATGCAGGGTGTATTCAACCAAAGGAATATTTTGAGGATAAAAAAAAAGAAAAAAAAAGGTGACTTTAAAATGATGACTTTGATGGACAGAAGAATTATCCAAAATGTATATTAAATATATATATTAAAAAAAGCCTAAAGTATATTTATTGTCCTGCTAGAATGATATCTTTGCACGCCTTCCTTTCTGATGTAAAGACAAAATGCTAATCACTGAATTTTCAGTCATTCCAGGTTTAAGAAAAGAAGCAAAAGACCATCCCATAATGTATTTGGAGCAGATGACATTGATAATCAAAATTATTTTTCAATTAGCATACAAAGAGATTCAAATTTAGATTAATGTAACCCATTTCATGTTTTACAGGAAATATTGATGAAGCAGAACGAGAGTGGAAAGCAGGATTCCATCGCTGGAACAATTACATGTCAGACTGGAAAAATCAATTTAATGATTACACCAGCAAGAAGGAGCTGTGCAGTCTCTAATTAATATGTTTACTCCTTCCAGTTTGTACCTAGAACTGTTCATCAGGCAAATATCCAGGTAGCTTCCCAACCTGTCGAGCATTAAATGTGTTATGCAGATTAAAAGGAAACGTTCCAGATACAGTTTTGATTTCAGATCTTTCATTTATATTTTACCTCCTCTCTCAATAATAAAAAAAAAAGTATATAAGGCACCCACACCCTTTGAAGCTTCCCTGGGTTAAGTAGGACCGTAGAGATTAAAGGCTGGAGATTAATGATGTACATATTATTATAAATACTGGCTGCTTAAATTCACCCTTCAAAGACACAATGTAATCTGTTAGAGGGAAATGGATTTTTTTTATTTTTTTTGAAATAGAAATAGCAGTTTAGCAGCCTTGCCATGCAGAACACAATCAGATGTAATCTTTAACTGCAACGCCACCTCGCTCAAGCCTTGTTTCAGACATAATTCCATCGACATAAACATAAAAAAGATACAATAACTTCGCTGCACGCACCAGGCAACATTGCCTTGTTAGACCAAAAAAGTTTTAAGACTGCCATAAAAGTGTGAATCAGTGCTTCCCTCTGGCCAAATCTGTAGGACAAAGCCATGGCAGGAGAGGATTTGAGAGCCTGAATCAAGTGCTGCAGTGAAATAAGCCGGAAAACCTGACGCCTTTCCCACAATCCTCATTTTTCAAGGAGTAAAGAATTACCAAATTCTTGATGAATTTGTGGTGAATTCACACCTTCCCAGCTCAGGCACCCTGGGAAAAGTCCCTCCCATGGAGGCAAGCTCCAATTATGATTTTTTTTTTGTCCACTCAGTTCCTCCTGTCTGAGGGACACCCCACATTTACCGGAACATGTAGAGCAGGTTTTTACACCTGCAGAAGAGCCTCAGTCTCTGTGTCAGCAGATCCCCAGCCCCAAAAACTGCAGGAGAGTGGGGCCTGGCCAGAAATCTCCAAGATGGAAGGCTGGGAAGGGGGATCCTTGCAGAGGGATGTTGTGAGCTCAGTGGGAAGGACCCAAAGGGCTCTGCCATGGCCAGGGGAGCTCCTGGAGCTGGCATCTCCCAGGCTCCTTTCCACCTGCTTGAGCTGAACCTATTAAAAACTTCTAAAGAAACCCATGGACAATTCTTCCTACTTCCCTGCTTCTGGATGGGGCTGGAATTTTTCTGCCTGAACACCACCTTAATTGGTTGCTTTTCACTGGCCCAACTGGGAAGAATAAATGCCAAGAATTTGATGAATGTAAGTAGTGTGTAAGAGCAACAAGCCATCTCGTAAATGAATTATCCTGAAGCTTTCTGTAAATGCAATAGCATCTCAGTGCATCTATTTTCTGTGCTAGTGATTGCAGAATGCCTCCTTGGATTGAGCTGAAGAACTGCAGATAATGAACTGAGAGTGTTCTCTTCCTGGCAATCAGTTTGACCACACAGGATCCCTGCACTGAAAGGATTTATTTATACAGGAAGGCCAAATTCTGCAAGAGAGGATGGCTTATCATCTTCCCAGTTATTTCTAAGAGAGCACAATTATTCCCCTGAGCACATTAT
Source organism: Phylloscopus whistleri (assembly GCA_017589585.1). NCBI lineage: Eukaryota > Metazoa > Chordata > Aves > Passeriformes > Phylloscopidae > Phylloscopus > Phylloscopus whistleri. Next base: position 1,752,348 of record JADMLD010000042.1, on the reverse strand, counting down.
GAAAAACCACCTTTTAGCACAGGATTTTCAAAGGCTGCAGTCGAACCTGCACAGAGAGAGAGAGAGAGAAAAAAACTGATCAGTTTTGAACATGCTGATCAAAATTTGAAATGATCTGGGATCCAAAGGCCCTTTTTAAGTAGCACTACATGTTTATACCACAGGCAACCAGCCCATTCCATAGATTAGCACAGTGTTTATCAAATATTCTTCAGGCCAACGATGGGATACTGAAAATAAACACAGAACTTTTTGTCCATCCCTGAGCAGTTCTGGCACTCCCCATTTTTATTTTTGTGCTGTTCTTCACGGGTATGTTGGGTGCTGCTCTGCCACAGTGAGCCTTGACAGCACCAGCAAAGCAGCTTTTATTTCTTTAGCCATCCTCTTCACAGCAATATTTCCTTATCCATCTGTCTGATCAGCCTGATCAATGGGGGAAAAATATCTGAGCCAATTAAAATGTAAAAAAAAAACCTTTGGAAAGGTGGTGAAGGAGTTTATAAAATATTTGGTTGCAAAGGTGGTTTTTGTTTGAGTAAAACAAAGGCTAAACCACTTTTTGAAGGTTCTACTGATTTTCTTGGAGTGACCTTGCTAGCTTTGTGTTTATTCACCTGCTGGGAAATAATATCTCCATTTATCATTCAAATGAAATCAACACATCACGTAAGTCATTCATTGCTCATATCTGAAAAACAAAAACAAAAACAAGGAAAGCCTGAAGAACTTGGATATAAATGGTAAAGGTAATGAAGAGTGGGAAGAAAGACTGTGATTGCTGAAAATGATGATTATATATTAGAGGGATATCTCACCCAGACCTTCCTGAGGATGGAATGTTGTTAATTGATGTTTTATTTTCGCTCCTGAGAGCCAAGAAACACAGGTTTCTCTGTGAAACCTGAGAAAATGTGTTCTTTCTGGCTTACCATCCTTGATACCCAAAGGAAGAATTCTGAATTTAGTCACAGAGTTGGTGAAAGATCAGAACAAAATCAACTGCAGTGCCAACAAAAACGCTGGCATCAAACCAGTTCTCATTGGGTTCATAATCTCTCAGGTTTAATGACAGACATTTCACACTTATTTTAGATATTGGCATTGGAGGACTGAAGTCAGACATTTCCCAGCAATTAAACCCACATTTTTTTTCCACATTTTAAATGTTTTATCTGAAGGGATTTTTGTTTGATAAGCTTTCAGTAAAGTTAAGCATTATCTGTGTGAAATCCAATCTGTTCTCCTGCTGGAGTATCAAACTCAGAAGGAGCTGAGATGTTCAGGGTACCTGATCCAGGCCTGGCCTGCAAAGCTGGACCAACCAATGTTGAAGATTTCTGGCTTTCAACAGAGTCCAAAGTTGCCTCTGACACAACTTAGACCCTCCCAAAATTTCCAGGCTTCCTCCCACCTGCAGATATTACCCTCATAACTTGTAACCCCCTCAGAGCTTTTTACCCCTCAAAGCCTGGATTTTTGGAGTGGAAGTTCAGGCCTTGCCTTCCCAAACCTTGGCCATCACTCCAATGCTGTCACACTAAAAAAGGCAAATTTCTGTTGAAGTGGAAGGCTGGGCTTTGGCCTTCTTTGGTCAGTAGAGGCTCAGTCTGTTTATACAGCAGAGATTTCTGCTCTGTAAACACATGGATATATGCACCCAGTTAAATGTTCATGAGGAGACAGCTCATCCCCCACCAGCTCAGAGATGGAAAAGTGTCTTTTCAACAGAAGGAATTTAAGGGGTTTCTGTTTTGTTGTTTGTTTGGGGTTTTTTTGTTTGTTTTGTTGGGGGGGTTATTTGTTTTTTGTTTGGTTTGGGTTTTTTTGGTTTGGTTTTTTTGGTGGTTTTTTTGATGCGCCTTTTTTTTTTTGGTTGGTTTTGTTTTTAACAGAAAAAATATTATTTGAATTAGAGTTTTGGAGAGAAAACTAGTTTGTAAAAGAACAGGCCTTTCTAATGTTCCTGTCCCAGCAGATCATTACCAAGTGGTTTGGCTTCCATAACACACAGACACCAAATGGATTAATCTGAACATAACACGGACAGAGGAGGGATATAAATTTGTCTCTATCAACACCACAGCCTCGTCTTCTGGGGCTTGATTATGTTTTATCATTTCTCCTGGCTCAGCACCAGTCCTGCACCATCAGCAGAGCTATTTAGAGGGACATTGCAAACGTCACCCTGCTTGAGTTACACCTGCAGCGTGTCCAGAGAGTGAGAGCAGCCTGGGCTGGCACTGCCCCCTGGCACTGGCACTGTTCTCCTCAGCTGGAGGGGGAAAATTGCACAAGGGAGAAAATAAACACCACCCCCCCCCAAAAAAAAAACAACAACAAAAAAACCCCAACCAACCAAAAAAAACTCACAAAAAAACCCAAAAAAACCCCAAAAAACCCCAAAGAACCCCCAAAACCAAACCAAACAACAACAAAAAAACCTAAAAAAATCCCACAAAAAACCCCAAAACAAAACAAAACAAACCCCAAAAAAACACAAAAAAAACCCAAAAAAACCCAAAAAAAACCCCCAACAAAACAAAACAAAACAAAACCCCCAAAAACAACCAAGGGGAGGAAAATAAATAGGGAAGACAAAAAATAAAAAGAGGAAAGGAAAAATAAAAGTTAGAAAACTGAACAAAAGCCACACCAAAACCAACCAAACATAAAGCCCCCCCTAAAAAAACCAACAAATGAACAAAAACATCCACCCTCCCCCCAGAAAACTACTAAGAAGGGGAGTTAAAAAACAAATGCAAAAGCTAAGAACAAGTAAGGAGGAAAGAAAAAACAGAGGAAGGAAGGAAGGAAGGAAGGAAGGAAGGAAGGAAGGAAGGAAGGAAGGAAGGAAGGAAGGAAGGAAGGAAGGAAGGAAGGAAGGAAGGAAGGAAGGAAGGAAGGAAGGAAGGAAGGAAGGAGAAATGAAAAAAAACAAAAAACACCACAACCAAGAAGAGGAGCAAGAGTGGCAGAAAACAGGAGTGATAAAAAACAAGTTGTGAAAAGAACCCAAACAAATAAGGGGGAAGGAATTAAAAGAAGACCTCACACAAGAGCATCTGCCCCAGAATGATCAACCCTGGAAGGGTTTAACACCATCCACCGAGGCACTAAGTATCCCAGTGCCTCTGTTCCAACAACTCCAGCCAAAAATTCCTGCCCCTGAACTGCCAAATAAGTTGAGGAATTTGACAGTGATTCAGAGCACGGGGTGAGGAATGAGCAGGGCAGCTTTGGCTCAGGCCTGGGGGCTGCTCTGGAAGATGCTGCTGCCAGCTGACTCCTTTCTCCCTGTCTTTTCTCCTCCAGCCCCTGGAATTCTGGGCATTTGCCAAAGCCCCAGTGCCCTTGGCCAGGCAGAGCCTGAACCCAGCACCTGTAACAGATCTGTGCAGCTGGAGGTGTTTGCCATGCCTGCTCCATCTGTTCCACATGCCACAGGTGTGCTGATTTACTCTGGGTGAACTGGGAGCAAGACTCCTTTAGGAAAAAAATAAAAATAAAAATAGTTCCTGGCTGAATTACACGTATTTCTCCCCTTCTCCATACTCTGTGTTTATTTATCCTCATCTACAGCTCTAGGTGGGTTTTCTATTGCTGCTGGATGAGCATAAAGAAATTTCTTAAGAAAGAAAAAAAAAAATCTCTGGCAAAATATAGAATTTTAGACAGTTTGGATGCTGCAGCTTTGGGGTCTACAGCAGGGATCTGGCAACAGGGTTAATATTTAACACCCTCAGCTCTGTGAGGTGGGAGGACCACGCTGTGTCTTTCTGAGGGAATATGCATCCATGCACACACAGAGATATCCAGAGAAATGCAGGTCCAGCAGCAGCGTGGAGATGGAATTTCATGGATGGATGCTGGAAAACACAGCCCCAGCACCTGGGTTTCTGCTGAAGAATAAAACACTCACAGAGCCTCCTGATGTCAATCAGCACCTCAGCCAAACGAGTTGCTCTCAGTGAAAAAGTTCCAAAGCTTTTTCCCTCGGATTTTTGGGTGTTTTGGGTCCAAATTTTAGAAACAAACATAATTAGCCGTTTCTGAAATGCTTGGCCAGACAAGATAATTCCTGCCTGACCCCTGCTGATTATCCTGGTTTAGCAGGGGAACCTCGCAGCACCGTGTTGATAAACCAGATTAGCTGCACTCATCAAAACTTTAACTCGTGGACTTAATGACTGCAAAGCAGTGATGTGAATCTGCAATTAGTGCAGGTGCAAAGTTTTAAGAGGCTTTTAATTGGATTGCAGGTGAGATTAACTAAGGCTTCCAGGCGGGCTGCAAGAAGTGAAGGGCTGGGGAGGCTTCAGCCACGTGATGGTTTGGGGAGAAGCAGGAGGAAAAAAAATGAAGTTTAATTCCTACACAGGGTCTTCTTCACAAAGTGAACAGTGATAAAAGTTCCCTCCCTGACAGCTTGAGGACAATTCCAGAGGCTGTGGGCACTCGTTTTTTGTTTTTTGGGTTTTTTTGTTGGTTTGGTTTTGGGGTTTTTTTTTTTTGTTTGGGGTTTTTTGGGTTTTGTTTTTTTGTTTGTTTTGGGGGGTTTGTTTGGGTTTTTTTTGTTTGTTTGTTTTGTTTTTGGGTTTTTTGTGTGTGTGTGTGTTTTTTGTTTTGTTTTTCTATTGTTGGTTTTGTTGTTTTTTTGGTGGTATTTTTGGGGGGGTTGTGGGGTTTTTTGTTTTTTTTTTTTGTTTTGGTTTGGGTTTTTTGTTGTTGTTGTTTTGTTTTGTTTTATTTACTGAATTTTGGTCATTACATGTATCACTTTTTAAAAACCCTGGCGTTCTTTTCAGGGACCCGGAGCTAGCCAGGAAATTATTACTATACTAAATCATCATTGTGTTGAAAATTATCCATCTATTCCTTCCAAATCCATATATTTGCCTGGAAAAGAACACCAGCTCCTGATCTTTCCAGCTCTGTTCCATTTTAATGCATGCCCTGGTTGCAGGAGTTAATGTTTTATCCACTCTTAATAGAACCGTGTGTGAAAGGTGTAAGTCTGGGAGTGCTGGGGTTAATTTCTTTTTTAATTTATAAACTCTTTCTAAGTCCTCAGTTACAGTGAGAAGTGGTAAAAGTGTGTAGGCAGAGAGGAGTTCTCATCACAGCTCTCAATCTTCCAAATGAAATTCCTGCTAGCAGGATGTTTAATCACCTCATCAGCCTCTCTGCAGCACAGCCTGTGCAGCACCTTTTCTTTCAAAATAGTTACAATTTCAACTGCATTTTAATACTGATCTGATTTTATCGTCTCACATGTGAGAAAATTAAGGTTTTAACCAGAAAAGGTAACAAAAGGTGTGACTGGTCATTTACCCAGAATTGTTTAGAAAGTAATTCAAAGGACCTTATTCAGGACTGTGAGAAGCAGCTGAAATTACACATCCAAAGGGATTCTTCTGAAATATTAAACTTTTCTCACTCACTAATTACAGAGATATAAATTTTATAGGTACTGTTAGCAGAAGTTACATCAGTTATTAAATAACCCTAACCATGCCTCATTTTTCGTGACCTAAATGAAACATATTTAAATTATTTTATTCTTTAATTAAGAGTTATAACTGCAGAAAAAAAAAAAAAAGAGTTCCTATTTTATTTTTCAGCATATTTTTATCTAGACCTTCATCCCTTTTCATGTCTCATTTTCAGTGCTACACTGATGAGCGCAGTTAGAATTTTCCCCATCTCTGCTCTTGAAAGAGCTCTCACTGCAGGTAGAATTCTGGGTTGCAAAAATGATTATTGGAAACCAAAAATCCCAATTTTACCCACAAACACTCACTGCTGCCTCCATTCCATAAAACTTCTGTATCCACCTATCTCTGGGGATGATACAGGACTCCCACTTCTTGATCATTGGGTGACTCTCAGTTAATTAAAATTTTGTCATTGCCTTCAGCAGAAGCACAAGAGCTCCTTTGAGTGACATTTTCAATCTTCCCTATCGCTTCATAATCTGGGAGGTATTTACTATTTAACAAAGAAAATTCCACTCCTCAGAACGTGCATTTTCCCCACAGATTTCTCTTAATGATGAGCCAAATGGGAGAGTAAAGATGGGAACAAATTGTGTTTATCTGGTTTATCTGCTCCTCTTTGCAGAGGAAAATCCATCAGGTGCTCACCACAAATGCCATTTCCTTTGCATGTTCCATGCTGCTGGGGTTTTTTTTGTGAGTAAATGGACTCTGAAAAATGGAAGCAGAACCCAAAATTATCCTCTGCCAATCCTTGGAAAAACTGGCAGTGTCTGCAGCCCACCTGAGGATCCTCTGCTCACCAAGGCTCTCGACAGATTTTTGTCATTCTCCCATAAATCTGATCCACTGTGGCAGGTCCCACCCTTATCCACACTCAGAGTAGGTATTAGTTCAAATATTAAGACCAACACACCCAAAAATTCCTTTCTAGAGAGGGGTCTTGACAACAAATCTCTCCAGGAGCTTCCAAACCTGGGACTTGCTAGTCCAGAGTGCAAAGAGGGATCTCAGACAAAGCTCAGCCTGCAGGGAAAGGAATAAAACTCAGGGCAGTGGAGGCTTTAACCCAACATTTCCCCCGCTGCAGAATAAACTCTGGAATTGCTTTTGATTCAAGAAAAATGCCCCAAATCCCTGAAAATCTCGCTCTGTGTTATTTCTCTGTTTAAAGGAAGATCCCTTGACCACACGTCCAAGCCCTGCAGCCTGAATTCCTTTTCTTTCCCACTGGCACTGGTTACAAACTCCTAAAATCCAGGCTACAGCCAGAGCTCTGCAGTGAATTGATGGCATTTGACTCTCATAACTCCACTTTTATAAAAACAGATCAGTGCATTAAAAACCTCCTTAATAACAGCTCTATCAAAGCAGATGTTGCCCAAAGCAATACAATTATTGGTCAATAATTCCTCTTTAGCTGTTCCTATTACCACCACTTTATTTCAGCACTTGCCTTCTTACCCTTTGATCTGCTAATTATCTTTTTACCCTCTGATCCTCTCTACAATTCCCTGGCAATTTGATCCATTAATTACAGTGCCCACATTCCCCATTTTCCACAGAATGTGCAATTTTTGTGACCTTCTTCACCTTCCTTCATACAAACACTTGCCGTCCTTCTCCAGGGTACAGCTACTTCTGTAAATATATAGATAACGGTACAAAATGCTGTAATTAAAAGTATTTTTACATTTTCCTTGCAATCCTCTGGGCTTCATGAGAACATCTTAATAATTTGTCATTGAGTTAAATTTCGATGGAAATGGGCAGTCTGGTAAATTCTTTTTGACTCCATCTTTAATACGATAATCACTTGGATTTCTTTCCCAATATTAAACACTGATTGTATTTCCATGCTGGAGGTTCTATTAAAAACACAGTTTCTGCTGTATTTTGTGTGAATATTATAAAAAAAATATTTTCTGGTATAAAGCTTTTCTCACTTCATGAGCACAAGGCCCACAAGTTACTGAATATTCTGCATTGCCAATTTCCCACTCCCTCCTAAGCCAGATTCAGACTTTCAGTGCAACCTAAATGAGTCCCAGAGTGGAAGAATTTTAGGGAAATAAACTCGAGCTTTTTACTTGTACAATCCAGAAATGTTGGTGCCATGGAAGGGGGGGAATTTTTGGGACTGGGAAGCGAGAGTTTGGCAGCTGGAACAGAACCTTGGTGTTTAAAAGCCGGATTTAATGAATTTATTGTGACCAGGATATCCCATAAGAATCCCAAACAGCCTCTTATTCTACCAGGAGCTCTCTGACACTCTTGGGTTTCTCCAGAGTTTGTGCAAAAGGACACTCTCATTCAAACCTCCAGTGCCTCAGCTGGTGGTGTGGGAATTCTTCTGTTAATATTTACACTTTTAACCACAGATTTAGTTCAGAACTGAGGGCTTGGTAAATCCCCATCAATAAAATGCAGCCAAACACAGGCATTGCAGTTAATTTTGTTCATTTTTTTTTCTGTGCAAATGCTCATTTAGTCCATTGGCCAAAGTTACCAGCTGCCTAAAGTAATGGCTTTGTGCTGTGTCCACTCAAATGAACTCAACAACTTCTCATTCCAGAGAAACCTGTGCAGAGTTGCCAAAGAACCATCATTAATGCAAGATTTTTCTTTTTGACAGCTTTTCTGCTTGGAAAATGATGGATTGGGCTCTTCTTGTATAAATATTCTTTGCAGTTTTTAATATAGAGAATCCATTTTAATATCTACATCGTAAAAAAACAAGAAATTCTCATTTCTGCCCATCCAGTTCTTTTCAATCAGATTATTCTAACAAATGGAAAAGCAAAATGTGCCTTGCAGAAGAGAGCTATCTCCTATAATCCAAAGGAAAATCTGCAAAGGAATAAAATTCTTCTTGCACAATTTCAAACCAAAATTGTGCTTATTGAATATAGTCCTGTCTAATCATATTGACTTATTCCTCCTTTTTTCCCTTTCAGACCTAGCTGGTAGCACATAATTTGCCATTTTTCACATTAGTTCTTAAATAGCTCACACTTCCTTGCATCACGAGGCACTTAACAGCTCTCAGTAATCTGATTGTTCAATTGTCTGACACACAAAAGCCAAGTACGGGATCAGCCTGAAACACTTTGAAATACAGGAGGCCATTTCAGCGCAACCCAAGCAAGTAATGGAGAATTTGTAAAATAAAACACAAAGGAGCTGAGTTGTGCTTGGCAATAAATACGTGTGCTGCTCCAAGGGTGTTTCTGTTTGAGTGATGGGACTTCCCAGGCGCTGTCTGGGGATCAGGGCTGGTCTGCTTGGCTTCACTTTATGGTCCCCCAGCCAGGTATCGCGGCTGCTTCTGAGACCTGGAGTGATCCAAAGCCACAGGAGGAGCTCAGCCCTGACTGATGGCAGCTCTCAGGCACTAACACAGAGGTGCAGAGCTGCTGACGCCGCAGTTCTCCTTCTCTTCCACCCCCTTGATGCAGCAAAACTTCCTGCTCCTCCTTCCTCTGCTGGTCCCATCAAATATTCCAGCCTGAGATGTCCCATCCCCATCACCCACCCTGAACTGCAGACCTGCATTGGTGACTAACAGGAAATGTGCCACAGGAAAAGAAAAAAACACTCATTTATCAAGAAAATCTTTGGACAGAAGAACCATTCCCTTCAATCAGCCTTTCTCTGTGTGTGTGTGTATAACAGACATCCTGGTCAATATTTAGATTATTAAAACCCAGCAAGCCACACCATACGAATACATACGATTTTTTATACATTGGAATCCAGAGTTCAGCAGATTGTGGCACTTTTTAACATCCAGTTTCGATCCAAATTCACATAAGAAAAGCATTTAGGTAATTTTGTTTTGCCATTCATTAATTTCTCTCACTAACCACTAAGTAATCTCTCTACTTTTCTTTTGAACCCCTTGTAGCAAATTGCACCAGGTAAGCTTCAGTTACTCATGTATTTTTTACCCTTTCCTTTCTGTTGCTTGCTTTTCCTCTCTGTGTTGCCTGGACTGTTTCTGTGTTATGGAATTTCGAAAAATCAATTCTTCTCTATCCTTTTGTTTTATGATGAAAAAAAGACAAGGTGATTTTCCATAGAGGTTGCCAACAGGGGTGTTCCCATACACAGAATTCAGCTGCAATAATTTCTTCATTCTTTCTTCATTCTACCTTTCCCACCACTCCAAGTAGTTTACAACTCTTAAAGCTTCAGCCTAGAAGAGCTTTCCCTTTCCCCAGCTCTTGTGTCTGTCCTTCGAGCTCTCAGTAGCAGTGAAACCCCAAGATTAAAGAAAACTTTATGGGTTTATTTTCAGTCATCCTCTGATTTCATTCTCTAAGGGTTTTTTTGCTGCCAACTGCTTCAATATTTTGCACTAAAAACCTCATCTAAAGGTGACTGAAGCCTGCAAGCCTTGCAGTTGTGGGGTTTGTGGGCTTTAAAATGAACCCTCATTTACCAGCTGAACCAGCCCCAGCCCCTTCAGCAGTGGGCTGTGCTTGGACTCAGGCACACACAAACTCCAGAACAATTAAGCATTTATTTATAGCTGAAGTTGAACGTATGAGTAAGTCACAGGTGCCCAGGAATTGCAATGCTTCGTTGACCATCACATTCCCCAGGAAGATTTAGAAAGGGGTGAGGTGCCAAGTTCACTTTTGCAGCAGTTGCCTCTCCTGTTTCTGCTGGGAGAGGCTCAGCCTTTAAACCTGCTTTACCACGGAAATATTTACCTAGCTTTCCTCTCCTCTTTTCTCCCTGTGATATTTAAGCAAGAGGCTTTATTTGAACAAGAGCTCCTTAACCTCATCACAGGGAAGGTTGGTTTTTTTTCCTCATTTCAAAGTTGTGATTAATTAATACAAACCCCAGCGATCCTGCTGGCCCTGCCTGCAGAGGAGCTGAGAGTTTGCCTTTTGATGAGGAGGAAGCAGTCTCCAAACAGAGCTGGGGCTGCTCAGCCTGGAGGAGGGAAGGCTGAGGTGTGATCAGTTTGTAAATCACTGGAGGGAGGGTGCAAAGGTGACAGAGCCAGGTTCGTTCCAGTGCTGCTCCAGGACAGGAGTCTGTGGGCAAAACCTGGGACATCAGGAAACACAAATTATTTACTGTGAGGGTGACCAAACACAAATTTACTGTGAGAGTGACCAAACACAAATTTACAGTGAGGGTGACCAAACACACATTTACTTTGGGGGTGATAAAACACACATTTACTGTGAGGATGGCCAAACACACATTTACTGTGAGGATGGCCAAACCAGCTGCCCAGGGAGGTTCCGGAGTCTCCATTCTTGAAATTAATCAAAAGTCTGGACACAGTCATAGAATTATGGAATGTTTTGGGTTGGAAGGCACCTTAAAGATGATCTTATTCCAACCCCACTGCCCTGGGCTGGGGTGTGACCCAGTTTCCTAAAGTCCCATCCAAGCTGGCTTTGGCAAAGGGCTCTGGGTGGTCCTGCTCGAGCAGAAGGGTTGGACCAAGGGATCTCTGGAGGTTCCTTCCAACCTGAACCATCCTGAGCTTCTGTGAATGTGCCCATTAATCCAGAGCCACAATGTGAAGCACATCAGATATGAAATGTGAGGATGCCAAGTGCCTCTGAGGCCACTCTGGAATGAAAATGCACTGCCAAGAGCAGTAAAAAAAAATAAAATAAGTCATATTAAATTAGGTCCCCACATCCAGTGAGGTTCCTAAGCTGCAGAGCACCCCAAATATCATAATATTTCCATCAGTTTTTTGGATGTCTTTGCTCACTTATGAAGCCTCTTGGCTCGTTCTGCTTTGCTCTCCTATTTCTGTAATAAGAAATAAATGTTTCTTCGCCTGGCCAATTTTTTTTTTGAACTGAAAAATAAACCTGTAACTTGGGGCATGCTTGGAAGTGTTTACAGATGCTCAGTAACCCCGTGAAGACTCTCCTGTCCCTTTGAATTTAATGGAAGCTGACACTGAATTCAATGAAGTGCAAATTTCCCTCTCGATTTCAGGAGCTCTTTCTCTGGATTTATTCTGCCTGTGATTCCACACCATGTCTGCACATGGTGTTATAATACAGCCACCAACTCAGCCAGGGTATTCCAGCTGAGAACTTAGAGACCAAAATCTTGTGCCATCAGCTGCCTCCAGTCCTCATCTGGGGTGGATAATCTGGATTTAACACTCTCGAGATCTGCCTTTTGTTACTAACTGGTTTCATTTATTTTGGAGCAGTTTCTTATTAGAAAGGTAAGTCTTCTGCTTTTAGGGACGCCCCAAATTCTTCATGTCCCTGGTGTCCTGGAATTGTCCAAGGCCAGGTTGGAAGGGGCTTAGAACAACCTGGTCTAGTGGAAGGTGCCCATGGCAGGAGTGGAAATAAGATGAACTTTAAAGCCCCTTCCAACCCAAATCATTCTGTGGTATCAAAAATATGTCGTAAGATGCTGCAGAAGGGTCTAAGAACCAGAGAGACCTCAGCAGCTCCATTCTCCTCCTGAGAATTCGTGTCAGGAGTGGTGGATGGCAACAAACCCCATGGTGGGACAACCCAAACTTCTCCCCCTCTCACAAACAGGAGGGACATGTGACACTGCCAAGCCTGGTGTGCCAGCTGGGGAGCCTGTGGAGATCACCTGCTGGGCTGTGACTTCAAAATATGGGGTTTTGTTTAACCTTTTATTCATTTTTTAAATCTCATGCATGTGAGTAAATTGCTGTCTGCAGGGTCACTGCAATCCTGGATCGTCTGTGGGACAGAAGATTTGGCCTGCAAGTTCCTGACCTGGCAGGGGAAGGTTTAGCTTGTTATCCTTCTAATCCCACTTCCAGCAGGTGCCTGGAAGGAGAAGGAGTCAGAGATCTGATTTCTGTCCCCACTGTGCTCCGAGGAGTGATGGCAGAGTTATCCTGGGACGGGGGTGAGCGGGAAATGGAAGGGAATGGCAGAAACGCCACGCCTGGGTCACGTAGCACAGGATTTCTCTGGCAGAAACATCTCCTCCCCAGGCTGGCACAGTGACAGACCTGTCCCCTGGCCAGCAAAGGAGCTGAGGGCTCAGAGACAGGCAGGCAGAGGTACAGAATCTCATCTCTGCCCCAGGGTGTGGAGAGACAGCAGCGAATGTGAGAGCTGGTGCCTCTGCCAGGAGAGCTGGATGGCCTTTGCTAAACTCTTCTCCTGGTTTTAGTTTCAACAAACATCTAAGCAGCAAAGCCCTCTTAAAATCAGCTGAGAGCCACCCACAGAAATAAGTGCTTTGCTGGGAAGGGCTGGGCTCGAGCTGGAGCCCTTTGCTGCACCAAGTTCTGAGTCAGTGTTTTAACTGGGCTGTGCAGTTTGCCATCGTTTAATTGGAGGCACCTCCTCGTGCCTTCGGCTCCAAACAGTCCTGCACACATCAGGAATGCTGGGCTCATCCCATGCCTTGTAATGAAATTATAATGCCACTCTCTAACCTTGCTGGAGGGAGAGTTCCGAGCTGAGGCAGGAGAGCTGGCCTCCCATACTGATGAACAGAGATTTTAAGGGAGATATCCCTGAATCTCCACCTTGGTGCAGACAGCTGCAGTGGATTTCTCTTGGTTATCTTAAAAGAGCTGGAGTTCATAGCTTTAAATATCGCCAGCCCCAAAGTCTGCTCAGAATATTGGGAACTTAATTCTTGGGGGTTTTATCTTGTGTTGGCTAATCACGCTGTTTGCACATTTCAGCCCCAAAATGATATAAAATTATGGATGTTCCAGAAGTCTCTGGGAAATATTTTGCCTCTTTGTTTGCTTCTGATAAAAATCTGCCAAAAAAAAACCCCCTTCACACCCACCAGTCAAAAAAGCATTAAAATACAAAATTCAAGAATCAGGGCTTTTGAAAAGCCTGATCTGGCCTGAGCTGTTGGAGGCAGAACTTCCCCAGTGCAATAAACAGTGGGAAAAATTCCCTGCGAGCCTGATAGAACCTGCTGAGGTCTGCAGGGAGCTGTGCTGCTGGAGAAATATTGTAACTACTCCATCACTGCTCGTGTTGCATACACAGAGCTGGAGCCAGCTTGGAAATGTTCAGGCAAGTTATTCCCGGTCTCGTTGACAATAACCACTTGTCTCATGTAAAATATCCACTCCTGCAGGCACAGCAGTGGCTTTTCCTAGGCTGGGATATCCAGGATGTCGTGTTGCCTGAGTGATTTCCAAACATGTGCAAGTGGAGGGAGAAGGGAAATCTATGGGAAGCTGTAAAAACATTGCGTGCAGTCCCCGAAGCCGCCGAAATAATTCTGTGAAAATTATTCCCCCTTTCTTCCTGCAGTCCCAACCTTTCTATTTCAGTACCAAAAAAAAAAAAAGGAGTATATTTGGAAAGCAGACTGGCATAATTACAGCACAGAGAAACTTGTGAGAAATGGCAAAACAGCACTAAAAAAAGCTGCTGGGAATAACGAGCAAAAGGCAAAAAAAAAAAAACCCCAAACAAACATGAAAATAATGTTATTTGTGTAAAGTTTGTGTGCAACAAATGCAGGAAGGAGAAAACTCTGCTGAGCAAATTCAGAATTGTCCTGCTTGCCTGTGCTGTGCATTAGGCAGAGTTTAGTGAGGACTCTCACAATGTGGTCCATGGTATTGGCTCTGTAACTGCTCTCTGGGTGTGCAGAATTCAGGGAAGGGTTTAGATTTTGCCCAGAAGTTGGTTAAAATAATCTGTTATCATAATAGTCTGTTAAACATAATAATCTGATTTTGCCCAGAAGTTGGTTAAAATAATCTGATAAATACAATCTGTTAAAATAATCTGGGTTATTTGCAGGGATGAGCACGATGACAGTGTCAGGTTTGGACGTGGCAGAGGTGTTGGAAAGGTGCTCCCCACAGCAGTAAATGGGCTTTAAAATCCTTGGAGTTTGTACAGCTCCAGCTCTCATTCCATGCTTCCCCTTACTTCAGCAGTAGGAAACACCAGAGCAGAGGAGAAGAAATACTTTCCAGTGCTGGCAGTGTGTGTACCTGGGTCATTCCCATCCCGTTTTCCAAGGATTTGCCTTGGCATGGAGCAGGGGAGCCGCTCTCCTCTCGCCACCACTGACCCAGTAACTCGAGCACTTGTGAGTTTCCTCTGAGTCCTTTCAAGTGGAGGTGGCTTCTCCTCACACCTCATTTCTGGAGTGGTTCCTGCTCCCTGCATGTGCCCCTGGGAAGCAGCTGCAGCATTCCTGCTCCTCTCCCAGGGACTCCCTCAGTGCCCTCCCTCTGTCCCAGGGCGTTCCAGAGGGGACACTGAGACACAGGAATGGCACGTCCAAACTGCAGCAGGAAATCTGGGCGTGCTGGGGCTCCTGTTTGATCTGTCACACCACTCCCAGTGACACCTTCCTGCTCTGACCCAGAATAAAAAATCCCATTTATTCCTGCAGGGAGGAGTGCTGTGCACACAGCTGGAAGGCAGCAGGTTCAGCCCCAGCCTCCTGAATTTCAGCATCAGAGAGAACAGTGAGCTGAACGAGTTCATTATTGGAGATGTTGTAAGCTGGGCTTTGCAATTAATTTTCCCTTTCTCTCACACAAACCCTGGCTTACTTGACCTGTGTTGCACTGCACTTTCTCTGACAGAAACATCACAGATAAGCCTCTCATCAGCAATGGCCTTGGTTATCTAGGTCTGTTTGGGAACAGAAATGTGCTATCAGGATCTAAAAAAAAATGGTTTGCTTAATGTCAGGGTCTATGCCAAATTATGGCATGAAAAAAAAGGAGAACATTTATGATATGAATTTCCTTTTTTTGAATAAACTAAGGCAGGAGAGATAAAAAGCTGTTTCATGAAGATAAACGCAGGAATAAAATGTTGCTGGCCACGAAGATCACAGAATAACAGACTCAATAAGGGTGGAAAAGCCCTCCAAGAGTGGAGTGCCTCCAAGCTGTGCCCAAAATCCACCTTGTCCCTAGCCCCTGGTACTGAGAGACACATCCAGTCCTTCCTTGGACACATCCAGGGATGGGCACTCCAAACCTCACTGGACAGTCTGTTCCAATGTTTATTCACCTTTTCCACAGGGAAATTCCTCCTGGTGTCCACCCTGAGCCTCCCCTGGCCCAGCCTGAGGCCGTTCCCTCTCCTCCTGTCCCTGTGCCCTGGGAGCAGAGCCCGACCCCCCCAGCTGTCCCCTTCTGTCAGGGAGTTGTGCAGAGCCACAAGGGCCCCCCTGAGCCTCCTTTTCTCCAGGCTCAGCCCCTTCCCCAGCTCCCTCAGCCCCTCCTGGGGCTCCAGCCCCTTCCCCAGCTCCCTCAGCCTCTCCTGGGGCTCCAGCCCCTTCCCCAGCTCCCTCAGCCCCTCCTGGGGCTCCAGACCCTTCCCCAGCTCCCTCAGCCCCTCCTGGGGCTCCAGCCCCTTCCCCAGCTCCCTCAGCCTCTCCTGGGGCTCCAGACCCTTCCCCAGCTCCCTCAGCCCCTCCTCACAGGACCATGAATGGTCTGAGCACAGGACCTGATGTCTTTCTTGGCCTCGTGCTCTGTGCAGGGTCGGTTTTGAGAGGGTCAGCATTGACCAAGCTGCAGAGAGAGGGGAGCAGGACAAGGAGGGCTTTGCCTTTCAGACATGCATCACATCCAACTCTCCGTAGCATTTTCCAGAGGGGCAGATTCTTTGTCTTTCACAAATTATCCCCGTGTTTTCTGGGCCCAGTTCCCCTGACAAATTCCTGTTTCCATGCACCCTGAGAGAGAGATCTGTTCCTGCCTCCCCTTCACGCATTTCAATTTCTATAAGATTTCTACATTACATATGAGATAACTGTAATCTGTGAAGGGATAGCGAGATCAAGAGAAGAACGAGATTATTCTCTGTGCTTGTCAAAACAAACAGAAATAGCATTTCTTCTTCTCTGCAATGGCTGATAGAAACAGAAACACAGCAAATATATTCATTTTTCTGCCTCTTGAAGCTGGATGTGGTTTTTATGAAAAGTTCTCGGTGGCTTCTAGCTGGTAGAAGAGTTTGGCCTAAAATATATTAGACTCACTTGTAACCATTAAAGGGAGAGAAAGAAAAAGCAGTGGCAGCAATAAAAATGCTGACAATAACATAGTGTCTTAGTCCACGGAGATTTGGCAATAATCAATACAAGATGCCCTCTCTAAAAATACTTTGGCTTTTGGCAGCTTTAAAAGTTTTCCTCCCCATAGGCGGAGATCAGACAAGTTGAAAAAAAACTCAGGGAAACTTAGAGAAATTACTGAAAGAGCAATAAATATTTAAATCTTGGAAATTCACCGAACACCTCCAGCTGGGCAGGAGCAGACAATATTCCTGATCTGCAGCAGCACAGAAAATCAATAGGATAGAGGCTGTGGCTGGTCCTGCTGCAGATATAATACTGGATGCCTCATCTGCAGGCAAAAAAAACAAAGTTTATTGCAAACACCGTGGGCGTTCCTTTGCCTCAAGTTCATGAATAAAGAGTGTCTCCACTGAACCTGAGGAAATTATCCCAGTTAGTGGGAAATCAGCTCCAGTTTGTGCAGGGGTGAGGTGTCTCCAGTGTGTGTGTGCTCAGCGCCATCAACTCAACAACACAACATCGGTTTTGTCCTCCCCGTTGGGTACAAAGGGTCAGAGAGCACCACCAGAGGTGTCTGAAGTCCTCCAGTAAGGGAAACTACCAAGAGAAATCAAATGTTTGGTCTCTTTCCCTACTGTAATTTAATCAGTGTCTTCAAAGCACAAAGTTCTTTGAAGCATTTAGAATCATTTGTTAGAAAACGCTTCTCTTCATCCTGCAGAACGGTCGCCCTGTTCTTCTAAAGTTCTTCTAAAGCCTTCTGATGTTTACATTTTTGTAATGGAGTTTCTCACGTACTTTTCATGTAAACAATGATTGTTTTGCTTTCCTTTCTGGAGGAGGAGAGGATTGATGGGCTGTTGGTTTGACCAGTGTGGTTGGAGAGGACAATTTTCATCCTCCAGTCCATGGTCACTGCTGGAGTTCTATAAATGTTGAGGTCTGTAAATAAACTGCCCCTTTTTTTACCTTGGACATCTCAGCGTGTGAGTGTCGTTCATTTGTGTTATATTGCAACACAGAACCTCAATATAATCCTCACTTCTGGAGCACCAGAATATTTTCCTCACAGTATTTTTCCTATGGCTCTTCACTTAAGACTTCAGCTATCACAAGAATCATCATAAGACTCTCAGCCCATCTAAAACCAAATCCTGTGCCAGAGGTTGAAGTCCAAGTCCAAATCTTTGACAACTTGGAGCTCATTTTCTTCAGAATTATTATCCCCACAATACCATGGTCACTCATGCCTGTGTTTGTTTAGCTGTAGTTAACTTTGCCATCTTAACCAGCTCATAAAAAACATTTTCTTTAGCTCATGGAGCATCCAACGTTTGGGATCTCCCTTCCTTTAAAGAGCACAATATTTTTAGGAATTCCCCTGCACCCTAAAGGAGCTCCTGTGAAGAGAAAAATTACTTTGCAGGGCAGTTGCAAAGTGTTTATGAGAATGTTTTGCTGCACAGCCTCAGCAGGGCTTCAGGAATGGCCCAAAAATAGAGTTTGGTGTAGGGCTCACAAGTGAAGGGGTGGCTTTGTCTCTTCCTGTGTTTAAGAAATAAATATCATGTATAAGTAAATAATGAGGATGAAAAAGAGGAAATTAAGGAAATTAATTAGGAGATTAAGACAGATATTTCTCAGTGTGATATTGGATTTCAGATTCCAAAATGATGACTGTAGGAAAGATGTGACTGTTTGTTCCTATTAAAGATGTCAATCTTTTTCATGGTAAGGCGGAATAGGAAAAGTTTTAAATATTCAGCAAGTCTCCTGGTGGCTGTAGAGCGTTCATGACTAATCAAAAGTTCCTTAATGAAGCATTTGTGTGAGGCTCTTTTTGCATGGTTAGTCACAAAACCACAAAATCTGAGGGGAAGGGAAGGTGTGTTGGCAATAACTGCAATCTGTGTGGTGGAAATGGTTCCACTGTGGGCCAGGCACCAGCACTCCTGCTTCAGATCCTGTTGCTTTACATCTACAGCCAGTGTTTGTTGTCATCAGGTAAATGTAAGTAACACAATCATGAAGCAGTGAAGGCAGCAGCTTGGAATTTTCCACCTTTATTTTTTTTTTTTATTGCAACAGATTTTTACCCTTTTTTGCTGTCTCGGAGAATCAGCTCAGGAATTCTGACTGTGAGGAATTTTCTCTTCTCCCTGACTATTGGCACTAGTGGTTAGTAAAGGTCTGAAAAGCTTTTATTAATGAAATATCTTTTATCGCACAGCTTTTATTCATTTTTCATGCACACATAAAAGACAGCAAAGAGGAAAAGAGCCACCAAAACCTACAAGCACACAGAAATAACCAGCAAAGCCTAAAAAAAAAAAAAAAAAGATTGTTGAGGTAATAGAGATAACATTTTTAGACTGCAGGGATGGAAGGTGAAGAAACATAGATCCTTTGGGAAAGCAAAGATCCCTTTAAACCTTTTCCCACACTTCCTGTAGCACAATGAACTTTGGGTTGTAACATTATTTAGCTGTAACATAACTTACCCTGGCAGAAGCACCAGCTCTGCTGTCTCAGGGGCCATATAATTCCTGGGATACTACATCCAATAAATGCTTAGGGCCAGGTGTAGTTGTACCAAGCACAGAAGAGGAACCATATGGATGCTCTGCAATCATCCTCTGCGTGGCTGAGGTACAAGAAAACAGCTCCTTGTTCATATCTTCATATGTCCCCTATTTATAAAGGTGACCTGACAACACTTGGAATCAGTACAGATCCTGGAGGATCCTGGTAAAGGACACATCAGAAAATCATGGAGTGGTTTGGGTTGGAAGGGACTTCAAAACCATCTCGTTCCAGCCTCCTGACACAGGCAGGCTCCAGCTTCCCTTTCCCAAACACAAGTTCTTTGCAAGGATTCTCCCTCATGGCTCAATCCCAGTGCATTCAGGAGGAATTTTTGGATTGCATCCTACCTGCAGCCCACCTCTCCCTGAAACAGCTTGGGTGATTTACAGCTGCACTGGGAACCTGAAGTGCCTGCAGCTCATTTGGGGGAGCAAACAAGGAGGGCAAGCAATGCATTACTCCTTTGGGGATTGTGTGTTCCTGCTCAGGCAAGTTAATGTAAAGGAAAATTAATTGGCCTGCAGTTAGGCAAAGCAAAGTGAACAGTAGCAGGGTTTATGAGGCCAAAAACACCGAGTGGCAACGGCTGTGTGTAGACACTTCCCAAAAACTTCCACCATCAGGTGTTTTATTGCAGGCTGAAGTGCAGGAGATACCATAATTGCTACTTTTAAAAGAGATATGGGAAACACTTTGCCACCACTTTGTCAGAAATGTGGGCTGTAAAACTCTGCAGCTCCATGGTTTCCATGGGCACCATCTTTGCAGGGACGTTCTTGGGCCCTGGGCTGCAGGAGAGGGACAAACTGCCTGTGGGAACCAATTCCCCATTTCCCAACACTTGTGATGGAGCAGGGGCATCACCTGTGGGATGCAGGAGGTGGGCAGAGGGACAAAGAGATATTGCCAGTGGGTCATGGTGCCCATGGGCATTGGAGGAGCTGAAATTTGGGATCTGCAGGTGGCCTGGAGGTTGAGCATCTCCTGCAGGTCCCTTGGAGTGCACCCCCAGCCTGGATAACCTCCATCCAAACCTCTTTTGATGCATTCACATATAAAATCAGTGAAGTTTTTTTATGTTTCATTGTATTCAACTCAGTGTTTTGGTCATTTCTTGCATCTTTATTGGGTAAAAAACAACCCCTGTCCTCAAGAAGCTGTAAAATTTTGCAGTTGTCCACTTGCCAACCTCCTTTTCCTTCTCCTGCTCCCCAGTTTGCCTGCAGGTGTGCACCTATGGATCTGATCCAGTATTCCACATGTTTTAAAAAAATATATAATAAATCACAAAGGATTCCATAAATACACCCCTTTCATCCCACCTCCTTTTGAAAAAGTGATGGGAATGAGGAGTGGGGAAAACAAGGTTCTGCAGGCAACCCAGAGCAAGAGGGAATAAATGAGGGCATAATCTCCTCCTGAATATGAAAGTTCAACAAGAGGAACTGGTGCAAGAAATAGAAAAGAAATAGAAGGAGTAGAAGTAGGTCTCATTTAAAAAGCACATTCCAGTCAAAAATACCTCCCAAGTTTCATGTCAGCCTTGTAGTTTTCCTCTAAAAAAAGAAATCAAGCAAGCAATAGTTATTTAATAACAAAGAGTGACCTATTTTGGAAGGAAAATTAATATGGAAACGTTCTTCTGAGAATAGGAGCAGTTTTTGTGAAGTTTTCTCCACTATTTTATGGACCAATTCTGTGATGAGTGTTTAATAATTTTTATTTTGAATCTCTTTGTGTATCTCAGAATCCAAACTTCACTTCTGGTATTTGGGCTGAAACCCACTTGATGATGCACTAAGTATTAAATTCCTATGAAAAAGCATTTCCAGATAACATATATTATTTTTGGAACAAATTTCTGCACACACTTCCCTTTAAGAACTCCAGAACTCAAGAAATGTTTGGTTTTAATAAAAATGGTGCAGTTCCAATGGATTTAGTAAGGCAGACTGAGGAGAGCTCCAGATTTTGAGTGTTGACATCGGAGAGTCTGTCCAGTGAAAAACAGCAAAAAAAAAAAAAAAGAATTAATAATGATTGACTTCTAGAAAAGAATGGTCTCCTGGAATCTCCTAAGAGATTAATGACTGATTGGCTTTGTCAGATAATTAGCTGCTCTACCAAATTATTTGTAAGCTTTGCAGGAGAGACGCCAGCACCAAATGTTATTCTCATCCATTGCTGGAGGTCGGCTGTTTTCCAAAATAGAAGTGCAATTAATCATTATTAACGTAAAGAAGCTGCTGATATTGTTCATTAATAATTTGATTTCGATGTTAATAAAACAATCACTGCAGTGTTGATCTGCTGAGTGCAATGTGGGGGATACATTGTGCCTTGCACAGGCAATGGATGTGATCTACCAATCTCTGTGTACAGAAAGCTGTTTGGGGATAAAGCTTGCGTGGTTAGAGAGTGGAAAATGCTTTCCTGAGGTGAAATTTCCAGCATTTCCTTTACCTGCTTTCAGAAAACAAGGAACAGACAAAGATTCAGCTTTTTTTGGTACTAAAGGATGGTTAGCAACAAGAAAAAGTGCAGCTGTGTTGTGTCTTTGCTGTCCAGTAATGCAGTGTTTCTCATAATAACTTTAAAAATGTACCTAGGACTGTTTATGAGGAAGATCCTGAATACAACCACTATTTGGCTTTGTTTGCCATTATCTCTGCCTTTTTCTAGCAGTTGTATCCTTTTTCCTGATTAGCTTGAGTACACAAATGCATCTTATCCCCGGACAATCCCTCTTTTTACCTCCAAAAAACCTCCGGTTTCCTGAACACCGGTAATTTAAAAATTGTTTCTGTGCACATTTGTCTTAATAAAAATCATTGCTGAAGCACTTCCAGCTCCACTCCTAAAAAAAAGAAAAAAAAAGAAAAGAGTGCTGAGGCGAAGTGAGCCTGTGTCACTCCAGCACTTCACAGAACATTTGCCACCCATTTAACAGAGGCTGTAGTTCCAGGGCACTGCCCTGACTCATGGTTACCACCTGTGGGGTTTAATGAGAGCTAATGGTGGTGAAGCTTTGCTTTGAACACGGGTCCTTCATCAAATGCACAGGTTCAACAGGAGGCACAGATGGGGCTGGAGATGTGGGAGGAGGAAGGGCCCTAAGGAGGAAACAGCAGGCACTGAACTTTAATTGAGGTAGCTCTAAGTTTTGCTAGGTAGTTTCTTTAAGTCTCGTATTTCAAATTGCTCCTTTCCCTTCTTCTCCCCAGTCATGCTTATTTCAGATAATCATGGAATGATTTGGGTTGGAAGGGACCTTAAAGTCCATCCAGTGCCACCCCCTGCCAGGGGCAAGGACACCTCTCACTGTCCCAGGCTGCTCCAAGCCCTGTCCAACCTGGCCTTGGGCACTGCCAGGGATCCAGGGGCAGCCACAGCTGCTCTGGGCACCCTGTGCCAGGGCCCTCCACCCTCACAGGGAGGAATTCCTTCCCAATATCCCATCTAAACCTCCTCTCTATCAGTTTGTAGCCATTCCCCCTTGTCCTGTCACTCCACGCTCTCATAAATTCTCTCTAAATGACTGAATAAGAAAGATAATATAGAAAAACTGCATATCCTAAAAACAGAGCAAGCAAAAAAATAAAAAAAGTGGGTGGGCTTTGTTTCAGCAATTTATCCTTTGCTGATATGGGTGAGAAATAGGATTTACCAGATAATCTGTGGGAGAGTCGCATTTGATTGCTGTGCTGCACATGACGTGGAAAGATTTGATCATTTTTTAGTAATCAGGTTTGTCAGAATCGTGGGGGGGGGGATCTGCAGTCTCCAGGCCAATGCTGGTGAGTGCCAGAGATGCCAAAGGGCTCTGGCTTTGCATCTATTACACTCAGAGACAAGGTTTGGGTTCAAAATAATTTCTGTGCTTCGTGCGTAATCTCCTGACACGGAGAGGATTGGAAGCTGAAAAGCCTCCATCCTCTTGCATTGTTTAGCCAAAAGATTCCTTAAAGCACAGTGGAGTCAGTGGATAAAAACACCATGACAAACCCATCAATATTCTCCGAAGTTTTATAACACTCTTTTAAAATAGAAAATAAAAAAAAAAAAGAATATTAATTAGCTGATGGGCCAGATGAGGAATACCACATAAATATGTCTGTTTAAATCTCAGTGCTTGGACAGCAGTGGTTTCTGCTGCAAAATACAATCATATGTCACCCTGTGACATTTTGAGGAGTGTGGGATGGAAAGCAGCCTCTGTGCTTGTGCCAGACTTTATTTCATGTGGGCCCATTTCTGAGGGTGCTGACTATGGATTAAGCAGTGTTGACAGATAAATACTGATGTTTTATTTTTGTGGAGATTGGAGAGTGGCATGCTCCAAAGCCTGGTGGAGTAGATTACTTAATACACTATTACTGCTCATGGATTTTGATTATTATTTGGATTTTCCAGAGTCATCATCTTGAGTCTGCTGTTCTCACCCTTCTGTCAGCTCTGGCAAAAACTGATAGCCAGGTGATTTGTCTGAATAAAATAAGATTTTTACTTCCTAGGGTATCATTTCACTCCAGCCTCATGCTTATGAAAAGCTGAGGAGTTTGGGTCGTGGTTTTGGGCCATGGAAGCTGTTCTGGACTTTTTCAAGAATGTGCAGTGAAGAGGGACAATTTACAAGAGCACATTTAGCACATGCTTTTTTAGTGGAATAGTTTGGGTTGGAAGGGACCTTTACATCCCTCAAGTCTAACCCCCCTGCAATGAACACCTTCAACTACAGCAAGTTCTCAGTAGCATCATCATTACCTTTTGTCTGGGTTTTCCCCTTCTGACCCCACCTGAAAAGAGGAAAAAACACACCAAAATAATGTGATAAAAGTATTTCCCGTGTTCCCTTTGATGGAAATGTTCACATTCTGAAGAAACCCTCCAGCTGAGATCCAGCTTTCAACCAAATGGATAAACATTGGTAACGTTTTTATCTGCTGAAGCACTGATATAAATTTCCATAAGGAAAAAGCTGAAACTCTGAATCTGTGCTTGTGTCTTTGTTGTCACAGCAAAAACAATTTTCCTTCCACGTCTGGGGGAACCAAGGCTGTGCAGCCACCCCTGTGTGTAACAGGCCCAGGATCTCACAGGTGGCTGTGGAGGTGTTTTGCTACTTTACTTTCCCTGAGCTCAGTTAAATTGATGGCTTGTGACCATATTGTCCCTTCCATCCAAGACTTAGCATTCAAGGGCTGTGCTGGAGGACTTGCCTCCAAACCAGAGAGTTATAGAGAGCCAAAAAAAAATGGTAAATACAATAGCAGATGGTTTATATCAGCTTGACAGCATCGTTCTTGGCCAGCACCCAAAGCTACAAACTTCTGAGCTGTAAGTTTGAGCTTTTGTTTGAAGTTGGGAGCAGAGGCTCAGGAATGCTCCAAAGCTGATCCACATGTACGTGGCTCTCCATGAGGTCAGAACAGTGCTCCAGGCAGGTCAGGGCCAGAAAAAGGTGAACAACGACCCAGCAAAGCAAAATCCCATCACCCAAAGTGATGGGAGTGATTCTGAAAATTAAATAATGGTGTGCAAAATAAAAGGAGTGGGCTGATCATACAGAAACGCCATGAGAACCTTCATTTACACAGATCTTCTGGGGCAGGATGGTGAGAGACTCCAGCTCTAATCACACTTTTGCAGAGATCATTTTCCCTTTCCCCCAAAGGATTGAAATACTTTAGACAGGCAACAAGTGTGAGTTGTTGGGGTTAGAAGTTTGTACAAGCACAGCCGCGAGCGCCCGAGATCGTTATGATTTATTGATGACCTGTCTGATGGAGACCTGAAATTCTGACACTTCAGCTTGCCACAAATATAAAAGCTAAACCCAGAATGCTCAAAAAGAACATAGGTCAAGGAAAAACAACCCCCTCTTCCAGCTGTCTGCACGGGCATGTCTTGTAAAGGCATTAAAAGGCTCTGAATCAGGCCCATGCCAGCAATTCAAATTTACTGGGAGCTGTTACTGCAGCAGTGACAAACACAGCCTGGCTTTAACTGGCTTGCACATTTGTCATGCCCAGACTGAAAAATGCCCCTGAAATTCCTCAGCTGCCACGGCAGCACCATCTATCCCTTCCCTTCAGAAACACAAGGCCATTAGAAACTAAGGGGGCCTTCAGGAACTGGAGATTCCCCCCATCCCCAACCCGTTCCTTCATCCCCCCCAAAGGGGTTTTTCTCTGCTCTGCAAATTCGTAATGTCCTTGTAAATGACGTTCTGCTGCACAGCTGAAGCAAGTCACCTCAAGGAAAAGTGAAGACAGAAAACGGGATTTGATTTTCTTTTCCTCGTGCAAGCCCATCAGAGCAGTCAGTCACAGCTGGATGGTCCAGCAGAAAGCCTGGGAAATGAGGATCCATCAGATTCCCCCACACAGGAGGAGCTTTGAAGGTACCTTTTAATTGTCCTTCCGTGAGCTTCCAGGTTGCAGCCCTGGGCAAATTCTTCACTTGATTTAAATTATGTGGGATTAAGAGTGCCGTGGATGATGTGGTCAGAAGACAAAGAAATTTTATGCTACCCACAGAACCTTTTAGTTCAGAATAGTTTGGTTGTTTAGAGGAACTGATGGGTTTTAATCATAGAGTGCTGGTCATCTCTAAGTGGACCTTTGGCCTTTTTTTTGACTGTTAGATAGAACAAATAGTGAATTAGGAATATGGGCAGTCTCCAAGGATTCCTTGATATCTTGGTGTCCAAAGGAAGATTCAGTTCCCAGATCCTTTTGTAGGATATAGATATTCACACCCTCTGAAGAGAAGGGAATTTCCCTTTCTGCCAGGTTTGATCTTTGTCCTTGGACAGGGCATGGTACCAGAGGGGGATTGTCTTTCACTTAAATTCTCCTCCAGAACTGTTTTATCAGAGTGGGTGGTAAAACCATAGAGAAGAAATGGGAATATATACAGAGGTTCAAGAGAATATATAGAGGAAGGCAGTGGTTAATCTCAAATTGATCAGCAAAGTGGTTTTCCAGTGGAAAATTAGGAATTTGTCTTTGATTCTGAGACCCTCTGTTGCTGAGTTACCTTGTACAAACCTCATCAAAACTGGGGTCTGTTCTGAAGCTTCACTGAAGATGGAGGGGCCAAAAAAGGCCTGAACTATAAGTCTGAAGAAATATCACTGCTTAATCCTTAAATCTCAGTGTTTATGTCTGCTTAGAAAAATTCAATTTTCTAAATTGCTGTGAAAATTCCAAATTTCAAAATCCTCTAACCAAAAAAGTGTTTTCTGCTGCTCTTTATATTTCATCTACTATTTCACCTGATTTCACCTGGTTTTATATATTTATTTTTTTTTTTGGAAGTGCCTTAGGGTATAAATAAATAACAAGGCACTTGGGATTTTAAAATTTTCATATCTTTCATTCCAGGTATTGTTTTGCTCCCATTTCCTCCCCTGCAGCATTTGAGGACTTGTGTAAAACACAGCCAACACGGTTCTATTCCTTTTCATTTTTTTTTTTTTTTTTTTTTTAAGAGATCAGCGAGTCAGGGAGTTTCCAACAAACATCTGCTTAAATTTATCGTGTATACAACTCACCAGGAGCTGAGCAGCATTTCTGCCTGTCGGGTTTGGAGCAGCACGTGCTCCAGGCTGCAGTGAAATCCGTTGTTTTCCCAGGGAAGCAAAATGGTATTGAAGTTCCTAACTGGGCCCAACATCAGCTCTCAGCAAGATAATCTCCCAACCTTTCTCTGAAGTCCACTCCAGAGCTTGGTTTGTACTCCTCTCTGGTGAGCAGTGAGGTTCTGAACTCTGAGCTGATACCAATTAAGAGGCATGGTCATCAGGGGAGCAAAGAATTAAAAACAAATTGAGCTTTCCCAAGCAGCAAATTTTTTCTTGGGTGAACCAGAAGAAATCAAACTTGTCTTACCACTGCTCAGTAAGATTCCCACCCCCTAAAATTCAGAGACACAAACCAGCAAAATCAACATTTACAGGTCCACAGTACAAATGTAACATTATTGTTTTCAATTTCAAATGTAAATAAAGAACAAATTAGCTCTGACTGTTTGAAATAGGAATGTGTCTGGAATTGTTGCCGTTGCCAGGGTTTATTGACCTGTGCTCTGGAGCTGGAGTGGGAAATCACTGTTCAGGCTGTTAGAATAAGTTCTACACTGCAGGATCTGGGAATTCATTGGGTTTCAATTAATTCCAGCTCTGTAAAAACCTCTTTTCTTGTTTGCTTTATCCTTTTCTTCTTCTTTTTTTTTTTATTTTTTATAGTGAGCCAGCAATTAATTTTTTAATCAAGATTCAGATAGAGTGTCATTGCTGCTTCAGGTCTAATAATGAGCATTCTGTGATTCTCAGGGAAGGGGGGTGTTTGCTTGGCTTTTTGTTTTTTTCCCATTCACACTTGCCAGGTTAATACTGTGTTTGCAGATTTGCATTTGGACCATATTAGTGCGCAATCTTGAAGTTAAAGAGCCAGAATATTTTGATTTCCAGTAATCCTCGACAGCCCCAAACACAATAGGCTTTCTCCTTCTACTCTAACTAATTACCTCTGTGCAGCACTCCAGGTGAATTTCAGCACAAGCACTCTAATAATGTAATTAAAAATGTATAAAGGAATTAAAAATGAATTAAAAGGATAAAACTTTCAAACCTGGACTAAATTAAATGACGAGACTTAAGTCCCTCTGTTTCAAAGGACCTGCAGTTGGTAGATTAAGAGTGCTGGGGTACCACCAGGACCTCATGCAAAACAACATAAACTTCAGACTGAGCAGGAATAAAGGAATCTTCGAATCTCCTGGGTCTCATTCCCTCAAAGGCCACCTGTACTCTGCAAATAGAAAAGTTGTGCCAAAAAACTCTTGCCACCAACAACAACATTCCCGAATTAACAAGCATTGGAAGGTGGTGAGAGAGAAGCTGAGTTCCTGGTCTATGGAAGGTGTCCCTGCCCATGGCAGGGGGGTGGAAGGTGAATTTTAAGGTCCCTTCCAACCCAAACCGTTCCATGATTCCATTGTTCTCTGATTCCTGAAGCTGTGTGTGAGTCCTGGGGCAGGACAGGATTCAGCTGATGCTTTGCCCCAGGTTTGGGGGGGGTTTGGGGTACATTCAGCCAGGACCTGCTGACTCTGGCTCTCTCTCATGCAGCCAGCAGGATGCAGAGCTCCATGAGGGCAGCACCCAGCAAATCCAGCCCTGTCCATCCCTCCCATCATTTCCAGCTCTCCTCCACACCTGCTCCAGCCCAGGCATGCCCCAAGCTGGAGCAAAAGCATCAACCATAAAATCATCAAGCCATTAAGGCTGGAAAAGACCTCCAAGATTCATTCAGTCCAACCTTTGCCTTAATCCCCCCCGGCCACTAAACCATATCACCAAAATGCTCAGCTTCACTTAAGAGATGGATTTGATGATCTTGGTGGGTCCTTTTCCACTCAGAATCTTCTGTGATCTGTGACTTTTCTTTTACATTTCCACCTTTACCCTGAGGAGACTCCTCCAAAGCTTCAGTGAAGAAATGAAGCTGCAGTTCATCCTGTACAGACTTCCAGGCAGTTTGCAGGATCCAAGGCAACCCTGGCCCATCCTGTGTGCTGGGGGAGGCTTTGGGAAGGGCAGGCAGAGCATCCCAGGCTCTGCACATCCATGGATGGAGGCAGGGAGGTCACTCAGGCCTGGAGGCACATTTGGTGCCAGGGGAGGCCATCAGGAACCTGGTACCTGACGCTGATTGCTGAGGACACCTGGCTGCCCAGCAAAGGCTCTGCACGGTGAAATAATTAAATCAGGACAGGTCAACTAAGCTGAAGTGTCTGTTCCTATAATCACAGCATTGTCAAATGCACTCCTCAAGCAAACACAGCAACCAGCCCCCATTAAGGCTCCTTTAATCTGCAATAAGTCAGACAAGGCTATTTTGGACAAAGCCCTAACAAGCTGTCTCTGAGTTGTGCCAGACTTCTGTCTCAGGGCTGTGCACTTCCCTTCAGCCTGTCAGGGACTGGTTTTTGGGCTGGGGACAGTAAATGACCTCATGCAGCATCATCACAGGGAAACCAAGTGTGCAGGCACTGCAATGTACTGGGAGACTGCAACGATCACAGGCAAACATCTGTAATAAAACATCAGAGTCAAAGTGCACTCAAAGTGATGTGTGCATGGAGAACAGCACTGACGGTATTTAGTGGCTAACACTGAATGATCTTTATCACATTGGACATCTTCATTTTTCTGGTATTTCTCCCTTCCTTCAGGTATCTCCATGGATCCAGCTGTAAATGTTTAATTTTTTTTCCCAGGTTTTGGGCGGTTTTTTTTTTGTTTTCTGCAGCAAGTTATTTACTCCTCCTTTTGAGAATTTTAATACATGAAATATCTCCATAAAAATCATATTCCTGAAGGTCTGGCAGAAGAAATAACCCAAGCATCATGCAAACAGGAGAGACTTAAAATATCCTGAGCCCAGAGATTCCTTCTGAAGCCACTCAAGCTGCTTAAAGATGATGATAGAAATTGTAACACTGTATGGAGACATACACCCATATGAGTTGAAAGCCTTTCTTTCAGCTGTTTGATTCAATTTGTTTAGTTTAGTTTATAAATTAGTGATTATGAGGATTTTGGTTTTTCAGCTCAGGGTGATATCCAAGGAGGGTTTTCTGAGCTAAAGTCACTGCAAGGAAAATTATTTCCCCAGGTTTCCCCATGAAACTGAGGCCAGTTCCTGTGACCTCTGAAAAGTGGGAGCAGAAACCCTGCCAAATTCAGGGCAAGTTCTCTCAAAACAAAAGGGGGTTTGCCACCAACTCCTTCTTCTTGTCTCCTGGGGGTTTTATTCAATGCAGGGTTCCCTACACAAACTGAACACCAGGATTTTCCAAAGGAAAAAGAAAGCATTAAAAAAACATGCCAAAACAGGCTTTGGGCAAGAATTTTAAGAGGCAAGTGCTTAAAGCCAACAGAAATTAATGGAGCTGTAGAGGGCAATTAATTACCCTGGACTGTGTCTGGATCCCAATTTATTCAGGACCTGGACAGAGTCAGATCCTGATTTCTCTCCTTTTGTTTCTCCCCTCACCTCTGTGTGCCTGCTGCAGGCTGAGAGAGTCTTGCTCCAGAGTCTTCCTCTGGTTTGGGGGTTGGAACCTGGTTGGATGTGGAGCACTGAGATACATTTAATCATAATCTCCTTTGGAGCAGAGGATTAAGGAATATACAGAGATGCCAGCTTTAAAATTCTGCAGATCAGCACTCTGTAGTGGGTCTGTTGGTGTGGAGTGATCCCAGTGTGGACTCACAGCTTGCTCTCTCTTACAGCATTCCTGGTCTGGATGTTGATAATTGGCCCTTTCCCCACAGTTATTCCTGGTTGTCCCTTTGGAGTCTCCATCTCTTCTTCTATACTTCCAATTTGGATCCCTGCACAAACAAAATAAAATTAAATTAATAAACTGCAGGTTCTCCACCTGAGAGAGACCACCCCAGCAACACAAGAGGAGCCATTCCTCAGGTTAAATCCTTCCTCAGGAGAAAAATCCCACAAGCACTCCTAGAACTCTCCCTAACCTGATAAAACGATCCTGTCTCAGACTGGGGTTTGCATTTTAGCCGGAAAGAGAGCTCCAGATGGGAAAGCATCGCTAAATTGCCTTTCTTAGATTAAGGACAGAGATAATGAGGCCTGGCCCCACCTGGAGGACAATGCCCCACTGCAGAGATGTCAGACAAGCAGCAGGGAGATCTTGGAGCAATTTTAGGTCATCTACACACACAGAGTGACCTTTGAAGGCTTTGCCCACCGGGGAGGAGTTATGGAGCTCAGCAAGCAGGGAGAACACGTGGAGCTGGAGAATGATCCCCTCTGGAAACAGCTCATCCATTACTGGCAAAACAGACCCACCATGCTCCAGAACAGAATTCTGAGCATGTTCACAGTTGCTAGGGAAGCTAAAAGTCAGCCTGCCACACGTTAAAACAAAGTGTGACACAGATCTCCACCAGGAAAAGGATGTGATTGTGCAGGCAGAACTGAAGCTGCTTTGAAGATGAAGCACAGGGTGGTTTTACATAACCTTCTGTCCAGGTGTAAGACCTGGGATAAACCCTGGAAGATCAAAAAGGGGTTGTGCACTGAGGGTTTTCCTGCAAATTTGTTGAGGGATCCCCCTGCCCTTGCCATCTCTCACCTGATTTGGTGCAGAAATAGCAATTTTTTCGTGTCTTGGTAAGGATTTCTACCATAAAGCCAAGGACAAATGTTTATTAGTGGATGAGCTGAAAAGAGGGAAGAGCTCCTAGGAGGGAAATCCCACGAAGGCTCTGTCTCACCAAGTTTCCCCCAGTGACAGTGCAGACATCTGCATTTGAGCTGATCACTGAAATTAATGACTACTAACTGCTGCAACTTACAATTCCTTGACCTATTTTAAGTGTCTGGTTTAGGCTGACTGAACTGATCCTGCAAAAAAAAAAAAAAAGTTTCTTTCTTCCTGTCATCTCCAAAGGTGCTGATAACAGAACATGCTGTGATACAGCACATGCTGGAGCTTTACAGCCTTGTTACAACACTCACCAGCCACAGACAGTTCAAGGTCAGGATTTTCCCAGAATATTCCTAAATTTCTCTAATTTTTTTGTTTTTAACCTAAGTGTTCCTCACTGATGTGCATTTGCAGCCTGCATCTGGGTGCTACAGATCATTTTGCTCCCATAAGAGCCTAATCTGCCCAAATATTGTTGTCTATGTTACATGGAAAAAAAAAAAATTGAGGAAGATGTGCAGAATATTTCTGCAGTTAAAAAATAATCAGACCTGCAAAAGTATGTAAGGGGTGTAAGAACTAGAATTATTTGTGTAAAAGAAGATATTTGGATGCTCTAGAGAGGATGAGGAGGGAAGAATAGGTTCTTGCTTTATGAGGAAACAAAATAATTCCAAGCATGAAATAGCAGAGAGGCACGTGGAGTTATCACAAATATCTCCACAGATACACAGAGTGTGGAGATGTAAAAGTTGAGGTAGAGAGAGACCTGAGAGTGATCAGAAGTAGAAATGCAAGTGGGATCTGTGTTCTTAGCTGTGACCAAATCTGGACAAGGTGTCTGGGCAAAGGAGCAGCAGGCAAAGAGCTGAGGCTGCAGGAGCCAAGCAAGCTCAGCCAAGCAAGGAGGAAGGATAAACACAAAAAATAATCAGAGATGGAAGAAATCAGACTGAAGTAGAATTTCTAAGGAAAAAAAAAAAAGTGAATATTTGTGATTTTTCCTTATTTTTTAATGTGCAAGTTGAATCTGAGGGTGTAACTTCTGGATAAGTTTAGATGTCTGAGGAGTTGGTGGTAGACATGATCCCAGCATGGAGAACTTCCTCCTTTCTCAGAGAGAACTCCTTCCTTTCCCTCACAAAGCAGCATTTCATGGTTTCCCCTCCCTGCTCACAGAGAACTCAGATGAGTCACGATTATGCAAAGATACAGCCCTTGCTGCTTGCAACTTTTATTTGTACACCAGGCATCATTTGAGCTTTATTGCTGCCATTTCCTTTCTATCTCCAACACCAGGCCTGCCCTCAAACCCCCCAGAATCCTTTAAAACACACAGTTCATTAGCTCTGTTTTGAAAAGCATTGTAAACACCGAAAATACATCTCAGACAGGGATGTCTGGAATTGATAATGAAATTATGGCTCGTTCTGGGGCAGAGGGAACCATAAAACAGATATTAATGTGGAACTCGAGCCCTTGGATCCTGCAATATGAAGAAAGCTCTCGGATAAACTGCCATTAACAGCATTAATGTATGGTTTCCACTTTAATTTCTCTGTAGAAGATCCTCAGAGCCATTCTGTTTATCCCACATCACGATGTTTTGTGGTATCGTTTATCCCACATTAAGATGTTTTTTCCCCCTTTTGAGCTTTGGAAGCCCTGCAGTTTGGATTGGATTACAACCTCAGAAGAGTGGTACCACCCTGGTGGAACATCAGGAATTAATCTCTACCCTTTGCTGCATAATTTTCTGAAGGTTTCTACAGGCTGCTGTGTGTTTGATGCATATGCTCCTGGCTTGGGGTACAAGGGAGGTGCAGAATTAATTTAGGCCGTGCTGGGTGAACAAACCAGGAGGGAATTCACTCATTACCTGAACACGTCGTTTCCAAACTGCTGGTGCTTCACCTGTACAAAATGCAGGCTCTGTGCTTTGTCATTTGGAGAAAGAGTCTGGGACAAAATTAGCTTTAATTGCACTTGCTGCTAGTGGGGATTTTACTTTCTAATGTTCCTGGAGAAGTAGGAAAAGATTGGTAATGTGGCCAAGGTGAAATTTATTTTTAGAGATGTATGAGCTACAGATATAAACTCTATCTCTCTATATATATAAAACATTGCACACTTGTGTTTGTTTACCTCCCCAAGTATCTGTACTAATGGGTTTTTAAGCCATGAAGTATTTATAATAAAATTTAACAAAGGAATGGAGATCACAGAGAGATTAAATTCCTGCCATTTCTGTAAAAGCCAGAAGCTGGAGAAGGGGGAGGATTTTAGTGCTGGCACTGAGTTCACCCTTTATTGTACACCTGAGAATTCAAGTGGGTACCCCTGAGGTACTGCTGCAGGCCTTGGGCTGTGCTCCAGGAGAATTCCCCCTCAGGAATGGTGGGATGGAGAATGTGACCCAGAATGGCCTTGGTTGACTGAGGAATTTCTTTAAATTCAAGTATTGAAGCAACTTTAAAATTCTACACACTTTATTGTGTTTGGCTGTTTTCTGCCTTGATATAACCCTAAGTAAAGTGGTGAAATTAATATCATTTCAGTACTAAAATGGTGTAAAAAATTTGGCTGGAGCACTTTGGAGGCTGTTGGTTGCTTCCCCATGCACTTTTACAGTGGAGTGTGTCTATATTTCAGTGAGAAGTGTTTCATGCCTCTTTTCACACCAGCACATTCACAGTTACTCACCACAGGGCTGCCACAGAAAGAAGTGGCTGGTCCCTATCCATGTTTTTAGTGCTTTATTCCCAAATATTTTTCCCCCAGTTGATCCATGTGTCTTACAACAGTGAGAGCAGCCCAACTAGACATGGCTGGCTTTGTGGGATGAACAATCCATGAGCCTGGACTCCCATTACCCTCCCAGGAATACCCAAATTTTCCTGCAGAGTCTTGCCAAATGGGAGAAACAATTACCCTTGCTTGATCCTTTGCTTATTATCTTGCTCTCCGCGTGGAGTAATTAACTCTAAGGTATCGTCCAAATAAACAAATTTCACGAGGCTTTCTGGAAAATCTCTCATTAGAAAAAATGAGTTTGGTTGTCTCAGCTCATATGGCATCGATCAATGCTCTGCTTAGCAAAATAAATACAACTTGGGGAAAGTTGGGATCAATCTCTGCCCAGAAAAGATAAATGAGGCAGCAGCAGGCAGAGCCACTGCGAGCACATTTAAGTAATAAGACCCAGCAGGACCTGCCATTGTTAGGGCAGACGCCCTGAAGTGTCTTAATGTGATTATAATGTGGCTTCCTGAAAGAAACCAATTATAACTATCTTAGATAAAACATTATTATCAATATTCTGCGGGGCCAACCGCAAGCCAAACAATTAAAATTTTATTTTTCAACTTGCACGCACAGTTTTGAAAAGCGTTCCCAGAGAGGCTTTGCCAAAAGCACCTTTTTTTTTTTTTTCTGGGTGGTAACTGTGAAAAGTAGAGCTGGTCCTTGGGCCTAGCACAGGCACAGAGGTCAACACAACCCAGATTTAATTTCCAAACGCGTTGTTAAAAATTTGTATGTAAATTCTTTTTTTGCTCGGTTAGTTGGCCAACAAATTGAATGTTCCTTCCTGAGAGCTTAAAAATAAATTGGATGTATTTTAAAGTATATTTAGAGCTTGTTTTCAAGATGCAAACGCCTTATTTGAATATATTAATGTTGTTTCTGAGGGTGCACTTGTGTCCTATTCTGTAGTGCCAGTGAGGGGGAAAATGGAGAAAGGGTGAGCATCACTTTCATTTAATGAACACTTATCTCATGTAGAAATCTCATTTATTATATCTGACGGTACTGCAGGTTCTTCCCTTGGTACAGGCATTTTTTAACCTCCTCGTTAGCCACTTTGGAGGGGGAAAAAATGCAACTTCAGCAGGTCTGCAGTGGCACAGGACTGGGAGGAGTGGCTGCCATCCAGGAGGAAATGCTGGAGAATCCAACTGGAACCTCACAAAGTCCACCAAAGGTCTGATCTGCCCAGTGTGAGAAAGGCAAGGACACACTGGAGCAATTCCTGCAAAGGGCCATGAAGGTGATTCAGGGATTGGAGCAAGAGGCTGAGGGGGCTGGGATGGTCCAAAGGTTCTTCTCAGTGATGGCCAAGAGCCCCCAAGCACAAGGTGAAATATGAAGCTGTGTCTCAGCCCAAGAGAGGAGGGTCAAGGCCAGCATCAGCTTGCCCATCAAGATGGTGGAGTTTCCATCCTTGGAGATTTTCAAAGCCCAGCCCTTGTTCCAGCAGGGATTAGGCTGGATGATCTCGAGAGGTGCCTCCAACCTCAGCCCCTTTGGGACTCTGATGCATCAAAGAAAAACCCCAGAGTGACCTCATTTCCCCAACAGTGACTGGGAAATGTTCCCCCTTCTTTTTCCTCATGTCTGATGGCTTTGCACTCAGTATTTGCAATGAAACAACAGCCTGTGACTTATTGAGTCTTCTGCTTCCCCTTGTAGTTTGTGTAGCTTTGCCTTTTTCTCCCTTCAAGGTTAATTTGGCCTATTTAAGATCTTGTCTGTTTTGCAATACTTTTTTTATCTCTGTTGCTGAACAGATCATATATATTCTTAAAAGAATAGCAAAGTCAGGAATTCAATATCCACAAGCTTTGTTCTGGTAATTTTGTTTAAACTTTATATTAAAACCTGTCACAAAAGCTTTAAAAATGCATCTGTGAATCATTTTTAGCTGAATATTTACTCTATGTGTTTACACATTTAAAGATCTTTTCATTAAAGAAACCCAGGGTGACTAAACTTGCTGGATTATTTTTTTTTTTTTATTAATAAATTTTTAGAGCTTACATTCCACAAAATTACTGGGAGCCTTAACTCCTCCATCACCACCAACAGGGACCAGCTGAGCATTCATTTTCCCAGCCTGTGCAGATAAATTCAATCCACACCTGCTATTTCAGGTATAAATATCTGCCCAAGGATGTTCTTGAAGTTGGCAGGCTCACAGCGGCGAAATGAAGCTGACACGAGTTCCAAATGACCAATGATTTAAAATTTGGAGGAAATAATAAGACAACTTATTTGCAGAGCCCATGCAGGCTGCTGGTGAGGTTTTTCACAGCAGGTTACTTATCAGCCTAATAGAAATGCTGACATGCACAACCTTAACTCCTGGATCGCCCAGGCACGGCTCTAATCCAATTGATTTGTGGTTGTTTCCTTGGATGAAGACATAAAGTGGATGTGTTTTCCAAAATATCCTCACTTTTTCTTTAGGACAAAGAGGCTGTCCCAGAGGTACCCGTGATTACATGATTCAGGGGGATTTTTATGATTTTTTTGGTGCCTGGTAAATGACAGTGTGTCGTATTTTACCCCGGCTGAACTGCAGCCCTGGGAATAATGACACGATTTTCAGCTGGTAATACCCTGCCCTGACCTCTCAGCAGAAAAGGAATTCCCAAATGTAAGCACTTTTTAAGTTTACACCGCAATAAGGTTGTTTTTTTTTTTAAATTAACTATGTCAGATAATTATGCTGTCTTGCAGTTTTCAATTATCAAAATTATCACACAGCATTTACAGCAATGGCTATGTCACACTGCATTTTCTGCTCAAGTTCTTGTTTTCCAAACCACAAAAAAAATCCAGAGATGTTAAAATTCTTCCTTTTAATTCGGCTTTATTATGCTGAGAAAAACAATGTTATATTGCAGAAAACAGAACAGAAGAGTAAATCTAACCATAATTTTATTTAAATATACCGGGTTTTGCTGTTGCCAGGATTTGTTCATCAGTGCCTGGCTGGGTGGGGCTTGGAGCAACCTGGGACAGTGGAAGATTCCCTGCCCATGGAAAGGGGTTGGAAGAAGGTGATCTTTAAGGTTCCTTTCCAACCCAAACCATTCCATGATTCCAGGGATGTAAGTACAATTTTGGGGATGCTCTGTCAGTCTTGGCTTCATTCAAGCTCTGTTTTACCTGGGCTCTGGGCAGGCAGCTCTTTTGTTTATCCTGGGGGAGAAGAATGGTAGCTCTACATTATTCCAATTATCCAGAGAGATTTGGGCTGCAGGACATGGCCCCACAGACACTTCTCAGTAGATATTGTTCAAATAAACATTTTTAAAATCTATCTTTTAATTCGGAGCTCCTCCACCTTTCCCAACCTGAGCTGTACTAACCAACAACTGATCCTGCACCACAACCACAACAGGATTCCTTTTCCCTGCCCAGGAAGGCTGGGATGGGGAATTTTCAGCAAGACCACGGGGATTTCTTGTGGCAGACTCAGCCCCTCACAAGCTGCTGTTGCTGGTATTGACTTTTGGGCCAAGGCCTAATGGGATCTATAATTCCAACATCTGAAAAACCCTGGATGCAGAAATTGGTACAGAAGCACGGGCCTGGCAGGATTTCAGGCTCATGATGGATATTTACTACCCAGGTAGCAAAAAAAAAAAAAAAAAAAAGCTTCTGCATTGGGTTCATGCTGTCATTTTGGGTTTCCTGAATTAAATGTACAATTTGAAGCAATGACATCTTTTCTAGGCGGCGTTGCTTTCTATAGCAAAGGGAGATTTTATAGTCGGTGTTACTTTCTGTAGCAAACATTTATGGGAGGCTGAAACTTGATACACAAATATTTGAACATTTTCCCACATCCGTATGGTGAATCGCTTATATAAATACATTCTGCAGCCTTAGCAAGTCAGGATCCGTTGCAGTAAATCTCCCTTTTAGAAAATCTCTGTCATTCTCTAATCAGCTTTCTCTTCTTAGTTTTCATCCATATGTACATTGGGAAGTTCAGTCAATAACGAGTTCAGGAATGCAACTCGAAAATTAGTTTCCAAAATAATTTTAAAATGTTCCTCGTCAAAACCATACCAGAATCATAATCAATTTGTCTTATGGGCTTTTTTTCATTAAACTGATTTTTATTTGTAAATTACATTCTTGTTTGCTTCCCCTTTGAAAAGGCTGGAAATGAGATGCTTAAGGGCAATCAATAATTTAAAACCACAAAAAAAAAAAAAATTGTTCCACTCATCACTTTTCTAGGATTAAGGTTATTAATTTCTTTTTTTTTTATTTGATTTGATTTGATTTTTGTGAGTGAAGGTTGTTAAAACTGATGGGTCTGGACTGACTGCAGCTCAGAGATGTTTCTGTTTGACGAGATCTGTGCTGAGGAGAGGAATCACATTTCAAGTGTTTGGGGATCAAAGGGAGGGAAGGCAATCACGTAAGCCCCAAATTGGATTGCTCTGGCATATTTTATTTATGTAAACATTGCTCAAGGAATCGAATCACTGGCGTTGAAATACCTGACTCAAAGGGCTACCTTGCGGAAATAACAGCAGATTATAGGCTTGGCAAAGGATGAAACTCTACACCTGCTCATTTGGTGTCGGTGAGGGAAGGAAAGGAGTAATATTCCAGGCTGAAAAGCAGTTCTCCAACGACAGAAGTCATCAGTGGGAAGGAATGCACCTCTCAATTACCACGATCAAGTGTGATTTGCTCTGGGAGAGCACAGAGGTTTGCTGTGATCCCCTTGTCAAAATAATCACCGTTTCCCCCGGCCTCTGCGCTCCCAGAGCTCCTTGGTGACAAGGTGAGGGGATCCAGGCTCTAATTTAGAGCTGGTGGAGAAGGCAGCAAACGACAGTGGATCTGACTAAACAGCCTGGCAGCTGGAGCTGGGGGAGGCTGCATCAGCCTGGAACAACTTCACAGCCACGGGATGGCTGGTGGTGCCAGCTCCCTCCGCAGCCAGCGG
The DNA here is from genome assembly GCA_017589585.1 of Phylloscopus whistleri. Taxonomy (NCBI): domain Eukaryota; kingdom Metazoa; phylum Chordata; class Aves; order Passeriformes; family Phylloscopidae; genus Phylloscopus; species Phylloscopus whistleri. The sequence goes on along the minus strand of JADMLD010000042.1, from coordinate 1,713,234 downwards.
GGAATTTCTGCCACGCGCCCACAGCAGTCTCGCCCCAAATGGATGGGAATCAGCACAAACAGCTTGCAAATTACAAACTGGGGTTGTGTCCTTTAATGATAAACTCAAAAACCTGCAAGAAATGATGCGTTTTCCTGCCCTTGGAAGCAGTTTTTCCCACAGCACTCTTTCTTTTTTAGAGACCCTGGGAGCACAGGTTACCCCAAAGGAGAGGGTCTCCGTGTTGAGTGATGGGGCAGAGTCAGAGAAGCCTTGATCTCACAATCAGCTCAGTTCCTACAGCATTCAGTTTGAGGGCTTTCTGTGTCTGTTTGCTGCAGTGATGCTGAATTTCATGGATTACAACACCTGAGCATAGCTAGCATCACAGTCCTGCTCCAGAGGAACACAAGGAAATACAGCCTCATTTTGGCAATAGCACATTTGGTGTTTTCATTGATGGCAGATTTATCTTTTCAGCAGAGACAAAATATCTCTGTCCTAGGTACAGCCAACACCTTCAATTAGTGCATGAATTTCCCTCTTGGATCTCTGATGCTTTTTGGATTAAAGACTGGAAGATTTTTGGTGATGGCCAATTCATTGCTTACATTGTTATCAGAAAGTTGTGTGCAGCCTGGCACTATTTCAAAAAAAAACCTGGGGCAGGGGGGAAGCAGATCTCAGTGCCCCAGATGTGTGTGCCACAAAATTAAGCTTCCCAATAATTCCCTGTATCCCTCAGGATGTCACAAATTATCTGTTGGTGCCTGTAGGGGCCCTTGGCCAGTTCAAGATTTTCTGATCTATTGCAAGACTGGACATCCTTATCCTGTTGTTTTTTTTTCAGAAAATGTGGGTCTTGCTTAGATAAGATAATTGAATTTATCTATTTCCCTTTTTGCTGGTCTTGACCTGTGGCACAACAAAGGGCTGGTGAGGACAGGACAAACAGGTCCTTGTGTGATGGGATTCCTCTTTTTTTCCCTTTTTCTGTCTCCCACACAAACAGAAAAAGCACTAAATATGTACTAAAATGTTTCTAAGGGCTGGCTGGGGAAATATTTCAGCATTTAGTCCGTGCCACTGAGGCAGGGGGAGGAGGAAGGCACTCCCTGTGCAGGGTGACAGTGCCAGGGGCAGGATGGTGTCACAGATTAGGCTCTGGCTCTGACCCCTGCTGACAGTGCTGGACTCTGCTGAGGAGTTTCCCCCTGGAATCTAAGCACCAATTTGTTTGAAAATCTATCACTGTCACCAAGGAACTGCAAAGCAGCAGCAGCCACCGTTAGAGCTGACCCTGCAGGATTTTGTTCTTGCTGCTGGTGGAGGCAGATGTCTGACACACAGAGCACACATCAGCTGGCAAACAGCAGCCCCCAGCTCAGAAATCCTTCCTCAAAAACCCCGTGACAGCTCCCAATTTTTATGTTTAGCTTTATTAAACAATTGAATGTATTCGTAGAGAATGAATGAGCAGCAGGTTGGGCAGTCATTGGCCTGCGCAACAGAAAAATCTGAGTTAATTTCTCAATTAAAAAATTAAAAAAGGCAGAAGAAATGAGATAACAACAGGTTCTTTCATCTGCTCTGCTTGATTTGCAAATATTTGGGGTGAGGAACTGTACTTCGGGTATAAATGCAGTGTTTTAACTCCTAGAGAAACTCCCAATGTGACAGCACGGCGTGTCCCAAGGGACAGCAGTGCCAAAGGAAAACCCAACACTATTTAAATTGATGGTTTGGAGCTTTTCCTGTCATAATCAAAAGCAAGGAGCACAACCACTGTGTTTGTCAACAAGAAGTCCTTTTTTTCTCAAGAGATTTCCAGGCTGTTTTTGCAGATTTGAGTTTTTGATAGTTCAAATGAAGTTTTGATCAACACCAAGGAGGAGTTTTCCAGAGGAGAGGAAAAGCAGCCTGGCTCTTCCACATGTTTCTGTTGACTCCCAAAATCTGACCTGCCTTTCCCACATTCCTGATGGTCATTGGTGTCTAAGAAAAACTTCAAAAAGCCCTCTTAAAATTATGTCTGAGAGCTTCACATAAGAATACAGGACACTAATAGGTACAACTGTAAAGTGAAATAAGCTCATTTTAATGGCTTAAGAACCAGCTGAAGGCCTGACTCTTGTTTTAGGACCTTCCTTTATCTATTACCCATTCACCTTCACACCCAGATTTAACTTAATTTAACCTAAATATTCTGGATTAACCTCATAAAATGCTTCTGAATATGTGTGACTTTCCTGCACTTTAAATATCTTTATTGCCAACAGTAATGCAGCCTCAAGTATTTACACTCTGCAGGAGTAAATTTGGACAGTCAGCAACATCAATATATCGACTAATAGTTACATTTTAATAACATTGGATGCATTAATATTGTCTTTAGTGATAACAACGTGGCCAAGAATAACATTTTTATTCCTTGCATGTAGCTTGGGAGTGTATATATAACACCACTCTCTTTTCTGATCTTTTATTCACAGCCAAGCTTGCAAAATCCTAATTACAGACCTGGAGAAGGCAGAAGAGGCTTTTTTGATTTCAAGGCAACACCTGCAAAATTAACTGCACACCCTAAAATATTCTTTCTTTCAACAACATGGATATTTACCATAAGAGATTCATATAAAACTGAAGACTGATAATCATATTCAAACAATTTTTAGTTCTCCATCCATCCATCCATCCATCCATCCATCCATCCATCCATCCATCCATCCATCCTTTGTTAACTTATTTTCTTCTCTTCTCTATTCTACATCAGTTACCAGTGGCTGAGAGGAAAAAAAAATTCCTAGGCATTGCCAAGCAGTTCAGAAAGGGTGGTCAATACATTTACCATCTGGACACTTTTTTCATGTTAAAAAGATAGCAGACGAGGCAATTTGGAATGTATTTAGTGCTTGAAATTAGGAAAAAATATAGGAAATTTATATATATATATATTTTGTTTGTTTCAATGAGGCTTAAAGTAAAAGCCTTGAATTGGGAACAAAGCTCTGATGTGAACCTTGGGTTGGGACATTTTATAGTTTACTCTGAGGGCTGATCCTGAAAGCTCAGGTTGGGTGATTCATGTGGGCCTGCGAGGGATAAAACAATGAACACAGAAAAATTGTAATGAAAGCAAATGTTGGTTTCTGGTCAATCTCCTGCCAGGGGCCTGGGGCTGGAATTAGCAGTGAAATTCAGCCTGGTTGAATTTCAGAATTCAAAATTTTGAAATTTGAATTCAAACCCAGGGTGTCTCTGCCCACACTGAGTAACAAACCCAACCAACCAAAACCCACTCAATATTCAGTCACCTGCAATGGATGGAACGAGGAAAGTGATGGATTTTCCCCACCAATGGCACCAAGAGCAAGAGCTCCGTGTGCAGCAATCTGGGACACCAACTCCAGCTCCAGGATTTTGGAGTGGAATAAATGCAGAATTCCTTCTTTCACTCTGCTACTCAGACTTTGTGGTTTGAGGCAAGCAGGGCTGGCAGTTTTGGGACAATATTTCCTGTGTTAGGTGGCCTCGAGCCCTTCAGCCTCAGGATTTGAGATCCACCTGGATCCCTGTCACTCATTCCCACTCCTTGTCTCCATCCTCATTCACCCACCTTCTTTCATCAGACAGAAAAGAGGCTTTCTCATCCCTACAACGCCTTTCTCATTTTGCAAAGTTTCCCCTAAATCCCAGGATTTACAGGATTAAATTAGCAGGAAGGAGGCAACAGTTTCTGTACATTTTCTCTGAAGCTGAAATTTTTAAAGATCCCCCCCCCAGTATGTTAAAAAGATTCCAGAAAAGTCTAGCTTAGCCCAAGCAATCTCTAATTAATGTACAGTGGGTTAACTTCAAGTAATTCTGGGTTTAACAGTGCCCATGAGCAATGCTGAGAAACACTGGGGTTTTTTTTTTCCAGTAGAAATGTGAAATAATAGCTGCTCTATAAAACCCCCTCATCTCCACCACTTCCCACCTCATTTGTTTAAAGCCTGGTGGTTTTATGGCTTGTCTGCACCTCTCCTGGAATGGGACTAATAAGAGGAAACGATGTGACTTGTCCACTGCTTCCAGCATTAAAAGAAAATCCCCTCATGTTCCTGCTACAACATCCACAACGAGCACACGCCTTTAAAAAATACAACAGCAAATTAATCAAGAGCAAACACAAGTCTCTTCTGCCTAAGGGGTCTGTGGGAGATGGTAAATAATCAAAAGGAAGGCTACAGCTGATTTATATTTCTTTATGATGATCAAAGGCAAATGGACTCCAATTCAGCAAGGAATATAAATTCTGTGTGAAAACTCACTTTTTCTGCTGCATACAAAATTGAAAAGCCTTCTCCACTGGGCTGTATCTAGTTTAATATCCATTAGCTAATACTGCATGCCCTAAGGTTAGAAAAGGAGCAAAGATCCAATGGTGGACTAGACACTGCAGAGAGTTTTTTATGCATCCCCCAAAGTGTTATGTGTCTTTCTTGCTTCCTAGCTGGAGATGATTAAATTTTGAGAAAACTGACTTGTTTAAACAATTGTCGTTGTTGTTAGAAAGTTTCTTATGCACAACCAGCTAATGAACCATTCTCCTCTATTAAAAATAAACCCACAAACCCCAAACCCAGCAACCCAACAACCCTACTCTGAAATATGTGGTGGCTTTGGGGACTTTTGGATGGTGGCAGAGAAGAGGGCAGCCCTGACCCGCCACGGGATGCCAGCTGCAGGGATTTGGGGATGGATCCATAGGCAGGATGATGTACTCTTGTTCATGGACTGTTCACTGGGATGGAGGTTTGCATCCTAGATTAAACAGCCTGGAACAGCCAGCACAGCTCCAGAGAAGCCAAAAAGTTCTTTTTTAGACCTCAGTGATTTTATGATTTTTAGATTTTGGGGGCAGTGGAAAGATGCTACTAAACCTGATGATTAGAGAAAAATAAAACTGGTGAAATGGAAAGGTGCATCCTCCTCCAGTGCTGGATGTTGGTTTGGTTTAAAAGTTTTATGAACAGGAAAACAAAGCCAAAATATTCCATAAAAGTTTCTACAACAATTTCAAAAAGTAAAATAGTCTGCCCAGTCTTTAACTATCTTACACTTCCTGTATCTCATCTCTTCTCTTCTCTTCTCTTCTCTTCTCTTCTCTTCTCTTCTCTTCTCTTCTCTTCTCTTCTCTTCTCTTCTCTTCTCTTCTCTTCTCTTCTCTTCTCTTCTCTTCTCTTCTCTTCTCTTCTCTTCTCTTCTCTTCTCTTCTCTTCTCTTTTCCCTTTTTCCTCTTTCCTCTTTTCTCCATGTTCTATTTTCCATTTGAAAATTGTATTTTCTATTTGAAAATTGTATTTTCCACCCTTTTAATTCTTTTCTTCTCTATTTAACCTTAAACATCCAAACAGGAAAATTTTCTACCAACACTTCTTTTCTATGTCCTCAAAGTCCTCTCTCCTTGCCAGCTTCATACCTTGCACTACCCTGCAGCATCTTGCAAGGCGGTTTTCCACTCCAAAGTACTTCTGCATCTTTTGAATGACATTATTTTTAAATGGTACAAAAACTATTTGAAGGGGGATAGGGATCACAGGAATATTTTTATTTAGCTTTTAAGCTCTTTAGCTACAGAATTGCTCTTCTCTAATTTTGTTTCACCACTAATAAAGGGATTATTTTGGTTTAGAAAGAAGAGGGTTGTGAGGTTGTATGAGGCAACCTGGCAGAATGGGATTCAAATCTTGATTATTTTTTGCTGTACACTGAAAATTGTGTGTTTGAGAATTAAAAGTCTCAGGCAATTCACTGGACGAGAAATGATTCTGAATGAGGTCAAGGGACCTTCAAAATTAGAGCTTCACATTCTAAGATGTGAATGTTTTTTGTCATAAAACTCTCCCCAACACTGTTGTCAGTCCATCCCTTTTTAAGAGAGTGACATTATCAGAAGTCACTGCATTGCCCTTATTCTGCTCCCACCAAAATCAATTGGTTTTTCACTTGGATTGGAAACAGACCGAGGAAAACCTTGGTGCTCCTGAAAAATCTCATCTGCAACATGAGTGGGGGTTTCCAAGAATTTATCAGTGGATCAGAGACTTGATTTGGTTTGAAACCTTCAAGCAAAGAATCATCAAGTGAAATCCTTCGAGTGCCCATGGTAGAGGTTTGGAATGAAATGATCTTTGAGGTGCCTTCAAACCCAACTGTTCTGTGCTTCTGTGAAATTCATGAGCACAAATGCATTACATGTTTAAAATTCCTGTGCAGGAAAGGCATGGAAGCCATCCAGGCTGGACAACCACAGCCTTCAGCTCCAGGGTTCAGTTGCCAATTTCACTGTGCATATTTAATCAAGTGCACTATTGTTTCTAGTGCCTCATTTAAATTCCTCAATTAATTAAAAAAAATCATAAATAACTCTTATTGAATTGTTCTGTCTCTGCCAAGAATAATTAAAACAATTTAGCAGAATGAACCTCCTAATTGTCCGTGTTCAGCATTCCTAATTCACATAAAGCTGGATGCTCCTACAGGGAGTGTAAGTCACTGACATATCTCCTGTAGCTTATATTTTGCTGGATGAAACTTGGAGCACTTTGCTCACATCTTCTCTGACCTTTCTGGGATTGTCTCACACACTTTTTCAACAAATTAAAGTTTTCGGTTTTGCCCAATCTGTTTATAACAGATCCATGTCTCCACAAGATATTAGTTAGTTCATCTTTTCCCTCTTTCATTTTTCATGCTTTAGGAGCAATGAAAATGGGAACAGTGACTGGATGCGGAAAAATAACTTCCTTTAGGTAACATGTTTCCTTATAGATACAAATATCCCAAAAAAGATATTCAGAATGCCGGTCTCACTTTGAAAATGCAAGATTATTTAATTTGCAATAAAAAATGCAGTTGTCTTCTAATTTTCATCAGGAGTCCTGGAATGCAGATCCATGACTTCTTGGGATATGCAAAGGGTGTTGAAGGTGGCATCTGCCAATGCCTTGGAGGAGCAATATCTGCAGGGATGGTGAGCAATACCCAAGGAGAGGATTTCCCGTAAGACCAGAGATATTTTAACTTCCTTTTAACCTCTGCCTTCTCAAATGGCTCCTCTTGTGCCTGTAAATGAAACGTGAACCTACCTGAGGTCAAAAGGAAAATTATTGATTGCAGGGACTTTGTGTCTGGTCCTCATCCTGCTCCTTTGCAACCCCTTCCAAAAATGGCTCAAGCCACAAATCCCAGGAGCAGGAGCAGTGGTCAGCAAAGGGAAGCCACTCAAAGAGAAAAGCAGGGGAGAACTCAAAATCCTCTGAGGATTTTGGACACATTTCCACCTTGTTTGCTCTACCCAGGGCAAAACTGCCTTCATTGGCAATAATTCTGGTGTTCTAAACCAATCTAAATATAATAATATTAAAAAAAAATCATACAAACCAAATCGTAAAGAACACAGGACCTTGTCCCTTTATAAACCTTTGTTGGTTATAGACAACAATTTGTTGAACACCTAAGATTTAATTTGGGGTTTTTTTTCATTTCTGACTTATTTTGCCTCCTTTTCATGGGACATCTCAAAATTAGCAGACTTTATCAGTCCAACCTTTCAACAATTTCCATGGTGCAGAGAAATTCCTTAGCAAAATTATAAGAAAAAGGGTATTTTGTATCTAGATCATAAAATCAGGTTTTCTTTGGTTTCCATTTTTAGTGCCTTTTTTTTAATGATGAACTGGACATTTCTGCCTTCAGCTTCCTCGAGGTAATTTGGCATCACATTTTGGGAAAAAAAAAAAAAAAAGTGGGTTCAAGGGCATCATTTAGGAAAATGTCACGCAATCAAAAGTTATCAAGTCCATCTCTCCTCCCTAAGACCTGATCAGCTAAATATCCTTCCTTGTTTATGGAACTCCTACTTCCCAAAAATTCTGTAATGTCTGAGCAGAATCATCTTCACCATGATTAAATCTCAATACCTCTTGTCTTGACACAACAAACAAGGTGGGTTTTTTTTTTCCCCTTCTTTCCGAGAGCATAAAAAAATAGTGATTCAGCATGGTTGTTTTTTTAAACGTTTTTTATTTTTTGCTTGCTTTAGGAAAGGGTAATGCAGATGATGAATGGGAACACTCAGTGGTAGAACAGAAATGATTTGCACTTAGTGCTTGAAATGTGTGAGTCGTAGCACTGTATAAACACCAAAAAAAAATTAGATGAAATAAAAAACACTGAGGCAGTGTTGCTGCTTTAACCTCTGTCAGACATCCCCCATATTTTTTGCTACTCGTGAAGCATTTGCAAACAGGTTTTCTGTGCACTAAGACCACCTTTGTTTTAAAACTGGTATTACAGATTAATTAATTTAGGAAAAAACTGACCTTATGACTTAAATCCTGTGGGTCGTTTCATGAGGGGAATGTGACAACTTGGAGGAGCTTTAAGCTACTTATTTTTTTGATTCTGAAGTCCATCCTCAAGGTTAAGCAAAACTTTAACCTTGACCTGATATTTCTATGCCAGGATTTGGATTGGGAATGGAGAGGTTTAAATGGTTTGAAACTGAAAGAGGCAGTGTCGCACATGACACAGAGAATTCACACACACAGAATGCGGTGTCCAAGGCAGCAAAGAAGAGGGTTTATTTACAGATTCAACATTTATCGAATTCCAGCAGTGACCATGGATTGGAGAAAGAGAATCTTTTTCCCCAGCCACACTGGACAACCCAACAGTCCATCAACAGTCTCCTCCTTATGAAAAGAATGTAAACATTGTTGAATTTTACAATAACAAGAAGGTTATTTATATAAAATTGTATCTGACTTCATTAGAAAATGTAAACACAGAAGGCTAAAAATAAGACTTTACAAAACTCCTTAAAGTGACAGAGGAGAACGGCAAAAACCCAGACAACAAGGCAGGTTTAGATGGGATATTGGGAAGGAATTCTTCCTTGTGAAGGTGGGGAGGCCCAGGAATAGAATTCCCAGAGAAGCTGTGGCTGCCCTTGGATCCCTGGAAGTGTCCAAGGCCAGGCTGGAGCAACGTGGGACAGTGGAAGGTGTCCCTGCCATGGCAGGGGTAGCACTGGATGGGCTTCCAGCCCAAGCCATTCCATGATTCCATGATTCCATGCAAATGTGCTGCACACTCAGCAGTGTGGAGATTCCACCAGCCTTTTCCACCAGCCTTCCCCCCAAACAGCACTCCCCACAAAGGAGCACCAGGCAGGTTTGATGAAGGCATGTTCCAGTGGGAAACATCTGCAGAGACACAGGTGTTTTATCGTTGTACTCAGGAACACATTTCCTCCTGCAGCAAACACTGTCAGCCCCAGCCACAACCCCCCAGGCATTAATCCTTTCAGTTATTCCCTGCTAATGTACAACCACCCTGCACAAATCCCTCTTTATATTTTAAAATGCCCTGAAATATGTTCTGGTGTTGATTTTTTTTATTTATGCAGCTTTTGATAATATCATTTATCATGGATTTGTGAGGAACAGCCACCTGGTCCCACTGGGGAGCATGGATCCCACTGCTGCATGGATGACAGATCCTGGAGAAAATCTTGGAGAAGATAAAAGCAGCAGCAGCTTCCCATGTATTTCTGGCTGCTTCTTGTTCCCAGTAAGATGCTGTGACTCTGGGGCCAGGGCTCAGAACCTTGCTGATTTTTATCCTCATTTCCCCATTTGGCACATTTTTTCTCCTGAACTCCAATCCAGTATTTTCTCAAGGGCTTTAACAGAGTGGATCCACCTGGGAAATGTTGTAGGGAGAGAATTTAATGGCTCAGCCTTCAAACCAGGCTGCTTTTGTGTTGGGAGGGGGAGATGCAGATGTGCACACAGATACAGCTTCACAAAGGGATGTAACCACTAAACAGAAAAACAGGAATATTCCTAACAAAGTTCTTTCTGTACCTCAGCTTTACTATCAGTGAGGAGAATTTTTTGTTATCTGTATGTGTTACGTTACATTCCCCTAATGATTAAAATGCTTTTTTTCCTTCTTCTTCTACTTCCTTTTTTTTAAAAATTTTATTTGAAAATGGGCCTCTAATACTTGCAAATTCTTAAACATTTATGGATAAACCCATGAATCTGCAAACACTTGCAGATTTCCCCTGACAGCTTGAATTCCTATATTAAACCTCATCTGGTAACTGCAAGTGTCAAAATTATTCCTGGTGTGCTGAATCAGCCTAACTTTGTCATTGCATCCAAGAGAAGTGGAAAATTAAAGTGAATTTTATTGCTTCGTAGCTTGATACATGAAAATGCATGTACAAATGAACAGCACATACAAAATTATAATTTCAAATTACATTAATATATGTCCTCTGGAGAGTTTTGTGTGTCACAAGGCAGGTAGAGACAGACTTCCTCAGTAACCACTACTATTTATTGATATTTTTTTAATATGTTGAAAAAAATAATACCTGAGGTGGTAATTCCAGGAATCACGTTGAATGTTTCCTAAAATTTCTAATGAGAAATAGTGAAATGTCAGAAAAAGAGTGAAAGATGGGGAATTTCCTTTTCATGCTGCCATGTGAATATTGGTGATTCCTCTCTCCCAAGCTGTTAAAATTCATCAGAATCTGACGTCAGTGAAAGCTATTAATGTACATTTAATTAATGCAGATAAAATGCTTTTGGGGAATCACAAAGCTCGAAACAGTCAAATATCAGATATTCCATTATTTGTGCTTCTGACATGTTGTGTATATGTTAATATTTTATTCCCCGAACCATTTCATCTCCTCTCCTTATCTCTTTCTCCCAGTCTCTCAGATGAATGTCAGTGAAATAAAACGCATTTTAAAGCATTGTGAAGTTTCCACAATAATCTTCCTCCGACCATCCCTTGGGAACCTCTTTCTCATTGGTGTGTTCAGCGGTAGGGATAGGAAAGGAAAAAAAAAAAAATAAAACATTTTTCAACGTTATTTTTGAGCTTCTTTTCCCTTCCCTGCTCCCTGGGGCCAGCTTGTATTTTGCCCTCTCTGTTCTTTCTCGCTTGGCCTGAATCTCCTGCCATTTATCTTGGATTCCACCAGTGCAAGGAGGCTGCCCTCTGATTCCAGCAGATTTGCTTCAGATCCAAGGAAATGGGGAAATCTCTGCACCAGCACTCGGGGCTTGATGAAATTTAGGGATATTATTTATGTCAGCCCACATTCTTCTGCTGTAGAACAGACAGCCGTCTCTTGCACCAAGGGTACTCCTATGGTTTTAGGGGGGAAAAAAAAAAACCCTTCCATACTCCTTTGTTATCGTTTATCGACCAGTTGTTTGTGTGGGAAATGGTTTGGAGAAGATTCCGATCGTTCCGTTTTTCTCTCAGTGCCTCACAGAATAATCTCTGCTGGTTCCCTGCTGGCCCCAGGCCTCAGAGAGAACCCGAAGGCCTGAGTGAAGCAACCCAGGTCCCTCTGGTTGTTTCTTTTTCACAGCACTCCCAACAAATGTGAAACACCAAACAGCGCTCAAACCTCGCTTTTCCCGAGGTGAACCATTCAGGATGAGCTCCTGCTGGAAAGGAATTGTGCTTTGGGCTCTCCATCTCCTTGTCGGCTTTGTCTGGGTAATGTGCTTTTACAGCCCTACAGCCCTGCGAGCGAGGGAGCTTTACAGAGAGGTCTGGTTCCACCAAGCAATCAAAGCTTTTTGAGGCAACTTTTTTGGGGAATGATTGCCTCAATTTCCACTCCTCAGAAGCCCTGCGGCCGCTCTCGTTGAGTGCTCTCATTAAGGCCTTAAAGAGCACATCAGCATGACACTGAATTAGGCCTTTTGTTTGGGTGTTTGAAGGTAGACACGAAGTTCTGCCGCTTTCCCAAAGCCCAGGTTTCAGCAGTCCTGGGAATGAGGTGGCTCTGGCAACCTGAAGGCAAAATTTCTCAAGGAGAGCTTTTACAGTCCTGAAATTTCCCAGGACACACCAGCTGAGATTGGAGGGAGGCTTGACTTCCAGCCAGAGGGGACAAAAAACCACCAAAAACCCAAAACAAAACAAAAAAAAACCCACAACACTTTTCAAGGATTATAAAAGCAAAAGGACAGTGAAGAGACTGCATTAAGATGTTTTTAGAAGACCAATTCATGCTGCTTTACATCTCCCCTCATTTTAGCGCAGGCACACAGAGAACGTATTTTACCCATCTGGTTGAGTCTCCTTCCCTTAAATTGGGCTCTTTTTTTGCTTGTCTTGCCTGGAAGTTTAGAAGAGGAGAGTACATTTGCTGGAAAATGCCATTTAAATATGTAAGAGTTTTATCAGCAGAAAGCCTTCATTATTGGAGAAACACGAATATGAGCCACTAAAGAGACTCGGAGCAAATGCAGGAGGCAGGAGGTGAGGATTACTGTTGCTCTGCTATCAGTGATGCTGAAAGGCTGGGGAGCCTGGAGGAAATTTAAATCACGTTCTATCTTTGGCAGCAGGCGTGCTGGGTAGGGCTGGAGCAAAGGTGTGCAGCTTAAAAGCTCTACAAACCGGTGCAGAAATGAAACCACCTTTCCTCCTCGGTGTTTTATGGCTGCTTCTTTCCACTTAATTTTATAGCCTGGCAAGGAAGATAATTCCTTGGATCTTCCCTGTCATCTCCTACAAACATTTTGGTTTTGTTTAAACTCATCCTCGTCTAACACCACTTCCCCAGGTTTTGCCTCAGGGCTTTAGAGGTGTTTAGTTTTTTATTGTTCTCCTGTTGTAATCGGAAGCACAAACACATCTTAGATCATGGCAGGCTGTGTTTGACACGGATCCACACATCCACGAATTAGTTTGGAGCGTTACAAGGAGAAAAGTGAGATTTAGGGCGAAGGGATGAGCAGGAACAGGGACTTTCTGTCCCCTCCCTCTGCAAGACCTCAAACAATTCCTTTAAAATCTGCAACTGATTTTCTCTTTGTGGAAAAAAAAATCAAACCAATTATGCCTACAGACTAGAAAGGTTCTATATTCCATTACTACCAATATTTAGATGTGGTGTAGCATTAAACTTACAAATGGGATTTTTTTTTTTCATAAAGTATAAATAATTAGCATTGCTTTATTTCAACTACAACATCTGTTAGCTCTATTTTGCTGGTATTTTTTTTGCTGCTTTTTAAGATGCAGAGTCAGAAGAGAGAGCAATTAAATGATATAATGTGCTTAATTTCATAACCTGGGGTAATTTCATGAAGAGTAAGAAAAAGAAAAATGAAGGTTGAACATCAGGACAGGAGGTAAAGAAGTATCATAAAAAAAAAATCCCTCAGGGTATCTCATCACTTGGGTGTCTTAGAAATAGTCTGGAAAATTGACTTTAATGTCTGTTCTAGGAAAGAACTCTGAGAGTTTGCACAGGGTGGGCTGGAAAAACCTCATCCCTTTGTATTCCTGTTGCTTGCTGTGTTGTTCCCTGAGACACCACCATGCAAGTTCCTTCTGTTTGAAAGATGGAAAAATATCTGTCCTTTTCACAATCATCATTTCCACTCCCATCAAGCTGCTGTGAAGACCCCAAGCCATGAGCAAGCTCAAGGGGTGGTCTAAAGCCAGCAGAGAGTGGAGAAATTCCTCCCTGTCTCCATCCTGGGGAGAACATATTTCCCACCACTCTCCTGCCGAGCCCGCTGACTCCCAGAATAATCAGAATTTGTCTGGAAAATATTCCTAACAAAAAGCTTTGTAATCACATCTCTGTCTTGGTCATAGCAAATGATACAACAACAGCTGTTTCCTCCCAATTAATTGCATTTAATGCTGCCCAGACTGGGGTGCAGAGGCAGCTCCTTCAGATGAAGATGTCAAAACTAATGGAGTGAACCATCACAAGGTGTGATTAATTCCTCGGCAAATATTTTTCTTTATTAGGCTGCTAATTAGATTACTTTCCGAATTCTCAGTTAATAAAAATATTAATATTTGATATTTATCTACTGCCAGGCACTAATCGCCAGCATGTTAAAGCCAGCTCTCGTGGAGCTGTATTTTATCTGGGTTTATGAGCTTTGCTGCAGTCGGGGTGGCCTTGGTGCTGATTTCAGCACTGCTCTCTGTAGTAGTCATAACACCTCCTATTAGTGCACCAGGGGGCCAGGAAAATCAGAGCCCTGATTATGCTGGGTGTGCTCTTACACAGAGTTGTAGAGCTCTACAGTAACTGCTCTGAAGCCAGATGCCAAAAAAAAAAAAAAAAAATTAAATTAGAGAATGTGTGAAAGTCACCGCTTTGCAGAGAAAATAAAGCGGCTGTGAAGGAAGGAATCAAAACATACAGAGCTCAGACCATGTCCTGTGTGCCAGAGCAGCACTCTGGGGGGAATTCCAACCCAGTGGTTTACTCAGAGTCAATTTTTGTGAGAAAAATCTCCCTTCGATGGAAATTTCTCCTGCCTAGAACTGTCCTGATCACATGGATCTCATCAAAACACCATTTTTGGGCTAATTTGCAGCTTGTGTAGCTCACCACAGCTTCATTTTCTTTTTGTTTATTGATAATCTGGTTTAGCTCTGAGTTTTCAACACAATTATACCACTTCAACACAATACCCCATTATATTTCATTATTCACATTGCTAGGAATGTTGAAGAGATGATAATTCATTAGTAGTAATTGTAACAGTGCTAATTAATGTAACACCACCAGCTGCATCTGAACACACTTTTTTTTTTTTTTATCTAGAAAGAAGAGAACCTGGGTAAGAATTTTCCTGTTATAAGGAGTGGGGATGGAAATATTTTCACAAAAAATGTTCTTTCACAAAGGTTTGCCACGAGTTTGATCTAAAGCAAAGTGCTGGAAGAACAAAGAAGATGAAGAAAACCTGAGCAAGGTGGAAACCAGCCTTGGTGGTGGCAGTGGACCTATGCAAATATACCCCAGGCAAGGAAAGGGCTCATTAGCTCTGAAAGAGGGAAAAGAGAAAAGATTTACTCATTTCAGCTCAAGCCAAGGCTGGGAATGTGTGTAGGTTTTCCTAGGTCAACTGCTGGGCCTGTGGGACGTGGTAAAGTGCTGCTCTGCGAGAAATTAAAAAGACAAATATAGATATAGATACACAGTATTATTGACTCCCAAAATGTAATGGGACATTTAAAATCAGACTGTGAAGCTGCAACAATGGCAGAAAATGCAAGTTGAACCTCCCATGGTGGCTGGGAGTTAAATGCCATTCTTTAGGAGTTTCTAGACAAGTGCAAATAACACAGCACGTGTCAGTCTGGAATAATTAGGAGGATGAAAGCTGATGCCGTGGTGCAGGAAGCTGAGGTGGAACTAAAATCAGGTTTCAATTGTCAGGTGGCAGACAATGACAATACTTCTGAGGACAATTTAATGATAAACATTTGGGCCAGAATGACTGGGGTTGATTGATGGGTTCCCCAACAGACCCTGCTCAAAACCTCCAGTAATTCCAGTGTGGTTTAAGAAATTAAGTCTGGCCCTTCTCTTGTGTCAAGATAAAATGGTAAAACATTTTATAAATGTTTCAACATTTCAACGAAATTTGGAATTTCTCCTTGGAAAACAATTAATGGCTATTTTCATTTTGAATGCAAGCAAAACATTGATAATGTCAATAAAACCAGACTACAGTATTAAAGTATAAAAATTCAAGATCTATCTCTTATAGCAACATACTTCACCTTTTATTCTCTCATGACATTTGTGCCAGGTGACACAACGCACTGCCCACTGCCATGGGCCTGCCATCCTGTTATCTCTCACAAAACATGATAACCTTTATTCTGAGATAGAATTCATTAAAATGCACAGTTTAGCATTTTTAAACATCATTTTCTGTATCAAATTGTTGTCTGTCTGTGACAATGGAAGAGTTTAGCACCATGACACTCCGAGTTAAAAAAAACCCCATATTTCAGTGTGCTAGACCAGCTGCATTGCTATGAAATAATTTTTTCCTTGATATTGAAAACAGTTGCTCCTGCTCAGCTCCTGGGTTATGTCATAACCTGGTGTGTTCTGTCATTCTGTACACTGAAGATTTAACATTTTTCGTGTCACATTTACAGCCGGTGACCCCACACAGTCATTTCAAGTGGTTCTGATGTTAAAGTTTAGTGACCTGCTGGCATTTGAGCCCTTGACCATTTCCTTCCATCCACAATAACCTCATTATGCCTCTCTTCAATCACCCAGAGAGGAAGGTAAAGCAAGGACCTCATTTGCTGATAGAGCAGCCTGCTTTCCGTGGAGTTTTGGAATGATTTGCTTTTGCACGAAGCTCTATCCCCTCTGCACGAATCCATAATTAATGATAGTCAATTGCTCCTGGTTTTGTTCATGCCAAGGTTATTTTGGACATCACTTTGGTTCAGAAAGCTTCAGCAGAGTCCTGTAAACACTCTTGGGTCACTGATGACAAGATTGCTTTATAATTCTAATGCATTATCTTCCAAGCTGTCCCTTGATGTCTCCACTATAGCCCAAACACTGTCTGCTTTGAGTGCCTCTATTTACAAATGCTCTCTGCTGCCCCAAAGTTTAAACACATTCTACATGTCAGGATTTAATTTATTCCCCTGAAGGAAGCTTCTCAATGAAACCTGCCCTTTTGGTTTGCACAAATACCAGCATCTCCAAAGTCAAATGAAGTTTGGTGTGAGAGTTTCGGGATCATCCACCAAACCCGGCCTGAGCTCGGAGCCCACGGGGTGGGGGATCCCCATCCACGGGAGATGTCAGGACTTGGCAGTGTTGTCTGGGTTTTTGCCGTTCTCCTCTGCCCCCTTTAAGGAGTTTGTAAAAGTCTTGTTTTCAGCCTTCTGTGTTTTGAAGTCAGATACACTTTCGTATAAACAAGCTACTTGTTATTGTAAAATCTAGCGATGTTTACATTCTTTTCATAAGGAGGAGACTGTAGATGGACTGTTGGGTTGTCCAGTGTGGTTGGAGAAGAAGATTTTCTTCCTCCAATCCATGGTCACTGCTGGAGTTCAATAAATGTTGATTCCGTAAATAAAGTTCTCGCTTTTCCGCCTCAGACATTGCAAGGTGTGGGTGTGAGTTCTTTATGTCAAGAGCGACTTGGCAGAGCTGTTGGAAGAAGGGCTCAGAGGCCCTACCTGCACGAGGTTTGCAGCCATCCTGAAAGAGGGAGAAGGGCACAAACACCCAGGAGAGTTTGGAGTGGTTTGAGAACCAACCCTGACGTCCTGAGCGCCACCATGGACACCACTCCTGCTCCACCACCCTGCCCAAGTGCTTTTCCCAGTCCAAAAATGTGATATTTTCTTTAATGATTGGAATGACATTCATGGAGACCATGCCCTTTGTAGGGTGGGGCTGGAAAACTTGCATTAGGAATAAAATAATTTCAGGATCATTTCCTGAGTAAAGGGTTTTGTGCTGCCTGGGCAAAATAATCCCAAAGGGAGCTTATTAGGACAAGCTTTCAGTTTTTTAACAGTAAGGATGGCTAAAAAGCTGGAGTAGCTTATGGAAAATATGATTTTTTTTTTTTTTTTGCAAAGAAAAGGCTTTCAAATATGATTAAATAAACACCTACCAATATTGCTTTCAGGACAGGTGACCCTGGCTTGTGTTAGCGAGGATTGAATAGATGTGTCACATCTTTTCTTCCTTTTATTTACTCTTTGACAGGTAATTTTCATTTTTTATAATACCAACTTTGACACTGAAATCAATTCCTGTAGGTTGTATTTTGAACCTTTTCAATAAGATGAAAAGTCAAATACACCTGATTTTCCCTGGCTGCACCATTAGTTTCTTGAAGTTGACTTGCAGGCTATTAGCTCAAGGGTACTTTTACAATACAAAAATGTGAGATTTTCTAATTTTTAAGACTTCTAAATTGCAAGACAACAAATATAGCCAGGATTATTAGATTTTCAACAGGAAGAATTAGGAACTTGCTAATGCACCTAAAAAAATATAAGAAAAGTGTAGCTAATGGTTTTAAGAGTAATTTGGTTAAAATATATTTCTGAAGTACAGAGGTATTTGCTATGACAGCTTCAAATGTCAATAAAATTTAAAATTTGCCTTTTCCTGAGTGACCCATCCTACAGAATCATGGAATCATTAAGGCTGGAAAAGACCTTCAAAGTCATCAAGTCCAACCAAGACCTGACACCACCGTGCCCACAAAACCATAGCATGAGGTGCCACATCTACTTGTTTCTGGACATTTCCACGATCTGTGTATGGACATTTAGTAGCCAAATTCTTGCCACTGCTGGCCCCCATCATTGCCTGTTGAAATGCTTTTGACACCTCTGTGGATTCTTAGGGAACTTTCACCAATGTTGTTGCATTAAGAACTTTGAAATATTTTTTTTAAATGTTACCAGTTTGCCAAATATCCTTTCCCGGTAACTCACAGCTGATGGCTCCATGGATTGCATTTCTGGTTCTGTCTTGTTTCCTTGGGCTGAGATATCCCAGTGTGTGCCTTTTGCATTTCAAATTATATGGAAATAAAGATGCACAAACTCAGAGGAACTCTGAATAATTTGAGCTTGCTGCTTTTCCACCTGCACGTTTCAGCTACTGAGCCTTTAGATAATAATGGAAACAACACTAAGAATATTTTTTTCATTGCTAAAGTGAAGTGAAAGGCTTGTCCTTTCCCAAGTTTTCAGCAGAAAGATCCCTGTCACTATCAGGTTGCTGCAGCACAGAACTGCAGTACCTGGGTGTAAGTGGGGATGGCACGAACCCAGAGATGTTCCAAGGAGCCAGGATGTGCTGGGAATTGCATCTTCAGCACTTGTCCAATGCTCTTTTCCTCACCTCCAGATAAAAAAAAACCTATTTTCCCTCTATGAAATCATGTTCTGCTTCCTCTGAGTTCTCTACTCCTCAGTGCATCCCTACAAAAATAAAAGGACGTGCCCAGTCCTTCACCATTCCTTCTAGTTGGAAAAATTGTTCCTCTTTTGTTGCACAGTCCACAAACACAAATTTTTCAGAGACAACAAAATTAAACATATATTTAATATTTTTTATCTCTGGATATGGAACTTGCTAGCAAAACCCATTTTTTTACCTTGCACGCAGTCATCTCTTTTCTGATTTGTTGATCAGACTTGTTCTTAGAAAAAAAAAAATTGCCTATTTTGCCTATTGCTTTTCCAAAAACACAGAGATAAATCCACTTCTATTGCTAATATAATACTTTGCCAGTTGCATTTAGTTATTTAATCAGAGAAAGGGTGATACAATTCGTGGAGGGAAAAAAAAAAAGGTTCAAGCTAATAATTTTAAAGTTTTATTAAATGAAAAGTATTCACCTTAAAAAAATTGAATATTAGACAATCTCAACGTTTTTAGAAGCCTGGAACAAGTGGAGGATTCCATTTCACAAGCAAACCTCCAGTTTTACTTTTGGCTCAAAAGGGTTTCAAATGCTTTTGTTAAAGCCAATCCAAAATGATTTCCCTCGATTTTTCAGAACTGGTAGCTAAATAAAAAATCAGCTCATACTATTCCAAGGTTATTTGAGGATTTCTTTGTGTTACCCTTGCGCTTCCAGTTTCATTCTCCTGGCTTGAGTAGCAGTTAATTATTTTCTCAAAAATCGAAGTAGACCTTAGCAACATGAAAGCAATAAAGAAATTCAATGGATTGCATTCACTCAACAGGGTAAAAATTTCTGAAGCCTGAAAAGTTCCTGCCCTGGAGAGTGAAAGGCCACTAATAACCCCTTGTCCTTGAGAGCAGCTCTGAAAAGAAAGAGGGAAAAGAACTACTTTGCTGTGAAGTGGGGTTTCATTTTCCAGCTCCTGTAGATATTGCAGCAGACACATGCAAGAAATAAAAGTGCTCCTGAACAAGTTAACAAGGTCTTTGCAGAAGAAAGCACACACCCTTCATTATGGTCCTGATGTGAGGGACCTTTAATCCTCCTCTTCTTCAGGGCTAGGAGTGAGACTTGAAGTCCAATAAAAATTAAGATTCCCTGGTGTGGTTGGGGTATAAAAGGCAAAGAAAGAGCTGGTGTTGGTTTTATCATCCCCCTGTCAATGTTTACATCCTTTACTGTAAATATTGTAATATTCAGCTAAAGTCTGGCCATAGGGGAGGGTTGGGGGGGGGTTTCCCCCATAAATTTAGCAAGCTAAAGATTGTCTTTGGTTTGTGAAATTTGTGATTCATTCCTAATGAAGGCCTTGCTTTGCTTGGCACCCGGCCTAGGCCGAGGACTGGGAAATGACTTTGAATGAGCAGATGTGACATCCTGCATTTCTCTAACTTATTACACCCTCCTTGATCCAGTGCCTTTTGTCATCTGGGGTCTCATCTTGAAGGCCTTAGTAAGGGAAAATTCTCTCTGACTTCAAAGCCAAGCAAAGCCTTTATGAATAAATCACCTGAGGTTTTGGTGTCACTGATCACAGATCCAAACTTCCCAGCCAGTGTGGATTCAGGAGTGTGTCACCAAGCTTTGCTACTTGGCATCCCTAATTCCTGCTCCTGCTTGCTGTGTCTTCCCTAATTCTCTTTATCATCTCACTGCTTGCCTTCTCCACATTCAGTAAACTCACAACAACCGGTTTAATCTCCGTATTTAAATATTTAAACCATTTCTCCTACCCAGGATTTTCCTCTTATTATAAAAAAATTACAGTCACATTGGAAGTTAAAGAGAAAATAAATTCATTTAAGGGGTATTTTCCTTCTGTTGAAGCAGCATCTTGCTGTTGCTGACATAAATGGGTTTTATTGTCTGAGGTAGGAGGGAAATTCTTGTGGGTGTAATTGAGGGAGCCCAGGCAGTTTTCCCACTCAGAGCAGCTGAGGATATTGTCCTCAATTTTTAAGCCACGTGAAACACCATTAGTGCCTGATGGAAATAACAAAGGGGATAATCAGATGTTGGGTTGCAGACATGGATAGAAAAGTCCAATGAGCTTTTATGAAAGCTTTGCTGAGATCTCTTCAGATGTATGAATAGCAAAAGCAAATCACTTCATTAGAAGTGTTATTGCAGCAACTATCACACACCCTTCTTGAGCTGTTACAGTGCAATTATTTGAAGGCAAAAGCAAAGAGCTGCAAATTAACAAACTTCAATTATTGTTTAAAAACCTCAAGACTTCCTTCTTTCTTCTCGGAGAAACAAAGCAAATTTTAGAGAAGCTGACAGATCATCTTCCCCACACTCCAAAATCAAAGCTGCTATCATTTCAAATATTTAGAAAATGCTAGTGATATACAGACCTTTTTTTTAATGTTTCTCCATCAACAGTAACTTTCAAATTTTCAGTTTAGCAGACTTCTGTTTCCTCTCAATTAATTCTGGCTTTTCCCTAGAGATTCATCTTTATTCCTTTGAAACTGAGGATGGATGTGCGTGTGCCTGGCCTTGAGAAGAAGAGTCCAACATCAAAGTTCAGCCCCTGACCATACCAGAGATTATTTTATGTGAATTAAACAAGCCTTCCCTTACTCAGCTCTGTATCTGTGAAAGAGGCTGCTGATAATTTTTCTTCCTCATGCTTTATCTCTTTGATCCAGTGCATGAGATTGGCTGTCAGGATATGTCCCATTAAGAAGCAGAGCACCCAGCACAAGAGAGCCTAAATTGCCATTCACACTTTCCAATGCAGGAATATGAAGAGATTCAGCATTAGATTAATAAATGTAATGTGTCCCAAAATGAGGGAAATCATTTCCACCGTAAGCATCTTTATTTTCCTTGGGAAACTTTACAGACACATTGAGAGTAGCTGATGAGCAATAGAAGCAGTGCTAAAAGACCAATAAAATACATGAAAGTCAACACAGACAGATGCCAGCAGGTCACCTTAGATGGTTTTGTGTAAATTAAAAAGAAATATGAAACAATTTACAGCTGGCCCTTCTGTAAGACAGTTCTTTGGAAAATTGATTAGTAATCTCACAGGCTACCCTTTTCTTTGCCTTAGTATTTTACAGCTTGCACCATCCATCTGCCACCCAAGCATATAAGATCAGCAGCTCCACAAATCAGTAGCTAGATAAGACCACAGCCTATTTACTCATTTTCAAAGAGAAATGCAGGAAAATTGGGAAATTTGGGGTTCTGAGGTGGTGCTGAATTCCAGGACAGACTGCACAAGGACTGAGGTGCTTTCCAGAGGTACAACCCCCTTGCACAGCAATGTCCCAAGGTCTGAGAACTCAATATATTAAAAACTTACTCAGTTCCAGTTGCAAGCAAAGTATAAAATGAACTCTAATGGAGGCAATTTCCACTGTGAAATGTGAGCGAGCGCATGTAAACAGTGATAGAAGTGCAGGCTTCGGTTTGTCTGAAATGAGATTCCTGAGGGCTCAATCCTGACCTTTCCTGTTTAAACAGATCCTATCCTGGCCATATTTATAAATATATTCATGGCATATATATTCATGCTGTTTATGTACTCAGAGAATGATCTCCCTGTCTCAGAGACAGATCATCTGGCAGTGTTATCATCCTTCCTCCCAGCCAGAAAAACCCAACCAAGCTGTCAGAGCACAGAAGTTAACATTATAAAAAATTAATGCCATTTTTAGAAGTAATTGCTAATTATAAACAACACATATCCACCGCCTGGTATATTTAAACACTCTTAATTCTTGAGTGTGCAGAGTGCTGGACTTCTCACCTTCAGCCCTGTCCTGATCCTCCCCAAAACCTGCAGGAGATGGGGCTGAGCTGTGGCTGCATCTGACACGTTCTCAGCGAAGTCCTAATCTGAGCTTGTGCAGAACAACCTCCTGCAGCCTTCAATTACCACTGCAGAACTCTGAAATTGGATCAGTGAGGGCTCTCCTGATGAGGAGAACATGAGGTGATTTTTATTGTACACAGCCAGCTCTGGAGTGCCAGGTTAGGCTGGAATCAGCTTTAATACTTATTTTTTTAATTGTAACTTTGCAGCAAGGAGTGGAGATCGATAAAGCAGCCTCTTTTGTCTGAGATCCACAGGAGACAACGACCATCATTCCTCTAGGGAGCATTTCACTACAAAAAAAATAAGGGGGAGGGGGGGGGAATAGGTGGAAACTTGTGATTTCTCCTCTCAAAGAGGATGCAATGCGTTTTCTCACTGCCCAGCAAATGTGACTCATTTTTTTTTTAGGTAGCACAAGTCCTATCACCATCTTTTATTTTCTGTCGTGAGCAGAGTGGTTGAAGGAGTGACTTCAGAGCAGCCCTTCCTGTGTTTGCTCGAGGGGTGGCTGCAGCTGGGGTTGTACCTGCACTGGCCCATTTGTCACATTCATCCCATGAGAATCCCTCAGTGCCACACTCAGGCCGCTGGAGAAACTGATCTGCATTCCATGTACACTCCTTGAGCTGCCTTTCCTCATCCAACTGGAGATTTTCCACCCTATTGTCAGGGGTTTATGGATTCAGCCAGCTCTGGAAAGAGATGGGCAGCAGAATCAAGTGGAGGGGTGGTGGGAGATGCTGCTGCACCCTCTCCCAAGGGTTTGGGAATTAAATTGAAATTACCCAGCAATTATCCATTCTTCCCTAGGGAAGGTGGGGGAAAATCCCTTTATTTCTATGAGAACTCTTTCATGTTTTACTCAGTAATGCAAAGATCTGGGAGAGGGACGCCAGACCCACAGGAGCTTCCTAAAACAGGAAACACTCTTGGAGAATTAGAGCTGGCTATTTGCTCCTAATTATTAATCCTCTGATTTGCATTTTAAGGAACTGAATTGCTGGAACACACAAAGGAAAAACACTTCCTTGGATGTGTCACAGCAGGTGAGCTGTGCTTAAAACAAAGAAGAAAACATCAAAATCCTCTGTCCTGCTTTGGCCTCTCACCGTGGTGTTTGTCCATTCTTATTGATAATTAATAATAATCATTAATGTACTGAAAGGACTGTGAGCCAAACACTGAATTTGCCCTTAGAGCTCTGCTTAATGTGAGTTTAGAGGACTTTTATCAGGTGACATTACCTGAGAGTCAGATTTCCTCACCTTTCTCCTCATGGATTTCAGTTCCTCTTCTGTTGTCTCCTCTTTGGGTGGCCTTTGCAGAACTCTTGGACTTCATGTCGTTTTAAGCATAAGGCAGAGTTTACCTGTGAAATACTTAACAAGAAATAGGCCTAAACAACAATTAGGAATTTATCATAATACTATCTGCAGTTTCAAATTTGAAAAGATCTTTCAGAATATATTTTAAAATGTCCAGATACTAGAATTGCATCATCATGTAACTCCTATATTAATTTTTTGAAGGACTCCCAGACATCTTCCTTATTCTTTCCTATATGCAAATTCTAAATATATAAATACATAGCACACTTTTTATTAAAAGATTGGGAGATTTTATTCTCCCAGCTCGATTCCTGAGGTTCAGCTTATCAGCATTTTCACCTGCATTTCTGGAGCAGGGAATTTTATGCTCTGAACATTGTGTGGCCCACAGGAAAGAGCCTCAATAGGCAGGGATTTCTTAATTTCTGCCTGCAGCTCTGTTTGTTTTCAGCCTGCAAGTGACAGCTGTACATCAGGAATTCTTTGTTTCGGAGATTTAACTCCAAATTCTCTTTTGCCTCCCTTCAATGGATTGTTGGAAAATCCATTTTATAAAAAACCTCATCTCTGATCAGATTAATTCAGGAATAAGGTGCCCAAATGAGCAGATCCTTTGTCAGTAAACCAGGAAAACTCTCAGCAGTGCAGACATCTCCAGAAAAACTACTTCAGATTTATTTTGCCATCAATCTCCCTCAAAAAAAAGATTAGAAAAAACATACTAACATATAATTATAATTTCAGAAAGAGCAACCCACACTTAAACTTTCAAATTAGTCTCTAATTGGACTAAAAGTTTGATTAAGATCACTAAAGAGAGACATATTTCCCAAAGAAAGTAGAATTACTGCTACAATACTCAAGGTTTGGGGATTTTTCTTTTTTTCACACTGAGCACTGCTCATCACATTTGGAAGATTTTTTCCTTAGGCCAAGGTGATATTGGAAGATGCAGCACAACAGCATAAGAAAAAAAATATATTTGTCTTTTAATTTTTTTTTCTGGGACAAGCAGAGGTTTGGGTTTTTCCTTTTTTTTTTTTTTTTCCCTTTCCAGATAACAAAAGCTACAAAAATTGATCCAAATGGAATTTTCATATTTTAAGTTACACTGCATAGACATTACCTTTCCCTAAAGGTTAATAAATCAAGGGCCACCTAAAATAAAAGCAGGCAAACAAAACCAAAAGCTCTGTTGGATGAGCTTACTTCACAGCAAATGTAATAAACACGTGAAATCTGATATACCACAAGCAAAATCAAGATTCATAATTTATCCATGGCTTCATCAATAGTTCCAAGAGACTCCCAGCACAGACAGATTTGTTATGCCACATTAATATTTTATTGGGTTTTACGGAAGGGGGATAAAAATTGAGCAGGGAGGATAAAATGATACAAATAACATTGAAAAGACAAAGGAAGAAGAGGGGGGTTGGAATTACTGAGGTTGAGGAGAAATG
This sequence comes from Phylloscopus whistleri, assembly GCA_017589585.1. Taxonomy (NCBI): domain Eukaryota; kingdom Metazoa; phylum Chordata; class Aves; order Passeriformes; family Phylloscopidae; genus Phylloscopus; species Phylloscopus whistleri. Next base: position 1,687,787 of record JADMLD010000042.1, on the reverse strand, counting down.
AGAGGGAAATGGTCACATTGCCCTGGGTGGGGTTGGGTGCCACCACACCAGGGGTTCACACAGAACTCACAGAGCTGCTTCTCCTTCTTCAGTGTCTAAGAAACTCACCTGACAAATTTCTATTCAGACAAGGGGATTGTTTAGGTCAAATGAATGGTCAGAGAGGGAAAAATAAAATAAAAAAAAAAAAGGTGAATCTGAACTTGGTTAAACTTTTTCTCAAGACAAACATCAAGAGAATGCCCAGAGCTGCAACCCAGAGTCCTGGAGCCCAGGGTTTTCCCTCTCCCTGCAGCATTTAAAACCATATTTTCCCTGAAAAGTGGAGTTTTCCCTCAAATGCACTCCCATCAAGGACCCTGTGTCAGCAAGACTGTCCTGCTCTCAGCACCTTCCAGCCGTAGCAGTTTGAGCTCAGCTGGCGACACTGCAGCAGAAAATTCTCAAAACTAAAAGATGTCTTTACTCCTTGAAGAATCACAGCTCCTCCCAGCTTGGAATTAGCTTTTTTTCCCTTTATTTTTTTTATTTGGCAGAGAGCACAGTTGAGAAATGCTGGATTATCATTTCTCATTTGGACTCAAAGTCCATGTCCAACGGCCAAAGGAAATAAGCAGTTTCTCCCGAGTGGCAGAAAGCGCATTGTTAAGGTGAAAGGAAAACCAGGAGACAAAATTAAAGTGATTTGTCCCAGATCCCACAGCTGGAGAGGTGAGCTGAGGCTGGAGATGCTTTGTGGCTTTATGGGATGCTTCACTCCTGTCTTAGTTTGGAAAGACAGGTGTCTGCCAGAGAAAAGCCAGAGCTTCCCTTGGAATGGAGAATGCAACCCCCCTCTCTCTGAATTATGATAATTTTGAAATTAAGAGGCTTTCAGGCAAAGATATGGGAATATGAATAACAGTTCTTTGCTAGGAATATTAAAAATGTAGTAGTATTAAAAAAAGAACAAAATAAATGAACAAAAGAAGAAAAAAAAACACTGACAGAGACAGAACACGACCTGACACCCTGTTCCTGCCTTGCAACCTTTCTCTTTACAGGGGTTCCTTGTAGGTGGTAAACAAACCATCCAAGAAAATCTGATGAAAATAACTCTGTTTCCTTGATACAAGTAATCCACTCCTGAGGCTTGGCCTTGTTGGGTGAAAGGTGATGCAGCACCTGCACCTTTTTTGAAATCACAGCTGGGCTGGGCTTAGCTGCCACGTGGTGCTAGCTGTGGAGTACAGCTCAAATGAAGCATTATTTTTCCTCTTTGCCTTTAGTCTTTCTGTAAACCATCTCTCGAGTGCCATGGTCTAGTTGAGGCGTTAGAGCATGGGTTGGATTTGATGATCTTGAAGGTCTCTTCCAACCTAGAAATTCTGTGATTGATTCTGTGATTCTCTGGATGTGACACACAGCACCCGATCTCGCTCTGCAGAAAAGGCACACAGAGAAACAGAGCCCCATTTCCTTGGATTCTCTGGGACACCAGAACCATCCCGTATTTTCCTGTACCTCTTGATCAATTCTAACAGCAGCTCAACAGCTTTTTCTTCTTTGGGGAGTTTCTGAATGTGTTCTCAGCTTTCCAGCCAAAGCTTTGCAGTTCCATTTCTCCCGGAGCACCAGGAAAAAAAAAAAAAAAAAAAAAAAAAAAAAAAAAAAAAAAAGAGCAGTCATTTGCTGGAATCATGAGCAGCTAATTTGCTGAGTTTAGTGGCAGGAAGCCTGAAGATAATCAATCCAGTTCTTCTCTACATATATGAATGCAAGGCAGCGTGCTGAGGAGGGCAAATTGCACTGCTCAAACCAAGATGAAAAATCTTATCAGGTGAAACTGTGCATAAATCTTCATTGGCAGAACACGTTCCTCAGAGTATCTCCAGGTTTTTGGGAGACTTTTTGAGTCTCTCATATAGTCAGAAACCAGCACAATTGGATAATTACTCTGATTTAGGATATGTTTATGTTTTTATTTAGTAGAGAGCTACATTTGCAGCACAAATTTCCAGATTGCTGCAGTTATTCCTCCTCTGAGTTCAAGCAGTTGGACATAACTAAGTTTATATGGAAGCATTTAACTGTTAAAAATTTCCTAATTCTATAATGACCCTTTGTTTTTCTCTGTGTAAAAACTAATTTTTAACACTCTCAAGTACTTGCTTGCATTAAATTTAGCATAATGTTATATGTATTATAGCATAATAAAATAAATATATAATACAATACAGATTTTGGCCTTCTGTGCAGCTAAGAACTCTCTTTTCTGTTTCATCCAGCCAGATCCACACCAGATTGCTCAGATCCATCAGTCAGCAGAGGAAGTTTTCTCTACCCAGCACATAGCTCAGACACTGAGACAGACAAAATGAATGTGAGCTGAGCTGGGCAATATAAAACTGCCTAAAATCCTTCTGGGGCTCTACAACTCCATAATTCTTCTGAGATTCACTGAGCAGTCATTTCTCTCTTTCTTTCTCCTTCTCTGAGGTGGGTTTAACTGACAGGACCAAAACTCACTGCCAGGGAGTAAAAAGGAGAAAACTCAACTGTGAGTGTTACAGCTGGGTTGTAGTTGGAGAACTTCACCAGCCCTGCTGTAAAATCCCCTCATTGGCTTCTGGGCAGGGAAATGTGGACAGAAAAACAAACAAACAAACAAATACAGGAATCACTTCCCCACTGCTGACATTTAGGGCTGTGCTGGGTCTGTCGAATGAAATCCTGAGCAGGGAATTGATTCACAACTTCCCTCAAAAATGCCAGAGAGTTGTAACTTTCCAAGGTCTAGAAAAAGAAGATTTGGGGCAGTTTGTACTCTCTGGTGTCAATACCTTGCTGTGTGATGAGGTTTCTTCACAGTTGCCCAGGAACTTGTTGGGAAATATCCCGCACTTTGTTCTTTTCAAGTTCAGGCTTTATACTCTGCTGTGAACAGCAATTCATATGAAAGCAAACAGACAAAGCAAAACCAAAATCCTTTGTAAATTCCCCTGGACAAGTTTCAGGCCCCTCCAAAGCAATGGCTTTATTTTCCTCACACTGAGGATTTGTGTTCCATGTTGGCACACAAAGCCAGGAGCACCAAAGGGAAGGTGACATCCTGAAGTCAGGTGCTTGAATTTAGACAATTTTGCAATGTCAACACGTGTTATTTTTTTGACTGAAAGGGTCAAGTGAGCTTCTAGAAATAAAACCTGAATTAAGCTTTGGTTGCAAAGTGTTGAATGAGCTCTTTTAAACTGAAAAGCAAATGAACAGACTGCTCATCTTTTCTCATATGTGAGATTACAGCATTAGAGCAGACTCAGAGAAAAATACTGTGGCCCACTGAACTCTGTGCAGAAGAACAGAAAGGAAAAACAATATTATTCCAATTCATTGCACAAATACACCTGTGTGCACCCAAACTGAAGAGTAAAAACCGGTGCACCAATGCTATCCTCTCTAATTAGGGAATTGTGAGTCATGCTGGTAATAAAAAAACACCATCAAAGGGCAAGAAAATTGCATCCCCCATAATAAAAGATGCCTCCTTTGGGGTCACATTTAGCTTTTGTGGGCTGACAAAGGGATCAGTCTCCATGACATACTGTTAAGTGACTGTTCCTCTGATCCTGGAATGTCTTCTCCACTCACATACATATTTCTGGCTTGTTAGGGAGGCAGCCTGACAGTACAAAGGGTTGGATGTATGTCTGTGCATTGTAAGCAGAACCTGGAGATGCCCTGAGTCAGGATTTTATAATCAGATGCCACGGCTAAGTAACTGGTTATGTTCTACATCTTTGCCCAAAATGATAAAAAGTCTGAAGCAGCTCTTGGATACAGGGAGGCTCTGCAAAGCTCTTTTGAGGTTTTTAAAATGCATGATTGGAAATATCTGCTGGGATTTTTTTTTTTTTTTTTTTGTCTTGTGTTCCTCAAAATCTGATCAAACGTTGAAGATGATCAAATTTACATGGGGGAAGAAAGCACAAACTTCCGCCATTATCTCCTTTTCTGCTTCCTTATAAACCCAAACTGGATGGCATCCAATTTCTCCTCGCAACTGCCTCTGGAAATGAAAGAGAGCCTGAATAGAGGAGGAGATGAGCTGCTTTAAATGCTTTTTCATAGTTCTCACTGCTATGAAAGCTTCATTAAAAGCTGCAGCTTGCTTGTTTTCGAACTCTTCCGAAGTAATAAGCATATAATTGTGCTGGAAGCTCGGGAGGAGCGTGTCCCTGCAAGCCACTGCAGCAGCCTTTCCTTTCAAGGTCCTTTTGCATTTTCTTGGGCATCAGTCATTCCCATCTGAAGGAAATTTAGAAGAAATATTGGGGTTTTTTTTAAAGAGGACGTTGACGGTTTGCAATGTTGATATGTCGACATAAATTCCTCCCTCACGGACTGTTGACTCTGAGGGTGTGTTGTGAGGCATAACAATTATTTTGACTTTTTTTTTTTTTTTTTTTTTTGGTCTTCTTAACCCACATTCAAACTGTGTCGGGCACAGGCTCACTGCAGAGCCCTTTTATATTTATTTTGATTTTTTCAGATGGAGAAACGTGAGGACCGAGGAAGAAAATTTGTGCTACCAGCATTTTTTACAGTTTCTCCTAAAGAATTCAGCTGCAGTGCTGAGATCCACACATGTTCTGACTGATTCCATGGGGTTTCTTCTGATATCTCCTGTGGAGCAAAACCAATCTTGCTGCAGATGTTAATAAATGCTCTTTTTGAAACAGCTGGAAGGGATTTGGGGAGCATGGACAGATGAATTTCATAACACCGAGGGTGAGAACAACATTCAAAGCCCTTAAATCACCCTCCACAATGAAATCCTTCAGTGCCAAAATCCCACTTCATGGATTCGACAAATTCAATCCAATTTTTTACTCAGGAAATTCCACATTCAAAGTCCTGGGCCAGGATGCAAGAGGACAGAGATTTCCACATTGATTGAGGCTGGATCAGAATCTTTTCTGATTTGTCCCACAAATCACAGCCCTAAACATCCCAGGATGAAACCCAGTGTGTAAGAAATACAGCATTGACAAGACTTTAGGTAGTTCCCCAAAAAAATGTAGGGAAAATTCTCGGGGTGAACTTAAATTAGTGAAATAAAGCCTAATGGGAACAGTGGCAAAGATATTGAGAAAGTCAGCTGTGGATTCTTTTAAAAGGAATTGACATTTATTTCGAATATACATTTCTGGGGAATATGTTTCCAAGCCATTCATCATTGCCTTCTTCTGGTCTGCACATTTATTACCCAAAATAAAGACCACAGTGCCCAAAGAGTCACTTTGACTCCTTTCCATGATGTTTCCAGTTTACTTCTAGGGTTCCAGTGCAAACTCCCTTCTAGTTTACAGTGAAACAGAATGGATTCATGAATCATAAAACACAAAAGTAGGATTTTTAATTTTTTTCCCTCTGCAGAATCTTGATAGCAGCATTTCCCAGCTTTCCCCAACTTAACTCTACACCAGCACCCAGAAATAAGAAAATATATTTACATTTGTTACTTTGCTTTCACCAATTGAGAAAAATAACTGGGTATTTCACAATAATAGAAGTAAAACTTATAGTGAGGCTGAAGATAACTCCAGTTCCCACTCAAACAGTTAAAATTTCCTGGCACATAAAATAAATATGAGTAAAACCAGTGCAAAGTCATTGCTTTGCTTTATTTTACGCCTTTATTTTTAATCAGTAAAGATATTGCCACATAAAACCCTATTTTGTAGTTTTATTCTCTGACTGAGAGGCTCTTCTGATAGAAATAATATTCCCAGCAAGTCAAACAACTTTTACACCACAGGCTTTACCAAAACTCAGAGGAAAATGTCCCCACAAGCCAAATCTCGTTGGAGAGCTGAGGATGGAGGGTGATCCTAGAAGGAAATATTGACTTAATTCTCCTCCCTCACCTTTTCTTCCTCACAAATTCCTGATTCCCAAGCAATAAATACCCCATGAGGTTCAACACTTGAGGCTCTAGGAGTAAATCCCACATTTAGGACCTACTCAATCCATGCTGTCCACCCATGGAAGCCAACACAGCTGGATGGGGAGCTTGGGAATGGGCTCCTGAGCACAGATGTGGCTCTTTTCCTTTTTAATTTCAGAAATGAAGGAAATGTTTGCCTTGCTGTCTGTGTGCCACAATCTATGAGTTTTCATCAAAACCCTCAAATATTTTCAGGTAGAGTCATCTGCAGACACTCCCAGAAGCAATTAACGCAGCCTGGGTTTGTAAATGCTTCCTGTCCGTGTTTGTTTGTCCTGGGAGCTGTACAAATATTATTTGCAGGGTTCCTGGTAAAACTGAGATTGCTTATCCCAGAATCCTGGAGCTGGCTGTGAGCTTGGGGAATGCTGCTTGGAGCCAGGATATTTTGCTGTCAGGCATCACTGGGGTGGGAGGTGGGGAAATCTCTCACTTGGCACCAAAAGGGGGAAGGAGAGGAGAAGGATGTTCCAACTTTGGGTGGCTGAGATGACTTTCTTCTTTTTCCTAGATAAAATTCCATGAAGGAAAGAGTCTTGAAATGTGGCCCATTCAGGGCCGACCTACGTAGAGGGGCAGGGCTGGCTGTTAGAAATAAAACAAAAAGGAAAACACAAGGGTGGAATTTTAGGGTTTTAGGGTTTAGGTGGAATTTTAGGGCTTATAAGTGTCCTCAGGCATGTGAAGGTCTTAACCCTTTAATGCTCTCAGAACCTTAAACCAGGACAAAGGGTTGAAGGACACCCTTCAAGCAGTGGCATCCAGTTTCAGTACAAAATACCCTGAATAAAGAAATCCAATTCCTCCTAAGAAACAAAAATCAATTTAAAATATATCATCCATTACCACAAGCTTACCAACATTTTTATTTTTATTTTTATTTTTTTTTAATTTTCCATTATGGGCAGCAATTTGCCAGTTGCTTTTCCTGCCTCTTGCAGCAGAGAAGGATCGGGTGCTGCAGAGCAAGCACTTAGGCTTTATGCTGAAATATTTATCACTGCAAGAAGCAACTCACCACGATGTTCTGGCTTTGTGTCACACTCGATTCACCCCTGCAGGCACAACCTGTGGGCAGCTGTTACACCCAAGCAACAAACCAGTCAAAGAATTGAGGGGCACCAATGCAAAGCAGCCCCTGCCAGTGACATGCACAGCCTCCTGAAGAGGCTGACTGGCACATTTTTGCCTTGTGCTCTGCATTTTTTGCTCTGTTCCGTGGGCTGAGCAGTTTGCAGCTCAGGAATTCGTTGTGGCTACGTGTCACTTCAGGTGTTGGAGGTGCTTATTTGATTTATGTGTATTTTTGTGTAATGCTGGTGTTTCCGAGGAGCTTTTTCATTTCATCTGTTGCCTTGCAAATTCATGTGAATGAGGCAATTATATAAGTTACTATTTTGACCAGAGGGAGAAAGAAACCTGATAGGACAGGGCAGTACAGAAAACCAGGGCTTAAAAGTGTCCTCAGGCATATGAAGGTCTTAACCCTTTAAATGCTCTCATAACTCTTCCTGCAGTGACACTGGCATCCACAGTTTCAATATAAAATACACTGGAGAAGGAAATTCAAGTGCTTCAAATCCTCCTTGCTCCCACTTGTCAGTCATGGCTCATTTTCAGGATTATTGAGAGAAAAAAGAAATGATTCAGTCCAGTATTTTTTTTCTCCTCACAAAGCTGCTGCATTGTGGGGCTTGTAGGACAGCTCACTCGACAGTGCAGCAGGCAGAGCCAAAATCTGACTTTATTAAGATGAAATCATTGTCTGTAGGCAAAGCAAAGCCATGTGATATCTCCATCAGCGAGGCTTTCATATGCAGCTACTCAAAACCCTGGAATAAATGGAGCTGATTGAGGTGAGCCAGAGGCAATTCAGCCACCAGAGCCAAGCAAGGGGAGGATCAGAGAATGGAGCTCCCTCGTTAGCAGGGAGCTCCTCCGAGCTCAGATCCAGCTGCCAGGGGGGGAAATGAGGGGATCCAGACCTGGAAGGCACTTTCTGAGCAGTCACAGTGTCCACAGGTCCAGCTTCCAGATGGGATGTCTGGGCCTGGGGAGCTGAAAAGAGCTGAGGGACAGACAGCCAGCCCCAGGAGCTGTCAGTGAGGGACAGTGTCCCTGGGAGGTGACTGGCAGTTCAGCAGAGCAGATGAGACACTATAAAAATAAAAATGGAGACAAAGAGGGATGCAGTGAGAGCAGCTCATCATTGTTCTCTTGTGAAACATCTCTGCTCGAGTTCCAATTAGCCAGGAGAGGAGCAGATTGTCATTTCATGTCAGACCTCCAGGCTGGGGGACAGAGCTGGGCCAGTGTTTAAGCAAGACACCTGGCAAAGGATATGAGACAGGGAAAGAGCATCTCTGTGGTACAACTGCAGGTTGTGCAGATTAAACTCTCCGTGCCTCCCAGCACTTCCATTCAAAGATCATGGAATTATGGAATATCCTGGATTGGAAAGGCCCCACGAGGATCACCCAGTCCAGCTCCTGTCCCTGCACAGACACCCCAACAATCCCAGCCTGTGCATCCCTGAGTGCCCATTCCCTGGGCAGCCTGGGCAGTGACCAGAACCCTCTAGGGGAAGAAGAACCTTTTCCTGGTGAAAGAAAAGAGTACCTCCTGGTGGGAATGTTGGTGGATGGAAATGCTTTGCCAGTGAAACAACTTTTAGAGGTTACTCCTCTGAGAGAGGTAAAGCCCCTGGTGACCCTCACACAGCATGTGCTGAATTCCTGATAAATTGTCCATGGGCTTCAGGACTCCAGCTTTGGGCCCCCAAAAACATCTAAAGCCAATCCTAAAAAGTGAGCTGCAAACTACACCTAATACACATAGTTCTTGGGGGAAAGCCTTTGGGTGAATGCAACACTTTAAAGTATCTACTGCAGAATATAATGAATTCACTGTCAGGCCTCCTCTCCACTAATCCTTCCTGTCCCAATCCAATATAATCCAGTCTAACAGCTCCTTTTCTGGACACATGAAGCCCTTTTTAGCTGTGGTTATCTTCACATTACCAGATAATATTGGCTGAGCCCCTCTTCCCATATCCAAGATTTTGTCCCTAAATGTAGAGAGTTTGAGTCCAATGTGTGATTCCCAGTGTCCCGTGTGCCCTGTCTGGGACAGTTTCCAAGCTTCAGCCATCCCAGGATTTACCATGTCCAGTGATAAAAGGAATCCACATGCAGAAATCATTTCCAGGGTGTCTCTGCTAGGGTGGTGACTGTGTGTGCCAAAGTTTGTCTGTGGAGCCACACATCCCGTTATGGCAAAATAAACTAAAATAAGGAATGGAGTAAATCAAGTATTTAAAGATTTTTTTTTCTCTGTGCAATGACCTTTCAGAGGTCACTGCACAAAGAATGGTGGTGACAATAAATTCCAATCCAGGGCTGGAAATGTGTGGAAAGCACCAGAAAAACCAGCAAAACCAGGGTTAAAGAAATGCCATTTTTAATTGCAATGGAAGATGGAGGCCAAATGATATAAATACAAGATGACAGGACAATAAACATCAGAATGAGAACCATGAAGTAATGAGGCAAAATATCCTGGCCAACATCATTGCAAAACCAGTTTTAGATTGATAACCAGGATATTTTTAGTATCACAGCTATGAGTGATCATTTGCAACCTATGATTTTTTTGATTGGATTGATGGGGACACTCTGAAAGAACTGTTGGTATTTTATGTGCTTTTAGAGAATTGAAAGAGCAGTTTATGGATTAGTTTGAAATAAAAAACTTATGGCAGATGAGTTCAGCTGCTCGTCAGCTCCATGCACTCAATTATAATGCCCACAGTGAGTTGTGCTTTATAATTTCACTAATACATCAGAATTGGTTGATTTCCCTTCGTTTTTAGTGCTAATTTTGAGCTTTTATTGGATTATTACAAAAATCAAAACACCCAAACCCCACTATGTGTATGATTTTATCCTCGATGAAGGTTTTAACATTGATTGGAAAAACTACATTTATTCTTCAGCATTAAATGCTTTTAAAAGTCTGATAAAAAAAAGTGTGTCACTGACAACTGCATTATCTAATCCATGTATTGGGTAAAGAACATCTGTGCATGTTTTCAACCAGAAAAAAAGTTTGTTTTTTCCTTATTTTCTAATATTTCCCTTAAAACTCCGCAGGGGATTGAGAGGAGCCTCATGTGACTGGGATTTAGGTGTTGTAATTTGGAAATGAGCTTTTTCTATGATGAGGGATAAAAATAAAAAGCAGGTTTGTAGGGGGGGAAAGGAGAAGTCTGTGCAAATTGTTCTGTCAGCTGGGTAGAAGTCTTGCAAGAAACTTTGCTAATGATCTTTTTGGGGAGCTGAAAAGGAAAGGAACGGGACGTGATTTGCCCCAAATGAGAATATTTTAGAATAGGTGCTGGTATAAGAATGGGCAGAAAAATAGATTGATCAGGGACCAAGAGGATGATTGGCAAAAATCACCCTGTGGTGACCCAGCTGGGGCAACTGATCCCTTCAGAGAGCTGGAATTCAAGACTTCTGGAGTTGTGCAGCAATTTGTATGTCAAAAGCTGTGATTTCCCTCAAAAAGGAGTGACAGTTTCTCTGGCTAAACCCACTTGATTTTGATTTTCTCCACTAAGACTTTTCAGCCATTGGCCTTTTGCATTAACTTTTCAACAGTCAGGGGTTTTTTCCTTAATTAGACCCAATATTTTGGAAAAAAGCAAACCCATTCCTCCATTTCTCCACATCAGAATTAGAGTTTTAGCTTTAAAAGTCAAGATTTATTGCATGATGACAGTTCAGCAAATACTTCTGAGGAGGTGAATCTGTTAAGTAACTCTCTGACCCATTCTGGAGTAAGATCTCCAGCAGCAGAGATCTTCCAAAGAAGAGGCTTGGATAAACTTGTCTTTTTAGCTGGGTTTCTGTTCAACAGCCCTTAATCTTCTTTATCCAGCCCTTTTTATAACACAGGAATTACAAGGCTGACATGGAGACCTTAAACTCAAACAGAGTTGGAATCTTTGTGGATGCAGCAGGAGCTGAGGAGAGGGGACGTGTCCAACTCAGAAATTCCTCAGAGGGAGCAAAGGGTCACCAAAGGTCTAAGCAATAAACAGGCAGATGTGATTGAATGATGCCAGGCAGGAATTCCACCAATATTAGAAAGGTGATGCCTGTAGGACACACGAAGTATGAGGAGATGGAGGATGCCTCAGATCATGGAAGACCTTGAAATCAAAATGGTGGGTTGGAAGGGACCTTTCAAGGTCATCCAGTGCCACCCCCTGCCATGGGACTTCTTCAACTAGACCAGATTGTTCCAAGCCCCATCCAGCCTGACCTTGAATATTTCCAGGAGTGAGGTATCTACCACCTCTTTGGGCAGCCAGTGCCTGAGTTTTACCACCCTCATCTTTCTTAAATCTAACCTGAATCTACCCTCCTCTTGTTTAAAATCATCACCTCTTGTCTATCACAACAGGCCCTACAAGCTTCTTGGGTAGAAGTTTAGACGATGGTTCACTGTTTAAAAAAAATTATAATGAAATCTAAATTCTTTTAGCCCGGACTACGAGCTTGCTATTTTTTGGCTAATTCTGCTTTATACCTCTGCAAGAATAATCTCTCAACAGAGTGGAGAGAGAAGCCATGTGACTTTTTGGATGCTGATAATCTATTTATTTATCACCTTGATGTAGGAACTAGAAAACCAGAGACTCATCAATTTCTCACTTACAGTGGGGATCGCTAATGGTGGTTAATGTTTTCTCCTCCAGCTGCACATGTGCTGGTCTTGAGAGGTTACGAAATGATTTTTCAGGAAACACTGAATGATTTTTCAGGAAACTGCAATACCCTTTACAGTTGTCATGCTCATACATAAGGATAAAGTGGCTAATCCAGCCTTTGCCAACTCAGCTGAGTGGAAGGGGGAAGAGGAGGAGAGGATCAGCAGCGACCCAAAAAGAGAAATTAAATAAGAATTGCTCATTTTGGATAGAGCATCCTTTTGGAGAGCTTGGCTGCCCAAGGGTTTGCCTGCACTGAGCTGGGTTTGAAGTGAAATTCTGACTTTGGTTGAACACAGTTATCAGCTGAGAGATGGGAGGATTTAGTGTCCTGAGTGTGTTTGATAACATCCACCAGGGGATATGGGCATGGCACCAGCAGTGGGTGATCTTAACCTTGTAGAGCACACTAATTAGCTCTCCCTTTCAATGTTGTCTTGGGCAAACAAATTGCTACCATTGTTTTCCGGGATCATGGAAAAACCCCTGCGAATAGAACATCTGCTTTTGATTAAACACATGCAGAGATATTTCAGCAGATACCCATTAATCAAATTTAAACTTAGTTTTACCTTTTTTTTTTTTTTTGTTAGTCAGTTGTTACAAAGATTTACTTTTTTTTTCTTTTTTTTTTTTTTTTTTTTTTTTTTCCTATTTATCAGTGGTTAAAGAGGTACAGGGCTACAATGAGGATGGGGAAGGACCTGAAAACATCGAAGACATTATTTTCCCATATATTCCTCTCACTTGTAAAATTCATTTTGGTTTAATTTTCGAAATGGGTGAGCAGCTATTTGAGATAACACAGCCAGGGCTGAGTGCCTCTAAACCCAGCACTTGCAGAGGTCCATCACTGCCAGCTTTATTAAGCTCCAAGCTAAGGAAAGAATGATTTGCTGCCCGCAGAGTCTATGGCAAAGCTGATTTGGGAGCCTTGGGAAGAGTCATATGAGGGAAGAGCTGAAGGAAAATTTTCTGTCTCTGGCTTTTCTGAGTTTTGGCAGAATTAGCTGAGGAGTCAAAGCTGACAATGCTGTAAGTACGAAAGTGGTAGAGTGACCTAAAATGTAGGGTCAAAATGTGCTAATTAGGTAACAATTAATGTTGAGTGACCTCTAGTGGTGTTTTCCCACAGTTTATCCTCAGACTGGGATCCCTGACAGGACCTGGAGCTTGGCATTTATATTTGATTCCCTCCCCCACCAACAGGACAAAGAGTCTGTAAAAAAATGGGGTTTGTTTTTCTGAGAAAAATTCTGATAAATTGAAAAAGAAAATAAAAACTTTTTTTTATATAAATTGCTTTGTACTAAGATCCTTTATTGTCACACCAGGCAGAGCAAGCAAACTGGAACCCACCCCTCGACACAAGTTTTGATATAAAATTATTTTTTATTACCCCAACATTTGAGAAGACTCCAGCTGTCAGAGGGTCAACTGTGAGTGCTTTGTGGTGATTCCATTTTCCATTCTCCATATCCCACGGGAAGGCAGGACAAGCATTTATTTGCTAAGTGGCCATCACACAGACCGAGATCTGTGCAAACACTAGGGGCTCTGTCTCTTTCCTGAGCCCCTATCTCAGCATTCCCACACACCTGGGATTCTCCTGTGCCATCAAACCCCTCATTCCAAAAACACACCTGGTCCCCAGGGCTGTGCCAAAGGATCTCCTGGAGGTGACCTCTCCTGATGAGAAGTGACAGCAGGTCCCTCACCACTTATGATTACAAACAATAATCCCGTGAGATGGTTCCTAAACAGGGCACAATAAACCCAAATGTCTGGACCAACGGGGTCAAACCTTATCCTCCATGTGAGATGCTCATGTGCATATTAATTCCTAAACATCTCAAAGTGATGTTGGGAGAGGCTGCAGCCAGGCAGGCTGATCCCAGGGCCATCCTTGGGATTCCATGGACATCTGGAGTTTATTCTGGTGAAAAGAAGGCTCAGGGATGACCTTATTGCTCTCTGCCTGACTGGACGTTTAAGCCAGGTGGGGGTCAGGATTTTCTCCCAGAAAACAAGTGACTGGACAAGGGGAAATGGCCTCAAGTTACACCAGGGAAGGTGCAGGTGCATATCAGGAAAAAAATTATTCACTGAAAGAGTGGTTAAGCATTGAACAGGCTCCCCAGGGAAGTGGTGCAGTCCCCCATCCTGGAAGGGTTCAAAAACCAAATAGATGTGGCACTTAAACTCAATATTTTTTAGTGGGTGTGATGATGTTTGGTCAATGGTTGGACTTGATGATCTCGGAGATCTTTTCCAACCTTGGGGATTCTATGGGATCCCCTGGAATGGCTTACAGCAGCTTCCCCACAGAGAAACCTTCTCCTCCCAAAGAGAGATGAACGGATATTAAATCACAGGAAGGCCAAAGGGTTTGCTGAGGATAACTTTGTGCAGTGATGGGGACGGTGGGAGTGATCTGACGTGGCAGCACCCAAGTCCAAGCTTCAGTTAAACGCTGTAAATACAATTTTTTCCCAAGTGTTCCAGAACACCAGCCAGGGAATGAATTAATCCCTTTAATTTCCCCTAAATTCTTACCTGGGGGCGAATTCTGAGGCAGAAATTCTCGATGTTTGTTCTGGGTGAGCGAGGGGCAGTAAAACACCTCATGCGGGCCTCGCAAGCGGCACGCGCGGAAATCCAGGGCTGTAAAGATTTACTGAGCTCACAGCTGCAGTCCCACAACCCCTGTGAAAAGCCCCAGTAAAATATACGAGTTAGTTCTGCCGAGCAGAGCTGCAGGCTTTAAATTTGCACAGGTGCTGCCTCCCAACCAGGTGAAATAAAACCCCAAACACCGCCCTCAGAAGGCGTCAGGCCTCCCCGCGACGTGGGGCCTTGTCCTGTAGGTGTTCACTTCCATAACACGGAAAAAGTCACTTTTTATTTGATTCCTTCGATGCTGATGAAGATTTTCAGCGCAGTCTCAGCTGTCTGATGGTTTCCTTCACACAGAGATGGGAGTCTGAAGACGCTGCTGGGATATTATGACATCATTATTTCGCCTGATGGAAGAAAAAACATTCATTTCCATGGCAGCCCTAAATTATTGCTGCCTTAAAGGCAAACGCTTTCGTATATTAAGGATTTGAAAATTGGGTGATTAGTAGAGTAAATCTTGAGTAGGAGGGCAAGAAAAGCCTGTGTTTAGTCCATTACTTAATTCAGCACTTAACAACTTGCAAGAATTTAATCCTCTCTGTATTTATTTCTTTTTCATGCATGCCCTGCTCATTTTGTGGGCTGAAGATGTTTGTTTCTTCCTTAATTAATATTCTTTTAGCTCTTTAATTTTGTGAATAACAGAGATACTCAATAGAACTCTATGAGCAATGCAGGAAGTTTTACTAAAAATCAAAAAATTGATAATTTTAATAATCTTAAGGGAAAAGTATTTCTATAACTAAATTAACTCTGTAAGGGAAAAGGTCACAGTAGTTTCTTTTTAAAATATGCTTATTAATTCTGAATTATTTCCTAATAGTCTTGCTTGGGTTTAATGTCACTATAATTATTATTTTTATTATTAACTCATTTGGCCCTCAGACAACACTGTTATCCTTTCAAAACACACAAGAGACAGAAAATGTCTCTGTAGCTTTATGGTAGTATAAAAGTAAGTAATTTGATCTATTCCTCTAGAATCTTGCTGCTCTGAAAAGACTTTTAAATCTATTTTACTTTCAGTCAACGGTGAACTTTGGTGTGACACATGTGAGTTTGCTCTTAATCCATTTTGTGGTGACCTGCTCCTTTATTGCTCTCTGCTCCAGCGTGAGAGAAAGATGGTTAAACACCACCAGGAGCTGATGGAAACGCCTCAGATGAAATTTCATTTTTCAGAGCAAAGCGGGGCAGCTCTGAGAGCCAAAATTTGTCTCTTGTCAAAGGAGAGGGAGCTGCTCTTTGGAGGCACTGACTGCAGGCAGAAAGAGGCACAAGGAACTTAGGCAAGGGTTTAACTTAGAAAAACACATAATCTGAATCTCTTGGTTTCACTTGGGTGATGATTTAAGTTTGCAATTGGGTGGCAGCTGATTCTCAGGTTTCTATTAGGATCCAAAAAGAGCTTTTCATTAAAAAAAACTTCACTTTGGAGCAGCTCCTGCTTAGGTTGCCATTGACTTCACAGTTTGTTTTGTAGGGTTTGATGGTTATTTTTGAACTCATCAAAAAAAACTGCACTGAAAAAAATGGACTTTAAAAAATAAGCTCATAAATAAAAAGCCATTTATGAGACTTTCCAGATATATGAAAAGAGTGGAAGATTTCAAAACCTTCTTATTATGAACAGTATTTTATGCAACTGCTGTCAAAAATATATCTATGCAAAGGAATTTTTACTGGTAAGTAAAAATACAGTTTAAAGATTTATGCTGCAGTTGCAGTGCTCAATCTTGGGTTTTCCAAAGGCAGCAAGATGGATTCTGAAGTCCTTAGATAAAGCCTCTGCAAAACATCATGTGCCTACCACAGATTCCACCCTTAGAACATTTTAAGTTGCAAATAAGGAACCAGCCCAGAAATTCTGCATTTTTGGCTTGCTTTAAACGACTGTCCTTGTTGTTATGGTAATTCTATGAAGAAAAGACTCTCAGAAATCAATTTGTTGTTTGTGTATAATTCCCCAAACTGAGAAAGAAGCTGCTGGGTGTTGGGTGGATGAAGGAACTGCCACTGGTGAAGATGTTGAGCTCAATTTAAGCCTATCAAATGTGGCAGCATTTAAAAATCAATAATCTTGGTCACACCATGTTCCCAGGCTGGGAGGGAGTGAGGATGCTAAAGGCATGGCTTGGATCATCCCAAGGGTTAGCACACAGCATTTGTCTCAGAAAATGAGATGCACAAATCCTGGGAAGGGCAGGGCCACTGGAGGTTCTTAGTACCTTCACTGTTAAAGCTGTTAAATTACAAAAATCAGACAGAATTTGGAGCCAGGTTGAGAAGCAGCACGATAATGCCAATGGGAGAAGCAAAAGTTGGATTTACCAAGCCAAAACCTGTGCTGAAGGAAAAGAGGCAAGAATCTTTCCACTTGTTAGAGGTATAATTGTGCAGAACACAGGCAAGGACACAGTGGAAAAGCAATAACAAGCGTTGGAAGCCAGGGACTGATGTACATGTGGAAGTCAGGGCAGGTGCTGCACTCCGTGTGCCCATTAAAATCCCCAAACCACAGGATTTACCTCAGAAACTGGCAGAGGGAATAGACTTTTCCAAACTGTGCTTGTCCAAAGCCTGGCAGCACGGTAGGAATCAGAATTTTAAAAACACACTAATTCTGACTGAACTCACACATTCGTGCCTGTTGAAGTAGGAAAGATTACCCTGGGGGGAGCCAGTTACCTGCAGGATTTCAAAGACGAATGGATTGAATCCTGCAGAGAATAAATAGTATTTTCTGGTTTTTGGATGACATACTAATACCTGGGAGGAATTCAGACGAGTATTTACAAAACCTTGAGGAAATTCCAACATGTTATAAAGCTATGCTTTAAAGCGAACAAAAATAAGATTGTAGGCATGAGATTTCTTTTTTTCCAGTTCCCTAAAACCAAGTTCCTTGTCTAAGTTTCAGGAATAAAGGCTTTCAAAAGGAAAATAAAAACTATGGAGCATGCATAAGTGCCTCAGTGCTACCCCACTTCTGTTGTTTTTATCCATGTAAAAGGTTTCTTATGGAAGTTCCAAATTACCATTACTAATTAGGTTGATGTTTTCCTGATAAAGGAAACATAAAATAGATGTGGATGGAGCAGTAAAATAAGATTTAATTTTTTTTGAGGAAGAAAGCGAGAAAACCTAAGAGCTCTATAGCATCCTATAATTTGAGGTTGTCCAGGAGAACCCTAAACCACAATTTCCTGAAGGAAAATGGGCTGTTGCTTCATAAGACTCTAATAACCAAAAAAATTCCCAGTTATTTGCCTTTTAGATCATTATCAAAATCTGAAAATACATCTACATTTTTAAAAGAAAACTTCCACTCCCATATAGGAATTAATAAATTCTAGGCATCTTAAAAAGTGCCTATCTTGATGCAGATAGAAACCCAGTGGTATAAAAGAGGAGTGACTAATTTATATATTTTTGGGGGCAGGCAGTTTTGGGGATCAATCCTTTTATTGTTTTTAATATTGTAAAATTCCCTGTGGACCGTGAAACGCGTGTCCATCACATCCCTCCTTTCAGTCACCAACAAATTCAGCTGGAGACAGAGAAGAAATGAGATTTTCTCAGGAGAGGCCTGGATTTCTGTGTGTTTTTTGAACAGCCACATCACATACTCAAGCTCCAGTGCTTGAGTTACCTGGGCAGGAGATGCTCTTTTCCAGGAGGAGCAGCTCCAAGGAGCTTGTGAACCTTCTTACCAGCAGATTTATCCCAGTGGCACCGTGGAGAAATAAAAAAGTACTGAAGGAAGCTGTTCTTGGTGCAAATTTTGATCAGGGCACCTGAGCCCTCTGGAGCCTGCAAGAACAAGGGCTGGACGTGTTTCTCCAGCTCTCTTTGGACTGTACCTCTTGTGTGTGGTCACCTGGGCTTGCAGCAGGGTTTTTATGGAGGATTTCTCTGAAAATCTCGTGCAAGGCCTTCCTGGGGGACACAGTGACCCCAGGAGCACCTCGGTGTGATTCTGCCTTGCACCATCCAAACCAGAGTTCCTTTGGTTATGTCCATTCTCTCCCAGACTCAAGAGAAACAGGGGTCCTGCATATTTGAGTACAAACTTGTATCCTGTGTAACAGGGAGGAAAAGAAAACATTATTGTCCTCAGCTAATTGCTTCTTTGTGACAGGCACACTTCAAAGGCACTTCAGTCTCAAGTGCATCTTAGCAGAGAAAAACCCATATTACTGATTTTAACCCCCACTATTTCCAGCCACGCAGCTGAAGGAATTCCACATAACAGAATCCCCACAAGTGGAATGTGAAATTAGTTTGGGGTTTGGTTTGGGTTGGGTTGTTGGTGGTTTTGTTGTTTTTTTTTTTGGTGTGGTTTGTTTTGGTTCTTTTTTTTTTTGGTTTGTTTTGTTTTTTAAAGTCCTGTTTTAATGAGGTGTTTAGTTTAGCACATTTGGCTCCTCCAAATTACCTCAAGGGGATTCATATGTTAACGAACTCCACAGCTGTTGTTTGTGAAACCAGCCCAGCACAAGCAGAGCATGTTGTGCAAAGATTTAAATGCTCTGTTGGAGAGGTCACTGCACTCCTTTGTCTGCTGTCAGTTATTAATAACGAGCCTACTACTTAATTTTAAACACTGAGTTAATTTTTTTCGGCACCGAATGCGTTCCAGGTGGGTTCGGTTTGGGATTCAACACCTGGGTCGACAGAGGGAAGCTGCAACCAAAGGATGACCTGATTTTATGCAACTGATTAAACATTTTGGGGTGGGGATGACTGGTGATGAAGTTCCAGGCTTTGGAGGTGGCCTGAAGAGGCTGCATTGAGCAGAGAGAACGTTTGCAATGATAATTGTTTTATAAACATGCCCCGATATGCTTCAAAAGCTTTAATTCTGGATTTCTTAAATTAGGCTGGCTTTGCTCCTGGCAAGCAATAAACTGTTTTCATTTTAGATGTCACTTTACATTTAAGGAAATTAATAACTGGGAAAGAAAAAAAATCCCGTTTGGTAAGTAAGGGCAGACAATCTGTTTATTTCAAGTATCCAATTAAAACCCACAGTTCTCGTTGAACAATCCCTGGGTTTTTAAGGGCCAGAGTGACAGAATTTATATGCTACAAGAGTAATCCCATCTTACCATCTCATCAGAAGCAGGATGTGCCCTGTTGTTCCTGGAGCCCACCTGGTCACACCCCAGTGTTCGAAAATCCAGTGGGCAGCAGGGTGTCCAGGAGACTTGGGTTAGGGACTGCTGCTTCCCAACCTACTCCCACACAGCACATTCCATGGCATTCTGGCTCGTAGATCACTTCATCATTTCAACATTTGGGTTTGATTTCCTCCATGTGCTTTATTACTGAAAATAATGAATGATTTAATAATGAATCATTAACATCAGAGCAGCCTCTGCTGGCTGGTGGAGACAGAGCTCTGATGCACAGCCCCACTGGGGATTTCATTTGGACGGACCAGGCTTTATTCCCTCCCTCAAAGGTATTGGCATCTAAGTGCAAGGAATGATATTTTGCCTGGAATTTAGGCAGAATATAAAATAGATGTCCAACGGGAGCATTGCCAAATCCGAGCACTACATATTGGATGAGATCAGGGCTTCTGTCAAACAAATGCAAATGTGGTGTGACTTTCTTGCACATAAAGCAAGAATTTCATCTGAGCCTCCATGACACTGCTCTGAAAACATAATTAAGCTCAGACAGCAGAATAAAACCTTTGCCTTCCTCAAGACAGAGAGGTTACTAATTATTGTAAAGTGGTTTTGTTGGTAAGTCAAGTTTTTGGAAAGATTTGGCATTGCTAGAAGAGCCCTTCTAAAGAGAGAATAATCTGTGTCAAGTGAAAATACAATAATGCTTTCCCAAAATCCTTGTGTTGCTCTTTTGCAGAGGGAAAACTGAGGCACAGTGTCCCTGAGAGCCCGTTCTCCCAAGTTATTTAGCTTGGGAACAACGTGGGATCAGTGCAAGCTCCCACTGGTTCAGAGGTCATTTTTAAGATTATGGGATACTTTCCATCCCATGCCACCTGAGAGGGACGGTTAGGATGACATTTAATGTCACCTTACAGTGGCTGCTCAGCAAATGGTCCTCTGTCCTCCAGGCAGGGGGGTGAAACCAGCCCTTCATTTAACACAGGCCATTGAAACCCAGCCATGCACAGGCTTCTCACTTAAGCAGATGAGCTGGATGCAAACTAGATTGCTGATATTGTATTCACCCTCTCCCCTCTGCAAGCCCCATTTCCAAATGTCCATTGAATGGGGATGGGTGGAGAGGGGGGAGAATTTTGCATCATTTTTATTGCTACCTCTGAATAATGGAAGTGCAGCAAATGCAGCGTGTGGGCCATTTTTCGGACACTGTGAACATTCAGTTCAAAAATACTTGTAACACAGTGAACAAGAGGCTGTTCCCTTGCTCAGCATGGAATTAGAATGACTGCCAGTCGGGAATGAAGTCACCTTCCATTTCAGGATCTTTCAGCGAAAAAGGACGAGTTTTCCTGTGGCTCTGGATTTGTCATGTGTGTTCCTGAGGAAATGTTAAGAACTGAATATTTCAGGGAGGTGGAAGGCTTGGAAATACATTTACACCAAACATTTCAGGAAGGTGGAAGGCTTAGAAGTACTTTTACACCCTCTTCCCCGTCGTTCAGTGCACCCCAGCCCAAATCTTCAGAGCACAGCCTTTGTCCCCACTGTGACTTCGCTGTCTCCCAGAATGTCAGGATTTCCAAAGGGAGCTAGGAATGGGAATGGGTCAGCAGGAACTACAGCACCCCAGTACTTCACCTTGTTCATGTATGGATTTCACACAATATATATGAAGAGAGATTAGAGTTCAGGAGGGGATGGATGGATGGATGGATGGAGGGATGGATGGATGGATGGATGGTTGGATGGATGGATGGAGGGATGGAGGGATGGATGGATGGAGGGATGGATGGATGGGTGGATGGATGGGTGGATGGATGGACGGCAGGTACTTGAGGTTCACCAATGTTCCTAAAAGTAGAACCCCCAGACCAATATTAGATGTTCCTTTAATGACTGATTCCAATTTTCTAGATATTTCTCAGGTATTTCTAATAACAAAAAATAACAAAAATCTAATGACATCTGAAGACGTAGCAGGTCCCTGTGGAAGGTAACTTTGTCAAGTCTTCTGGAAAGGAGGACAAATAGTGATAAAGGTGCAGACTGACCTCACTTGTGGCCACTTTACAGAGCAGCAACACACACAGACATCACCCCCTTTATATAAACACCATTTATATAACCCTTGTTAGACCCCTTTAAATACTCCCAGACACATCCCCACTGACGCAGTGCCGTTTCTGATAAAAACCCAACACTTTTCCTGTATCAAAATGCACTCATTGTGCAGTGATTCAATGACACGGCTCTTCCTCTTCATGAGCTCTGAAAATATCTCATTAAGAGTTTCACAAATTACCGCCATAACTTCTGCTGACGCGCTCGTTCGTCCTGAGCTCCAAAAAACTTCATTGGAACAAAGCAGGGCTTTCCCAGGCTGTGATTCAGCACTCAAACACCTCAGTGTCATCTCGAGCTCGGAGGTTTGACAGAGCCAAGGTGTGAGGTGCCACTTGAGACGAGCTGGGACGGGAGCGTGAGGGAAGTGTGGGGATGTTTTTCCTCCCCTCTCTCGGATCTACGGTTTCAGCACTCTTCACCATCTGGTGGAACACTTCAGAGAAGAAAACAGTTCTGCAATATCTAATTTTGCCATGTTTTTGGAACATCATTATAATGATCTTTGTGTCATTTAAGTGTGATTACTCGTCCTCCAAGGCTTTTCCTGTTTACGCTTAAATAGTACTGGAGCATGGCCAGATACGCTTGAAATGAAATGGTACAAAATACTACATTTTTACCATAAAGGCTTAAAAGCAGCATTTACAATTAGGGGACACAGCCTGTACTTTGCATTCTGGTAGGTTTTTTTTGTTTTGATCTCATTGTGGTAGTAGATAAATAAAATTAATTAAGCAAGCGTAATTACCGGTTAAATTTTACAAAATCCCAAAGAAATGGAAGGCCTAATTCAAAGTGGCGGTAATGGTGTAAATAATTAAGTCAAATTGTTTTCATTTTCATGCTGCATATTGTTTCCTTCAGCATGTAATGGTACAAGGCAAAGTGTACATGGTGCTCGATCTAGACAAATAATAGATAAATTTATTCATAAATACTTTGTGGTTTGTAATTAGAAGTTCACTGCTGCAGCGTCTATAGCACCAGTCTATTTTTTCCTTCAGTTTCTGTAAATATTTGCCTGGGTAAATTTGTGCCTTGAAGAATGTAGAGAGAAGGAGAATACATCACAAAAAGTGTTGCAAAATCATTTCTGCTTCTTGGTTTGAGCTGGCATCCAGGGTGTCAGCAGCATGCAAGGTCTGTGTCCTCAGCATGGCCCAGGTGGTCCTCTGCCTGCAGCAGGCTGAGGGAGGCTGGGAGCTGGGTGTGAGATGAGTTTCCCTTCTCTCACTGCTTGGTGCCCTCAGTAGAGCTTTTCCAACCAGGAGATACAAATTACCTTGCAGATCTGCCAAAAATCCCTCTACATGTCAGGGCCCCAGCAGAGATTGCCTGGACACGGGGCTGGGCACACGCAGTGATTGTGCAGGATAAACACACTGTGGGAGGAGAATGGGATTGTTTCTCTTCAAGGCTGCTGAGCTTTTCCTCAATGAACTCCTTCCAGGGAGAGCTGTGATAATCCAGGACAGGTGGAAGCTCGGGAGATCCTTTGGGGGTCAGCACTTGCCGTGGCTCGGCTTTGAGCACTGGGCAGTGACCCTGAAAGGAGCATTTGGGATCAGCCCCCCAGCTGCAGCTCCTGGGTGAAACCCATTTGTGTAACCAACCCTCAACTCGTGCTCAGCACAGCACAAATTTAGTAAAACAGCAGTTTGGAAAATTCAGGGACACAGAAGGTGAAACCCACTGGATAAATCTGCCATGCAGCACTCTCTCAATGCATTCCCACTGAGTGAAATCAGGGCTTGCATTAGGATTACCTGCACTCCCTAAGGTTTGAGGGACCTTATCCTGCCCCAGTGCATGCACCTGAGTGCTGTGAGTGTTGTTAAGCCATGCAATGAGGGGCACAAAGGCTTGGAGCTGGCACGTGCCAATACCTCGACCATCCAAGCACAGAGTGCAGCACCAGGCACTGCAAACAAATCCCTGCAAAGCTCTGCACGGGGCTCAAAAAGACTCCTCAGGTTTACTGGTCCTTTCCATGTTCTTCCAGCTGGAGGGAGAGCTGAAAAATACCGTGGAGCTTTTGGTCACTTCTCACTGCAGTGGAGCAGAGCTTCTGCATAGCTCTACTGGCCTCTGCTGCCAGCATGGGAGAGGAGGAGAGGTGAGGAGAGAGGCTTCCCGCACCTCTGCCTCCCGGGAGGGCCTCCTGATCCCTGAGTATGAGCTGCAGGAAAACCAATCTTTCATCTTTACCTTATTTTCATGCTTACAAATAAAGGTCAAGGCTCCCGTGCTGTAGCCGGCGCCGAACGAGCTTTGAACAACCACCCTGAAATGTGATTGTAATTAGTTTCCTTTCAATCTTGATGTGAACAGTGATGTTAAAATGCCAGGGCTGTAGCAGTGCATATGATTAACAAGCACACAGAAAGGCAGTCTACGGGAAAATACGGATGGAAATGAACAAAATGCAAATGTTGCACTGCTTTAAATTTTATTATCCTCCCAGCTCTTCATAAAATACTGTAGACATCGTTTGATTATATTTTTAGTCTAGGGAATTAATTTTTAACTAGGGAACTCGTTTCTGTCTTATGATTACTCTTCTCTGCAATGGCCTGTAGGTCTGAACTAAAAAAAAAAAATCACAGTTTTTATTGCGCTAATGATGCCCAGAACTCAAATCAATCTCACTTCCGTGTGTGCCATGCCATGCAGTGTGTGCTGGAGCTGCAGGCAACCTGTGCATCTTTTCATACCAGTGATTTTTTTCCAGGAGACAGGTGTAAAGCCTGGCCAGGGGTAAGGCTGTGTCCTCCCAGTGTCACCGCCTGGGAGACTCCTTGGAGGCGGCTGATTCTGTGCAACCAGTGGAGGGGAAGGAAGAACAGAGCCAGTGATATTTCCTGGTCACTCCTCTGATTTCACTTCATTGTCTCGAGGGTAACTGGCAGCAGAGCCCAGGGGAGGGTGAAGAGGAGTTCTGAGCACTGTGCTCTGGTCACATCCACTCACAGCCCCTGCTCCAGCTCCCGTCTGCACCCGGGGATGGGTGGGAACTGCTCCCAGGGAGGCAGAAATTCCCTCACCCAGCCAAAAAGGACTTCAGGGCTGCTCCTCTGCTTGGAGCAGAAGGAATGGGAAGGAGAGAGAAACAGAAGAAATTACACGGGGAGTATTTTGCTTCAGAACTACCAAGCTGTATTTTCTACCTGGGAAAAAAGTGGGGGTTTTTTTCCCCCAGCTGCCAAGTAAATTCACTTAGTTAAAACACAGGTTTTAAAAAAAAAAAGTCAGAAGAATAGAGCCAGAAAGCCATGGTGGAGGCACAGAGGAGATAAAACAGAGAAGACTCTTCAGAGGAGGAATGTGGTTTAATACTCTGCAGGTAGCTGTGGCTCTCCTACCCTTCAGGCTGACTTGTCCTGCAGCATCCTGACCCAGACATGCAGCAGAGTCTCAACCCTGACATTGTTGTCTGAGCCAAAACTGCACTCCAACACCTACCCAAACCTTATTTATTCTCTTCTCCAAACAATTTCAACTCAGACACCCTGTTTTAGAACAGCATGATACCTTGATGCAGCTGAGAGAGCCTTTACTCAGAGTTCGTGGTACCCAACACCTCGAGAGCACAGCTCTGCTCAGTTACCTCATCCCACTGCCTTGGGCTCTCACTCTTCACACTGAAATCCACTTCAAATGGAGTGCTGAAAATCCAATTGTTTGCTGTCAAAAAGTTTCCATTTTGTGATGAAAGATGTGACCTTTCTCTTTGGAGTGATTAGTAAACATGAGGTAAAATGCGGGAGCACGCCAGTGTTAACTTGATACTGCCACAGGCTCTGTGCATCAAATATTTCTGCTTTATTCTGAACGTCCTGTTAATGAGAAAAATACTCAAATCAAAGAAATGTGCTTCCTTCAATTCTCTTCACAGTGTAATTTGGAGCTTCAGAAGAGCATGCTCAATTATGTCTCTTTTATTCATAAATTAGGGGAAAAAAGCATCAGAAAAGCATTATTAAGTAAACCTCTTACATCCAGTATTGTTTGAGCAACATCCAGTATTAATTGTTTAATCAATCTTTTATTATTTTTCATCAGGTAAGAAGTGAATACCACACTTGCTCAAAGGATTTCTTCCACCAAACACTTGGAACACCAAATTCCAAAGTCAGGCAGATTCCAAAGGCACAATGCCTTGAGAGATGAGCAGAAACCTTTCCTTAAAAACTGCTGGAGAGGCTGGTGTGGCCAGGAGGGTGAAGCAGCATTTCTTTACATGCTCTGGCACTTCATGGCATGTCTGCTAAAGGCTCATCTCCAGACTGAGCAGCAGGGATGTGCAGAGCCAGCAGCAGGTGGGGGCTCCTTGATGCTCAGCAGCTCCCCAGGGTGGGCATGGGCCCTTTGGGCATTGGGTTTGTTTCACTCAGAGCTGCTACTTCCCCCTCTGGAGAAGGATTTATTCATCCCAGCTCCCCTGGGCTGCTGGGCAAGCCTCCCACCCTGCCATCCCACGCTGCATTCCAGGGAACCTCGCCAAGCCAGGGCTTCCCTCCCGGGGCTCCGCTGAGCATCCCCAAGGGGCCACCAGCCCACGGATCATGGTCACAGCAGCAGGAGCTGAGATTGCTGAGGCACCATCCCAGCCATCTCCACACCTCCAGGAGACTGCCCGAGGCCAGGAGGCTCCTGAGGCTTCCTGGGAAGAGTGAACAGCACAAATCCAGTGACAGCGGCGGCTCACGGAGCGAGCATGGGCAGGGGCTCACCCAGGGGCGTGCAAAGCAGGCCTGCTTCCCAAATTTCCCAAGAGCCATAAGGAATTAATTCCTCAAATATGCACTGGCATATCCCTGCTTCTAGTATCAGCTAAGATGGCACATACCAAAGGAAGCAGATGGTCAGTGCTGTTCCTTTCTTCTTCTTCTTATTCTTTGCACAGGGTTGAATTTTCCATATTGACTCTGTGTAGGTTGCATTATCCATGGGTTGGATATCAGGGAAAGGTTCTTCCCTCAGAGGGTGCTGGGCACTGCCCAGGCTCCCCAGGGAAGGGGCACAGCCCTGAGGCTGCCAGAGCTCCAGGAGCCTTTGGACACCACTGGATTGTTGGGGTGTCTGAGCAGGGCCAGGAGCTGACTGGATGATCCTTGTGAGCCCCTTCCAGCTCAGGATATTCCATGATTATTCTATAAGAGCTTTTTTCCCCTCAGCATCCTTAGGGCAGAGTGCTGGGACCACCATGCAGGAGGCTGTGGATGTTCCAGCTGTGAAATGAGCCCGTGTATTCCCCAGGTGCACCTTCCATCAGCAGCATTACTGCTGGCATTTACTGCCATCCCCATAAAATGCATCTGCACAAAGGCTGTGAACTGCTGATGGGAGGCTGAACCACGAATACCTGAATGAGAAGAGTCTTGAAAATTCCCCCTGCGAAGGGTGGGAGGACAAAGAACTGTGGATTCCATCAATTGCTGACACAATATGAACTTTTTTTTCTGACATCTATAGATATAGATATTTTCAGGATCCTGCAAGCTATTGGTTGTCTTGTTCCTCATAAGGAGAAGTTTCAAGTCCATGAGTAAATTTTTTTTCACTTCCACAGCCAGATTTTCCTTGACTACCTTCACCAGCACCCCTGAAACCCTCTTTAATCCCTGGAATGAGGATCTCTCATCCTAATTTCTGCCAGGACAAATTGTGCCCAAACACACCACGGTTCTGTAGCTGTGCAAGTCCTGCCCTATGGGTAGGAAATTGCCATCTAGGTCAGGACTGATACTTATAAAATCCATCTATGGCAAGTTCTGCACCTCAGCTGCCTGGTTTACATTTGATTTTTTGTCTCCATGAACATGCACTTTATTTCCTAAACCTTTTTATAGAAGTATTACCATAAAACAGTTCCTTCAAGAGAAATAACAAAGTCTCCATATTTTCAAGTCCATCAAAAAGACTGTCACTGCAAAATAGAGGTGTCTTCAGAGATAAGCCTCTTGCTCACTAAAACAGTCCCTCTCTAAACATAAATACAGAGTCCAAACACCTTCTCATGTAGTTCATAAATTCCGCTCATATAAAAGCTGTTTACAGCAATTCCATCAGCTGTCAGTTGACAGCACTTCTGTACCAAGCATGTGATTAATCCCTCATGTGAAAGTCACGAGTTATGTCAAAATAAACGACAGCCAGCCCGTCTCAGGAAATGCTGAGGAAGAGGAGCTGGGCACAGCAGAACCATCGGCAGGACCGGGGACAGAACAAGAAAGTTTCAGATTTTCCACTGGATGCTGTTCCTGGGTGGATTCACATCCATCTGTCAGCCTCATTTGGGACCAGGCTCCCTGATTCGAGCTGATGGCAAGGGTCTGAGTCAAATAAGTGAATATTTTTGCTAAATGTTGTCTGTCACATCCTGTTACTCGGCGCCGGGTTCCCCGCCGTCCGTCCACGATGTGGTGTAACAGAGCATGATGCAGCAGGGGTGATTTCATCTGACATGACAGAGCAACATTGCTGCAGCTTTTGGAATAAACACCTGCTTTTAGCAGTTATTTCATCTGCTGGCAGTGGCTTCCTGAAAAAACCTGGGTCCTGCTGCATTTGCTCTTTGTATATCCCTAATATCTTCCATAATGCTTTGGTCATTTTTATTCCATAAGCCATCTTCTCTTATAGGGTTGGGTTTTCATGGTATTTTCTTTTCAGTAAAAGTTAAAAATAAACTTACAAAAACTGGGAGAAAAGGAACTACAGTAAACCATGGTGGAGACACATGGAAGAAGTTCTTATTATGGAAGGAAAACACTGACTCTATTAACAGCAAAGAACATATTTACCCACAGGTAAAAATAATAACAGGAACCAAGTTTAGGAGACTTGTTCTTCCTTCAGAAACTTCAGCAGAATGTTATAAGTGAAATCTGGGTAAAAATCTTCTCTCCTTGGAGAAATACGGACACAGAAAAGGCAAACATTTAACTGTTGATTTTGTACTTGCAGATGTGGGTTTTATGAATGGGAACATTTGCAATTAAAAAAAAAAAAAGCCAAGGTTTGGGTGACCCTTTCTAGAATTCTGCTTCATTATCCTTGACCTGACTGACAGAAATATTAGCAGTGGGGAATAAAACTGCTGGTTTAGTTATTTAAAAACTGAAGTAATTTATTCATCTTGAATAGATTCTCTCCTTCCAAAAATCCTTCCATCTGCATGTGAATGCATGAGAGCTAATTAAATTGGCAGCCATGGCTCTGTACTTCTCATTTGGAGGACCTTCATCTCAAGCTAGAAGAGCTTCATCCTCCAGGACCTCGTTAGAGAAGAGGAAAAAGGAATCAAACACAAGTGCAAAGTTCAAAACTGAGATGGATTTCAGAAAAAAAAAATAATAATTAAATTTGGATCACCCCAGTCTTCTCAAGGGGAATAAAGCTGGTGCCATGAAGCTCCAGAGGTGGTTTCTGCAGGCTGGAGCTGGCAGAGGGGTTTGGAATGTTCTTTGTGTACCTGGCACTTGAGATGGAAAAGCCACCACTGTCACTGGGTCCCTGTCAGGATTCCACCTGTCCTTCCTACCCCTGGCCAGGGACAAGAAGCCACCTTGCTGCGTGGCAGGCAAGCCTAGAATTAAATTTCAGAGAGGGATCACAAATCTTGCCCTTTGATAGGACAAATGGAAATGGCCCCAAACTGCACCAGAGGAGAGGGGTTGGATATTGGGAAAAATTTCTTCAGAAAAAAGGGTTTTCTAGCCCTGGCACCAGTGGAATAACCATCCCTGGAAGGATTTAAAAGATGTGTAGGAGTGGCATTTGGGGACAGGGTTCAGTGGTGGCCTTGGCAGTGCTGGGGGACTGGTTGGACTTCTTGATGGATCTTTGTTAACACAAAAAAAATTTCCTGATTCCATAATTCCATGAAATGCGGGCTGGGTTTCTGCTCCAGCAGGGAAGAGAGGGCCTTGAGCCCTGCAAGGAGGCAGGAAAAAGCTGATTATTGTACTGATTATTGTACCAAAGGTGTCCTGTGCTGCTGTGTCACCCTGTGGTGGCTCTGGGGTCCCTCCCTGGGCACAGGCAGCCCCAGCAGGCAGCAGGAGCTCGGTGCTCCTCACAGGAAACCCCACACCAGGGGTGCATTTTCTCCAAATGCAAAGCACCTTTTGACCTTCAGCAAAAAATTAAACGCTCAAAGGGATTGGGCAAAGCAGATTTTAATTTATAATAAATCAAGGCCGCCGTTGCCTCTCTTTGTGCAGAGCCCCCTCGCCATGCGAGGCCTGCGAGCTGGCAACGTATTTTAATGTATTTATTCCATGATGCATTCATTCTTTCATTCATTCATCTATTCAGTCATTCATTCAGACACTTGTTCATTCATCCCTGTCCTCTTGCAGGAAGAGAACATAAGCCAGCAGTGGCATACTTCTTCACTGTCCTGATTTACAGCCACGGCTCTGAGTTGGTATCAATAAATCTCTTTGGCCCTCCTCAATCCAGCATTATCCCTCATTAGTGACTGGGATTTAAAAAAAGGATTAAAAATAATATCAGATTATAGATGATGTAGGTATGTGTATTGGTTGCAGTGCTTTGATTAAAGTGCTGAGTTGCTGATTGGGGTTTTTTTCTCTTTTATTTAAGATCTCTCATATTCACAGTTCTCTGGATCTTGCAATTATTTTCACAATCAGTCCCTGATGTTTTATTAACTGGCTCAATATCTTTTTTCTATCAGTGATGGATAAAAATGTCCCCACTGCCCTCCCAGTGGTTGTTGATGTTGAGGGGAGCTCTGCTGAGCCTGGCTCTCACCTCTACCTTCTTTGCCTGTGGGAGATCTTTTGGTGTTTTCTGGCCCAGGGAAATATTTATTCAAAAATATTTAAAAATAACCTTTGTGGGGCCATCCCAGCTCTGGCTGTGAGACTGTGTGGGTTGTGTCTAGAATTGCTTCCCCACCACTGCTCTTCTCAGCCCAAACATGCACATTTTATCTGCCTCTGAGTATGCCTTAAACACGGGAATATTTTCTCTGAGGAGCACTGAACTGAAGGGGAACTACTCTTCGAGTTGGGATTACTCACCCTCTAATAGCTGCTGGAACAATTTTTCTCCCATATCTCTGAAATACCCTTAATTAATCTTGCCGACAACTCGCAACATAATTGTGTCCCTAAACTGTTAACCTTGAAAAATATTTGACAGTGTATTACCATCTGAGAAACTTGTTCTCACAGGGAATAGAGTAAATCCATAAATATCCTGGTTTCTCTCGAAAGTCCCAGAATAATTCTTTGTTGTCAGGTTTTTTGGTGAGTTTTTTGGGTTTTGGTTTGTTTTGTTTTGTTTTTTTTTTCATTTGTTTTGTTTTGCTTTGGGTTTTTTTTTGCGGGGGGAGTTGGGTTTTTTTGGGGGGGGGTGTTGTTTTTTTTGTTGTTTTTGTGGTTTTTGGTTGGTTGGTTGGTTGGCTTTTTGGGGTTTTTTGGTGGGTTTTTTTTTGTGGGGTTTTTTTGGTTTGGTTTGGTTTGGTTTGGTTTTTTGGGGGGGGGGGGTGGTTTGTGGGCTTTTTTTGTGGGTTTTTTTTTTGGTGCCCTTAGTTTTAATTTTGTCCTGGTGGCAGGAGGTGCAGGAGAGAAAGAGGGCACGTTAGAAAAAAAACCAAACCAACAGCAGTTTGGAAGAAAAGGTGGTTATGTATTATGCATAACATAGTGGTTTTCATACAAAGGAGCTGTCCCTTGCATTTCTTTCCCATTTGCATGTCTTCAGGGCACCAGAGGACAGAGACACTGGATGGCACCAGCTGCCATCTGCAATCGGGTCACAACTGGTCCCTGGTAAACAGAACAGACAAAAAGACAGTGCAGGGAGTGCAGAGCCCATCCACCCAGCTGCTGCTCCCCAAATACACAGCTCCTGCTTGGGAAGGGTGAGGGTGTCACCCATCAAATGTTCACCCAGAGCTGTGAAGCACTGCCCTGACACCAGGGACCTTATCAAAGCACTCCTGGAGAAATGGGGAACTTCAATTAATGTTATTAACAGTTCTTCTGTTGGTCACAAGCTCGGGAGCTCTGCTCTGTTTAACAGCCTGGCATTCACTGTTGGTAACAACGATGCCTGAAGTTTGAGCTTTGATGTATTTCAGGTTCTGTGCTGCCCAGGGGTGCAGCTCTGAGCTCACATTCAGGGTCACTCAGCTCTGCACACAGCAGGGACACAAAACAAATCCTGTTCCTGCTGCACACCAAGGACAACTTTCAGCCCCAAAGCACAAACAAGGGTGGCTGGAGGGAGGAACAAGAAGGATGGGACCTCACACCCTGCAGCTGGAATTGGACAATTCAACCCCAAAATGCAAATGGACCAAAACTGATCAAAGTGTGAGACCTCATGACTGGTTGTCCATTTACGTCCATTTTGTGCCCATTTTGGGCCCATTTTGGGTCCACCTTGGGTGCAGCCCTGGCCAGGCTCTTGTCCTGCCCAAGGTGTACCCTAAAGGCCTTTCAATAAATATCTACTTTATTCTCTAGCTCTGCCCAGTCTCTGTTCCAGCTCAGCCTTCCCAAGGCATCAACAGTGATGGGCCTCTCCCAGGCCTGTCTGCTGTTCTTACTATGCTGCCATTTGAAATCATCAGGAAAAAAAAATAATCAGGAGCTTTAAAAAGCTAAAGCAGACAGGCTGTTTCAGATTATTTCAGTATGTGTGCTCGCTGCACCAGCCAAATGTTCCTGTTAAAACCATAGTCTGATTTTCCCCCTGAAAATCAGGTTATAAACAAAAGGATTAGACAGAGACCAACCCAGGCAGAGAATTTAGATCTGAGTTCAAATATGAGCTGGAAATGATGGAAATGCTTTGGTTTGAGGCCTTCTCTATTTTAATAATAGTTCTTTCTAAATATATATATATCCTTTATGTATTTTTATATCAGGGATTACTCTGTATCTTGGGAGAAAACAGAAAAAGGAGATCATTATTTCACAATTCAGTTTGGAGGAATCTGAAGGTTGGGATCAGTAGGGAGAGCAAGCACAGCTGCATTTCTTGTAATTTCCCCATGAGAATATACTAATTTCCACACTGCTGCTTCCCTCATTTTTAGTGTGTTTGTAGGTATTATTCCCATTTTTGGATCTAGCAGCCCAGAAACTTGAAAAGAAAGAGTCTGGTTTTCACTAAAGGAACACTTTCTCACTTAATTCAAACACTCATTCAGTTTGTATTTGCTAATCTTCACATAAAATTAAAAAAAAATGAGGCTAAATGACATTACAACATGTCTGTGATGTTGTAATGTGTATTCCCCAAAAATAAACTCTATCTATATCATATATTTATAAAACTGTAACTAAAAGGGTCCCAAGAGAGATTTTGGGCAAGGGCCTGGAGGGACAGGACAAGGGGCAATGGTTTCCCATTGACAGAGGGTTAATGGACATTGGGCAGGAATTGTTCCCTGTGAGGGTGGGGAGGCCCTGGAATGGAATTCCCAGAGCAGCTGTGGCTGCCCCTGGATCCCTGGAAGTGTCCAAGGCCAGGTTGGAGCAACCTGGGACAGTGGAAGGTCCCTTTGGAAGTGCTGGATTTCCTCATGGAGGGGCAGATGGGTTTGGCTCACTCCTTTCCACACATCAGGACAACTTAAAAAGAGGTTTTTACTCCTCACCAAACAAAGGGACTAAAATGAAAAAGAAAAGCCCCTAGAAAAGCTTTCCAGATATTTTCACTCATTTAAATCAGCTTGCTGTAACGAGGCAATTCCATCAGCAGCACAACACCAATCACATCGATTTATTTACCCCAGGAATATCTTTATCCCAGGGATCTGTCACTCTGCAATTCCAGCTCCTTGGGGAGGGTTTAGGTTTTTGTACAGAGTTCTGTTTGTCCTGTGTGTGCCACAGCTGCCTATTGAAGCACCAGCAGAAGCAAAAGCTTTGGGGAATTCCCAACAATAAAGTTGAAATCTCTCTCCTGGTTAGTATTCAGCCACACTGGAATATTTAGCAGACATTTTCCCTTCTCCCAGTTTTCAATAGGCTGCATTTATCAGCATGGAGTAGCAATCAACATGTATTTGCTCATGTATTTATAAAAGTCAGCTGTGTGCTTCCACATTACTTCAATTCTTCCTTCAAAGCCCTTTTGCTTTGTTTGTCTTCAGCAGGAAAATTCTGGGTAGATTTGATGTGTAGATGGTTGGTGTGCAATAAATCCACGAGTATTAGCACAGGTATTTCATTAAGAGCTAAAGTGAATTATTTATGTAGCCCCTTGTTCCATCCCCAGATTTATTTAATATTGGCATTATAGTATTAGATAAGCTATCTTTACAAAGAGAAAAAAAAAAAAGGATTGTTATTTGTATCTGTGCACTTAAAATGACAATTTCCTACTGGGAGATAAATTCTAACACCACTGGGTTCTTGAGAAAATCATATCTTCTGCAAAGCTCTGAAGGTGATCTGAGATAATTTAGCTGTGAATGGACTGCATTTCTAAAACTGTAAGGAAGGGCTGTTCTGGCTCAAAATGAGCAGAAGGACAACTATGATTTATCCTGAGTGACCAAATCACTGATGTGATTGTTTTGTCCCTCCAGCAATATTTTTCCACAATCAAACATGCAAAAATGCCCTATCCTTGAGGAAAGCCTTGAGAACTTAATTCTGAGAAGTCACAATTTGATTTTTTTATTGCTGCTTTTCTCAACCAGTTGACTGCAGCTCCAAAGGCAATTAGAAGACACAAGGCACTTCAAAATCTTATTATCTCCCCAAATAAAATAAAAAGTCCAATGCCTGCTCCCCCATTCCACCTGTGCCACAATCCCCCAAAGTCACACCTGCAACCTTCCCAAACACACCCAGCTACAGCACAGAAATGGGAATTATGGTCACAGATTGGAGGGGAATTTATTTTACTGGAAAGGGAAGGGGGTCTTAAACAAATTACACGGAAATAAAGGCCCAGTTGGCTGGAAAGAGTGAAAAATATTGGAGGAGTCACTCAACAAATGGCAAATGATGCATTAATTTATCTCCCCTCCTTATCTCATCAGCTTGTCTCATCAAATAGTTAAAACACTGTGCTTCCAGACATTTAGATCAAGCCACAAATTCTTTTTTTTTTTAAATAATATCCAATTCAAAAGAGCACTTTGCACTTGCCTGGACCCCACTGTCTCCAACTTAAAGGGCATTAACTGTCCCAGCTGAGTCTCTGGAATAAAATCCATTGATCTGTGTCAGTCAGGATCTTGAAAACTGAAGACCTGAGGTTTCAAATCCCAATCTGATCATGTGCATTAAAATAAGCTGGAAGTCTTCACTGGACTTGGGCTCAGGCTCTCACAACCCCAACTCCAGCTAAAATTCATTCGAGTGAGCCTCAAAATAAAACTGAATATTTCCCCAGCAAGATTAAAAAAAGAAAAAAATTTGAGATGATGACTATGATATTATTGTTATTGTTTCCATTTCTCATTATTATTTTTGATATTATTACATAATCCTTTCCTCTCTGTTCAGTGGAATATCCATCCTGCAGCAGCAGTTGGGGATTTCTGTTTTACAAATCAAACACCAAATGCAGAGAAATAGAGCTGGTGAGAGCTCAGGAAAATGATTCAGAGTTGAATGGATCATTCAGGATGTTTTCCCTGTTTGCTGGCACATATGGAACCCGTGGAGATCAGCTGAGCTATAATTATAAGACAACATCAAGAACGGTCTAGAATTCCCTGGGGCAAACACCCCAAGGAGGGGAAGGATCCTTTTGGGGGCTACAAGTAGGATAAATGGGATTAGAGGAGAAATGGTATTGAATATTAAGATTTTTTTTTTTTCCCAGCAGCATAATCAGCTAAACTGAAATTGTCCCCCCAGGGAAAGGAACAGAAACGGGGCCATTTGGTGCCTCTAATGTTGGAAACACAGAGTGAAGAACAATTTTCACCTCTGCCCAGAGGTGTGAGAGCACCCCAAACCAACCTCACTGAATCCCTGGCCTTTCCAGCTGCCTGGGTTATTTGCAAGGAGTATGGATCAGATCCCCAATTCCTACTCTGGGATACATCCATTTGTACATGGTAGATCACAGCAGGTGTGCAGAGTTAATGAGACACCATCATTAAATTTAAATTAATTTCTCTTTTTCAGATACAGAAAATTCCCACACACCAAGTGGGGCTAAAAAATCCAGAAGTATATTTGTTAATGTTCCTCAAGAAATGATTCTCCGTAGAGGCCAGAGTCATAATTAAAACCACTTAATCCAATCCCTTGAGATCTTTCCATACATGTTTCATGTCCCAAAGCAATTAGAAATATAAACTTATTTGAAGTAAGTCTGTCAGGAGGAAAACTGGACTGGTTTTCCTGCTCAGATCCCAGCGGGACAGGCTGAGCCTGACTCCAACTGTGTCAGCTCCACAGCACCAAGGAAAGCAGGGATGAGAAGGAGAGGTTTGGTGCCTCAGAGGTGGGCGAGCTGGAGGAGGAATCTCCCACTCTGGTGAGTTGTCCAGAGCCTAAGGAACAGCAGAATTAAGTCTGGCCTTCATTAAATCCCCAGTCCTGGCTTTTAATAGGCACAGCCTATGTCCTTGATTCCTGAAATCTGAATTCAGCCCTGACACTTTGTGTTGCTGTGCTCAGCCACAACCCGAGCCAAAGCCTTGCACCCCTTCTCCTGCCACTGCTGACAGCTGGGATGGTATTTCTTAGTGGCTCTAACAGTGCAACCCTCTCCAACTCCCCCATTTGGGGCTGACTTCATCAGTGACTTCCCAGCACTTTGGGAATGACATTTCCACTGTAACAGCAGGATTGCAAGCCTTGACATTGGGCTGTGTTGAAATGAGGCTTCAAAAATCCTGGGATAGCTCACCACCTCAATCTGCATGTCCAGGGGGAGAAACAAAATGCAGCTCTTCTTCATGAACCAGGCACCAGCCTCTGTAGAAGCCCAGGGAGATGAGATTTAACTTGATCATGACCCCACCAGATGGTTCTTGTTATTCTATCCTTGTCTTCTCTCTTCTCTCTCGTCCTCCTGCTTCTCCAGACAGACCAAAGTGTCCCCAGGACAGGAGCAACACAGAGGTGCAGGGAAGAGCAGGTGTGATTTGGCATGGCCACACTTCTCCTGAGTTAAAGGAGAGCAGGACCAGTCTCAAATTCAGGTGAGATTAAGAAAAGCCAGAAGCAGCAGCAGAGACAAAAGCTATGGAGTAACAATGTGAACTTTGCAAAGGAGATGCCCTCACCAGGGGCACAGCCAACAGCAGCCTTGAAGTTTTCCTGCTCAAATCAAAACTCCCAGAGTCTTCAAGTGAGGCCAAGGATGAAACATCAGTCCCAGCAAATGACATTACTTGTGTTGTTATTAAATCTGAGGAAGTTTGAAACATCTGAAGGCCCAATCCACACAGGTGTTTGTTTGTAGGCATGAATAATAAATGCTGGATAATGTAAATTATGTATAGCCCACCAATCCTTCCCAGACAAAGTGAATTACTGAGCTTTGTACCAGCTTGGTCCCAGCTCCTATCGGACCTGCTGATGCCAACATTGGCAACGCCTTGTCCTTGCACTGGAGGACGTTCCACCAGAAGGGAGCTCCTCAGCTGGTCCAGAAGGATCGAAGGACAACTTATAGAGTAAAAAGAAACCTGAAGAAAGCCTTGAAAAACGCCGAAGATTTGGTGCAGTGCTGGATCCAAAGGAAAGCAAACACACATGGCTTTGTTACACAGCTCGCTGCACCCGGCCAAGGAGAGGCAATCCCCACTCCCTGGCCACGTTCTCCATCTCATCAGCGCCTTCTGCCCAGGAAAGCCAATAAAATCAGAACGTGTGTTGCCAGGGTGAAGTTTCAAGAGTTACAATTTTAAATTTCCTATTAGGGATAAGGTAAGATTTACGGGTGATACACTGATTTATAAATATGTTGAGACAGTGAGTATTTCTGGCTTTAGGCTGGAATCAGAAAGCTCAGTTTAAAGACAGATTTTTAAAGGTTTTGTGGTACATAAAATAAATCCAACTTATACTTTCAAAGATCAGTCTGACTGTATAAAAGATGATGACAATGAGAGTGGGAAAAAATGTTTCTTATATCCACAATGCTCCATTATTTTCTCATTAACTTGAGTTTTAAAGGGAATCATATTAGTGCCTCCAGAGGATGAGCTATATAAACAAGAGCTACAAATTTATCTGTGCATTAAAACGAATGCTATGGTAACAGGTTTGATTGCTTTGGCTGCAGTTTCAAAACCTAAAGGGTGTATTATCCCGAGATAATCTCACCCTTGGGTCCTTCTATATATTAGATCTCCTGCCTCTAATCCTGGGAGACACAGTCTGGCTAATAATGCTCCCCCTGCCTTTGGTTTGTCACAGCTGAAACCTGCCTCTTCCAACCTCAGGTAACACATTGCCTAGGCCATTTAATTCTCATCTTCCAGGATCATTAGTTTACGGTGGAGAAGATGTAAAGATTTATTTCCTTGGGCAGCAGGGAAGATTTCCTGCAGGTGGTGGAGCAGGGACAGTGCCAGCCTTGGAGGCCACTGATGGATCATCAGGGTGTTGTAGCCCAGGATGGACTTGATGGCCTTCACAAGGGAGCTCTCAACACTCCATAGGCTCAGAATTCCCTGGATTGGAAAGGGCACACAGGGATCCCCAAATCCAGCTCCTGGCTATGCACGGCACCACCCCACGAATCCCCACACATGGCTGAGCTGTCCAAACACCTCCTGAAGGCCAAGCTGCAAACCACCCACACAGCATTCCTTTGGGCACACCTCGGCATTCCAAGCCTTGCTGAGGTCCCTCCCAACCCACCAGGGCACGGGCACAATTTAGGGCTGCTCAGGCTGTGCTGTCTTTCCAACCATCCATGAGAAACTCAGGAAGGGCTGGACTTCATCGAGAAGTTGGGCTTTTCCATCCTTCATCTGAAGTCCTGTGGATGTAAATTTACTGGATCCAGCAGGATTTTGGCCTACATCCATAATTTTCAGGTCATCACAGCAATCCCTTTGAGAATCCCACCCTGAGCTGCAGGTGGTGAGGGATCCTCGGGCCTTGGCTGGAAGGTCTGTGGTGGAGCAGGGTTTGGAAAGGTGCAGGTGGATGAGGATCCAGTTTTTTGCACTGCAGGTGAGTTGGTGCCTGAAAGGCTCAGACAAAAATCTGGGAAGCTGAGGGCATTATCCACTCTCCAGGCCTGAGCCTTTCAGCAGCCAAACCCTGCTCAGAAGAATCTCACACCTCACAAGAGCTGAAGGAAATCAACCTCTCAGCACATCCCCTCCGTGCTGAATTGGTCAACAGCTGCTTCTCCTGCTTTTTTCCACCCATCCACAGCTGCCCCTGTGTTTACTGCAACACCAGCATTCCCTAGGAGTGATTTTCCTGGATGAGCTGCAGCATGCTGGCTCTGGGGAGTGATTTACAGGTGATACCTTATTGAAAGGAAACATCGCTGCTTTTCAACCTCTACAACAAATCCTGAGGGTGAACAAAGACCCCCCAAGGTCTCAGCCAGCCCGCATGGCTTTTATATTCCCTTCCCAGGATAAATTGCTTCTGAGCATGCCTTCTACCTGTCACTTCTGCTGAGACACTTCTGAGTGTCACAAACTCCTACATCTTCCAGCCAGCTGTTGAGAGGATCCCTGTTATTATCACGACGCTGTCAGCGACAATAACAACAGTTAATAAGTGATGATAGGGACATAAATGTCTGCTTCCTGTGTACAGCCTGTCATCTGCAGTCAAATCCAGCACTGCTGAAGGAGTCTTTGGAGTCAGCTGCTGAAAAAAGGCATCTCTTCTGGGAGAGGGCTCTGTTAAAAAGGCATCCATGTTTAATTCCACTTAATCTTCTCCAACTTGGATGCTCTCATAAAAAAATCAGCCCGAGCCCGCACATGTGGGCATGAAGGGTTCCTGAATTTAAGAGGCCTGTCCCAGCCTTCAGCAGGGTGAGAATGGAGGCTTGGACACACTGGCTTGGCCAAAACTTCATTTGGGGACAGAATCAGGAGGTTTGACTCTCAATTCAGAGGCAAAGAACACAAAAAAAAGAGGTAATTTGTGTAGATGTTGCCTCTGCTCTGAATAGAAGATCACATTTTTGTGGGGCTTTGCTTGCATTGTGGTGAATTTGTTCTCTGTTTTGTATGGGTTGAAATCAGGGACTCGCTGATATTTGCCTCAGGAAATCGTTTATGGACTGGTTTTCTGCACCTCTCATGCAGAAAAAAATTAAAAGTGGGCACGAAAAGGAGTTGCTTGTCACACCTGAGGGAGAGACAGCCCTGCACTCTGCCTTTCCCTGTTCCTGGGCTTTACAGCTCTGCAAATATCTCTTGCAGGAAATCTCCCTCCTGTACACACACTGTGTACATTTTGCCTCTTACAACATATTAAATAGCCCATGTAAGAAAAGTGGATGAATTATTGATCCTGTACAGGGGAGAACAGGGGGAACAGAGAGAATATTCCATGATGTGATGCAGCCAGCACACATTTCAGTGGGATGCCAGGTGGAGGGGAACCCTGTGGTCAGTGGCTTGGGGCACTTCAGGTGGATCTCAGGCACTTTCACTGTGGTTACCTCACTCAGGTTTTGAGCCTAAGCTGACAAAAAAGCTTCTACAAATTATTTAAGTGAGAAGTTCAGCTCTGTCTTTAAATGGAAACTGAAATTCCTTCCTTGTAAACCCAAGCCACGGGGAGCTCCAGGTTTCCTGCTTCATTCTGACCTTTCGTAGGATTCATTGACTGTTGTAATTTTTTCCAGTAAATTATTCCTTTTGGCTGGGAGGGAAGTCCTTTGTCCTCCACATCAGTCTGGATTTTCCCACCTCAGATAATTCCATCAGAGCTCATTCCTGCATGACTTGAGGGCTTTGTACCTAAACATTGCCTCTGACTGACCAGAGGCAGATGATCAAGCAAGGCAAAAAGTCAAGGAAAGCAATAATTCTGTCCACGGGAAAAAATGGCAACTGCAAGAAATGGATCTTCCTCTTTCTCTATCTTTTTCTACCTTTTTAGAGTTCATTTTTTCTGTGTGTGTGGACGAAGGTCAAAGCCCATTTTGTCCAACAGCACAGACTTCTGTGCTTTGTTTTGTGCCAACTTCACGTTATCAGTTCTTCGACTGAAGTGGAACATCAAACTTAAAATCACCTCCTTCATCTCGTACACCGTGAGTCAGGGAGAAAAATCTTTACACTTTTTAGGAAATAATTGGGCAGTGCTGCAACAGGACCTCCTGAGAAAATCCTGGTAACAGCCTGTCATGGGCTTTGAGAGTAGAGAGGAGAAAATTGTTTCATGAAAGCCTTTAAACAGTTGTATCTGCAGCCTTCAGGTGAGCGAATTTCATGTGGGCAGCGAGGAATAAATCAAGCTCTTACATAATTTTTTTTTTCTCAGTCTGTATTGTTCCTGTCCCGAGCTCCACAATTTTGCAGATCCTTTTGAGCGTTCCAAAACTCCGGCGTTATTTTTAGCCCCTGAGAAGTAGCTTCTACATAAATAGTTTGTTGCTAATGTATTATAAACTAGGATTAGCTTAATTAGGGACTTCACAGGAAAGTAATGACTATTTAAGCCCTGAAAACAAGCTAATTATTTTGTATCACATCGTTGCTAACGCTGTCCTCAGTTCTTCTTAAGGTGACTGTTCAAAAAGATGTACGGCAGACATGCTAATTAACAGATTTCTTGCCATCATGTTACCAGTTTTTGTAATATATTAAAATTCCTCTTTTATGTAACACTTCAGATGTATTTATATATATATATATATATACGTTGCTGCTCAGGTTATTTGACAGCCCGAGTCAGTGCTTTTTTAAGGTTACAGCACCATCAAAGTTGCTGCTAGAGCTGCACAAGATCCAACAGTGATTTCTCCCCCTCTGCTCTGCTGGAAAAGCCAACATTTTCAGTATTTCTGCCACAAATTTTCATCAGTTCCTTCCATTTGTACTACTTCATCACAGCCCATTTAAAGAAACCCAAATTACTCAGGAGAATTTGAGGATCTGAGCTTCCCCCCTTTAACAGCATCTGGAGCCCCTCTGGATCATCCCTCCCCAGTGGTCCTTTTCCTGCCACTCCACCTGTTGGGGCTTCTGTTAAATACCAGGAGTTAGGGATGGGAATCCCATAAAATCCACACATTTTATAGCATGCAATAAAATTTAATTTAATTTAATTTCTGTAACTAGTATTTGAAATTATATGGAATATCCAGCATTTAATTCTTATTGCCATTTCCCTTTTTTTTTTTTTTTTTGCAGATGATAGTTGTCTTTTCTCTAAAATCATCTTTTGCTTTTCAGTTCCTCTGTTCACACCTTTCATAATTTGTATTCTTTTCACTGTGGCAGCCTCTGCACACCCCATCCCTTCGACTTCCCATGCATTCCCACACATCATATCCATATTCCAAGATCCCACTGGTGGGTTTGCAATTAATGACTCAATTTATCCTGCCACACCAACGCTCACAAAGTGACAACCAAAGGTTCCTGCTTAGAGTCCTGATTTCCATAAAAGAGCACTGGAACTGAAGCAGATGAATTCTCAGCTCTGCTTTTAACTGGCTCTGGCTCATCCTAAATTTCCCATGGTGCTAAGTCAATGGAAACCCTGCCTTGGAAAGAGAATAAAATGGATAAATGCAGAGATAAATGCAAAGGTGCCTCGTTTCAGTAAATACAAATATCTCTGTTTCAGAGGAATGCAATCCTGCAGAGCAAGGGGCTGACAGGAAACAATCACACTGTGATCACGCATCCAAGCAGTGGCTGCTGTTAGGCATTAAAATCCAAATTATTGAGCTCCATCAGAGAGCTGGTGCCTTTCACAGGATCCCTGGGAATGAAGGCCCTTCACTGAGGAGAGAACATTCCAGCTCTGCAGCATCCCTGCTCCGGCTTTTCCTCCATCTGAAACTTCCCATGGTGTCATCTGATCTAATCGTGGCTGGGTAACGCTGGCTCCAGAAGAAACCTGCCATGGAAAACGAGAGCT
The DNA here is from genome assembly GCA_017589585.1 of Phylloscopus whistleri. Classification (NCBI taxonomy): domain Eukaryota; kingdom Metazoa; phylum Chordata; class Aves; order Passeriformes; family Phylloscopidae; genus Phylloscopus; species Phylloscopus whistleri. The sequence continues at coordinate 1,645,028 of JADMLD010000042.1, read as the reverse complement.
CCTACACCTGGCTCCTGCTGGAAATGCTCGTGAATTACAGCCCCAGCCTGCACCGAGCAGCTCCAGCTCTGTGGAAAGGCTCTGAAGGGAGAGAAATTCCATTTTTATTTTCATTTTGTTATCAGGGGCGTCCTCAGGATTTTCCCAAGCACTTGAAGGAATATTAAAGGTAGAGGGGGTCACAAAGAAATCTTTTTTTTTTTTTTTTCCTTCTCAGAGCCACAGCCAGGCAGTAATGACAGCTTCTGTGGCACAGTGAGCACAGGGACAACCCTTCTTTTGTACCCTGAGGTCAACTCCTGAGGTAAATTTACCCCTGAGGTCAATTCTTGCGGGTGAGAGCCCCTAGGCAGCCCTTGGTGGAGCTCTCACATGCAAGACACTCCTCTTTTCCACTGACATTCCCATCAGCTGAGTGTCACTGCCATTTATTGTTGTCAGAACTGGATGATTATTGATTTTATGATCAATATTTTCATCCCAAAGCAGATCCCAGCCTTCAATCCTTACAAATATCATCCCCAGCTTCCTCCTAAAGCCAGCTCTGCACCCAGGGGAGCCCTGGCAGACCACCTTGGCCATGGACCCACCTCAGGTGCTTCTACTTGATGAAACAATTAATTTCTTTCAGCTCTCTCAGTGACATTGTGATCCCAAGAGCACAGTGGGAGTTAAATATTTCCTTGTTATAATTGCACATTTCACATGCTGGAAGCAGTTTCTGGGTTATATCCCTGGTACCATATTCTGCACCAGAACTGAAACTTTGTGATGGGAATTAATTACATTTTTGGAATTACAGATGATCCAAAAAAAAAAAAAAACAGTTTAAATGTGAGTTTTTGGAGAAAAAAAAATAAATGTGGTGCTGTGATCTCTTCTGTAAAATAACTTTTCATGTCACCATAAAAGTTTGTTCACTGCCTGAAAGTCCTGCATGGCAAAACCATGGCTACAGAATGAGGCCTTTCAAAGAAATGTTACATGAGATGAAAAACAACACATCGGCTTTCAGAAGAGAAATCTGAAAAGAACTTGGAAAAATAAAAGCATTTCCAAGTCAAATATTTGAGATGAAGTGTTACCCTTGGGAGCTTTCTTCATAAATACATAAAAGCAGCTTTTGGGGAATGCCCATAATTGCTGCATTACATATTCCTGCACTTGGCAAACTGATGCCGGAGTTTGAAAATAAATCAATTTGGGCTTCTGCAAGCGAGAGGGAGAGGCAGAAAACACATTTGTGTTGGGCTGCAGTAATTGCTGGAGTACATCAGCAGCTTTGGGGGCTTTAATGAGCTCACTGGGAAGGGCTTTGGTCTCCAGGCACGAGTGCACCCCAATGTTGCTCTTGACATAAAGAACTCACACCCACACCTTGCCATGTCCCAGGCAGGAAAAAGGGAGGTTTATTTACAGAATCAACATTTATAAAATTCCAGCAGTGACCATGGATTGGAGGAAGAAAATCTTCCTCTCCAACCACACTGGACAACCCAACAGTCCGTCAGCAGTCTCCTCCTTATGAGAAGAATGTAAACATCACTAGATTTTACAATAACAAGAAGGTTATTTATACGAAAGTGTATCTGACTCCAAAACACAGAAGGCTAAAAATAAGACTTTTCCAAACTCCTTAAAGGGGACAGAGGAGAACGGCAAAAACCCAGACAACACCCCAAAAGCAGGACAAAAGGGACACGAGGAGGGCATTCCATGTGGGGTGTGGATGTGCTGCTGAGCTCTGCCTTGCTCAGGGGTGTGTATAAATATATATACACACACATATAGATCTGCAGGGGATGCTCACAAGGTGAGCCAGCAGTGGAACTGGAGCTGGACACTCAGCCCGGAGGGGACACGGGGAGCTCCTTACAGGCGGGGAAGGGAAGGAGAACAAAGCCACGGCGGAGACAGAGGTCGGGTCCCGTGGCCCCGAGGAGGAGCAGGGGTGGGTTGGGCAGCGCTGGAAGAGCAGCTGAACAAAGGACAGGGAGCACAGCACGCACAGAGCAGGAGTCACTTCAAAGGCAAAGCCTCTCCTCTCATCCCCACCAAAGGCTCGGCGTGTGCAGCCCTGCAGAGGGAAGCGCTGGGAGATGATGGATGGGGCCTGGAGCCTGACCTGCCCCATTCCCACCCCACTGCTGAGGGACAAATCCCCCCTGGAGGAGCCTGACCTGCCCCATTCCCACCCCACTGCTGGGGGACAAATCTCACCTGAGCCCAGAGCCTGACCTGCCCTATTCCCACCCCACTGCTGAGGGACAAATCCCCCCTGTGCCCGGAGCCTGACCTGCCCCCTTCCCACCCCACTGCTGAGGGACAAATCCCCCCTGTGCCCGGAGCCTGACCTGCCCTATTCCCACCCCACTGCTGAGGGACAAATCCCACCTGGAGGAGCCTGACCTGCCCCCTGCCCACCCCACTGCTGAGGGACAAATCCCACCTGGAGGAGCCTGACCTGCCCCCTTCCCACCCCACTGCTGAGGGACAAATCTCACCTGGAGGAGCCTGACCTGCCCCATTCCCACCCCACTGCTGGGGGACAAATCCCACCCGGGCCCCCTCCACACAGGCCCAGGGGTCTCCAAAGATGCCAGGACTGAGTTAAAACCTGTCGCAGACGACATGAAGAACGCACACCCACACTTTGCGATATCCCAGGCAGGAAAAAAAAAGAGCTTTATTTACAGAATCAACATTTATCGAACTCCAGCAGTGACCATGGATTGGAGGAAGAAAATCTTCTTCTCCAACCACACTGGACAGCCCAACAGTCCATCTACAGTCTCCTCTTTATGAAAAGAATGTAAACATCGCTAGATTTTACAATAACGAGTGGCTTGTTTATACGAAAGTGTATCTGACTCCAAAACACAGAAGGCTAAAAATAAGACTTTTCCAAACTCCATAAAGGGGACAGAGGAGAACGGCAAAAACTCAAACAACAAAAACCTTCCGAGAAACTAAGGTACCTAAATCCACCCAGGCAGGAGGTAGCAATGCAAGGTTAGTTTTAAATAAATAGAGGATTTTTAAGTGCCTTTAAAAATAAGAACCTGTGTCAGTAAGTCAGAAGAAGACCTAATACCTAATAGTTCAGTAATATTGCCTTTTGCAAAGTTAGTTAAATTCTAGTCATAGCAAAAATAATGTGGCCTTGCTGAAAATTCCTAGATAGAACAGACAAAACTATAGATGTAGAACTTGTGTGACAATTTATCAATATTAATGCCCATCAATTTTAGCTTAAGGTAAGTGCAAAACTTTTGTAGAGAGTTAAGTCTAATTAGCTGAACAAAAAATAAAAATAAAAATAAAAATAAAAATAAAAATAAAAATAAAAATAAAAATAAAAATAAAAATAAAAATAAATCCAATTTTTTTATTTTAATAAATGCAAATAAATAAATAAACAACCGGCACAATTCACTGTGTATTTGTTTATAGTTTTATACATATATGTGAACTTTCAAACTCATTTATTGGCTTTAGTGACATGAATGACCAAGGGCATGATTTATAATGGTTTGTCATCTGGTATTAGATTATAAAAAATTTAATTAATTTTTCATTAGCCACGGTTAATGATGAGCTTGTTAAGCATCTTGAGGTGAAGCCAAGAGATATTAGCTGTATTAAGGACCAGTTTCAAGAAAATGACTCCTTTTATAATCCCCAAAATTAGTTATAATGTTATTTTCCCCTTTCAGAAAACTGGTTTCAGCTATATAAATAAATTAAAATCGATACAGAGCACAAACTTTGAGGCAAAGTGATCATGTAATATCAATTATTTACCGATTTTCCCACCAATTAAAATGAGATCAAACTTCTTGAGGATACTTAAAAATCAACACATTGGTTTATCATGTAGCAAAGAACTGAACTAGAATGAGTGACTATTTGCAGGAATTTGCTGCCACAAGACTTCTGCTTCTTGTCTCAACTGTTTATCTAATGAAAAGATAAATTAGGGCTTGAAAACTGATTTGAAAATATAATTTGATTGAAAAATCCCTTTGTTCTGCTCTGGGGTTTGTGCTGGGTGGGAAGGCTGAGCATGGCAGTGATTGTTGGGGAAGGATCCATGACTCAGAGAATTTGCAGAAGAATAAGAGATACCTGTGAGTAATCAACATGGAAAAGTGTGGGGGGAAAAAAATGGAAATTTAAATTATTTTCCTAGCAAGCTTTCTTTTGAATTCCAGAAAGAGGGAATACATTAGAAATGAAAATCTTAAAAATAAGTGTCTAAACATAGAATGCTGCAAGGTGAATAGTCTTAAAGCTTATTTTAAACAGGTGGGAGGAGCAGGCCTATGGAAATCACTGGGAAACGTGCACAGAAACTCCAAACCTCGTGGGTTTGAACAGCAGCTAAGAAACTTCAAATTTAGCCTCAATTTTAGCCACCCTTGACCACAATCTACATTTGACAGAAATGTATTAAACAGCTGCCAACAGGAAGGTGGATGTTTGGGTGGTGCCCCCCAATCCAAACCATTCTCTGATCCTGTTCTATGGTCCTGTGATACTGCCTGAGATTGGGAATCTCCTCTGCACAGAGTTGTGCCAGTACCCAGCAACTGAATTATTTCTATATTCTATATTAATAATTATTACTATATTATACATATAATAATTATTATATGTATAATATAATTATAACTATAAATATATATATAAATATAACAATAATTATTACTATATTATACATATAATTATAATATATTACTATATTATATAATATACTGTTATACATTACAGTATATTATTATATATATTATATTATATACTATATACTATATACTACATACTACATACTATATATATTATATTATATGTTATATATATTATATTATATTATATTATATTATATTATATTATATTACATCATATTATATTATATTATTTTATATTATTTTATATTATTTTATATTTTATATTACATATTACATATTATATAGTATATATTATGTATTGTATTTACATATATTATAAATATATTTATAGATATTAATATTAATGTATTCATATTAGTATTGTATATTATATTCATATTAATATCTATTTATATTATAAAAAGTTTATATTATATATTTATCTATTATATATTGCATATTATGAATTATTGATCGATCGTTAATTATTTCTATATATTATTAATTATTTATATATTACTAACCCCAGCAATGGCATTATTCATCGCCCGTGTCAGGGGAGCTGGAATTGGATGGGCTTTAAGGTGCGTTCCAACCCAAGCCTTTCCGGGACCGTGTGCCACAGAGCAGCGATATCTGGATGCTCGTGGATCTTCCTGATGCCCCCGAATTTCCCCGTGCGAGGATGACCCCGGGCAGCCCCGCCAGCTCCCGGCAGGTGAGCTCAGCGCACGGCGTGTCCCTGCCCGGCTCCGTCCTGCAGAGGCAGCGAGAACAGGCACTTCAAAAGCCCCAGGAGAAGTGTGAGACCCTCTAAATGTCTTGCCCGAGGCAATCTGTTTCCTTTCACAGGATCGCTCAGCAGACAGGGCTGCTCTCAGCGCTTCCCAGCGGCGCCGCTGGATGAGGGCACAGCTCTCACCCCAGATCCGTGCAGGGAGCCCAGAAACTCCGGTGGCTGCTGCAGAGCCATCCCAGCCGTGTCTCCTGCACGTTCCAGCCTCTCTGATTCCCATGGGAACACGCAGACCCCCACCCTGAGCCCCCCTCAGTGCTCAGTGCAGGTCCCACACCTCTGCAGCACCCGTGCGAGCCACAGTCTGATGTTCAAATCCAGATTGAACAATTATTCCCACACGTTTGCCCACCTAAAGAACACGTAGGTGCAGTATTTGAAGCTTAAATCCAAAGAGGTTCCAGGGTACATGTGGGCACTATCAGGTACAGCAGTGATTCCAAGGATGGATAACAAAGATATTCCAAACACTGGATTGCATAAGTAAAACATTCTAGTCCACACAGAGCACTCAGGCTCTGGTGCCATCTGTCTCAGCAGCAGCTTCAGAGTCCTGCTCTGCTGTTTACCTGAACCCAAGTTGTTTTTTAACACACATGAGCAAAACCACACACCTGCTGACTTCATTATTTTCCTCTCAGTTCTGCTAGCTCACCTTTCGCCCAACAACAGCTTGGTCTGGGTTCTTCCAAACAGTGCATTTAGTGAACATGATCCATTTGGGCTCACCTTTCTGCAGTAGTGGAAACCCACCCCAAAACTAAGGGCAGCAGCCATACCTGAGTCCCTGCAGGGGTAGAACTCCAGCTTGCAGGACCTTGGAACACCAAGGGTCCCCTCTGTGGCAGAGCATCCCTGTGCCTTGATGTTTCCAGAAGTCTCCCTGCCAGGACAAACCCTGCTTGGATTTGCTTCTGAAATAACTACCTTTGAATTATTCTGAAATGATTAAATATATTTCTCCATCTTCCCTCTATTTTTTTTTTGAGCTAATAAAATCAATTATTTGGCCAATACAAACACATAATTAGTGTAAATTATGAGGCACAAAGCAGATGAGTGGAAAATACAGAGTTTGCTCCTCACAGCACACAGCTACCTTGGCAGATGTGAGTGGAAGGAGCAGGAGCTGAGGTGCACAGATCACCCTGACCCTGGCCTGTCTCTCCATCTCTGTGCTCCATGACACAGCCCCAATAAACCCTCCTCTACCTCAGGACTTTGCAGGAGGGGAGGTGTTGCTGAAACTCTGCAGGGTTAGAGCCAAGCCTGGGTGACCTGTCTCATGAAAATTACAGGGTTGTATTGCTCCTGTTAGCAACAGTGGGTGTCTGTCATTTGTTAATCAGTCTTTACTGATACTACGGTGGAAAGAAGGAAATTGCAGATTTCACAGCTAAAAAGAGGGGGAAATGTAGACGGAGCCTCCTGGGTCTGTACTGAGCTCTCATGGGCCTGGAAAGGGAATGTAGGGCACACCACCTCTGCAAAAGCAGCAGATCTTCACCCTCCATGCATCCTCTCCAGATTTCCCTGTACCTCTGCACCCCACAGCTTCCACAGCCCAGCAGGGAGGTTTTCTGGTGCAGAGGAGTAAATTCCAACAGCTCTGGCTGCTGCAAAGAGGAATTGCTGAAGCTCTGGTGGAAACAAATTCCAGCTGGTTCTAATGAAGTGGTGTTCTGTCCAACAAGGCTGGGCAGGAGCTGTGCCATTCCCTGTGTGTCCACTCAGGGAACAGAAGGATGCTACACAACAGCTTAGGACTTACTGGATTGCACAGATGTCAGACACAAACCAGCACAATGTCCTCGGGGAGGGGGAAAATCATTTTACGACCTATAAACCACAGAAAAGAGCAAAATCAGAGGCCATCGAGGATGGAGACAGAGAAAATGTGCACTGCTGAACTCCCAGCCTAACGTGCTGTCTGCATATTCCAGAGTGGAGGGCTAAATTTAGCAGCCCTGCCAAAAACGACAGCGAGGAGATTTGGAAAGGCGTCCCCCCAGCGCTGGGGATGTGTCTGGCACTGTCCCTCTGACAGGACCCAGCAGCTGCTGTGCCCAGGGCCCCTGCTGGGGTCAGGGCCGTGGTGTGCCACTTCCCAGAAGGTGTCAGGGCAGCCAGGGAGGGATGGGAGGAACAATCCCAGGAGCAGCACCAGCCCTGCCGCTGCGGGGATTTGTCACGGTGGCACCGGCGGTACGGAGAGTCCTGCATGGTAATGATTGGTTTACAATAAAAATTACTTCAAATGCTGGATCAGAAAAGGGATGGTTCAGTCCATCAAATCGCTGTCAGCTGCAAATTAGGCTGCCCATCCCTAGGCAATGGAGAACATAATTGGCTTTGTCCATGGCTGGGTTTATTTTTATCTGTTCTGTTGAAGTCAGGCTCTTGCCTCACTCGCACTGGCACAAACAGAGAAAAAAGGCCTTGGTGCAGAAAAGGGTTTTTTTGCTCCTTCCACCTGCAATAAATGGGGCAAGTTACCCTTGGATTGCTAAAATTAGCCAAGGATTCTTTGAGGGACTACTTCGTGTCAGAGCCAGGTTACCTGCATGGGAGTAAGTAGGAACAAATGGTATTCTGGGGAGAAGGCATGGACTTCCAGGAGCCTCAGACTGAAACCACCTTCCAAGCCAAGCAGCCAGGGCTCCAATCCAGTCCTCAGGGTTACACAAGAGAGGCTGGAGGAGGTGGGAACCTTCCCCAGGCCTGTGAGAATCACAGTAACTCCAGAACCTGCTATGAATCCCCACAGACAGGATGGAAATGCACACACCTCCCGCCTCCCCTCCCGGGACTGATCATCCCCAGAGCGCCTCCCAGAAGTGCCAATGTCAGATGGGACTGAAATAACCACCAGCACACTTCCCTGGGACTGGATGAGGAGCTCAAACCCCTCACTGTTCCCAAAGTGCCAGGGATTATGGCTTTTTGTTGCTGGGAACACCTGTGCCACAGGCTGGGAGTGGAAGGAGTCTCCATCCCAGGCACGGCTACCAGACAGTCCAGACTTCCCAACTCTCCCTCAACTCCTTGTCTCTGTCTATAAACTCCAAATATCCCTCTCTGCTCTCCTCCCTGTGCACAAACTGAAGACCATGCCCTTCCCTGGGTGGCAGAGCTTTGTTAACACATTTCCCTGACACTGCAAGGTACAGAGAGACTCCGAAAGGGAGAAAAATACACTGAAAAAAGTAAATATAGCTGACTAAGTAGGAGGGGGAACAATGTCTGTCGTCTTAACCTGTCTGTCATCCTAACCCAGAGAATTCTCTGCTCTACTTAACTGGGCTCTGCCTTTATCCCCCTCCAACTTTAGGGCATTTGAGCAGCACCTGGGTACCTGGGAAATCCTCTGCCGTGCTGAAGGCTTGTGAGAAATAAGGGAATGCAGGCAGAGAGAGGTTTAGCTCAATTTCATGTTGCACCAAGTACAAAAGATCTGTCCATGAGTAACTCATGGGATTATGCTCATCAGCAAAGGCCAATAATTCAGAGTGACAACAAACTGGAGACCTCAATAAGGTACAAATGGCTGGAAAGAATTAATAATTATTTACTGTCCACCCACTCCTCTAGGTTTGTGTCCCAGTTTGACCAGCTTTGCCTTGCTGCATGTGCATGGATGGCAGAAATTGTGGCACTGCCAGGAGCTGCTGCAACTCGAAGTACAAAACAAAGAATAATAATAAAAAAAAAATGCTTAAGAAGATGCATAAATCAATGATAAGGCTTATGAGGAGCTAGTGAAAGACAACATTGTTGTTATTGTAATTATTGTTGTAGTTGTTGTTTTTGGTTGGTGGTGATGATGATGATGATTGTTGTTGTTGTTGTTATTATTATTATTAATTATTATTTAGGTGAAAATCACACAGAGCAAGAGGTTTGCATCTCATCCTGGGCTGGGAGGCAGCTCTGTCACTAACCTGGAGCCTCGATTCCTTCTCAAAACAATGGAAAAAAATTCTGGCACACCAAAACTCCCTCCCCAACCTCAGCAAATGCAGCATCCTGAGGTATCCCAGGCCGGGGAGCTCTGTGCTCAGGGCTGCTGCAGATGGGCTGGGGTGGGTTTGCCCTGATAAGGCCCTCACGTGACACTGCCTTTGGGTTGTCAGCGAAAGTCCTGCAGATTAGTGTCCCCTGAAATCCCCCTAAGCAGCTCTAATGCCCTCAGATGTGCTCGCTGTGGCTCGCTGGGAAGGCTGCACGAGACAAAACATTAATTATCAGCATAAAAATAGAATTTCTTTTGACGATTCACCAAGCACTGCTCCACTTGGGAGGCACCAGTGAGAACTTCGCTCATTCCTCTAACGTCTGGAAAGAAATTCAGAAATTCAGAACGTCACCCTGCTCAAAACTGCAAAACGAAAATCAGAAGCAAAAGATTTTTTTTTTTTTACCTTTCTCTGTACACTGAATCCAGCTGGCCTCCTTCTACCCTGCCTTGCAGTCATTTACAGATGTGCAAGAGGAGGGAAAGAAATGGTGCAGCTTGCACCTGCACTGCACACCAAAAAATCAGCCAATGCCTCTGCTCCCACAGGTTTGCAGCAGTTTGGCCATTCTGCTGCTTTTCTTGATCCAGCTCAACAGTACAAGGTGTTTCAGTAGGGTATTTCAAATGAAGGAATCAGTCTCTACCTGGGCAATCCTGGGCAACCCTGAAAGCTGTCACACCTACAGGGTTTTCAGGATGCAGAAGAGCAAGGAGGGGTGGGAATGGAGCCCTGGCAGGGAGTTCCAGAGGGCCTCATCTCCCTTGTGTATCTAAGCTGGAAAACTGTTCAGGTTTGAGGGACTCTTCAATGGCCTTTACCTAAGGCTGGCCCCAAATGGCTCCATCTGGAATGGATTCTCCCAAAAAAACCCCTCCTGCTTAAATGGCAAAATAAAAGATTACATATTAAACAGCACAATTTCACAACCTAACAATGCTATCTTCAAATATTAAATAAGCAAGAAAAGAAGATTTTGCACTAAATCCCACCCAAAGTCCCGAAGAAGTTGCTGAAGCACGGAGCTGGTTCAGCAGATGGGGTACAACCCTAAAATCAGTTAGGGGATTATCTGGGGCAAATATCAAGCATCAAATGTTGGATCTGCCTCTATGGCTTCCTCAGAAAAATAATGAGAATGGCCTGTCAAAATTATCAGCCTTTAGGAGAACTACACTGAGAACTGAGCTGAATTTATTAGGCCCCGGCAGGGAGTTGCAGGTATGAAAAGGGACAGTCACAGGTAGATTCACACACTCTGGTCACTGGTTGGAAGCTTTTCTGTGCAAAGTTTTTGTTTCTCCAGTACCCTGCATAGAGGGAATCCTTGGCACTCCCACGGTGTAAATTATTATTATTATTATTAATCCTTATGTTAGAATATTTCCACCTTCAGAATAACCTCTGTGGGAAAGTGCAGAAGCTTGCTGGGAGGTGAAAACAGCTGCTGTAAACCTATTTTCATTGATTTTTTTTTTTCTCCTAAAAGGGTTAACACAATAAAACACAATTAGCCTTGAATTATCCTGGATTTGTTGGATATTTGGCTTGAAACATTAAACATCACCTTGGCTGCACCTTTCTCAGCAGCACCATTTCACTTCAGCCTCTTTCACTTCACCCCTTGGTGTCGCTCAGCAAGGAGGGAAGGGCAAATCAGACAGCACCAGCCCAAAAATATGCTCAGAATTCAGCAGCCTGATTGCTGCTGACCACCCAGAGGACAGGTGTGACACATATTTATGGGCCTGATTTTAAAGCAATATCCCTTCATTTCATTTATGAGCCCATGGCATGTTTTATTCTGACAGCTCCACCGCGGTGTTCCCGCAGTCCTCTGGCCATAAACTGCTCACAGTGGGACGTGGAGCTGATTATTTGGTGTGTAGGCAGCCAGCACCTCACAAGCTGATGAACTATGGACAATTTATTCATTGGATTTTAAGCCCAGTTAAATCAACACCTAAAAGGGAGCCTCGCTCAACACTCCCTGGAACTGCAAACTGCAGAAGTGGGGAGGAAATTGTAACAGATTTTACATTGCAGCATTACACACATGCCTAAGATTTCATCTCTGCTGAGGAATCCCAATGCTCAGGGCTTGTTGTGAATCTGCTTATTTGAGATTTATTTTTTTTTCCCCCCAAAGTTCTGGTTTCTGGCAGGTGACTTCCCAAGGAGCTGGTATTTCCCAGCCAGCCAGAGAGAGATGGACGGTGCGGAGAAAGAGGAAATTAATGGAAAATAAAAACCCTGAACAAAAGAACCTTGAAAAATTGAAGGTGTACAAAAAGGATCCAAGAATGCAGGTGTGCAGGCATGTGGGTGTTTGTGTATCCATATATTCATGTTTATACTTCCAGGATGATGATTTTAGCCAATTCCACAAATTCAGGGCCTGGATACAAAACGCCCAGAACGTGACCTAGCCATGTTGATCTAGAAACCTTCAATTCTTCCATGTTACATTTTTATGTCATTGTTTCTATTGGACTCTGGTTCCAAATCGGATTTTCACTGGATTTTCCTCCTGTGTCTATTGACAATATATTTATTTTAAGGAGTGTAGTATATGGTCACAAACAATTTGCCCCTCAACACGAACAGCCACAGGATTGTGGGGTTGTGACCTCCTTAGTCAGTCTCTGCCATCCTCTCCTTTCTAATATTTGATATCAATCTTTCTATTCCAAATTAAGACAAATTTCTTGTTCTCTCTCTGATGTTATTTGTACAGAGCAAAGTGTTCCCTTTTATGTTTTCAACATATTTTTATATAATCAAAAGTACTGTCATGTTCCTTCCACTCTTCCATTCAGAACTATCCTAATTTGCTCTTTCCTGGATGAGTCTGCCTTCCCAGACCTCTGATTCTCTTTGTACATCCACATGTAATGAATCCCTGAATGCAGTGACCAAAATGGCAGTTCCCAAAGTTCCTGGTGAAAGGAACTTGGCCTTCTGTAAAATTGCCAAAAAAACTTGGAATTTGAAAAAGAAAACCAGCAATTTTCCTCTTCAACAAAATTATATCAGAGAAGGAACAGGGAACTCCTGCTTGTAAAGTAGCCAGGATGTTTGATTTCTGAGGGCATTTTCCAGAAGGATTCCTGGCTGGTGGGAAAGAGGGAGAGCAATTCTCTTCCAGAGGTCACTTACAGCTGGAGGCTGGGAGGACACTCAGGTACCTCAGCTCATTCTGGCTCTCACCATTTCATAATTTTAGCATAGGAAAAATTATATCTGAAGTGCCTGCTAATGAGTTAATGGACCACGCACTGGAAACCCAAGTATTGCAGCATTTGGTGTCAGGAGAGACCCACCAGCTCAGGCCCCAAATCTCTCTGGCCATTTTTACAGAGGTGCATTAGTCCACAGCTTCCATTAGGGATAAGTGAAATGGGAGTGAGTCAGCTCATCTTGAACTTCCTGGCTGAGCCCATTTCGGGTGAAAGATCACCTCTGATTCCCAGCTGGGGCTGCTGTAAAACTTCTGTCATTGGGAGCAAAACCAAAGCTGGGGCAAGACTTGCAAGAGCAGGGCAGACATCATTGTCACCATCCCCTCCACGACCAAGGAACTCCTTTTTCTATGAGATTAAAACGACTTCATCTGAACAATCAGCTGTCTCCACGTCCTAACTGTCCTCAAAGAGCAACCATGGAATTGCAGGATTGTTTGGGTTGGAAGAGACCTTAAACCTCCTCCAGTGCCACCCCCTGCCCTGGGCAGGGACACCTTCCACCATCCCAGGCTGCTCCCAGCCCCAGCGTCCAACCTGGCCTTGGGCACTGCCAGGGATCCAGGGGCAGCCACAGCTGCTCTGGGCACCCTGTGCCAGGGCCTGCCCACCCTCACAGGGAGGAATTCCTTCCCAATATCCCATCTAACCCTTCTCTGTGGCAGTGGGAGCCATTCCCTGTGTCCTGTCCATCCATCCCTTGTCAACTGTCTCTCTCCACCTTCCCTGCAGCTCCTCCAGGCCACCCTGAGCTCACCCCAAAGCTTCTCCTCTCCAGGTGAACAATCCCAGCTCTCCAGCCTTTCCTCCCAGCAGAGCTGCTCCATCCCTCTGCTCACCCTGGTGCCTCCTCTGGACCATGCAAGGAGTGATGCTGCCAGGGATCTCAGGAAAAGGAGGAGAGAGGGAAGTGGAGAAGTAACAGCAGTAAACAGAAAATTCTGGCACCACTGGACCCAACGGAAGCGGCACCACTGACATCACTAAAAGTAGGCTCAAGTCTGATCTGAAAAGCAATTTAGAGTATGAGCTTTTCTTTCCAAATGAGCTGTAAGTGCCTTCCTTCACCCAGAATTCGGTGCCTTCTATTACATTTTAAATTGATTGGCTTTACGGCCCAGTCCTGGGGAATTGCCCTAGCATGATCTCGTCTGGCTCGTGTTTCTAATTCTGGCAACTCTAAATCCAGATGCCCTGAAAATCCAGGCTGGTGCTTACAGAACATACTGCAGGCTAATCTCCATTTTTGTGTACCCAGGCAAAATCCAGGAATTGGGATGTATGGAAGATTAGCCCACAAGGTGAAAAGGAAAGGAAGCCAAAGGAGAAATTGCAATAGGAAATGTCCACATGCAGAGTGTGGAGGTGTCAAACTGAACAACAATCATTATCCCACAACAGGAATTCAAACAGTATTTTTTGCATTATCTAAGATTTCTCTAATGGGAACAATGAAGTGGCCATGTGAAGGTGTGTCCTGCCAGCAGGGTCTGTGGGCAATGGATGGAGAGATTCAGAAAACACAGGTCCAAGTCCATGCTCTTCCTTTGTGTGGTCCATGTTCAGCCTCATTCAGGACATTAAAAGCTCCACTTGGGCTGCCAGCTGACAAGAAGTCTCTCTGCTGAATAAAAGGGGTTGAAGAGGATGCAGCACATTGTTGTGATGGAGAAAAGGAGGTTGTGGACAGGTGGAGGTCAGACTCCTCCACGTACCAGGTGATAGAACAAGAAGAAACAGCCTTTAGTTGTGCCAGGAGAGCTGTAAATCAGGTATTATGGAAAAACTCTTCACCAAAAGGGTTGCCAAGCACTGGATGAGGCTGCTCAGGGAAGTGGTGGCATCACCATTCCTGGAACAGATTTAAAAATGTCTTGGTGTCCATTTAGGGACACGGTTTAGGGCTGGACTCGGTGATCTTGGAGATCTTTTCCAGGCTAAGTGGTTCCATGATTCCGGGATGTGGCTGCAGAGCTGCCTCTGTGAAGGATGGGAAGGGCTGGAGGAGCCCTCCCAGGGCTGGAGGGTGGCTCATAACTCTCAGCCTGGGTGGGAACACATCACCCTGAGGGCATTTTCCTGCCTTGGATCCGTGCATGAAACTCCAGCTGCTGCCAGAGGAAGCTGTGCGTGCCCACCCAGGGCTGTGAATCATCCCAGGAAAGGCCGAGGAGAAGCTCATATATAAGTGGAGTGTGGAGTTTTTTTGACACTGGCTATAATAAATATCAGCACATTTAGAAAAAAAAAAAAACAACCTGGGCTTCAAGGGAGAAAAAAACAAAAAAAAGCTACAGCTGAGCATGGTTCACTAGAAGGAAATATCCAAGGCTGTTGAAACATTAGATAAAAAACTGATCTTGAAATGTCAGGAATCAGTGAGGATAACAACTGTCAATTTTGTCCAATAAAACCTCCCTTTTATTTTGCCTACTTTTCTCTTTTATTTTTAATAGCTATCCATTAAAAATGCTGCACTCACAATTTGCTGGTATTTGCTGTTCTGTTTTAATGCTGCCTATTAGGTCTTCCCTCCTTTCCTTTTAATATTTACACATATCATCAAATGCTGGGCAACATTTCTCTGCTGGGAAAAAAAAAAAATCCCATGAGTGTAAACCAATTACAAATAACTTGCTACTGAGGGCATGGCTGGGCTTTCTGTGCTGCTCCAGTGTCCCACTGAGTTTCAAGCAGCTGAGGACACTTTTATATTAGAAATAATCCATGTTAACATCATGTGGTGCATTGTAATTTCTTAACTTCATCAGAAAATAGCACAAATGTCCTGAAAAGAAAAAAAAAATCAACAGTGATGCCTTAATAAATAACTGATAATGAGGTGGCTAAGAAAGAATTGTGGTCAGGAGCATGAGTTTGGCATAAGCTTCTCCAGCCTGAAGGATTCCAGCTGGAAAAGCCCGGTTTAAAATTCTTGCACTTCCTCCATTTCATGTGCACTCACCAGTGCTTATGCAGCTCAAATAATCCGTGCCTGCACTTTACATACGGCGTGGCAAATGCCAGCAGTGTATGGAAAACAGGATCCAGCCCTCAGCAGAGCAGCCAGAAGGGGATGAAGGGACCTCAGCAGCACCTGAGCCTTGGGCTGAGCTCTCCCAGTGCAAGCAGGGCCCTCCAGCAGGCAGGGAAACCTCTGCAGTGGCTTGAGGGGGACAGGACAAGCCCCTGCATCCAGTTTGGGACCCCTTGTAGTGAGGCTGAGCTGTTGATTCAACAGCAAGAGAGGTCGTGGCCCCTAAAACACCACTGGGACAATGTGACAGAGATTTACCAGAAACAGTCTCCTCCAGAGAAGGGCTAGAGGTAAATTCCAGCTGATGATTATGTTTCCCTGTCCTTGTTTGATAAATTAATTAAGGAACAGAGAGGGAATAAGAAAAGTGAAGCCTCATAAACTGCTTCACTCACTGCTGCACAGAGAAGACTCTCAGTTCTGATTTTCCTTTATCAACATTCCTCAAAAACACTAATGTTTCTTCTTCTTCTTAAATAATTTCTAATATAGAATCCCAAGAACATTTTAGCCTTTCAGCTCCCTAAAAATCAAAGGGGGAGGGGAACCTCAATATTGAATACGAAGACACTGTGCAATACAGAAATCTCATGGGGCAAGGGGAGGGGTCATCAGATGGAGGTTAAGCTGAGCTTTGAGCCCAGACTAATGGCATGAGCAGACATCTGCCTCCTGCAGCCTCTGCAGCTGGGAGTGTTTCTGCCCAGGGCTGGAGAGTTCAGCTCTGTGCTCTGCACAGCCCAGCACTCCGCCTTCCCCGAATTCCAGGATTTCCGTGTTCCACTGAGGAGGCCCCCGAGGCAGGGAGAGCCACGGGATATTCCTTCTGAGCCCTGAGCCTTGCCCTGCTCCTGGAGCATCTCTCCCTGGAGCTCTGGGCCGGCAGCTCTGCCACCCAGGAGATCCCCTCAGGGACCAGGGAGCAGCACATCCCGCTGGGGCCTCCCTGCTCCCCCTGCCACCCTGGGCTTCCCACAGCCTCTCCTGCCCCCAGAGCTGGCAGCTGGGGGCCATCCCTGACTGCTCAGCAGGGTTGGCCAGGCCTTTTGGGCAGAAACGCAGCTGGAGCTGTGTCCAAACCCTGCCAACACCCAGACCCAGCACCTCCGAACTGCTCCCGACCCCAACAAAGCACAGCCAGGAGGGGAGCAGCTCCCATCTATAACAATTACAGCCCCCTTTCCCTCGCCCTTGCACTGTTTATTGCTTTTGCCCTTGCCACGGATTGCTGGAGACAGAGAGAGTGTTAAAGCTCGGAATATTTCTTTCTGGACAGGCAGGGCAAGCTTTGGGAGAAAACTCTCTCTTTTCTCTCCATCATTGCCACTTGTGCTGGGAAGGGAAGGAAGGGAAGGGGATGGTTCCCACTGCAGGCTGCCTGGAGCACTCCGAGCCTGCTGAGCAGTGACTGCAGCGGGGGGAACGCTCCCCTCTGGTGGAAACAGAACCTTGTAAGGATATTTCTGCAAGGTACAATAATTGCCCAAGCATCCACCTCTAAGCTGGGTCTCCCTCGTTCTCACAAGGCTGTCGTGGAGGGGGGGGAAGGTGCATTTCAGTGACACAACTGAGGCTGGCAAGAGGCAGCCCAAGGGCACCTGCCAGCTCCCTCCCTGCTGACAGCACCCCCACAGCTCCAGGATGGGCTCTGGCAAGGAGGCAGCTCGCTTGCCAATAATAATAATTATCATTAATAACCCAGTGACGTCCTGATCTGGGTTACATCATCCGTACCCTTCTCAGGAGCTGCTGCCAGCCACACTCACACGGGTGCTGTCCCCAGCAGGCACAGGGGCCGGGAGCTGCTGTGGCTGGATGGAGATGCAGGGGATGGCCCGCGGTGACTTCTGCCTCCCGGCTGAGGGGACAAGGGGACATGGCCTGGACAAACCCTGGGAGAGCCGCCCCTCTGGGCCGATTTGAGTCTCCTCAGCCCTCTGGGAAACTGCGGGGGCATAGAGGATGGAAAGGGAGGTGCGGGACCATCCCCTTCCTCCTCCTCCCCCGGGGCATCCCGCGGGGTCACAGCCGGGCAGGGGGGGCACAGGGATGTCCGTGTGTCCCGGCGGGATGTCCGTCCGTCCCCGCAGCGCTCCCCGGTCCGCAATCCAGGGCCATCCCTCCCCAGCCCCCCCCAGCGCTCCCCTCTGTCAGCCCCACCGCACAACCCGACGGGCAGGAGCCCTGGCAGGGAAAACGAGCGATATTTGGGAAAGGTGCCAGGTCAGGGCTCCCCCCGGCGCACCCGGACCCTGCCCCACGGCCGGCATCCATGGGGAACGGGGTGCCGCCCCCAAAACCCAGCCGGGTTTGGGTCGCTTTCCCGAGTTGCTGCCGAAGGCGCCGAGCTCGCTGGCTGCGAGAACAAACTGTTGTGATTCCCCCCTCTGGCCCTCTTTCCCCGCCTCCCCCCCGTTCCGAACGGGGGGTGTCGGTGCACGGAGCCCGCCGTACCCCATGTCGCTCCCGCGTCAGAAAATGAATGATGCAGCAATTTAATTAGGAGGGAGCGGTGCGTCCATATTGCACCGGCGGAGGAGAGCTCGGCAGCCGGGGGGGGAAGATGGTGCGTGTCCGCGGGCGCGGAGGCTGCGCCCCTGCCCGCGCAGAGCGGCCCCGGGGCGGCGGGACCCCGCGGAGCCCCCGGGAGCTCCCGCCCGCACCCGCGGCTCTGCCCCTGAACTTTTTGCTCCCGAGCCGCGGTTCCAGTTAAGTCTCTCCCGGCCGAGCCACCGCGGGGTGCGGAGCGGGGTTCGGGTTCCGCGCGGAGCGGGGGGGGAGGGGTGCGGGATGCCCCGGGAGTTCCGCGGAGATCCGCGCAGATGCGTGCGCGGGGCTGGGCGGGCGCGGAGGGGTGCGCAGGGGATGCGCAGGGGCGTGCGCGGGTGCGGAGCGCGGGGATGCGCGAAGCAGCGCGGAGCTCACCTCCTGCCCTTTCCCTCCCGGCCGGCTGAGCCCCCCAAAACCCGGCGCATCTCACCCACCAACTTTCAGCCGCGCCGCCCTTTCCCGCTGCGCCCCTCTCCGCGGATCCGCCGCGCCCCGCGCAGCCCCGTTACCTGCGGCGGCTCCCGGGGCGGGCGGGCACCGCGGGCGCGGCCCCCTCCGCCTCCGCGCACACCGCCGGGAGGATGCGGGAGGTGCCGGGTGTTCTCCCCGAGGTGTTCGGCTCTGCGGGAAGCTGCGGGATCCCGGCGAGGCTCGGGGCGGGAGCGGCCCCGGGACGGGCGGGCAGCACCGAGCGGAGGAGGCGGTGGGTGCGGGGGCAGCGGGGCGGTCAGAGCGGGACCCCCGGGCTGCTCCCCGCCGCAGCCCTCAGCTGGCACTCGCAGTCAGAGCAGCTTTGATTTCCTCCAGACTTGGGCTTTTTGTTCCCCCTTTTTTTCCTTTTTTTTTTTTTTTTTTTTTTTTTTTTTTTTGGGTGGGGGTGGGGGGGGGGTGGGTGCAAATTCTGCCCCATCCCGGCGGCTTTTTTTCCTCTCTGATTCTTCTCAGGTTTTTTTTTCCTCCCCCATCTGCTCGTTTCCCACTTCCCTTCCTCTCCGCCAACCAGCCCCCTCCTTCCCTCTTAAAAAAAAAAAAAAAAAAAAAAAAAAAAAAAAAAGAAAAAAAAAGGAGGGAAAAAAAAAAAAAGGCAAGGGGAAAAAAAAAAAAAATGTGTAGTCAGGGCTTCCCAAATGCGCGCCCCCGACCTGGAGCCGAGCGCGCCCCCTCCGTTTGTTCCCCTTCTTGAAGCTGATTTTCATGACGTGGAGGAGCCTGATCCAGGGCAGGAGCGGCAGCGCACACACACACACACACACACACGCACACGCACACGCACACTCGGCCCCGCACCGCCCCGCACCCCGCGCACCCCCGCGCACGCCGCGCACCCGCGCTCCGCCGCCGCGCCCCAGCGCCCGCTCCGCGCTGCCGCTGCTGCCCGGAGAAGGCGGCGGCGGCGCTGGAGCCTGCAGCAGCCCCTCTCCTCCCTCCTCCATTGAGTGTGCCAAACAGCAGCTCTGCATCCTAAAGAAGATCATTGAGGGGCTCATTGCATTCCCAGCACGTTTCAGGCTTGCTTTTTTTTTTTTTTTTTGCCTTTTTTTTTTTTCCTCCTTTTTTTTTTTTTTTTTTTTTTCCTTTTGCCTCAGCTTCAGCAGGAGTAGAGAGAGAGGGAGAGAGAGCCACAGAGAGGGAGAGGCAGAGAGAAACCAGCAATCTTTAAACTCGAGCTTTCTTTTTTTTCCCCCCTTCATTTCTTTTGCCTTTTTTTTAATTATTATTTTTGGTAACGATGTGCTAAAATCTCTCCTGCAAACCGGTAAGTACAACCTTTCTGGATCCCTTTGTTTCCGCCTAGGGTCAAAGACACCCCCCTCTTCCAAAAAGAAGATATAATAATCCTCTTTATTTATTTTTTTATTTTTATTACAGCCCTTGCAGAAGAGAAAGAACTAAAGTGGCTAATATTTTGCAAAGGAGACAGAGAGATTCATACTGCAATATAGCTCTCGTCTCTCTCCCTTCTCCCCAATTAGATGCTGGTTTTAATTGCAGAGGATATTTCTCTTTTCGTGCTTTCAACCATCTCCTCTTTCCCACAGGGGAGGGTTTCATTTGCAAGTTGATCCTAAGGATTTCTGTTCCTCTGGCATTTCTCTCCCCTAAATGCATCTTTCTGCTCTTAAGTTTGCGGATGGTGGGCAATTTTTTCTAGTTCTTACACGAGGAAGGCAAAAAAGGACCTTTTTTATTGGGAGATGGAGACTAAAAGCAATGATCGCTCCGAATCGTTCTAATGGGCATTTCAGGGATTCAAGGAAGGCTGCATCACCACTGGTTATTATTCCCATCCCTTAGCGTTTCCCTGTGCCCGTACATTTAAAATATCTGGTGAAAGGAAGGGTGAAACCATATGTTGAAGGAGCTGCATCTCATTAGGGGCAGTATTATTTTCATCTGATTGGAGAAGAATGGTGTCTTCATTCGGAATCGTGTATAGTAGGATAGAGAATTTATCGGCCGGTAAGTGTCAAGGTATTTTTTTTGTTTTTTTTTTTTTTCCTTCCACTTTCAGCTTTTTAACCGGGTCTTTTGCTTGGTCCTGGGGGCACAAAATGCCCTAATCCAAGGCAGGCTGAGCGTTTCAATCCTAGGTGCCTCTTCAGCTGTCACTTCCCTTTAGATCTGCTGATCGCATGGGCATGTGCTTTAGAAAGATTAATCATCTCTAAATGCTTTAATCAGCTAAAATGACTAATATCTGTGGTGTGTGGATTTACCTGATAATATACCAGTTGCATGAATTCGCCGGCGCATTAGCCAGGGGAAGGTTCCCTTCCCAGGCAGGGTCGTTAACCATTTGCTCCGGCACAGACACTGTGGGGGTTTCTGAGGGGAACCGTTCTGCCAGGGACATCAGCACAACCTCGCACATCCCCTGGAACCCGCGCCTGGAATATCTGGAGCCGGCAGGGAGGGAGAGCCGAGGGTGGAGGTTCAATAACTTTGGGAGTTTGCACGGTGGTGCGACACCGGGGGGGGGATCTGCCCACGCTCTGGTGTGTTTTTCCCCTCCCGGGCTGTGATGGCTCCTGGGTTGAAACTGCACCCGGGGATGAGATCCGGGCAGTTCCGACGCCTGGGAAAACGTGGAGAGACGCAACACGTTCGGTGTGCTCGTGGTGCCGTGTGGGGCTGCATGTGCTGTCCTCTTTATAGGTGGCATTTACCACGGGGAGGGGAGCGAGGCAGGCTGCTGTCGCGTGATGGAGCCGTCTAACGTCTCCCAAGTATAAATCAGGGCAAGGCTCACGCAGCCGACACCCCTGGAGTTGGTTGGGAACGTCTGCCCAACAATTGCTGAACTTTCCAGGAGCCCGACGTGAGTCCAGCAGGTAGGGGCTTAAGGAAAAGGAGAGGGGCAGGGCAGAAATACTGAAATCTGTGTTTCTCTTCCCCTTGCAGTTTTGTAAACACCGACAAACGATGAAACCTTCCACGGCAGAGACGCTTCATAAA
The DNA here is from genome assembly GCA_017589585.1 of Phylloscopus whistleri. Classification (NCBI taxonomy): domain Eukaryota; kingdom Metazoa; phylum Chordata; class Aves; order Passeriformes; family Phylloscopidae; genus Phylloscopus; species Phylloscopus whistleri. The sequence goes on along the minus strand of JADMLD010000042.1, from coordinate 1,623,264 downwards.
GGAAGGATGTTGTGGATAATTCTTCTAAGCACAATTGCTCTAGCATGGACTACACCTATTCCCTTGATAGAGGACTCGGAGGAACTGGATGAGCCCTGCTTTGATCCATGTTACTGTGAAGTGAAGGAGAGCCTTTTCCATATACATTGTGACAACAAGGGATTTATAAATATTAGTCAGATAACAGAGTCGTGGTCGAGACCTTTTAAACTTTATCTGCAGAGGAATTCCATGAGGAAATTGTACACCAACAGTTTTCTTCACTTGAACAATGCTGTATCTATTAACCTTGGGAACAATGCACTGCAGGACATTCAGACGGGGGCTTTTAATGGGCTCCGAGTTCTGAAGAGGTTGTATTTGCACGAGAACAAATTGGACATTTTCAGGAACGACACTTTCCTGGGTTTGGAAAGTCTGGAATATCTGCAGGCAGATTACAATGTCATTAAACGGATTGAAAGCGGGGCATTTCGAAACCTAAGTAAATTGAGGGTCCTTATCCTAAATGACAATCTCATCCCCATGCTTCCCACCAATTTATTTAAGTCTGTGTCCTTAACCCACTTGGACTTGCGGGGGAACCGCCTCAAAGTCCTTTCGTACCGCGGGATGTTGGACCACATTGGCCGGAGCCTGATGGAGATCCAGCTGGAGGAGAACCCGTGGAACTGTACGTGCGAGATCGTGCAGCTCAAGAGCTGGCTGGAGCGCATCCCCTACACCGCCCTGGTGGGGGACATCACCTGCGAGACGCCCTTCCACTTCCACGGGAAGGACCTGCGGGAGATCAAAAGGAGCAAGCTCTGCCCCATGCTGTCCGACTCCGAGGTGGAAGCCAGCCTGGGCATCCCTCAGCTGTCCTCCAGCAAGGAGAACGCGTGGCCTACGAAGCCTTCCTCCATGCTGTCCTCCTTCCATTTCACCGCTTCCTCTGTTGAGTACAAAACGTCCAACAAGCAGCCCAAGCCCACCAAGCAGCCCCGGGCGCCCCGGCCTCCCCCGACCCCCCGTGGCCTGTACCCCGGGCCCAACCAACCGCCCGTGGCTGCCTACCAGACCCGGCCCCCCATCCCCATCATCTGCCCCACCGGCTGCTCTTGCAGTTTGCACATCAACGACCTGGGCCTGACGGTCAACTGCAAGGAGCGGGGATTCCACAACATCTCCGAGCTCCTGCCCAGGCCCTTGAACGCCAAGAAGCTGTACCTGAGCGGGAATTTGATCCAGAAAATCTACCGCTCCGATTTCTGGAATTTTTCCTCCTTGGATCTCTTACACCTGGGGAACAACCGGATCTCCTACGTGCAGGACGGGGCGTTCATCAACCTGCCGAACCTCAAGAGCCTGTACCTGAACGGGAACGACATCGAGCGGCTCACCCCGGGCATGTTCCGCGGCCTGCAGAGTTTGCATTACCTGTACTTCGAGTACAACCTGATCAGGGAAATCCAGCCGGCGGCCTTCAGCCTCATGCCCAACCTGAAGCTCCTCTTCCTCAACGACAACCTGCTCCGCACGCTGCCCACCGACGCCTTCGCCGGCACCTCCCTGGCGCGCCTCAACCTGCGCAACAACCACTTCCTGGCGCTGCCGGTGGCCGGGGTGCTGGAGCACCTGCACGCCATCGTGCAGATCGACCTGAAGCTCAACCCCTGGGACTGCACCTGCGAGCTGGTGCCGCTGAAGCAGTGGCTGGAGGCGCTCAGCTCCGTCAGCGTGGTGGGCGAGGTGCTGTGCGCCAGCCCCGAGCCGCTGGCCCGCCGCGACCTGCGCTCGCTGGAGCTGGCCGCGCTCTGCCCCGCCGCCCTGCGCCCCGCCGCCGCCGCCGCCGCCTCGCCCCCCGCCGCCGCCGCCCCGCCGCCGCCCGCCGCCACCGGCGCGGCCGCCTACGAGCTGCCCCCGGCCGCCGCGGCCGCGGCCGTGCCGCTCTCCGTGCTCATCCTCAGCCTCCTGGTCCTCTTCTTCTCCGCCGTGCTGGTGGCCGCCGGGCTCTTCGCCTTCGTGCTGCGGCGCCGCCGGCGGAAGCTGCCGTTCCGCGGCCCGCGGGCGGAGGCGGCGGACCTGGGCGCGGTGCCGCTGCGCTGCCCGCGGCTCTTCCCCGAGGGCGGCGGCGGCGGCGGCGGCGGAGGCGGCGGCGGCGGGGGGGGCCCCGGGGAGCGGTCCCCGGAGAAGGCGCCCCCGGCGGGCCACGTCTACGACTACATCCCGCACCCGGTGACCCAGATGTGCAACAACCCCATCTACAAGCCGCGGGAGGAGGAGGAGGCGGCGGGCGGCGGCGGCGGCGAGGCGGCCGAGCTGCTGCGGGGCGGCGGCGGCGGCGAGCGCGGCGGCTTCGCCCACCCCGCCGCCCCCGCCGGCGCGCCGGAGCCGGGCAGCAGCTGCTACCGCACCTTGCTGGAGAAGGAGCAGGAGTGGAGCCTGGCCGTGTCCAGCTCGCAGCTCAACACCATCGTGGCCGTGCACCCCCAGCACCCCGCGGGCGGAGGGCTGGCGGCCGGCGCGCTCGGGGCGGCGGCGGCGGCGGGGGGAGCCCCGCGGGACCGCGACCGCCCGCCGCCCTGCGCCGTGGGCTTCGTGGACTGCCTCTACGGCACCGTGCCCAAGCTGAAGGAACTGCACGTCCACCCCCCCGGCATGCAATACCCGGACCTGCAGCAGGACGCCCGGTTGAAGGAGACCCTGCTCTTCGCGGCCGGCAAGGGCTTCCCGGACCACCAAACCCCCACAAGCGAATACCTCGAGTTAAGGGCCAAACTCCAAACCAAGCCGGATTACCTCGAAGTCCTGGAGAAGACCACGTACCGGTTCTGACCGCCGCCCCGCCGCCCGCCCGGCCCCGCCGCCCGCGAGCAGAGGATCCAGCTGTGCGCTCTGCCCCGCCAGATGTGCGCGCTGCGGGGCAGGGCCCTTCTCAGATCAGTAATCGACGAAGTGCCTTCGCAGACTTTTGCCAGCAGATGTTAATCAATCATTATTTTTTATACTGAAACTGAGACTTTGACTGTGCCATGTCTAAAGGTATATTATTATTATTATATTATTATTATTATTATCGGGGATCTTTGTATTGATCCTGATTAAGTAAATTCTATGTGTGTCTCTCTCTTTTTTTCTTTCCCCTTTTATTTTCTTTATTCTTGTTGTTTGTTTTGTTCGTTGGCTCTTTCTTCGTTTTTGTTTTTTGTTTTTTTCCTTTTTTTTACTTTTTTTTCCGTTGGCAGTAAACTTCCTTGATATTTTCCCTTGGAGGGGAGGGGGAGGGAAGATGGCATTTTCTGGCCTGCTTTCTTCTTGCCCATCATGGCACAGATCCTGTACATTTATTTAAAAAAGAGAGGAAAAAAAATAATAATAATAATGCAAAGAAGCAAACGAGCGCAGTTTGCTGCATGCCTGGAAACTGCAAAGAGGGAAGGGAGGGGAGGGTCTTGCTCGAATGTCTCACTCTTGTCTCTCTCCCTCCCTCGCACGCACACTCCTCACCCTCCGCGCACCCCCCGCCAGCCCAGCCCCTCCAGGGGGGCTCGGGGGGCCGCGGGGGGAATCCCGGGGGCAGCCCCGGGGGGCTGGGGGAAGCCACCCGAAACCGAGCAGCCCAAAAAAGGGATGTCACCACGTGGCGCACACACCTAGGGGATGCTCAGTGACACTTCACCATGACGCCATGGTTTTTTGGAGGACATCCGCACTTTCCTAATAAAAAGCGACATGCAAATATACAGAGGAAAAGAAAAAAAAAAAGAAAAGGAGAAAAAAAAAAAAAAGCTAATGGGCACCTCTCACTAACAGCTTTGTAGGAAGCACTTTTAATGTTTTCTCTCATGCACCCATACACGCACACACGCACACACACACAAAGGTACAACAATGTGCATATATTTATTCTGTAATTTCAAGTGAATATAAATTGTAAAGGTAATGTTTAATCATTGTACAGTGATGCGTCTGGTATAGCTTTCCTAATAAAACGTTTTGAAACAAAATGCAGATATATATATATATATATATACACCCCCAAATATATATATATATATAGGAATACAAAGCTTGAACCTGAAACTTAAGCTTCCCCCACAGAGATTTCCTTCCCCCCCGTAACCTTGAACGCTATTTTATTAATAACAGTTCGATGCACTGTGATGTTAACAGAGAAAAAAAAACAAACCCTGTACAGCGTCTCTTGCCAAGATACCACCCGAGACTGTCACAAATCCGATTTGCGATCTGTATCCCTGCCGCACTGTCCTGACAGTTCAAAATATCGGGAAAATGGGGAGCGCATCCCTCCGGAGCGCTGGCTCCCGGCCTACTGGAGGCACCGGGAGGCATCGCAGGGATGTTGCCGGTGCTGGCAGCTGGGTTAGCGCTCCGAGAGCTCCCACCCCTCCGGAGCGGGGCTTTAAACCGCATTTCCAGTTTGGAATGGGGGGGGATGCGATCTGGGAAAGCAAAAGCATCCCAGCGGCCGCGCCGCCCTTCTCCCCCTCCCGCTGCAACCGGAGCCAGACCAAAGACCATGGGATTTCCCTGCCCGGGCGGGTCCCGGTTGGTATCTTGTCCGCGTTGGTGTCTTGTCGCCGGCGGTGTCCTTCTGTCGCCGGCGGTGTCCCTCTGTCCCGGCGCTGTCCCTCTGTCCCGGCGCTGTCCCTCTGTCCCCGCCGCTGTTGTGTCCCCGCGGGTCCCGGGCCGGGAGCGGAGCGCGGCCCGGCGCGGCCGCCAGGTGGCGCCCCAGCCCCAGCGCTGAGGCGGCGGCGGGGCCGGAGCGGCCGGACCCGATCCCAGACCCGATCCCGGGATTGATCCTGGATTCGATCCCGGGCTCGATCCTGGATTCGGCCCCGGGCTCGATCTCGGTCTGGAGCCGCTCCTGACGCCGCTCCCTGCCCCCGGCCGCCCCGCCGAATGCACCCGCGGGCGCCTTATCCCGGGGCGGGCGGGGCCGCCCTCACAGCCGGGCCTGGGCGCTGCCCTGAGGTCCTTCAGAGAGTGCGGTTCATCCAGAAATACCCAATGTGTCCATGGCTATCATTTGTCTGTACGGCGGTCAGGGTGCTTTATTATCCGAGTGGATTGAGGTTATTCCCCCAGCGGAGCTCCAAAGGTGCTGCTCGGAGCGCTCCTGCCGCTGTCCCGAGGGGACCGGGGTCTGTCACCTCCTGGCAAAGGGTCACATTCCCAAGGTCGCCCTGCCCTCTTTCCTTGGGGAACAGCTCGGTTTCACCCCGCGCAATGTGTTTTAACAGAGATAGACCCATAAATACTTGTTCTCCCCACAATGTCGCTGTTTACAGCTCCTGCCGGGATGCTCACGGTGAGCTTTTGCTCTTGGAGAGTCATTTCCCCAAGCCTTGGTAGCAGCTGTGGGTGTCTGGAAACGGAGGGACAGCTCCGAACGTCTGTAAATCTGGCATCACCCTCCATGCCATCAGTAAAAATACTACACGTTGGAATTTCCTCTGTTGAGTTGAGATTGTGTTTCCTCACTGCTGCCTTCAGCTCTGACCCGTTGGGGTTTGCTCATTTGTTTGTTTTGCTGGGTTTTTAATAGATAGTGGAAGAGCATGCACGTGCTAAGAGTATTAAACATGCAAGTGCAAAGGCCAGATCCTTCTTATCATAATTGTAATAATTGCATTGATAAGCCTACATGCAAGTGATGCGTGGAGCTGTATAAATCGGGTTAAAGTACAACCCCCAGTGAGAGTGGTGCTGTATACATTTGGCAATGTCCTCAAAGCCCCAAGTGTTCATACTTGTATCCAAATAGAGTAAAGCCGGTTGCAAATAATGTTTATATTTTAACTAAACTGCAGAAAGGCAAGAGAATTTCATCCTTACTGTAGGCAGTAATCTTGCCCGTGGACAGTGAGCAGATCTATTTATTCAGTGGAAATAAATTTGTTCTATGAGAATGGAATTTTGTATTAAAAGAGATAACTTTTGGCTTAAGTTGAGTTATTTTTCTTTCCTTGCGTAGGAAACTTCCTTTCTCTTGTGTACTGAGATGATTTGGGGGTGATTTGCTCTGGAAGTGTTGACAATATCTAGGTGTGATGTCCAGAGGGTGTTTTGATGGCTTTTATTTTGCTTTCTCATTGTGTTGAGCTGAGGCTGAGTGGGTAGCAGCATTCCTTTCCACTGCAGGAAACAAAAGTGGATCCATTATCTCTGACCTGCAGTGGGTGACACTTTTGCATGCTCCAACCCGGGTTCCTCCTAATTAATAGGGAGTATTAATGATAATTCTGTCTTTATCAGCAGTAGCATTGGTAGCATTAATGCTACTGGGAAGGAACCAAATAAAGTCAAACGATCTGCAATTGCATTAGAGCTGTTTGATGGGATGTTATGTGAAATAAATATATTTTTTAGCTGATTTCATGGTTGTACAAGTACCTGGCGTCAGCTTGAGCAGCTCAGCCTGTGCTAGTAAAGCCTTCAGCAAGTGTTTGGTTTATTCCCTCACTGACCACTGAAATTCTCCCCACAGGTGCAAAAGAACAGCAAGGCCAGGTAAGCCCCAGTCCCAGCCAACAGCTGCACACAGGGAAATGGAAAGGATGATCCTGGTGCTCAATTATTGGTGCTTTTTTATATTTTTCTGGATGTTGTCATTGATGTCACCATCACGTTGTAACCTAGGTTAAAAAAATTGTTTGGAAATGGCTTCATGGATCTCTTGAGTGTATCAACAGTGATAGGAAGATGTCAAATGTTATGGTATGAATAATCTGAATTCTGGAAAGCCTGTTGCCTACTGCTCTGCTTAGAGTGTTATTAGAGAGTGAGAATCTCATTTCTTGGGAGATTGAATGAACGTGAGTTAAGCTGTGGCGGCTCCAGATTTTGTCAGAGACCTTTCCAGACAAAACCACCTTTGAGTGTGGCAGCTCAGCTGATTCGGTTTTTAAGCCCGAAATGTGTGGGTCTGTCCAACTTGTGTTCTCTCTGAGAACTCTGAGAGCACCAGGAGGGAAAGGTCTCTCCAAAATGTGCGGCTGTTCTTCTGAAGCACTCGATGAGCTCTGTGCTGCTTCCACTTGCTTCAAGTACCCACTTCACACGAAAAAAAAGCTGTGATGGCTGGGGTTTAGGTTGAACAGGAGTGCTCACGTGAAGAGCAGTGTGTAGAATTTGGCCTTAAGTGTGGGAGTTCATTGCTCAGGACATTACTCAACCACGGGTGCGACTCCTGGCAGCGCTCCAGCAACCCCGGAGTGAACTTGTTCCAGGATCGCCCTTCTTCCAAAGGCACTTGCTTTTACAGCGTGGATTTATGGACACTCAGGCTGCTGTGTGCTGCATATTCCTATTTTTGCAATCTGTAGCTGAGTTTCTCAGTGAATTTATGTGTTTATGTGTACACCATTATGTATTTCTGTTGTACACACAGTTTATCTCCATGGAAGAAATGCGAATTGACCCAGGATGTAGCTCACAACAGCTCTTTGTACAAAAATTCCTGTTTTTAAATTCTGGTGTGAGTGGAAATGCATTTTTTTTTTCCAGTTCTTGAAATATTTCTGGTTTGATTGGGCAGTGGAAGAATTGGAATGTGCCTGGAACAAGCCCTTGAGCGGGAAGGCCCAATTCTGCTCCCATGGAAGCCAGTGTTGAAACACCACATTATGCTCAGTTTTAGTCAACAGACTTGAATGAAGAGGAAAATCTGATCTCAGAAAATTACAACATCCATTAAGTGGATTCAAGTATTTTGAGACAAGTGCTCCATGGGACTGTTTCAGAATAAAATGAGTAATGGTACAGAGAAAATGGGTTTGCCATCAGCTCAGTAGTTCTCTGATTGACCTCACAAATTAGCCCAACAGTCTTTAAGGCTTTTGATTTTAAAGACAAAATAGTTTAGCTCTAATGTCATTGAGCACCAACTAGGCAAGAAGATTATCGATGTAACAATTGCAAATTGTTTGGAAAAAACTTTATTAGTATTATCTTTTTCTTTGAGAAAAAGAATATGAAGGTCCCTTCCAACCCAGGGCATTCTGTGTTTCTATGACTGACAGGCACTGACAGCTGTGTTTCCTACAACTTCTTTAAAATGTCTTTTCCTTGATCCTTACGGTTTCCCAGTTGTAAAATTCTGTCATTATCTCATTTTTGTTCAGATTGTTGGGGCAGTTTGGGGGATTTCTATGAAAGCATTGATTTTGCTGCACACAGAGTTCCCCAGGAGGCTGCTGGGGTGACACTTGTAGGTTGTTTTGGATCCCTGTGGAAGTATTTGGAAACATTTCACTGTGGTGGCATTTTCTCTGCTAAATTGGTCAATATTGTGGTGTTTTTCAGGATGGTGTCAGCTGGATGATTTTTGTGGGAAAATGAGAGGAGAAGGCTCAAAGAGCAGAGCTGTAGGAATGCTCTGTCTCACATTCATGCTGGGTGGTCTCTGTAGGGTGGATGGTGCATCGATCCTGATGGTTTTGGATGTTAAGGATGTTGATCTGAAGTATGGGGTTATTTTTAGGCATTATTTAGAGGTGTGGACATGCAACACTCAGCTGTTGAGTGCCTTAAAAAGAACAGATACTAACAGAGGGCAGAGCAAATATAAAATATTCATGACCAAGTCCTATGTCCTCTCCTGAATCTTTAATGTCCATTTACTTTTCCTAACGTCTTTATTTTTCCACTAGAACTTTCTAAATCTCTCAAGAATATCCTATATATTCTCTGAATCCTGAAGAGCTATTTCAGGTTAGCCAAGGACTGACTCTCTCTGCACTGGGGAACTTCCAACAAGTGCCACTGCCTGTGGAGGAATATCCTGCCCATGGCACGTGGCACAGCAATTTGGCTTGTCCTTGGAGCACAGTGCCAGGAAAGGAGGTTCTCTGCAGCCATCAGATTTTGCAGTAGGGCTCGAATGATTCCAAGCAGGAATTCCTGAATTGTGATAAATCACTTCTGGAATGGGAAAGACTTCATTTGTGCTGCTGCTTCTGGTGGCACTGCCATCGCTGCTGCTGGTGGTGGTGGCACTTGGCACCATTCCTGAGGAGGGACTCCTGTAACAGTTCCATGAAAAACCAATCCAACAACCAAAAAAAAAAAAAAGCTGAAGAGAAGTTTAGGACTTTTTATCCTACAGGGACCTTATCTGAAGTTAATGACATTCCCCAAATGTTACAGTGGCATTAATATACTGCTTATGGGGGGTTTATGCATTTTTTTCTTGTTTTCCTTTTCCAGAGACAGTAGCTGGTTTATACCTTAAAGAATTATAGGAATATATTTGTTGATCATTTTTTCAGGCTGTACTTGTTTAAAACTAAGCCAGTCCCAGCATAACTGTCCTAAACTGAATTTTATAGAGAGATACATAAACCTTTGGTTTTGTACTTGGTCTCTAAATTATTTTATGTGTTTAAATATATATATAAACTGCCCATTATCTAAATAACCCTTGAACCAAAGTCTGTCTTTGAACTTTGGAGGCTTTGGCTTAGCAAATCAAAGTTAATTAATGGTTTGTGTTTGGTTTTTTTTGTTTGGTTGGTTTTTTGTTTGTTTGTTTTTTGTTCTGTGATTGTTCAGTTTGATTTTATCACTGGTATGACCACAGAGAGGGAAACATTGCAGTGTGAAAATTCTCATAATAGGACTTTAATTCTTGTGCTTCTTTTCTTTGGAGACTGAAGGGGCTCTGCTCCAAAGAGTGTAGGAATTGCCACTCAGAGCTGAAATGTCCTCACTCTGCTGTGTCCTGAGAGTGCCCAGCATGGTCTGACTCAAAGGGAGATGCTAGAAATTCCCATTAGTGACATTTCAGAGTTGGATGGGACCAGCTTAGCTGAGAAATCCAGTCCTTGGGGTCCTGCACCACTGGAGGTACCAGCCCTGCTGCACTGGGAGCACTGAGAAAACTCGTGGTGCTTTGATGAAAAATGAGCTTTACAAAAATTGGTAATGGATGCTGGTCAGTTAAATTTGTCTTTTTTAGGGAGCACGTCCAAGTTTCTCTGGTGCTGTTAAACAGCCATGCAAGGGCAGGACTGATCAGTTGTCCCCAAAGCACTGCTGGAATAAATCTGTAGCTAAATGCATTCTTCTTAATCAGAGAGACATTTCCTGTGGCATCACTTCTGTTATGTTTTCTTGCAGTGACCCAAAAACCTGGCTGCTTTGGAAAGTGGATAGTATTGGCAAGCAAAGAATTATGGCAAGTAAAAGTCTTTTTTAGATCCACTTGATGAAGTGTTTCCTTCAAAAAAAAGGGCAAGTCACTGAGGGGTCCTGAGGAGGAGCTAAGGCACCGAGTAAGGCAGAGAGTAATTGTTCAGTCCATGCTTAATTCTCCCCTTAAGTTTTAAACCAATAAAGAATTGTGGATGGATCTAATTTATGTAGATAAGTATGCATATTTATTCCTCCTGTTAGCCGTGGGGGGCTGCAGCCAGGGAGGCTGATGGAAGGAATGACAATGGATAAGCCGTGACAGGTGGGAATGTGCCAAGGCTGGCAGTGAGAACAGTGCCTCTCCCTGGCTTAGAGACAGCCAATAAATTCTTGTTGCAAACCCTTGTTCTAGAGCAGCTAACAAATAGCTCCCAAACCCTATTTTTCCTGCCTATGGCCCGAGCTCTCACCAGCCTGCAGCTCACTGGCACTCCCAGAACTGCTTTTACCTGTCTGCATGCACAGATGCTCCTTGGGCTGAGGACACACCCTGAGCCCTCTGCTTGTGCCTGGAGTGGAGGAGACCAGCTGCAAACACAGTTCTCTCTGTTGGGTTTTTCTGTAGAGTGGTGTATTGCACCTCGAGACTTCCCTCTGCCCCGCCGGGAGTGCCCTCAGCTGGCTGGCAGCCTCGCCAGGCTGGCCGTGGCCCTGCCACAGGCCTTTGCCAGCCCCTCCGAGCCAACCAGAGTCTGCCCAAGCCTTCAGAGCACAAAGCCCTGATAAGAAGGATCTCTAACAGGTATGCAAACAGGGAGGAGGAGGAGATGTTCCTAAAATTAGTTGCTGTCAGCTCCAAGCAGGAGCGAGTGCCTCGCGTGTCACGGAAACGCTGAGCATGTGCTGTATGTACTGTGTGTATATCTAAGGATGTACCTGTGATTACACTACTGAAGTGTAAAATGCAATCTTTGGAAGCTTCTGGGAGATTCAGGAACGTGGCTTGCTTTGGACTGTAATTAAAATATGGGCATTTTGGTTAAAAATAGCTCCTTTCTGACCTACATTCCTGATGTAGGTCAGTGGAGGCACTTCTCAGACGTATTAGCATTTTGGACACTTAATCTTAGCAGCATATTGCATCTCCTAGAATAGGTTAGGAGAGGCAAGGCAGGAGGAATTGCTGCATCTCGAGTCACCCAGAGAGGTTGCCAAGTTTCTCAGGCACCAGAGAGGCAGAATAATGAGGATTATATTTAATTTGGGCTGAAAAGGCAACCGTGGGGTGTTGAGCAGAGGCAGCTCGGATCATCTTGGCTCTGTGGGGGAGGGAGAATTTATAACTCTAGCTGGCTCCAAAGCAAGCTGTGTGTGCATTTGTGTGTGTGTGTATATTTATATATATGTATATACAAATCTGGAGATGTGTACATAACACCCTGTGTATATATGTATGTATGTATATGCCTACAGTGTACAAAGTGTGTATCTATAGAAATGTATACATTTATATGAATTTCTATTTCTCTATATAAATAGTCATGCAACTAGGGGAAATCACATTTCCACGGCGTGTCCTTTTCTGTAACACTTCCCCAAAAAGAAGCTGCTTCCATTAATGTCATATTGGCACCAATGTCTTAAATTTTCTTTTCTGTTCAGAAAGGAGTGGTGCTTAGTGGCTGAGCACAAGCCTGGAAGGTTTTTACTCTTCCAGAGGACTTCCAGTAAATCATGAGTTGCTCCAGAGCTGTTCCACATTTGTGAAATAAAGTGGTGGCCAAAATGACTCAGGGCTGTTTTACAGGCAAAGGAAAGGGGTTGTTGACTGTGCTTTGGAAACCTCTGCTATGCTCTCAGAGTTTTGATGGTGAAATGTCTGCACTGATAATTACTCTGGTTGCTGTTAATTTCCCAGCTATTGGCTTGAACAGGGGAAAAAAAATGAATTTCCTGCTCTAAAGCAAGTTATCTGAAGTCTGATTATGTTGCCTCAGTGATGTATGGATTTCCATTTAGGGTCAGGGTGTTGGGCTGTAAATCAAGGATCTGAGCTCAGTGAACATCTAGTTTGGGATGTGTCTTTTATGTTCTAATTGATTTTAAATAATTTCAATTCGTCATCAGAACAAGCTATACCTTAATTCATGATAAGCTCAAAGAATTTCTCATACATATCAGGGTGAATTTTGCACTTGACTTCGGTGGGGTTGAACGAGGTCAGAGCGTTTCATTCGGCACTGGCATAAAAACAATCTTGTAGTTGTGCAACTATTAATTCAAATTGTAATTTTGTAATAAAAGCAGCCTAAAAAATGATTTGCTAGTTATGTATTCTATGGTTAGAGCACCTTGCCATGGATAAGATGTGCTGAAGTTGGTGTTGGTTTTGATTTTGTGTTGCTGATCCTTCCTCTGAGTTTGGCCCCGAGCGGAGCCAGAAGCGGCTCAGCCCCGGGAACACCAGACCATGACACACTCGGTGCATTTGAAAGGAAAAGCAGCAAAGTACTGATCCCTCAGCATTCCTTGAGCTGTGTGCCCCCGAGTGCTGGCTGGTTGCTGAATTGCTGGTTGCTGAATCGCCACATTTGTGGCAATATTTGCATTGTGCAAATATTCCAAGAAATGTAGGTCATGGCGGGCGTGGATTTGTCATGGGGATTTTGGCCCCCTGTGGCAGAGCCCTTGTCCAGTCCTGCAGAAAAACCTCCTTGTGCCTCCACCCTGACCATTCCCAGGCTGTCCTGGTCCTTTGGAGCAGGGTGGAAAAATGTCCTGCTGCCCTTGTGCCATCGTTTTGGAGCTGGGATACGATTAGGAAAGAAAAAAGGGAGAACGGATTATTCCTTCCTAAGCCCTTCACTTCCTTCAGGGGAGAACACAGACTGACAAACACGAAATCGTCATGGACATCAAAACAAACACCCAGAACACAGGACACTGAGTGAAATGCTTCTCCTGAGCTTCTGGATTGGGCTTTGCCTTATTATTTCATCTGGGGGAAATCAGCACTTCTGGGAAAGTGCTTCCCAATCTCTTTTGCATAAACGTTACAGTGAAACTTCTGTGATGTATAGCTGCCTGTTCAAGAAAATGGGTCATTTCCATACAAATGTCATATTTCTATGCAGAAAATATGCTGAATTCATACCCTATCTCCTAGTTAAAGCAATCCCTTTGCTGGTTTTGTGATTTCAGCATATTTGCCTGACTGGAGACAACCAGAAGAGGAGAAGAAAAAAATGATTATTTTTGAATTAACTCATGAAGGCCTCATGTCAGACTGAGCACTCGAGGGCAGTGTCTCTGGGGCACGCACAGGAATATCATCCTCCCATGGCTAATTTCTCTTTTGAGCAGAGGGAACCACAAAGCTCAGAGAGCTGCTGCTTTGCTCAGCCTGGAGAACTGGGGAAAGAAGTTTTTCTGATGTCACTGTTAAAGAAGATGCCTGGATGTCCACGTCCTCAGGGGTGCAGCCGTTCACACAGGAATCCCAGCAGGGGACTGATGAGCTTTGCAAATCTCCTTGCACTCTGCAGCAATCTCCTCCTCGCAGGATGAATTCCATCTGCAATGAACCTGAGCTCCCAGCACTGCTGCTCGAAAGACACAACAAACCCACCCTGCCTCTGGAACGCTGAATTTTCCCTGCCACTTGATATTTGGGAAAGGAACGGTGGATTTTAGGATTGGACTTACAAACCAAGTGCCACCCAAAGAAATGCCGTGCCCCAAAGCCTGCAGGTGTAAATCCTGAGAGCTGCACTGCTCCCAGCACAGCAGTGCTGCTGGCCCTGTGCTGCTGAGGTGACACGAGGTGTTTGGTACCTGCTGCTGGAGCTTTCTAAGCAGCCCTTAGAATTTCTTGAAATAATTCAGATGAATCTGCCCAGCTTCTCAGCTCGTGTGAGCTGCCTTCAGCCAGCAAAGTGCTTGGGCTGCTTCACTCTGTCAGAGACATTTTACTGCCTTTCACCATGGGAGTGTAAAGAAGTCACTGCTGTGGGATGGCCTTTGGTGGCAGAAGTGTCCCCAGGCCCCTGGACAGGCTCTTCATTCACAAGGGGTTTTCAAGCTCCTGTTCAACCTCTGCAAAGCTTCTGCACCCACCTGAAAGCTGCTCCCGTCCTTGTATGCTGGGAAAAAACAAAAATCTCTAAGGAAATCTCCCTTTACCAAATCCAGCTTAAACCAAAGAAAGCTATTTCACAGTAATAATAAGAATAAAACTCTATATAACACCTTTATTAATAAATAAGCAGGTATCGACCACCAAGGTCTTGTCTGGAGTGTAAGATGCAACTCCCAATTTTTCCTCTGACAAAATATTTTCCTCCTCCTCACTCTATGAATTTTTTTGGTGCAGACTCATCCAACTTTGATGAGATACAATTTGTTCCCAAAGTAGCAAATGGGAAAGGAAAGGGATCCCAGGAGGTTTGTGTCTCCAGGAGTACAAAACATTCCAAGGAGAGGCCTCTCCCGCTCACTAATCCCACCTGGAGCTTTGGGGGATTGTGTTGTATCTAAACACTGAGATATTTAAAATTAGAGTTTGATTGGAATTAAACTTCTGTTCCCAATTACCTGTCTCTATGGGGAAGACAGTGAAAATTTCTTTTCTCATAAAAATATTATGGGTATAATGTGTGTTATTAAATGTCCAGATCCTCTATTTAATTGAACTTTGCATATATACAAAAAAAAAAGGGAAAGTTTGGTACTGGTATTTCTATAGGAAGGGATTTTAGAATTAAGTAAAAATTAAACAAGAAATTACATTATTAATATCAAAATAATTATCAATATATCAAAATACTGCTCTATGGTAATAAATCACTGACAGATCTGGATGGAGATATGTTGGGATTAAGTTCTGAACACTTAAGGCCATGATTAAGTTGCTGAAGATTTTTCATCTTCAAAAATTCTCCATTGAAAAATGTCTGCTTTTAATTGGAAAACAAAATCTTTAGGCTGACTTTTTTATGATTATTTGGTAGCTGAGAAAATTGTGACTCCTTGAATGTAACTTCTAACAAAAACCTTTTCAACGTTGCTTTCATCTTAAGAAAAACCCCACATTTTTCATCTGAAGGAAACTTTCTTTTGAGCCATAGAGAAGCTTTCTGAAAATAATACCAACTTAGAAGAAAGTATGTTTTTAAGAAACCTTTCTACTCATAGAAAGAGAATTTCTTTTTTTTATTTTTATTTTTTTTTTTTTTTGTTACCAAACTTTAACATGCTTTGGTTTGTACCAGTTTTGTCTGTAGGGAAACAATGGCACTGGGGGAAAAAACCCTCTCAGGCACATGAAAGTTTTGTTTTTTGAATTCAAAAATGTTTTTCTAAAAGATATTACACATCTTAAACTTCAGCAATTGATTGTTTTAAGGGATAAATAAATGTTGTATCCCTGGAAGTGTCCAAGGCCAGGTTGTATGGGGTTTGGAGCAGCCTGGGACAGTGGAAAGTGTCCCTGCCCATGGCAGGGGCTGGAACTGGATGGGCTTTAAGTTCCTTTCCAACCCAAACCATTCTGGGATTCTCTGATATTAAGGATAAACAAAGGAATGAAGTATTGAAGGGAAGAATAATTAAAGTATTGGTGGCAAAGGGCTTAAAATTTAAAAAAAAAAAAAAAAAAAAAAAAAACCCCAAACAAACAAAAAAACCCAAACAACAACAAAAAACCTCTGGGTTTCCACTGCCAGAAATGTGGATGTAATCAACAGGGGCTTGGGAATGTCTAATCCTTTGGAATTAATATCCAATCATTTTCTCACTTCTAGTATTACATTAATCCAAATGCAAACCATGACTGAGTTCATGATCTTTGTTGCTGCCACCTTGTCATTACGAGGAGAAATATTTGTAGCAGATGAATAACTGAGAATAGGAGAAAGCAGAGAAAAATCACAATTACTTCTTATTTTCAGTGACAGGCAACACCACACCCAAAAGCTACTCTGTGTGTAATCAAATTAATGAAGTAACTATAAAATTGAATTATTAGTGATGGAGAGAATGGGAAAGAGGCCAAGTGTGTGTCTTTAGTTGGCACTGTAGCATTCAGCTGTGTGTGGGGAGGTCCTTGACTGGTTAACACCAGAAATAAGATGTTTTTTTCTGAAGTTTGACCCTTTTACACATCCTATTCTTTTTTTCCACAGAAAAATGTCACTGCAATATGAGGAGAACGGTCTCAATGGCCTAATTTATATTTATTTTAGCTTTTGTGCCACATCTCTTGTCCTGAACAACCCAATGGTCCTTGAAGGAGGGCAAACAAACAGGTTTTCATCTGTTTATTTGTGCGTGAAACAAAAAAAAAAATGTGCAGAGAGGCTGAAACTCCGAGTGTGCCTAGGACGGGGCTGGCAGCGCGATGTTCATGGATAAAGGAATTCTCTCTGGCAATGTCAGAATGCTCAATTAGCCCCCGGGAAGACAAAGGCTGTGCTGTACACACCTGCAGCTGTGGGTAAACGCCAGAACAATGGCCATTGTTCAGTTGTTAATGCGCGGAATTTCTGTCTTACCTTCATTATCGGCTGACTTTCGCTCCCTGTAATTAATGTGCCTGCAGTGGGTGGATCTCTTTACATTCGCCTGTTTCTTTTCACAGCTTAATCAGAGCAGGAGAAAAACTTAAAATTAAGATTCTCTTGTGTTTTCCAAGCTTCTTGGTGCCTCGGTGAGCCAGCTGGAGAGAGCCCAAACGGGGAGATGAACTTCTGGAGATGAATTGATGTTTGATCCTGAAACTTTCCAGTTGCTCGTGTTTCGGGCTGGTTTCCAGTTCTTAACTTTGCAGCACCTTGTAAGGAGGAAAGAAAACTCCAATATTCAGGAAGTCCCAAACTGTGAAGCCATGCAGCTGATAGCCAGAACATTTCCTAGGAAACTGCCAGGGCCTCACCATCCTCTGAATAAAGAATTTCTTCCTAATATCAGAAAGTGCAAGATCAGCCCTTGAGTTTCTATAGGTTCAAGTGAGTGTAATTTAAAGCAGAATTTACCTACAATGGTCTCCTGAAATTAAAAAGCAGCAGTTTGGTTCTGCTTTAAGAGTGAAAATTGTTCACAGTCAGCAATACAAGAAGGGGAATAAGAAAATCTGTTTCTGCAGTGGTTTCTCCAGTTCAGAAACCTCCAGTGGCTGGTAGCCCACAGAATTCCATCCACAAGAGCACCCTAACAGAAAAATCAGGCTGGTTTTTAGTGCTCCTGTTTGGCTTTAAGTGGACAGGGAGGACGCTGAGACCAGTCTCAGAATCTGGTGAGAAATTGCCATGGCTGGGGACATTGAGTTGACATTTAGCAGTGCATGAGAAACATCCACGTTCTTTGGATCAGTTTCCTTGGATCACCTGGAGCTGCCTTAGTGGACTGAAGAGCAGATATTCATTCATCCAGACAGAGCTCTTTGAATTTGTTGTAACAGAAGTATCAAAACACATTTCTTGTGGTGTTTTACCTCAGCAACAAGAAGGGAGGAGTCTGCAAAGAACCTGTGGGCCCTGTCCTTGATGCAGCTCCCTCCCTTCCTTGCCAGCAATCTCAGCATCCTCAGCAGAAGCAACCTTAGCCACTGTCATGTTTATTACGGCTCTACATATTTCACATTAAGTGTTATTTACTGTAACTCTGCCCATAAAGGACTAACAGCATTATTGGGAGCTGTCCTTTGCATGCCTGATGTCAGCTGCAGCTGCAGATCACATTTACAACTCCAAACACATGCAAGGGGGAGTCATAAATTATACAGGAAACAACACAGAGTAATGAGAGACGTGTCAGCTCGAGTTTCTCACTGCGGAGGCAGCACTGTGGCAGGCAAGATTTATTTACTATTCCAGCCACTGGCTTTTTTGCAGTCAATAGCTCGTCACTTTTAGTCTGCAAATAGGAATAAAGATGTTTTGCAAGAAGGAAAACAAAAGGCAGCAGAGCTGCTTGGCCTCTGGGGTGAGTCGCTGGACTTTTGGAGCTCCAGGTCTCGCTCTGTGCCAGCCAGTTGGGAAAACTCCGTAGTTTTTGCACATCTCTCTCTCCTTATCTATTAGAAAAAAGCACCAATAATGTATGGAAAGCATAATGTGAGAGCTGGGAATTAATCCCATTTTCCCTGAAGGGGACACACTGGTCCCCAAGAGCCCATGGGAGCCTGTGGTCCTGGGTGCTGCCAAAGAGCAGGAACAGCAGTGGGGAGCAGAGAGGGAGAAACCTGAGCAGGGACCGGTGACACCAGGGCCAGGGTGCCTCTGCAGAAATGCTGGGAAATGTCCCCCAGTAAAGGTGGTGAGAAAGAGGATGGAGGTTTCCATTCACACCAGCTGGACTGGGAAATAAACAGGGAACAATGTTTCAGGTCTAATTTTGTACCTGTTTAGGGGCTGGCATTGTGTTGGGCTGCAATAGTCAAACATGAAAAATCCCAGTTTTCCAGCCTAAAATTAAATCAAGGTGAAAATATTTCCTCCCACCTTAGTGCAGGTTTTATTTGGGCCAATATTTCTGCATCAGCTTCCCCTCCTTTTCCCATCCTATGGGACTGATCTGTACAGCAGCTGGGGGGTTTTCAGCTTTAAAGAGAAGGGCTGGGCCACCATGGGCACCTGCAGAGCCAAGGGCACAGGGACAAGGATGGACACAGGGGTGTGCCTCAGGGTTTGGGGACAAAGATGGACACAGGAATGTGCCCCAGGGTTTGGTACAAGGATGGACACAGGGATGTGCTCCAGGGTTTGGTACAAGGATGGACACAGGGATGTGCTCCAGGATTTGGTACAAGGATGGACATGGAGATGTGCCCCAAGGTTTGGGGAGAAGGCTGGACACAGGGATGTGCTCCAGGTTTTGGGGACAAGGATGGACACGGGAATGTGTCCCAGGGTTTGGGACAAGGATGGACACAGGGGTGTGCTCGAGGGTTTGGGGACAAGGATGGACATGGAGATATGCTCCAGGGTTTGGTACAAGGATGGACATGGGAATGTGTCCCAGGGCTGGGGACAAGGATGAACACAGGGATGTGCCCCAGGGTTTGAGGACAAGGATGGACACAGGGATGTGCCCCAGGGTTTAGGGACAAGGCTGGACACGGGGATGTGCTCCAAGGCTGGATAAAGGGATGTGTCCCATGGCCTGGAGACAAGGATGGACACAGGACTGTGCCCCAGGGTTTGAGGACAAGGCTGGACACAGGGATGTGTCCCATGGCCTGGAGACAAGGATGGACACAGGACTGTGCCCCAGGGTTTGGGGACAAGGCTGGACACAGGGATGTGCCCCATGTCCCCCATGCCCTGGGGGTGCTGCCACGGAGGATCTGCTTTGCTCCAGCACGGTGGAAGCTGCTGCTGGTCTGGGAGCGAGCAGATTCCATCGCTGTGAGTCAGGGCAGATCCGTGTCTGCAGGGAACGCTGCTCAAGCTGAGTGTAACATGCATGTTTGGAGGCTAAACTTAGTCCTCAGTTACTGGCAATGTCAGCTTGCATCATCAGTAAACTCGGAATGGAATTAGGCCAGAAGGGATTATGGATAATGTGTTTTATTTTGAATATTTTATCCGGGCAAATCTGAACTGAAAAATCACGAGAATAGCCTATAACAAGAGGAACAAAACCATAATGCATTGCCTCTTGTTGTGTTCATTTGGGGAAAAATAACCACCTAAGGTTGGGAAAGAATTCTTCGGATTGCTTTTTCCAGGGCCTGGTTCCTCCCATGACTTTGTGTGGGCACATCCCCGTGGACACACAGAGCCCAGCAAAGCGAGCTGGCTGCTGCATAAAAATTCATGGAAACAGAAAGGTCCTTTCAATGAAAGAAGTTTCTTTCCAGCCACTAAAGCAGTTTGCAACACTCAGAAAAAAGCACTGAAATGATTTCCTGGTGGACTCCCTCACCATTTTATCATGTTGTGTCAGACTCTGCATGTTGCTGATGAAAAGCAAAAAAAAAGCTCCCAAAAGTTATGTAGGCAAAAATTCCTCCGAATTCCTCGCTGTCTTTTAAAGGCTAAAAGTCCAAAAAGTCAGGTTTCAGTTGGGTTTGTCTCTTTTGTAAGAGTATTTAGTGTTATTCAACAGACTTTCCCATCTGCTGGGCTGGAAAATCTCAGTAGAGGAGGTGGATTTGGGTGTGATCAGAAATTCCAATGAGGATACCTACAGTCAGAGGAAGGGCTGATGCTGCATCCATCATGCAGGTTTTATTTTAGCAGCTAGAACAGAAAATACGCTGTGATTCAAGGCATGTATTCAACAGAAAAAAAAAAAAGTATAAACATATACAAAATAAGGAAGAAAAATAAAATTCTAGTTCATGCAAAATCCCCACATTTGTTAATATTTTTGTCTGAGTTTAAACAATAAATTGAGACAACTTGATTGACTTGACCTTGACTTGAAAATCCAGAATATTAAAGCTTCCAAGAAAATAATATCAAAATGTAAAATCTGTGGAGTCCTTTGGAGCATTTGGATGCTCTAACTGTGTACAAGTTGTTGGATGTCACGAGTTTGTGCATTATTAATAAAAGTTGGAGCTTTGCATCTTCCCAGTCATAATTACTTCTCTAAATATCTCCAGGAAACAGAAGCATAAACCAGCGAGCATTTAAAAACCCTGGGTAAGCATCTTTTGGAGAAAGTGCCTATAAAATGACTCATGCTTCTGTTTACAGTTTGAAATTGGTTTTCAAATCATAAAATAAGTGCAAGGTTCCAAAAATGGCCAAATCAAGACTGTGACTGGGAGGTCAAAAGTCTGAGTTGAGAGGCTCCTGCTGACCTAAGGGTGAGAATCTCCTCCAGGATTGATGGATAACTCTTGGTTATTAATGAAACTCAACAAAAAAATAAATAAATAAATAAATGGAAGGACCACCTATTTCAGGAAAAGAAACCACATAAACTCCAGACCATATCAGCAGCAGTTTATAAACAAATAAAAAGTCACCTCTTCAAAGTCACTCATTTTTACATGTACAAAAAGCCAAGTAATTTCATTTATGTACACAGGACTATTATTAGATGTAAAACACTCACATTGTAAGCATTTGTGAGATGTCCTCAGGACTTCCAGAGATCTGTGGGTCTTGAACTCTTCTCCAGAATGATCAAAATCTGTTAAAAATATCATCTGCCTCATCGTAACCACAGAGACACAAATTCTGCTCGTTGGCATCTGATGGGATTTGTCATTGTTTCATGAACTCCCTGACTGAGGATTTTGTCTCCCTAAATAAAATCCTGTCTGGGGCTGATCATGTCCTGTTTTATTGCCTTCAGAACAACACTGTGCACTCCGTACTTTCTTTAAAGGAAAATACTTATGGTGGCTTTACTCTTTCTCAAATACCACAGTAGGAAAGTCAAACCAATGTAATTTCTTTTTAAAAGAGATTTATTTTTAATTCTTTCAACACTTCTCTCCGTTGGGTTGCATCCTATACTAGAGTGGTGATACAGTCAATAAAAAGTTGATAAGAGTAATTCCATTTTAATTTATAGAGATGTTGCAGACTTTGCTGAAACACCACCCTAACGAGCTGAGTTACTTTGATGTTCATTTTCAGGAGATGTGACTTTGATGCAGAGCTCTGAACTGTCAGGAGAAAATTCCCAATGTACAGGTCTGGGTTATAAACCAGAATTTGTTCCATCAGATGCTCACTCCATTTACAACCTTGTTTCGTTGTTAAACATTTTTCCTGGGAAATAAACAGATGTTCAGCTGTGGTTAGCCAGGAATAGAAAGGAGTTAGGAGGAAATCTGATCCCCCACCTGAAAATTATACTGAGGAAACCCTCCCAAAACTCCACATTTTCTGCAAGATAAGCATGCCTAGAACATACCAGAAAAAAAAAAAAAAAAAAAAAAAAACCAGATTTTTAATTAAAAATTGGTTTTAACACAGACTTAAAACACGGCAGGGATTTAGCCCTGAATTTGGGCACACGGATTTCAGTGCACTTGGTGGAGACATCTTGGGTTTAATTATATGTTTAAAAAGCATATTCTGTATTTAAGTACCAACAGTCATTTGCTGGAGAACTCTCTGAATTTTGTGTAAGTGCCACACAAGCACAAAAGTGAATGTAAATGAGGTTCTAAAGCACAAGGATCAGATATTCCACTCAATAAAACACTCCAGGGGTGCAGAACTGGTGCAAGTACACATGGATTGAGCAGGGGTCTGTGGGGAGCTTTTCCAGCTGCACTGATGACTTTTGGGGACCCCAAAAACACACAAAAGCTGAGCCTAAAAGATTTCTCCAGTTCCAAACTGAAGGTGTGGATCTGGACAGGGAACTGTAAAATGTCAGGGCAGTGAAATTCTCCCAAAGTTCAATCTCAGTCAGGGTTGGCTGTGCAGGGGGGACACAGGGAGTGCTCCTGACATGGAACAATAACTGAGTGATACTTCCATATTGCAGACATTCCTGCTTCTTCCTTTTCAACCAGAAGATGAAATAAATAAGTTTTTTGAAGAGATATCAAGAACTTAATCCTTTCTGAAATAATAATTTATTTTTTTTTACTAACATAAGACCCAACTATTTGCATCTTTCTCAATTATTTTATTCATTCTGGCAGGGGCAAACATCCCTAATAGATACCCAGGAGTGATGGCAATTTACAGAGCAAGCCCCAGCAATGTTCCCAGCTAAACTGCAGGTGATTTTCTGAACATTAACAGTGCCCACCTGAAAAATGAAACTGGAACTTTTAGAGCAGGAGCTGACCAAGCAGCCACTTATTAAATCAACAGAAGTCACTCTCCCATCCTGGGCTACAGACTGTGCTCCTCTGTGTTGTGACAGGGAAAAGAATTATAAAAGAAAGGCCTCATAAAATCAGGGCTGCTCTGCTGAATTGCCAAAGTTAACCTGTCACTTCTTCTAAGGAATTTGCAAGTTCCCATACAAAAACAATCTTGGTATTAAAACTCATTAGCACAACAACCTATTCCTGAGTTAAAAACAAATGTACCTGCAATAACAATGGATTTGTGCCATGAGAATCAGTAAAGAAAATGGGTAACCAATCCAAGAATAGAGAGATTTGATGCACAAGTAGAACACCTGTTACTAACCAATGGAGTAATTGGCAAGAAAGCCATGAACCAATTAAAGCTGCACACGAGGTCTGTGAAAACTGCATAAAATGAGTTGTGAAAATACAGAATTGGCTTTTCCTGCATGGAGATAATGGAGTCTCAGCTAACATATTACAACACTCTGTTTGCATCTGCTGTTTTCCCTTCTTTGCAAACGCCTCGAATGCCAGCTGAGCAGCAGAGTTGATCCTGCTCCAGCTCCCCAAGCAAGGCTCGGTTCCTCCTCGTTCTCCCAGCAGCAATTCCCGCGGGGGAGGAGCCGGGATCCCGCCCCAAAGAGGAGGAAATCTTTCCTGCTCCTGCAGGAACTGCTGCTGAGCCACCAGAGCTGGGTGACAGCTGGCAGGGCAGCAGTGCTGGCTGTCGTGACAGCCACCACCCTTGGGGACATCCTGGTGTACTCCTGATTAAGGAATTAAGACACAATTTAAAGATATGGGATTGGCAGACCTCAAAGATAAAAATCCCATCCCACCCTACCTGGGTGACAGCAGCTGCTTAAGTCAGGTGATGGAATCTTCCAGAGCAAGGTGAAGGAATGATTTCAGATATCTCCAACACTTTCCTCAGTGTTATTTGAGCTTTAAACAAAGCATCCCTGGCCCCACAGCCCTCGTTAAGTGTGAACAAAAGACAAAACCCCACCAAGACATCGCCCTTGCACAGACTGAAACTGTCAGAGAATCCCAGGGTGGTTTGGAGTTGGAGGGACCTTAAAGCTCATCCAGTGCCACCCCAGCCATGAGCAGGGACACCTCTCACTGTCCCAGGCTGCTCCAAGCCCCATCCAACCTGGCCTTGGACAATTCCAGGGATCCAGGGGCAGCCACAGCTTCTCTGGGTACCCTGTGCCATCTCCTCCCCACCCTTCCAGGGAAGGATTTCTTCCCAAAACTATGAGTTCACCCAAGGGAAACATCAACCAGAGAAAAGCAGCTGAAATGGGTGTTGCTGAGGAAAAGTTTTCTTGCTGTCTCCTGGATGTCACATGAGGAAAAACAGGAGGGGTTTTTTTCCCATCTTCCCCATGATTCTCCACCTCAGCTCTTGGCACATGGAGGGTAAATGAAATTAATTTAAATGAATCAGGCACGCTCCCTCTCCTCTCTGACAGTGCATCTAACCAGCTTCGACTTTCACTCTCGGGGTAGGATTTATTTTAGAAAACTAGAAAAAAAAAGGGTCTGTGTTATTCTTCAGACAAGAAAAATTACATATTGACAACCAACAGTTCATTGCCTAAAACTAATTTGCAATTACATGATGCTTTCCTCTTTCAGAGCAAGAGTCACCTTAATTAGGCTCATTAGCAGGTTTTTATTTTTATTTAAATTTAGTTTAGCATTGGTCAAAATTCGTTCTGGTTCTTTGTGTGATTTGAAGAGATGGTCTGGATTAAATTCCTTCTATCCCAGTACCTGGAATGTTATCAGCACTTGGAGGTAAGTGGTGCCTTGGGAGAGGGATTGCCCAGGCTGGAGGTGGAAACAACACCTGAACTTCCCCTGCATTTCCAAACCATCCTCCCCAAGGCAGGGCTCAGG
Organism: Phylloscopus whistleri; assembly: GCA_017589585.1. Lineage (NCBI taxonomy): Eukaryota > Metazoa > Chordata > Aves > Passeriformes > Phylloscopidae > Phylloscopus > Phylloscopus whistleri. Next base: position 1,598,435 of record JADMLD010000042.1, on the reverse strand, counting down.
CACGTGGTGCCTCTGCTGTGCTTTCTGTCACACGTAGGTTCATTTGTTCCATTAAAGTAGCTCTGGGACAAGTGACTGAATATTCTGGTGTTTTGAAATGTTTGTAATTCCCCCTGGAGCTGCTGAGGCTGAGCAGTTCCCCCAGCAGCCAGAGGGTTCAGGGAGGATGTCAGGACAGGCTACAAGTCCTTTTAGTCCCAGGGCTGCATGCAGTGTGAGGTTTGAGCTGAGCAAAGCACCGGGAAATTCCGTGTGCTGATTTCCCCTCACCCTGAGGAAGCCAGTTTTTCACTTGTTCCCCTCACAGTGGAGGGAAGGAAGGGAAGAGGAAGCAGCAGCTCCAGCAAAAGAAGAGATCCATCAATGCCACCGTGGCAGGGCCAGGTCACTGCACTCCAGAGTGTGGCACTACAAACTGGGGCTGCTCCCCGGGGAGTGAAAAGCAGCTTTGTGAAAGCTGCCAGACAGCTGGGAGCTCCAGCACCCAGAGATGAAAGTGAGAAATACCTGAATCCTCACCTGGAGCAAATAGGAAATGTGAGGACAAGGCTGAGCCCCGTGTGTGAGAGAGAGGCAGGCAGGAGGTTGGTGACATCTCTCATTTAGCCTGAGGCACAGCAGGAGCTTTCTGACACTGGGTTGTGTCTGCAGAGACTCAGCAGCAGCAGAAAGGCCACAGAAAGCTGTGACAGCAGCCCTGGAAGTCAGGAAATCAAGAATCCGTGGAGCAGGGGCACCGTGGGCGAGTGGCAGCACAGGTGACAGGAACCTCTTGGCTTTCATCTTCCCGGGCAGAGGGGAGACACAAGCACAGGAGCCCGAGAAATATTCTCATTTGTGATGAGATTTCCAGCCCAGGGGGCTGCAGCTCCTGCTTGCTGCCTTCAGTGGAGTGTTTTAACCTCCCAAGAGTTTTGTTCCAACAACAGCTCAGTAAGCAGCCAAACGAAATATTAAATATTTCCTTCTCCTTTCCCCTGTTTCTTGTTCAAGAGGATCATGGACCAGTTTGGGTTGGAAGGGACCTTAAAACTCATCTTTTTCTGCCCCCCAACACTTCCCCAGGTTGCTCCAAGCCCCATCCAACCTGGCCTTGGACACTTCCAGGGATGCAGGGGCAGCCACAGCTTCTCTGGGCACAGATATTCCCACACTCCCTTAACTTAAAGGAACCAATTTCTCTGTATTTAACTGTTCTGTGAGGTTAAATGCCCTTAACCAAAAGCTAAAAGCAGTGGTAGCTGCCAGTGTGTATTGATCTGGCTGCTGAGATTAGTTTTAATTAGTTTTAATTAGTTTTAATCAGTTTGATTGCTGCTGCACAGTTCAGTGTTGATGGTTCTGGGTTGTTCTCTGAGCCAGCACAGCCCTCTTGGTACAGCACTCCTTGCTCTGCTCTGTCTCACTTTAAAAAAAAGGAATTTGGGAAAACCATGAGGTTTTAGAGCAGTTTAAGGCTGGAATCCATCTAAATATGATCCCAAATTTCAGCTGGGATTTCAGCAGCCACCAGTGGAGCTCTTGTGACAGTTCCTGCTGCTGCATCTCTGGGGACAGCTCAGGGCTTGTGCACAGGATCTGTTCTGCCACTGGACAAATAAGAAATTTACCCTGTGACCTCTGTCTTGCCTTTTCACATGTCCTGAGCACGTTAGAGAGCTCCTTAGAGGTCGTGGTAAATTCATTTTTAACAAATCAACAACCTCAGCTGGGCATTACTTCTAAAAGAGAGGAAAAACTGCAAAAAAAAAAAATAAAAAAAAGCCCACAACATCTTTTTGTTTCTTTTCCTTTTCAGGAATTTCAGTCACCTGTAAGAAACTCTGCAGTCCATCTCAGGAGAAAATTGTTCTCTGTGTGTAAAGTGCTTTGCAAGGAATAAAGCCCATTTCTCAGTGCCTGCCCAGGGGTGTAATAATGCTGTAATCTGTGCTGGGTGCATTGTCCTGAACTGGAGATTTATTGCACTGAGTCCTTAAAGAGTGTTGGATTTAAACCCTGAGATTGGGGGGGGAACGATTTAAAACCTGAAATATTTATAAGTGTTGATGATTTAATAAATTGGTGATGTCATTTACAGAGCTTTCAAAGCTGCCACTTGTGTTTTCCTTTTGCCAGGGGGGTTCCTCTGAGTCTGGATGGGCCAGAGGGATTTAGAGGGCTGGAGTTCACCCTGATCATCCTCTTCTGCCTGGTGACAGCCACAGGATGTGTCCTCACTGGATTTTAGCATTGGGACACCCCTGATTAAGGATCAGGAGACTGTGGGAGCAGAAAAACTTGTGTGGAAAAATTCTACAGCTATAAAATCCTGTATTGGTTCCTCAGAAACCACTGCCTTCCAGGGATGTGAAGCAGAGCACCTGCTCTCCTTCCAGTCCCATTTCCTGTAATTCCATTCACACACAGGGGCTGAAGCAAAAAGCTTGGAGGTGAAAGTGGCAGAAAAAAATAAAAAAAATATTGCTCATGCAAGGCAAACACCTCGGTGTTTTAGTAAATCTGCCCATCCAGACTAATATCTGCATTTTTTTCCTGTTTCTGTCAGAGTTTCCCTGAGCAAAAAGCACAAGTGCAGATGATGCAAAGAGGCAAATCTGGGGGTGTGTGTCCCTCTCAGCCCAGGGCACATCCCTGCACTTCACAGTCCCAGACAAAAACCTGTTCCCAAACACATAAAGTAACTTCCACTGTAAAATATTAAATGGACTTACCCATTGAATTCTTTCACCACATTTAGGGTCTAAAAAAATTAAACAAATAAAAACCAACCCCACCAACCCACAGGTGCCCTCAGAGAGGGGAAGTGCCAGGATGAAGGTGCTCATTAAATCAGCCAGCAATGATTACCTGTCACAGGGCTGGGCCACTTGGCTTAGCAAGGCTTCAAGTTTAATTAATTAGGGGTTGCTTTTTGCTCTTATTAGTATTGTTTTCTTGCTTGGAATCGTGTGTAATGATTGATTTGCAATTATGGAGGGCACAGAAGATGGACTTGCCAGTCAGCAGTGCCTGACTGATTAAACAGGTACAGGGAGGGGGATGAGACCCCTGTGGGGCCACATTGAAATAATTCTTTGGAATATTGGCTATATTTCCTTAGGCCTTTGTTTAATTTCATAAAAGTGCATTGTGCTCTCTAGAGGAAAAAAAAAAATTACAATGGTGCACCAGACCTCTTAATTATCCAGGTAATTAGAAAAGCTTCCATCATTATTTGTCACACTCGAGCCCCCAAAAGAGAGTCGGTGTAATTCTCTGTGTGTTTATTTGTTTAAGGAGCTCTTCAGGCATAAAAAAAATTAGTGCTGATGAGATGATGTAGCCATTAATATTTTTGCAATGAACAAATAATCACATATTATATAATTATATATTAATAACTATATGCAGTTACAGCACCTGCAGTGATGGAGACCCTGAAAATGAATGTCTGTGTAAAGTGCAGAAAAAGTTGTGCTGCTCTCCCTGTGCTAGCATCATGTCTGTTCAATGCCACAAATGTCACACAAAAAGAGAGACAGACAATTCCTCTTCCGAATAAAGATTATGGGGGGTTTAAATATTTAATCCAAGCTTAATTTCACTGCTTTTTTCTATGGGAAGCACTGGGGAAAGCTGTGACAGAGAAGCAGGCTCTGGGCTGGCTTGGCCAGCAAGGTTTCAGGTGTGACTCCTCCTGTGGTGCCAAAAATGCTCCTCTGGGCATCTCCTCCTGATGGATGGTGGGAAACACCCACAGGGATGGAGATGTAGTGATTTGTATTTCTATAATGAACAAACAATCACACATTATTTAACTGTATGTTAATAACTATCTGCAGTTACAGCACCTGGAGTGATGGAGACCCTGAAAATGAATGTCTGTTTGTGTGAAGTGCAGGAAAAGTTGTGCTGCTCTCCCTGTGTGTCATGTCTGTTCAATGCCACAAATATCACACAAAAATATGGCAAAAAAAAGGAGTTTCTGCTTAAAACTCCATGGAGTGAGTGGATGAAATGATATTCCTTTGAAACTCTGTGTGATGCTTATCAGCACCGAGGTATCCTGGCATCCCCAAGTAAGCAATTCTCTCTGCTTTCAGGGCAAGGCTGCCTTCCTGCAGATCCCTGTAAGCTCTGGGTTTAATGAAGCTGAAAATAACCTTCAAATCTGAGGATCAGCCTCATTGCAGTTGCTCCCTGCTTTAAATCTGCTTTAACTCACAATTGCATCCTATTTAGGATTGTTTCATTTTCAAAGCGATGGCTGATCCAAACTCAAGCCACTTCCAAGTCTGATGCGTTTGCCCAGCAGAAAAATTCAAAATCTAAGAGGAAAAACAACATTATTAACCACAAAAGGAAGGAAATGTCACATTCTGATTGGTTCCATGGCTTGGGGGAGACCCTTTCCCAGGATATTTGATGTTAGGAAATACCAAGTTCAGCCATTCTGGTGCAGTTGTTTTCCTTGGGGGTTATTTGTCTTTACTGCTAAACAAAAGGTGAAAATCCCATTGTTTTGGACACATGAGAGAAAACCCCACGTTTTGGTGGTGGTGTGGTGTGGAAAAGATCCCTGTGGGTGTTTCCCACCATCCATCAGGAGGAGATGCCCAGAGAAGCATTTTTGGCACCACAGGAGGAGTCACACCTGAAACTTTGCTGGCCAAACCAGTCCAGAGCCTGCTTCTCTGTCACAGCTTTCCTCAGCCTTTCCCAGCAGTGAAATTAAGCTTGGATTAAATATTTAAACCCCCCATAATCTTTATTTGGAAGAGGAATTATTTGTCTCTCTTTTTGTGTGGTATTTGTGGCATTGAACAGACATGACACACAGGGAGAGCAGCACAACTTTTCTGCACTTTACACAAACAGAAATTCATTTTCAGGGTCTCCATCACTGCAGGTGCTGTAACTGCAGACAGTTATTAACATACAGTTAAATAATGTGTGATTGTATGTTCATTATAGAAATCTTAATCACTACATCTCCATCCCTGTGGGTGTTTCCCACCATCCATCAGGAGGAGATGCCCAGAGGAGCATTTTTGGCACCACAGGAGAAGTCACACCTGAAACTTTGCTGGCCAAGCCAGCCCAGAGCCTGCTTCTCTGTCACAGCTTTCCTCAGCCTCTCCCAGCAGTGAAATTAAGCTTGGATTAAATATTTAAACCCCCCATAACCTTTATTTGGAAGAGGAATTTTTTTGTTTCTAATGAACAGGAAAGGTAAAAGGTGCAAAATTAAATTAACAGAAGGAATGTTCTGAATGGAATTGGCTTTTGCTGTGGGTTCTGCTAACACCTGAAAGAGGAGTATTGATCTGTTCTGCTTGTACAGAGAAGTACACTCATCTCTGGATCTGCTTTCAACTCCAACTTCCCATTCCTTAAAAATGCTTAATTCCTTAAAACTCTGCTTCATGCAGAATTTTCTCCTGGAGATGTGGCAGCCTTCAAATGAAACCTGCACCATGTTGAGGATCACATTCTTGTTTAAATCTGAGCTCACCCAAGCTTGGCTTACTCCAGAGCTGGCACTCTGCCACAGTTTCTCTCCTCCTGAGGTGCTGCCAGCAAAGGGCTCACACCAGGTCTTGTTCCTTTTACCCAGCAGGCACAAGCTGCCCCTGATTTGCACAATCTGATGGGACAGATCATTTCTGGGTTGTCTCAGGCTGCTCAGAGCTCTGGGTGTAACCAATAATTTGGAATTTGTGCCTCTCACCCCCAGACACATTTTTCTGGGATTATTTTTTTCTGCAGGGAGGGTTTTTACCGCTGGGTTGATTTGGGGAGTGAGGTGCCTGTCTGATGGAGAACTGTTGTTATATATGGAGTGAACATCATCAGGAGCTAAATTGTTAATTAATTAAGCATGAAACATGTGGGTAGACACTTCTGCTGCTGAGCCATGGGGACTTATGGCTCTTTAAGGTGTCCCCCCTGTGTTTTGTCACCTCTTTGTCCCCCCAGAGCTGGCAAGGAGAGCTCACAGAGGAAGGTTCATGCTGGAAGAGCAGGAATAGGATAAAAATTGCTTTGCTCAGCCTCCTCCTCTGGAAAATGGATATTCCTGGCTCTGCTGGTGGAATATCCACAGGATCTGAGCCTCCTGGTTCTTGTCTAGATCCAGCTGGAGTCAGGAAAATTGTGGTTCTAAATTAGCCCTGTGTGTGACTGCACTGAGCACACACATCCCACACACCCCACTCCTGCTCCTCCTGTCTCCCTCTACCTGCTCCTTGTTTTATTTTTTATTTTCTTTGCAAACTTGATGGCTGTGGGGGAATTCATCTGGAGACACTAATTATGCACTGTCAGGATATAATTACTGAAGGAGGCAATGCAGAGCATGATTTGGCCCAGCGAAACATCATGAAGTTAATTTGGTTTTTCAGGCCTAAAATCTGAATTAGCTCACATTTTTCTCATAATAAACAAGGTCTGGTATAGAAATAATCACATTTATTTCCTGGCTTTACTAATTATAGGAGGCTATTCCTCCTATAAACTGCCTCAACAATTAGTACACTGAGGTTTGAAGACTTTTAAAATGCGAAGTGTGAGTGCACAGTTTTACTTTGGAGCATTTCTTTTCCCAGTTCCAAGGCCAACATCATTATCTGTTACAGAGATATTATCAAAGAAAGGCCTTACACAAGATGGTTTAAGCCCTGCTGCTCCACTTAAGCTAGAACTAGCTTGTAAGTCCTCAAAAAGAAAAACCATAAGAATAAACACAACAACCTGTTCTTAGACAGAAAAATAAGTTTGCACCTGGGTAAACAATGGATCTGTCCCCTGAGAGTCAGTGAAGAAAATTTGTGAACATATCTAGAGAGAGAAAATCTGATAGACATATACAATAACCCTTACCTACCAATGAACTGAGTTTCACTGTATTGCTGCCCAGGTACACAGTGCCTCCTGATATTTCCTACAAATATGAGCTGTGTGAATAAAGAAATGGCTTTTCTGCATGAGAAAGCTGAGTCCTGTCTGCTTATTTATTACAACAATTTTCTGTCCCTCTGAGTTGTCCCCAGCCTGCTTTAGATAAGGCCTGATCTGATGATAACAGAGCTGGGCTCTTTCATTTACAATTCAGCCAGTGAGCAAGGCACAGATTTTCTCTCCACATCTTAACCTTCAAGCCCTTGGTAACTTTGATATTACCATAAAGGGAGAGAATACCAGGGCTGTTTGGATTTGGGAGAGGATGCTCTGTTGGCAGCCCTGCCAGTCAAGGCAGGGGTGAAATTGCTGACAAGACAGGAGGGAAAGTCTGATCCCTGTGCTGTCAGCCCCGTCTGATGGGATTTGGGCATCACCAAATGGGAAATAATGTCACTCTAAGAGGAATATTACCATCTTTGCTGTGTGTTAGGTGTGACCCGAAATGCAGTGAAAAACCTCCTCCTGTTTGCAGTGCTGCCTGAACAGAAATCACTGTGATAAACCACACAGCTTGCACAGATATCCTTGCACTTAAATTCTCTAGAAAAATGTGAGTTTTCCAAAAAATGTCTATTCATCAGCTCCCGAGTTATTCTTTGCTGCCAGCTGAAGAAGCACTTGTGCAAACGAAGACACGTTGTAATAATAATTTATTCTGGTAGTAAACCTTCCAAGCAAGGAAGACCTTTTGCATGCAAAACACATAAAACCCCGTGGCTGAAAAGTGAGCATCAATATTTTCTGTAACCTGGTGTCACTTCACTCCTCCCTCTGTTAGCCACAGAAACTTTGGGACATTGCCTTGCTGCTGCTCTTTTGTAATGAGGGTTTTGCAGAGCCAGAACTCTGAATACAGGAACCATTTGGAGGTAAATTCAAGCTTTTTAATAAAGAATAATTGCTTTCCAGGGAATGTTTTGGTTCAGTCCTAGAGCAGAGAGTTGCCACCTCAACAGCAAAACACTCGAGCTGTGCTCATCCCTGAAAAGTTTTCACTTTTGAGAGTTTAGCTGCCACTTCCCAGGCATTATTGACACAAGGGAAAGCAAGCAGAGAGTTAAAGCATTGGACAATATGTTACAAAGGAATAAAGGATCGTAGAAAAGTTGCTGTTTGTCTTGGAGGAAATAATTGTGGCACATTAGTCTGCTTTAATTGCGGTGGCAATTGAAGTGACTTGTGTGTCTTTGCTGTAATTATGGTGTCACTGAAGTTGCAAATCCTATAGAAAAATAAGAAAAAAGTGCCTTGTTGAAGCAGCAGTTTAGGGAAATGTGGAGCTCTGGTTGTAGAGCAGTGGGATTTAATCAGGGCAAGTTTCTGACATGTCCTGTGTTTGGTTTTTGCTGCAGTGATTCAGGATGCAAAGGGATTGTTCCAAGGAAGTGCAGCAGAAGTGCATCCACAGCAGTCAGAGAAAGGTGTTTGTATCCCTGGTGGAGCTGCTAGGAAACATAAACTCCCAAGGACTGAGTGATATATTTAATAATTTGAGGAGTGGAGTTAACTGTTGAATGTGCATTTTCTATGTGACCAGCAGCACACCAAAGGCAGGGAAAGTGTGAGGAATTCTTTTTCCTTCTAGGTGTGAGGGATTTCAGTCTTTCTGGAATACCTTATAAGCTAATGAGTTATTACCTTCCACTGATTTACCTTGATTCTGTACATGATTTTATTCCAATCACATCATATTTAAACTTTCAGGCAGGAATTGATATCTGTGACTTTTTCAAAGACTCCAGGTGTGAGCTGTGCCTTCCCTGGCTGTGTTTTACACACATTCCAGGAACCACAACCAGAAAGGAACAAAGGTGAGTCCCAATTATGATTTTACCTACAGAGGGGCTGCTGTGGGGTTTGGACACTCTAAGGAAGCACGTTCTAACTCTGCTGCCACTGAGTCAAACTCTGCACATTTTCCCCTCTGTGCTGTTTGGATTTCAAGGAGCTGCAGCAGGGCTCCAGTGGAGATTTGATGGCAAACACACTTCAAGAAACAGAGCTGACCTCGGTGCTCTCAGCCCTAATTGCCCATAATTATACAACAAATGAGAAAATGGGGCAGTGTAATAGGATGCTGGAGTGAGGCTCAGGAATTTCTGTGCTTTGCACGTTTGCCACCATCAGATATTGTATTTCTGCTAAAAGGAAAGGGAAATAATTGCCTAAATGGAGGCTAAGGACTGGAGTGGAGAAAGCTGTAAAACAAGATAACTGGGAGAATAAAAAAAAAGGGGAAACAGCACTTCTGTTGCAGGGAAAGCTTCAGGTCTAGCAGAGTGGAGCTATTTAGATGGCAAATATCTAATGGATTAAAGTCTCCTTTTCAAAGCCGGCTGCTTTATCTCGCAGCACACACCTTCCAGAGGCCTGTGAAAGCCTCCAAAATGCAGATGCAGGGTTATCGTGGTGCTTCCAGTCTTAGCCAGTTTGCCAAGGTATTGTTCCATGCATTTAATGAAGATTGGAGGCTCTCCTGACAGCAGTCCTTGGTGCCTGGGACTTGCTGCGAGCGTGGGAGCAGAGGGTGATGTGCCCTGGGACGTGCCACACCCTGGGGACACCTGGCATTAAACATTTTTACTCTGTTCCCCTGAGTTTTTATCAGCTTTTCCCTTTTTAGTGTTCCCTTCTTATTGTTTTTAGTGTTGCTCATTCCCTGATGGAAGAATAAATAATGGGAGGTGTTTAAATAACTCAAAGTGAATTTTGGCAGCCTCAGTTCTGAATCTCTGCATGGAATTCCATCCTCCATGGTTCAAACCTGACCAGGGCGTGTCCATGATCAAAGACTCCTAAAGGCAGCTGAAATAAATGTAGATAAGTGTGTTTATGTAGATAAACGTGTGCAAATATTGAGGAGGTGTCTCTCCTGTGGAGACCCTTCCAGTTAGGAGCAGAACTGCCGAGGTGTGCTGAGCACCCACAGCCTTGCTGGCCCCCAAGGCTTTGTTCACATGTTTGATGCTTTCATTCCCACTCCCACTTGAATTGCAAGGGACTGTAAAAATATCATTAAAAACCCCCAGACAAATCCATCTTCCAGCTGTTGTGTTGGAGAGAAAAGCTTGGAACCAGAATGAGCAGAGTCTGTGAGGATTTGTGTAAAGCAGAGGCATCTATGACATGGTTTAACATTTTTTTTTCATGAAGGATTGGAATCCTTTATTTCAGTGACACAAAAATCACCGCTGGGTGCAAGTTTAGAGGTCACTAGAAATTGAGATTCCATGGAGGTGACAGTGGCAGTGAAGGTCAAAGCTGTGAACTTTGAGTTTTCACACATCTTGGATGGTGCTGGGATGTTCTACCTCAGGAGTGTCCCGTGCCCAGACCAACCCTCCTGGGCAGTGCTCCCTGAATTACCACACAAAAACAGGTGGGAGCAAATCACTTTCTTGGCACTGATGTTGTTTGCATCTCTCAGTTGTTATTACAAATATCTGAATATTAAACATGCACCCGAAGCTCTTAAGCCTTTAATCCTTTTGTTTTCCTACAATAGCCATCTATTATTTTTTTTTACGGGTAAGAAATGCAAAGCTGAGTAATATCCAGCAGTATCATGTCTAAATAAGCAAAAAGCTGGCGAGGAATCAAGAGATAATAACGGTGGCTTTGCTTTGTTTCCTGCTCAGGAGCAGCAAGGAACACAGGAATTGGCTGTTGGACCATCTGCAACAAGGACAGGGAAAGTCATGGGAGCAGCAGAAAAGCTCTGACAAAAAAAAAAAACTGCAAAGAGTCAAAGCCCTGATTTCATTAAGCAGCTCCTTTCAGAATTATCTTTTCCTGTCTCCAAAAGCTGGGGCATAATCTGTCATTTCAGCCTTTGTTCAGTAAAAGTGTGAAAAAATTCGATGGAATAGGGTAGGACTGGTGGATAATGGAGGTAATAAAGTGCATTTTGACTGGTTTTAATAACTGGAGGGTTTTTTATTCCTTTTAAGTTGTTGTCATTATTGCAGATCCATCATTTCACTTTAAAATGCTTTCTTTTAATTATTATTATTATTGTAATTATTAACCTAGCAATTAACCTTCATTTAAAAATAAGAAGTAAAGTTTCTGGTCTTCCTGGTTTGTAAAAATATGCATACTTACAAGCCAAGAAAGTAAAGACTCCCCAAGTTATTGGGAGGTTGTTTTTTTTTTTTTATTTAACTAGGATTACAAAATCCATCCAAGGCTATTTTGGACTTGCCCTGCTGTATGACTCAAGGATCTTTGGAGCTGGCAGATTCCTGGGTGTCCTGGTGGTCTGTGCCATATGTGTCTCCAAACTGGCATGAAGAGGTGGCTGTGTCAATATTTATTTTATGTGGGTGAGCCTTTGGCCAGCCTAAATACAGAGGGGTGATTTGGGCTCTTAAATCCAAGACTCTCATTTGTCCATGTTTGAATTATTGAAGAGTGTCTGCTTTACTTAAGCACATGGCATTTGAATTTATCCATTTCTAGAAAATTAATGAGGTGCCTTGGGTGGTTTAAGGATTTCCCCTGTTTTTAAGGGATCAAAGGAGAAGGGAGGACAGTTTTTAGAGGGATTTAAAACATGATACATCCTTTGTTAACTTCTTCAACTTTTCACCAACTAGGTTTGGTAGGAAGCAATACCCAGGTTTTTATTCAAAACTTTATTCAAATTTAACTTGAATATTAACCTTGATATGTCCTCGTGCAGAAAAAGTCTCTGATGTTTCTAGGTCTGCCAGCAGGAGTGAAAATTCCTTTCTGCTGGTACATTCCAGGTAGGAAGGAATGTGGGAAAAAAAATCTCATAAAGCTGAAGAAGTTGAGAAAAAGATTTGAGAGTAAAACCTGACAGTTGTTCCCAGCAAAAGGACCCCAAAATCAGCACCCACAATGGGCTTGGTCTGAAAAATCCACAAATTGTGAATTCAGATATTTGAGGAGGAAGGATAATTACTAAAGAGTTAAACTTTTTTCTGCTTGTTTGGGATTTTTTTCAGCTTTTCTGTGGTTGGTGTTTTCATCCAACTGCAAATGAAGAATTCCTTTCTCTCCATTTTGCCCAAAGCAGAGCTGGGGGGGGATGCAGCTGAGAGTCACTTTCAACTTGGTGCAGTATCTGGAGCCAGCAATTAGCTGGAAGCAAATATTAATTGTCCTTTGCCCCTTCATTTACAGGCAGTGAACCCAATCCTGGAGTGAACATTGTCAGCTACAAATGCCAGCTTCAAACCTCTTGCTTGTAGGGTATTTCCATTTTGGAATACCCCCAATGTTCTCTTATTACAGCTTCAATAAAAAAGAAAAAAAATCAAAAAGCAGATGATAGATTTTGATCAAGTAATAATGTCAGGCACATTTTTGATATTTCCACATATTTATGCATGAATGGCCAAAGGAAAAATATTCTCTTTTCTCCTGCAATCTTGTAATTTCTTTGTCAGTTGCGAAGGTAGATAATAAATATTGGCAATACATAAGACTTGGCTCTACTAAGAGCTACCCTTTGCTATCTTGAGCAGCAGCAGTTATTAATTTCCAGACATAATCAAGTGATTTATATTCATGATTATGGTTCAAACCATCCTGACACTTGTTCCTTCTACATCAGACGCCTTCTCGCTTCGTGCTTTTTGTGTTCAGCGGTGATTAAAATAAGAATGAGAGGGTTTGGGGTTTTTTAGGAGTATTGTTATAACATTTCTCCTCTGATTTCAGGTCTCACCCACTGAGTCATCACCTGAGCAGTGTGTTCTGCACTGACTTCCAGTAATTATTTTTTGTGTTTTAGAGACGCCCAGCAAGTCATTTCCTCATTTGCACTGAGAACTGCAAAATTTATTCCTCTTTCTATACACCATAGATCCACTGGAATTCTTGTCTTTGCCATCATTATCATGATCACTGATCTCTAATTATCACTGGTCTCTAATTTGACCTAATAAAAATTCACAAAAAAACACTGGCATTGCATTTTAATGTTCATCACCTCTGCCATACTTTGCTGGCTCAAAAGTGGCATTGGAATGAAGATAAAGATGCCTTGTTTAGGCTTAAAGAAACACATTTATCTAGAAAAATAGTTTCTATACAATGTCTATTTGCATTTCTTTGAGAAGAGCTGCACACACTCCAAAAATGAACTTCAAATATGTGCTGCTCTTCCACTGCAGCAAAATGACTCAGTTGATGTTATTTCTCCTTCTGTTTGGTAAACAAAATCAAAATATTTTGGTTGTCAATTACTATAAAATGAAAACTGCTTTTGTCTCAGGCGGAGCTCACAGCATCTGATCTTGAATTGTGATGTGCTTTGGGAGAATGACACAACATGGGATGAATCCAAATTCATTCTCTCCAGAGTCTCTTTGGGGGAAAGTCTCTTTTCAATGCGTTGGTGAGGCTTCACAGCTCCTTGCCTTGCTCAGCTGAGTGTCTGGAGGAGGCTGCAGGCCTCTGAAAACAGCTCAGCCTGTTGCCTTGCTGGGAGGTGGCCAGAGCTACCCTGGAGAGCTCCCAGCCTGGAGAGCTGGGATTGCAGGGTGGGTTCAGCCAAGGAGGAATGTGGGGATTACAGGAGTGTGTTCCCACTGGACCTGTGCCAGATATCCTTCCATGATAACAATTATGTTCCTGGCTGGACTGGTAAGGTGCCAACAGATCCTTACAGAATTTAAGGGCTGTAACTCTAACTTATGTTAACTATTTAACACCAAAACAATGAAAAAACAAATCTTATTAAACTGTAGCATAAGCCATTTCTATTTCCTAGCATGGTCCCAGTAGCTGAAACCCCAATTTTTAGCCCAGCTGACTGAAGGAGTGCCAGGGAGCTCACTCTGCCCAGCTAATGAGCTTTGCAGGTTGTGTGTGATTTAATTAAAAACGGACCTGTTCAAAGCAAAGCGATAAATGTCTCTTTTTAAATTACTGCATTTTTTGACAGTACCTCATTTCCTAGATTGCTTTCCTGTGCCATTCTCTCCAGCCTACCCCTGGGTTTCTAACAATCCTTCTTCCCAGCTTTTTACCACAAGGGAATCAGCTCTGAATTCCTGGAAACCAAAGCTGGAGCCAGCAGAGACAATGCTGCTCCTTCACTTTATGGAGTTCTCGTTGTTTTTATGGCCTCTCAGTGTCCCTGGCTGAGGAGCCTTCCCCGTTGCTCCTCCCTGGAGTTTGATCTCACACCTTGCCCTGGAAGCCCAGACCTGCTCTGTGGAGCAATGAGAGCACACTCAGCTGGGAAACCTGCTGGGAAAGCTCCCTGGAGAGCTGTGTGCTCCCCGTGTTTGTGCTCTGGAGCGGCAGGGAGAGCGTTCCCTGGGTGATGGATAGCAGGGGTTTTGTGGCACTGCCAGTTCAGGGAAGCACTTAAGCAAATGGTTTTATTGATGGCAGGGAGGTTGTTAAATGGAACCCATGGAATATGCTGCGCTGGGCCCAGTGCTTTCCTGGAACAAGCAAATGAAATAAATAAACTCTGGAAAACAAATATCCATCAAACGAACCCCTCAGGCTTCCCCCAACCATCATCATCCTCATCACCCACACTAAACCATTTTGGTTTTTAGTAGATACTCATAAAGCAGCGTATTTAGCAATTTTAGCAGTGCTTCCAGAGATTTCTTGGACATGGGAGTTGTTCCCATGGAAAGGAGGGGTGAGGTTTGTTTGGAAACTCTGCCTGTTGTTCACCTGAGTCCCTGGGAGTGGTGGCATTGGTCTGAGGGGTGATGGATGGATGGACAGGGATGGACAGGGATGGACAGGGATGGATGGACAGGGATGAATGGATGGACAGGAATGGACAGGGATGGACAAGGATGGATGGATGGTTGGATGGACAGGGATGGACAAAGATGGATGGATGATGGATGGATGGATGGATGGATGGATGGATGGATGGATGGATGGACAGGGATGGACAAAGATGGATGGATGATGGATGGATGGATGGATGGATGGATGGATGGATGGATGGATGGAAGGAAGGAAGGCAGGCAGGCCCAATGTTCTATGTGTGCCATTGATTTTCTTTCCTTTAAGTGCTGACTGAGGAAAAGGAGCCCATCCCCTCTGTGATTCATCAGGAAATATTCCAAATTTCTCACTCCTGGGGCTCCACAGGCAGAGCTGAGTGATGGAGGAATTGGAGTCAATTTGTGAGCAGTACAAAAAATACAAGTGGCACTTCTCAGCCATTTTTTATTATTGAAAAATCACTTTTAAGTGCTTTAATATTATGAATTGAAAGCTTTCCCTTGGAAAATACAGATTTAATGCTAGAATCCCACCTATCACTTGAGAGAAAAAGACAAAAACCAGTTAGGTGTGAAGGATTCATATTAAGGTTATGATTGAAGCCTCTTTGCTATAAAATTTTAACATTTCTGTGTTCATCTATCATCTTTTTCATCTGCCTTTGACATTTATTAGCTTTATCCCCTGAAATCTGTTTATATTGATTGAAGATTAACATTTTATAGCTAATTCCAATAAAAATTTTAACGGTCATAAATTTGATTCTCCCCTGCAATGTGTTCAACAGCTCTTCCCCTCATTTGGGAATGTTTAACGACGTCTTGTGGTGATTAAGCAGAAATAACACACGAGGAACGTGAGGGGTTCCATAAAGGTTAAAGTAACAAAGATATGGAAAATGAAGAGATTAAAAAAAAAAAAAACAAACCAAAACCAACCCAGTCATGCAACTGGATGAGCTGATTGGCATTTCGTAGCTGCTTTTCTCTCCTTTGCAGAACCCATCGCTTCTTATGGAAGCGAAATATTATTAATTAACCAGCAATCCCTGGACTTCAACAATCCCAGTCTTTGGTCCAAAGAGTGTCTGTAATCTGCCTGTAATTCTGGCTGTGCCTGCCATTGGCCCAGGGCTTTGCAAACACAGCTGAGCACTGATAACAGCAGCTCATAAAGGCTCAGGTTTGATGTTGAACTTCGCAGTCGGGAGCAGCAGATGAGGGGGCCACAGAAAATTTAAGGTAAGGCTTTCATTTTATTGCTGCCAAGGTTCTGGAGAGCTTTGCCTTGCTGGTGAGTGCTCATCACACTTAGATTTAGAAATTGTAAGGGTTTATGTCCAATGTTTTAGGGTTTGGAGGGAGACCAGGAGAAGAAAGAACTGAAATTCAGTGAGATAAATGAGGCTTTAATGACAGGGACTTGAATAAAATCTTGCCTTTCAGAAAAATGAGCATTAAGTTTTTTAAGTTTTAGGATGGTATCATCTGGGGCAACACAGCACAAGGGGATTTTGTGTTGTGATGGATTAAAAATGGCAGCAGGAGCATACGACCCTTCAGACTCTTATTTCACACACAAAGTAGTTCATTCTAAAATATTTTTCACTCCTGTGGGTCATCACTAAAACATGTAAAAGTGTTCTGATGTGCCAAGGCAATGCACATGTGCTCCCACCCTTCCTTAACTTAAAAGAACTGATTTCTCTGCCTTTGAGGTGGTTTGATGAGGTTAAATGCTCTTAACCACAAGCTAAATGCAGTGGTAGCTGCTAGTGTGTATTGATCTGGCTGCTGAGGTTAGTTTTAATTAGTTTTAATTAGTTTTAATCAGTGTGATTGCTGCTGCACGGTTCAGTGTTGATGGTTCTGGGTTGTTCTCTGAGTCAGCACAGCACCAACAGCACTTCTGGCCTTTCTCACTAAAAACATAAAAAAAGGAATTTGGGAAAACCTCGTGTTTTCCGCAGCTTTTTGAGGCACTGACTCCACTGAGTTATTTCCCACATTTCAGTTGTGATTCCAGCAGCAACCACTGTGCCATGAGCTTGTACACAATCTGTTCTGCCACTGTACAAATAAAGGATTTATCTCTGTCTTGCCTTCCCCACGTGTCCTGGGCACACCCTCAGAGTTTATTCCAGCTTTTCTCGTGTATATTTTTAACAAATCAAGCTCCTCCTTTTTAAATGGATAGACTTGTGTTTGCTGTAAAGGAGAAAAGAAAGTTTAGAACAGGAATAAAGGGGAAGAAGATTTTATTTGTTTTCTGTTTCAGGAATTTTAGTAATCTGTAGGAAACTCTGTGGTTAATCTGAGGAGTAAATTTTTCTGTGTGAAGTGATTTGCAGGGAGAAAAATCCATTCCCTCAGTGTAATAATTTTATAATCTGCACAGGGTGAATGGTCCTGGAGACTCATTGCACATAGTCTTTAAGGAGAGTTTTATTTAAGCCTCAGGATTAGGTGATGTGGCTTAAAACGGGAATAATTCATAAAATGTCGCTCCTTTAATAATTTGGAAATGTAATTTATATCTGTGCCTTGTGTTGTACTTTGACTGATGGAGTTCCTCTGGGTTTCTAGATGGGGAGGAAGTTCAGTGGTCTGGAGATTTCCCTGATTGTCCTCTTCTCTGTGGTGACTGTCATCGCCTGTGTCCTGGTTGGGCTGCTGGCCACGGGGGAACCCGGAGTGAAAACTCCAGGTGAGTGCTGGAGGAGCCAAAACCCCGAGTGGGATCTGCTCAGCTCTGACTCAGGGCTCCTGTTCTGATCATTATCCAAAGGTGAATCGTGGCCAGTCCTCCCTGTGGATGGCACAATCAAAGTTACCAGCTGTGAATGCAATAAATGATGTGAGTCAGGGCTTATTGTCCTGAAGAATCTTTTATCTCTGCTGGTTGGACTTTCTTTAGGAACACAGAGCTCAGATAATTTCAATTTTTTTTGAGTATAAAAAAAGATAACACTGGAAAAAAAAAATCTCCCTGATCACCTGTGTGGGAGAGGCCAAAGTGTGTGGAACATTATAATAATCCTAAAATCCATGGTGTTTCTTGCTAATGCACTGATAAATCAGGAAAGCCTTGTGTTCCAGGGATGTGAAGCAGAGCACCTGCTTTCCTTCCAGTCCTGTTTTCTGTAGTTCCATTCACACACAGGAACTGAAGCAAAAAGCTTGGAGGTGAACGTGGCAGAAAAAATAAAAAAATATTGCTCATGCAAGGCAAACACCTCGGTGTTTTAGTAAATCTGCCCATCCAGACTAATATCTGCATTTTTTTCCTGTTTCTGTCAAGAGCAGGAGTTTTCTTGAGCAAAAAACCACAAGTGCAGATGATGCAAAGAGACAAATCTGGGTGTGTGTGTCCCTCTCACTCCAGGGCACATCTCTGCACTTCACAGTCCTTGTTCCAGACATAAACAAAGTTCCCAAAGACATGAAGTAACTTCAGTGTTCCCTTGAATCAGCAAAAGCTGCCCACCTTTAATTCAGTCCCACAAACCTGAAATCTAAAGGAGCATTTTAATGCAGCTTTAAGGTGCTTATCCCTGGTGCTCCAATTCCAGCTGCTGTGGGAAACTCTGGCTCAGGGATAGGAGCACCATGGCAGTTTAAGGAGAGAAAAGCTCTTCCTATTTTTTAGTTTTGCACACATTTTCAATGGAGTGGAGCACACTGACCCCCGGGAGTCACTGAAAAACAAACTAATGAAATAAAATTGTCAAAGCTACCTACATGCTCAAAAATTCACAGTGACATTTTCAGACCTGAAAGAAGCGTGTGCCATTTTCCAAAGGTGAAAATAAATCAGGAAAGCAATGGTTGCCAGTGATTTGAATCTCTGCTGTTGTTAGGGAAGCAGGTGCTGAGTTCAGAGGGAATCAAGCTCTTCCTGCAGTTTAGAGATCCTGGTGCTAACCCATTGCTTTATTTCCCTGACAGACTTTTACCCACAATGTCAGAAGATACCAGTAGAACAGAGGATTGACTGCATCCCAGATCAATCAGCAACAAAGGTCTGATAACCTTCTGGAAAAGATTAGAACATAGATGTCATCCCCTAAAACCTCCTGCTCCTTTATAAAAATGTACTTTGTCTCTGCTGTATCAGGTGTTTCCTTAACCTGTTAAATCTGTGATTGGCCCAGTGTTTGCAGAGGAGTTCAACTCCTGCCCACTGACAGAAGGTCTGATTTCTCTGCTTTGGGGAGAGGTGGTAAAAATATTGGGCAGACATCAAGCAGTTAAAAGAGTGACTCTTGGGTTTTAACAGCTTTTTCTGAAGTGTTTCATTTGGTGTGATGGTCAAAAGCTGGCATTTATGATAATGATAGGCTTTACTGGGATGTGCCATTTTACAATGTCCAGGATGTGGTCACAATCTCCTTTCAGACCCACTTTGGATCCCTGTGTCCTCCCCTCCTGGCTGGGGTGTCTGAGATAGCAGAGCATGGAAAAGACCTTTTGGCTTAAGGATCTGGGAGTTAAAATTCCCAGTGGAAAGCACCATCTCAGGCTGGGATGGTGGCAGGTTCCCTGCCCATGGAAGGAATTGGAATGAGAGGAGCTTTGAGGTTCCTTCCAAGCCAAACCCTTCCATGATTTTGTGATACTCTTTACTTTTCAGTGCTTTCACCTTGAGAACCTTCCTGTAAGAGTTAATCTTGAAAGACTATTATTATTATAATTCTTATTTTTCATATTTATTATGGATTTTCTTGTTTTCTGGTGGATGTCTGATATCTTTCTTTGATCTGGGAGAGGGCAGCTTAGGAGAAAAAGAAAATAAAAAATGATGTGGGTTACTTCTGTCATTCACAGAGGTAGGAAAATTGTTAACCAGCTGTCTGAACCTCGAAGGAAATTCCCAGCTAATTCCAGAGCTGGCTGTTGTTAAAGCCTCTCCTGCCATGGGTTTTGTTATGATTTGTAGTTCAATAAAGTCCTGCAGGGGATGGGTTAGGAAAGGTTCAGATCACAGCCTGTTCCTCCACTCTTCAGGTTCCTTCCCTGCCCCAGGAACAGGCAGAGCACGGCAGGAGAAGCCATGCAGATCATTTAAATCTGTAATTACTGCCTCTGAACCAGTCACCCCAGGTGAAGGGCTGCACTCCTCAAGCAGGGAGGGAAGCAGTGCTGCTCTGGTTGCAGCTGCAAGGCTGCTGGGAGGAGAGAACTGAAAACAATCAAATCACAGCTCCCAGCAGAAAGGCAGATGCAGATTGCAACACTGAGGGCGCCTGCTCTGGAATGAGAGGTAAAAGAAATGATTCCTGAATATTAGTGGAGAGCAGGCAGCAGATTTGACAGGGTTAGAGATAAAAATCACCTTTACTCCGTGAGGAAAGGCAGAATCCCATCCCAGTGATTCCATTCACTCCTGTGCACGTTTTTTCCCTGGAAGTGATTTGTTGTGTCAGGCTGCACTAATGCAGCAACCTGCAAACCTGCAGGTACCTGCATCACTCTCCTGCAGTGCTTTGTGCTAATGGACTTCAGAATAAACAGCAGCTGGGAAAAGTGATTTGGCTGAGCTGATCTGGGAGGTTTAGTGTCTGCCTTGATGTCCTCAGTCACTGAGGGTGTCCAGGATGGAGCCAGAAAATGAGTGGTAATGAGAAGTGAATAGAAGGAAGAAAATGAAAGATAGAAAAAGGAAGGAAGAAATTAAGAAAAGGGGGGAAAAGAAGAAATGAAGATGAGAAGAGGAAGGAAGAAATTAAGAAAAGAGAAGAAGGAAGAAAAAGGAAGAGGGTGGAAGAAATGAAATGAAAAGAGAAGAGGGAGAAATGAAATGAAGAAAGAGAAGAGGAAGAAATGAAATGAAGAAAAGGAAGAGGAAGGAAGAAAGAAATGAAGAAAAGAGGAAAGAAAAAGGAAAAAAGAAGAAATTGACTTTTTTTTATCTGATCTCGTGGTTGGTGAAGACAGAGATGCTGGAAGAGGAAAGATATTTAGGAACTCTTCACTGCTGTGGAGAATTGCCAGGAGGTCTGATCAGACAAGCAGAACACACCAGTAAAACAAGAATTCCACTGAGCACAGCTCATGTAGGCCAGGCTGAAAGCTCAGGGGAGGGGGAATTGTTGGTTTGGGCTCAGTTTCTGTGCTTTTCCACCCAAAATACCCTGCTGGTAGAGGCCTGTGTGGATGCACAGAGCAGCACATTTTAGCTCAGCACGTGGCCACGCTCTTCTTTGAGCCCGTGGTGCTCAGTTCATGCTGTACCCTCTCCTCGTATCCAGGGTTATTCCTAATTAAGCTTTGGCTTTGCTGGGTGCTGGTATCTCCTGTGCTGCTTTTACAGCTCCCAGGCTGGGATCACATCTTTGTTTATGGCAGGTAATTGCTTTTACAGCGGGCTCCCCGGTGTCTCTGGTGAACTCTGCTCCTTTGCCTGTGCCAGGAGTAACCAAACCTCAGCTCCCGTGTTTCCTTCCTTGTGCAGAGAGCTCTATATGCAACACAAACCTGCCAGGATAAGGTCCAGCTGGAAAAAAATATCACTGGGCTGTGAAGGAACTGCTGAAAGTAGTCAAGAAGTATCCAGGAGAAATAGCTGGGTGTGATGGTTTTATTATTTGTTATATTTGATGTGATTAGGAGAATATAAAGAGTAAAATAGGTTTATTTTAAAATTACAAAGATAGTTTATTTATAGATGACAAGAATGAAAATAAGAAAAAAGAAAAAAATGAAACTTTTGAAACTTTTTTTTTAATAAGTGTTTACTTTTTTACACTTAATATAAAAAGACAAAACTAGGCTATGCTGGTGGAGAGGCTGCTGGATGTTTTTTATTGATTGATTGATTTATTGATTTATATGAGTATTACCAAAAGTCACGTTCTGTTTTTTCAGTAGTTAAACCACATGCTAAGAACCAAGAACAAGCTCCTGCTAAGTTTATCCTTTCCAAAAAAATCCAGACTGTGTTAACCCATAATAACACTGGGGAAAAGAAAATGATGCTTAGGGAGCTGGGAATGTGGATGCCTGAACTGCCAGGTTTTAGGAAAATCAGTTTATTCTGCTTTTTATGGGATGGTCACTGGTCTGGGAAGGGATAAGAGGATGGAAGTAGCAAATCTGTTTTTATATTTAGGATAGTCCCCTATATAGGAAGGGAATGAAGTAAGGGAACACCCTGTGTATATCAAAGGGGGGGAAAAGAGCCCTTAAATCTCTCCTCCAACCCTTATTTTTGGCTTAGAACCTGATGGAAATGACAGCAAATGTTTGCTGATGGCATGAATCCATGGCAGAGAGAAAAAACATTTCTCTGTGTGTTGAATCTGGGTTTCTTTTGGGTGGGTTTTTGGGTGGTTTCTGTGCTCTGTAAAACCACTGCCAAATAAATGCCCTGAGATTTCTCAAGCTTTGTGGGCTCCCTCAGTGCTTCCTTCAGCACCTGCCTGATTGCTGGGCTGGAGCTGCCTTATCTTTTATCTGTCCAGAGCCTCTGAATATAATTTGTCCTGTACTGACCAGTTTGGGCTCTCCAACCCCAACCCAAGGACAGCAGGGTTTGGGTCATGCCCACCTATTTCAGGCTGCAGAATATTTTAAATCTTTGTTACAAACACCAGAAGCTTTTGAGCACAATCAGATGAAGGCAGAAAGAGCTGCTGGCAGTGGGGAGGTGAAAGGCACTGAAGGTGTCCCTTTTGGAATTGGATACCTCAGATCACTGATGGGTGCCCTTCGCCCTCAGTGAGAGTTGTTTTGCCACTGTCCTTTGCCCTGAGTAGTGAATGGGGGTTTAAGGAGCAAAAATGGGTGGAAACTCGGTGATTAATTGCCCCAATCTTATCTCCAAACATAAACTTGACACACACAGCACATGAACAAGTGCATTCCTAACAGCAAAGCAAAGGAATCTCTGCTTTTTAGTGAATGGGAGTGTAAAGGTTGGTGCCACTACACTGAGACAGAGGCTTGAAACAATAGGTGTGTTTTTTAAAAATAAAAATTATTTATCTCAATTTGAGGTTATGCAGAAGCAGTCTGAGTATTTCTGATACTGGAAAATTACATTAAAATGTAGCTATTACACACAATGTTCTATTATGAAATCAGATGTTTATTATGTTCATTAAGATCTATTATGAAAATAGATGTTTATTAGATGTTAATCCCACAATAAATTTCACACCCTCTCCAGTGTGTGACTTTTGGTCAGACTCTGCTGTATCTCTCACAGCTCAAATGTTTCAATAACTCTTCTAAAATGTTTATTTTACCTGTGGATCCTGTGGTCTTGAGAAAGAATGCACATCCAATAAGCAAGCTTACTCTGAATCTGGAAAAAAAATCCTCTTCAGTGCTTTCTGTGCCACTGAGTTCACAGAGTTTTCCAAAGGAGGACTTGACCTCAGTGCAGAAATTGTTAAGGTTTCTGGTGTTTGGGGTGAAATGAGCTCTTTAACTGGTTCAGCAGGGATTTATCTGTGTAACCCCAGCTGACTTGTGTCTCTCCTGTCCTTGCTCAGAGCACCTGCTCCCTCCGTGGCTGCTGCTGGAGCCCCCTGAGCGACACCAGCGTGCCCTGGTGCTACTTCTCCCCCAACCACGGCTACCAAGTGCAGGGCTCCCAGAGATCCACCAATACAGGTAAGCTCTGGGCTAGGCCCCCCCAGTTCCCACCCCTGTGGGTTTCTTATCTTCTTTTTGTCTGTCAGAGCCAGGATTAAATGCTCAAGAGGCACAGTTCCGTGTTCGGACTCAGATGTTTATTAATTCTTATCTATGTTACAGTTTCTCACAAACTGTGAGTTCTACAGCACTTCTAGCTCACAAACTAAAAATGGCCCCTATCTCTCTCTCTACAAGGCCTTTTAAGAGCAAACTGTCCAATTAAGAAATGACATCTGAATTATTTTCACTTTTAACCCAATAACCAACCACCCCTGGCCCGCAATGTGACTTTCCTACCCAATTACAAAACACCACCCAGACCATGGAGAAGAAGGTGAAAAAGGACTCAGCCTCTGCCCTAAACCTCCATCTTGCTCTCTCTATATTACTGTATTCTAAAAGCTTAAAATCAAAGTTTTGCACCCTGTGATGTCACACACTTCTATTCAAACTCCACACCCACAATCCCAGTGCTGTCACTCAATTTTGGGAGCCTCCTCCACGGCCTCAGGTGGAATGCAGGGTTTGCTTGGGGATCAGTGCCTGTCAGCACAGAAAGGCTGAAATCCTCAGTGCCCAGGGCTCCAACACACCCCTGATGTCCCATCCCACACAACACCTGGTGTTTGTCTCCCAAGGGTTTGAGGCCACGTTGAAGAGGCTGCCAGCCCCTTCCCTCTTTGGCAATGACATCCAGACCGTGCTGCTCACGGGAGAGTATCAGACAAAGAACCGCTTCCGATTCAAGGTCAGTCCTCGTCCTCTTCTGCTTCGAGGTCCCTTTTCTCTGTGACATGTGGGGTTACCTGTGCAGGCAGTGTAGGGTTGATGCCTCTGGAGCCCTCTCATGATTCCCACTAATATTCTATCGTTGTCCTCCCTGCTGTTGAAATGCCTCAGGTTAACAGGCGCTTGGCACGGTGGGAATTCTGCATAAAAAACCACCAAGGCCTTTCAAAAGTTCAGCTTTTCTGTTATCTACCAGCTGTCCTCATCATGGGAAGATTTGGGGGACAAATGTACTTACTTACTTTTTGCTTATGGCCTGGTCACATCTCTCAGTTATTTTGACAGACAATATTAGTTTTTCCTATGATTTCTGTTTTCCATGGAGAGCTCGAGTCTCTGCCTTGGGTGTGGGGTATCTATCAGTGGCTTGTGGGGTTGAGACATTCTGTGGGAGACTTTGTCCTGTGGTGTGTTCCTGGTGAGCCTGGGAAACAGAGTCCAATACTCTGAAGAAAACAGCTGAGGATGAGTAATTAAACTTAGAAGTGAACAACAATAAAAGCAGAAGAGACTGGGAAAAGGGTGGGAATCTGAGTCAGCACTATGGATAGTGCTGGAAAATGCCTGCATTAGGGATGGATTTGTAAGGGCCTGACACTTGTGTTGTGTGCATGTGTGCAGATCACTGACCCCAGCTCCCCAAGGTTCGAGGTCCCTCATGAGCACGTGAAGCCGTTCAAGGGGCCCGCGGCCACAGGCCTCAGATACAAGGTGGAGCTGAAGCAGAACCCCTTCAGCATCGTGGTGACCAGAGCCAGCAATGGCAAAGTGCTGTAAGTCCTTCTGGGGCTTCCCCAGGTGTCCTTGGGGCTCCCTGAAAGCCAGTGATGCCACCTGTGAAGTGTTCTCTTGGGCATGGGCTCTACTTCTTCCCTTTTCCTGACTGGTGGATGTCCCTCAAGGACTCTTGGGATGACTTTGGGGATGAAGTCTGAGCCACCTCTGAGGTGTCCTCTTGGACATGGGCTCTTCTTCTTCCCTTTTCTTCACTGGTGCATGTCCCTTAAGGACTCTTGGGATCACTTTGGGAACAAAAAATCTGAAATGGGGAGCTCTGTCTGAAAGGTGTGGCTCTCTGATCACATTCCCCCAGTGCTGGAGAAATGTCAATGTGAGGAGTTTTTATTATCTGATGGACTCTGCCAGTGCTTCAAACCATGAGGGAAAACCCCTGATTGCACCTTTTATCTTCTTTACTACACTCATGCTGAGGCCCTTTAGAACCACCAAAGTCAGGCTGCCCTTTAGACCTGTGATATCCAAGGGCAGCTGGTCGTGTAAGGCTGTGTGTAAGACATTCAATGAACTTGAACACTGAATTCTCTCATCCCGTTTTTGTTCTAAAAATAAACAAATAAAACCCAACCCCACCAACCCACAGGTGCCCTCAGAGAGGGGAAGTGCCAGGATGAAGGTGCTCATTAAATCAGCCAGCAATGATTACCTGTCACAGGGCTGGGCCACTTGGATTAGCAAGGCTTCAAGTTTAATTAATTAGGGGTTGCTTTTTGCTCTTATTAGTATTGTTTTCTTGCTTGGAATCCTGTGTAATGATTGATTTGCAATTATGGAGGGCACAGAAGATGGACTTGGCAGTCAGCAGTGCCTGACTGATTAAACAGGTACAGAGAGGGAGATGAGACCCCTGTGGGGCCGCATTGAAATAATTCTCTGGAATATTGGCTAAATTTCCTTAGGCCTTTGTTTAATTTCATAAAAGTGTTTGTGTTTGGGTCTCTAAAGAAAAAATGACAGTGATGTTGGGCTCTGAGTTTGAGGATCTCAGAGGGAGCTGTTGCTACTATGGGATAAGGGCAACCCCTCAGAGATAAATCCTTGATAGATTTCTTTGAATAGATCGCTGATTTTCCCCAACTCTTCAACAAAACAGAGACCTCCTTACAAAAGGACAATGTGTTACGACAGTTCATTACCAAAATCCTGATTATTCTGATAAAGTCTGTGATCTTCCACCATCATTTATCCCACCTGAGGCCCCAAAAGAGAGTTCTGACTCCAACAACAGTTGGAAAAAAACCTGAAAGGTCTGGGTGGAGACCTGACTCTGCCAAAAGGAGCAGGAGCACTCCTTGCAACAACTCTTGGTAAAATTCTTCCCTCTTTCTCTTTTTTTTTTTTTTTGCACTTTCTCACCAGGTTTGACACGAGCATAGGGCCCCTGCAGTATGCTGACCAATTCCTGCAGCTCTCCATCAAGCTGCCCAGCAGCAACATCTACGGCGTGGGCGAGCACATCCACAAGCAGTACAGGCACGATGTCAACTGGAAAACCTGGCCTATTTTCACCAGGGACACTGGAACCTCTGCAGTGAGTTTGGGGTTATTTCCCCTCATCCTTTGCCTGTCTGTGACCCAAAACCTCTCGGGCAGTGAGCACATTTGTGTATCCGCTGAGTTTTCCCTAAAGGTTTTGCAGGCGCTGTATGTTGTTGTTGATGTTGGTAAAAAGCTCCTTGGTACTGATGGATGTTCCCTGATTTTTTTGTGTTGGTGTGCAGTGGAAAACCAGTGGATAAATCTTAACAGATGAGTCTTCAGCTTCTACTGATGCTCAGAATAAATAACATACTCATTAATCACAACATCCCCTAGTGCTTTGCTGCGTGCAGGGTTCAGTTCAGACAGCCCAGGCTGTTTCAGCAACATCCTTGGGGCTCAAATTACGAAAAATTCTCCTTAAAAGCTGACTCTTTCCAAGATGAAATATGTCTGTCAGCTGATATTTGTTTCTAGAGTTTTCTGGTGGTCCCTGTATGAAACGATTTCTGTGACACCCATTTTTTTGATAATTGTAAGATTATTTTCCCCATTACCTCAGCTTCATAAAGCAACTCCCTACTTTGAAAGAGAACTTTTGTTCCACTGCAACAGGAGATATACAGACTGAAATCTGAGGGTGAGATGGCTGTATGTAGTTAATTAATAATCTGGAATTTGTACCCATTGCCTTGAGATTCCCTTTCACTCTTTTCTCTGGTTTGAAGATAGTTCTTAACTGAATGGCTCCACTGAGTGTAGACTCATTAAGATAAAATAACACTGAACAGCATCAAGTTAGGCTGATTTAAAATTCCTCAGGTTCTGTTTCTTGTTCATTTGAACTGAATTTGCTTTTTTTGGGAGAAAAAGCACAACTATTGCAACCACTGTTAGCATTTCTGAGGGGTTATGCTGCTAATAACAACAACAGAAATTAAAAAAAAAAAAGAACTAGAAAGGAAATGAAAAAGCAGCAAGGCACTTTCCTATTTCCATAGATTAGACATCAAAATTATTGCCTTGTAGAATGAATAGAAATGTAGATTAGACGTAAAACCTAATCTGTGGTGAAAGGGGATGGAAGCACCTCTCAAGTTCTCCTTGATGAGCCCATTTATTCCCCAGAAACAGAGCTGCAATATCTGCCAGCTTTCCTGGAGATCCATCAGATCTGTTATCTATTTTTGGGGTAAATTCTTGTTTTAATGGAAAATAAAGGAGAAAAACATCAGGAAAAACAGAACATATAAAACAGGGACGTGTCAGGATTTAAATTTCTGCTGTTTGCTCCATTTTGAGATGCTTCGAGTTCTACCCGTGATATATTTTGAAATATTCCAGAACAGATCCTGTTATTAGATGTTAATCATCTTGCCTCTTCCCTTTATTATTTTAGGCAATGCATAATTTATATGGAGCCCAAACTTTCTTCCTGTGTTTGGAAGACAACACTGGAGCCTCCTTTGGTGTTTTCCTGATGAACAGCAATGCCATGGGTAAGAGACCTTTCTCTGTGGCTCTGAGCAGTGCAGCTGAATTCCTTTTGAAATGATCTTTTGGATTGCAATAAAACCTGAGCTGGTGTGAGTGTCCCTTCTTAAAAACACCCCGAATATCTGAGGGCAGTCATTACCCTGTGTCTAACAATATTACAGAGACAAGCAGTGAGTAGCTCCCAGTTAACTGGAGGATCTTGGTGCAAATGTGAGGGTCAGGAACTTTTCCAAGGGCTGTACAGGTCTGCACTGGCACAAGAGACTAAATCTGTAGTGAACAACACTTGGAAGTAAACATCCTCAGTCCCTTCAGATAAGGATGTTTAGATTTGTGTTCACTGAGCTCCAGCTTTTTTGGGCCGGAAAGTTGTACTAAAAATTCAGAGATAAAAAGTTGAACCATTGGATTTCTTGTGATTCTCTTCTCTGTAGGATGTAAAGGAATGGAAGTATGGGCACATAGAGAGTTGTGTGATTTCCGCTTCTTTGCAAGTTCAGTTAATGATTTAGGGTTCTTTAGGCCTTTTGTTGTTTTTTACTTCAGTAAATTCTCTAATCATCAATCAGAAAATGGCAAAGTCATTTTAGAGTTTCCTGTCCTTCAGATCTGTTTTTGTGCACTCTTGCCTGGCAGAGTTTGCAGTGCAGCCTGCTCCAGCAGTGACCTACAGAACCATTGGAGGCATCCTGGATTTCTACATCTTCCTAGGGGACACTCCAGAGCAAGTTGTCCAGGAGTACCTGCAGGTACCTTTCCCACAGGGATTATGCATTGAACAGATCTTTCCAAAGTGCTTGGGATTTACTTTATAATATTCTTTTCCTCTGGGTGCTGGAGAGGAGACCATGCTTGAGCTCAAGAGCTCCAAAAGCCATTAATCTGTAATTTACACCGTGGTCATTAGGGCTGGAGATGGTCTCTAGAATAACTTACATTTCCTTGCTCCTGTCATGAGGACAAATTCCTGTTCAAATGGCAATATTATGGGATAGAGAGGGTGTTTACAGGATATCTGGATTTTAGGATCACAAGGTATCACTGAGTGTCTTTTGCACTTCTTGAGATCTGCCTCAGTTCCAGTGACACCTTAAGGAATGGGCATTGTCCCAAAATAGCAACATTTATTGAAATAAATAAATAATAGGGGAAAAAATACTGTATTTAGGAGTGGGCTGCTCATTTAGTGTGTGCTGTTGGCATAAATTTGAGAAATGAGGTGATGCCTTGTTGGGGCTGCCTAAAACTAGAGGCCAGGCAGAGTCAAGGGAATAAAAAGCAGTTCTATTTATTGAAGGGCCTCCAGGTACATTCAGGGCAGACAAAGCCCCCCAGGGGCTGCACCCAAAATGGGCCCCGGGTCAGGGGTTTCACACTTGGATCACTTTGGTCCATTTGCACATTGGGGGTTCAGCTCCCAATTACAGCTCCAGGTAATGAAGTCATTCACCCCAAGTTTGCTGCCCCCAACTCACTTTTGTTTCCATCTCTGGGGGCCTGAGGCAGTGAGGTGTCCTTGATTCCCAGGCCTGGGGAGGAATTGTTGTGTCTGCCCAAAATGGGGAAGCAGCAGCTGATGCTGTGTGTGGAGTTTGGAGTCACACACTAAAGAACTGCAGGAGTACAAACATGGAAAATGTAAAAGCTCAAATCCTAAGGCATTGGTGGATGCAGGGAAAAGGGGATGAGGTGACACAGGGTGTCCAACACCACGTGGGGTTTTTGTTCTCCCCTCCCAGCTCGTGGGACTGCCAACACTGCCCTCCTACTGGAGCCTGGGATTCCAGCTCAGCCGCTACGGTTACGCCTCCCTGGATGAGGTGAAGGAAATTGTGGAGAGGAACAGGGCCACTGGAATGCCCTACGTGAGTATGGGGCTGGGGAGGACACCAGGATTCTACAACCACCTCATTTTCCATGGGTTTGGATTAGGAAACGTGTGGTGCCAAAGGTTTTTGTGCATTTTGATGTCAGACCCGTTATCAGGTTGGGTGGGGGGTGAGTTAACTGCAGTTAGATTTAGTCAAATACTTTATTGTAATAATTTTTCTTTTGTTCTTTCCAACTCTACCCATTTTTCTTCTCTTGAAACATTTTTTATAATTGTCCTACGGATTGTTATGGGACCATATATTGTTCTTAATTAACAGTCGAAGGCAAAATACAATTAACTTTTAAAATTAGATTTTAGGGAACATGAACCTGATGTCTTCAATAGAATAAAACTACCCTAATATTAAGCTAAAATTGGGAAAGAAAATGAACTAATAAAAACCTTTACCTATCACTTCTCATGGAAAAGCTGAACTCCCTTCTCTTTCAGGATGTTCAAGTCATTGATATTGATTATATGGACAAGAGGAAAGATTTTACTTATGACAAGGTGAAATTCAAAGACCTCCCTTCATTTGCAAAATATTTGCATGCTGCTGGACAAAAATATATCATTATATTGGTAAGCATTTAATTATTCCTTTTCTCCCTTGTGAACACTTTCTTTGCAGCTATTTATTATTATTCCTTACTTATTCTATGTAATTATTGCATTTACAGCCTGTAATAATGGATAGAATGTCCTGATTTCTTCTTTTTTCTATTTTCTGATTTCTTTAGGATCCTGCCATTAGCACCCAAAATCTGTCTGATGGAAGTCCCTATGGAAGCTTCTTCAGGGGAACGGAGAGAAAAGTCTGGGTGAATGAGTCAGATGGAACAACAACATTGATTGGGGAGGTAATCATGTTTTACACATTTGTATTGGATCTGTTGTCACTGCTATGATTTTGTTTAGCTCAGGGGGCTTATCTACCTCTGAGAGCAAAGTTTGTAAGGTCTCTTGTAGGCTATGGTAATTCTCAGCTTTTCTCAACTGTTTTCAGTTGTTTACATTAAAAAGGTATTTTTCATTAATTCTACATGAATATTTTTTAAATTTTATTTTTTTAAGAAAAATAGAACTAAAATAGCAATTAAAATCACACATGTTCACATTAACCTAATTTTTTTTTTCATTAAAGTGTAGTTTGAAGGCTCAAGGGACATTTCATCAGTCAGCTCCTATTTATTTCCAGTAGCAACTGAAGAGCCAGGTCCCAGAGCCAGATAAATTAATTATCCTTTTAATTTATAATCTTAACTTCTATCGAGAATTTTCTCAGCTGTGTATTGTTCCTTGTGGGACTCACAAGAAAAGCAATTGAAAAACTCAAAGTCAAGAGATTCAAGCTCTTTGTGTTCTTCAAGCTCCCATCCAACCTGAGCAAATCTGCTCTCCTATGAGCCCTTTTTAATCTCATTCCAAGTTTCATTCCTTATTTTCCTTTGAATATTCCAGGTGTGGCCAGGGGAAACTGTGTTCCCAGACTTCACCAACCCCGAGTGCACCAGCTGGTGGGCAGACGAGTGCAAATTGTTCTTTGACACGGTGCCCTATGATGGACTATGGATTGTGAGTAATTCAGGATTTTTGTTTTTATTTTTAAAATATAGAGAATAGCAGGTGTTTGTTACACTGAATTTTTATTGGATTGAAAGGTGTTTTTTGCCATCAGAAAGGAGGTGTTGAAGAATATCTAATGATTCTTTAAAAGATGACAGAATAGAGTAGGAGACTTTTTAGGGAACTGTACTTAAGGCAACTTTATTACATCTTGCATCTGTCCTTTCCAGGATATGAATGAAGTGTCCAACTTTGTACCAGGCTCAAAAAAAGGTTGTGCACAGAATGATTTAAACTACCCTCCTTACACTCCCAGTAAGTCCAGCTACTTTAATCTGAGTAAGAAAAATACCAAATAAAATGTTAATTACCTTCAAGGATACAAAGTGATTTTGGTGTAGTTCTTATGGGTGGGGTTTGGACTTTCCTATTGACAGAAAATAATATTTATGGGCTTGTATTTGTATACTTCAGGCGTGGTTTATAGAACTGCCTCTTTCATCAAATGATTACTGGATATTGTCAATGCCTTAATTATGTCTGATAATGAATGTCATGATCCTCCTGCACTGTCAGTAGTTTTTCAGATATTTGCAGAACTGAAATGAAGTTCATAGTTTGTACTAATAGTAGATTTCAGTAACCTTTGCCAGATGGTGATTCAGGAGTTTAGAGCAGAGTTCCCAGTTCCTTGGACGGGTGCAAAGGTCAGGAGTGGAAATATCACAGAGCAAAGATGAACCAAACCAACAGCCAAGAGCAGCATTTTGGTTTTGGAGTAATTAAACTGCCTGAGTGAGAGAATAAAGAGAAAGAAGGGGTTTGGGTATCATAAACGTGCCTTAAAGATTGGAAATGTTAATAATAAAAATGTACCTTACCAGTGCTATTTGTTCCTTTCTTCCAGGGATTCTCGACAGGCTCATGTATTCCAAGACGCTTTGCCTGGATGCAGTGCAGACCTGGGGGAAGCAATATGATGTCCACAACCTCTATGGATATTCCATGGCCATATCCAGTAGGAAGTAAGGAATGCATCCTAGAATCCTGCAGAAAGGTTTCAGAACAGTACATGACCTGTGTTTTCCAAAGCACCATGAGACTTGGCTGCTAAAGGAACGAGATCCCTGGAAAATCATGTGTTACGTTTGAGCCAATTTAGCCAAGGCAAAACCCACAGCCTGGAGTTGGTAGGAAGAGCTGCAAATTGGTTGTCAGAGCTGTGTAAAGAGATTATTCCAAATTAATATCTTGAACTCTGCTAAAACACACCTCTGTTGCTGTAGAGCACGAAATCAGGACACAGACTCACAGAAGGCTGAAGATTCAAAATTTAGCTTTATTATCAAAGCACCTGTCTTTTATTCCTTTTTACAATGAGCCCACCTAAGAGGTGGGATTCTTGGACCCATTAGTCACATCAAGGGGCCATCAAGCAAATTCCCTCCTTTGGGAAAGAATGTAGAAAAATATGATAGTTTACAATAACATGCCCTTGTTTACCACAAGTGTCCCTGGGAAAAGAATTTTCTGAAATCAAAAGATGGCAGGCACAAACCGTGGCTACACATCTCCAAAGGGATGACCCCATCCTGGGGATGAATTATCAGCACAAAACAGTATAAATCAGCTTTGCCCAGAATTATCAGTGTCCAAGTTGTCTTTTCCTCTGTGTGATTCCAGTCTCATTCCTTTCCAGAGCCATCGAGAAGGTGTTTCCAGGAAAGAGAAGCTTCCTCATCTCCAGGTCTACTTTTGCAGGATCAGGGAAATACACAGGACACTGGCTGGGGGACAACGTTGCCACGTGGGACCAAATGAGATGGGCAATCCCTGGAATGCTGGAGTTCAACCTCTTTGGAATGCCTTATGTAGGACATCAGCTCGTGCCATCCTTTCAAAACTGAGAACAGATTATCTAACAAAGCAATCTCTAAATAATCACTGACACCTCAAAATTAACTCCTTTTTAGGAGTCTCCTTTGAATATTTCTTTTCAATTTTTGATTTTTTTGGTTTAGGCTGTTTATTTTGATTTTTATGGCTGTGGTGACATAAAAGTGTGTAACAAACTTATTTTCTTACATATCCCAATCTACCTCTTACTTTAGTAATTTTTAAACCCTAGTGAGAGATGTGAAACAACTCCTGATTTTCTTATAATTTCAAATTAGAGACATCCACTTAGAAAGGAAATAGCCAAAATCCTTTTTATGATTTAAATTTGAATGGCTTTGAAGCTTTTTTCCCATTCTGTGCATATGATCACCAAACAGGAAGGTGAAATTTGGAAGAAGCAGAACGATGGGCAATGTTGGTGAGGGGTCAGTTTAATTTTTTGGACAACATAGCTGGATTTGGGAGAGGGAAGTTACAAATGTGTTGTACCTTTCAAAGTGCAGAACACTGTGGATGTGGAAACTCATCCAACACATTCTGATTTTTTAATTTTTTTTTTTTTAGATTGGAGCAGATATTTGTGGTTTCAACGACAACACCACAGAAGAACTTTGCAGAAGATGGATGCAAGTGGGAGCATTTTACCCATTTTCCAGGAACCACAACTATGAGGACTGTGCTGTAAGTTGTGCTTTCTGCTCAGAACTGCTTTGTGTTACACGGCCACGTTTCCTTTAATGTCACTTCTAATCCTCACTGTCACTGACCAGTTTGAAAACAGAACCCTTTTAGCTGTCTTTATGAAATTATAGATGGGAGAGGCTGGGTTTCATAAGGGTTAATTGAGAATACAGTTATTTGGCAGCGGATTTATGAATATTGGGTGCTCCTACCACCAAGGAACACAGAGGTCTGTGTGAACCACCAGGCTGACCCCTGGGAGCTCCTTGGCAGGAACCTGACTGCCAGGATGGATCCTGGAATAACCCTGATGGACAAGGAGGGATGGGCAGTGCAAACAGCACAGAGGGACAGGACACCTGGTCACAGCACCAGAAAGGAGAACCCAGTGCAGAGCTGCCCCATGGAACCCCAGCCTCTCTGAAGCAGCTTTCCACACGTTTGGCAAAGTGTTTTTTGAGAAACATGAGAATTACAACAGTGGATGTTTGTTTCCAGCATCAAGATCCAGCTGTGTTTGGACAGAACTCCTTGCTGGTGAACAGCTCCAAGCACTACCTGAACATTCGTTACACCCTGCTGCCCTACCTGTACACGCTGTTCTACAAGGCTCACACCCAAGGGTCCACGGTGGTGAGGCCACTGCTGCACGAGTGAGTCTGGGAGCTTTATGACAAATAACAGAACTCTGACACATTTCATGTGGTTAGGGGACTTTCTAAACCTCTATCCTGTGAAAATGCCCATTGGGATATCTGTAGGCGACTTCCCAATCCGTCAAACCCCATTTTGGTGTAATCAGGTGATTTTTATATGGCATCCTTTAGTCATGGTTGTGGACAATCAGTACCCTGAAACCTTGGGTTTCCTGGTGTTATAAATCACAAAAAACACCCCCAATTTATGCTCTATCCTTCACATTTATTTAGGTTCTACTCTGATGAAACAACATGGAGCGTCGACAGGCAGTTCCTGTGGGGCCCTGGGCTGCTGATCTCCCCTGTTCATGAGCCAGTAGGTTTGGCTGGTTTGGGATCTATCTGGTAACCTTGGGCCATGTTGAGTCACCAGTTCCCCCTCCTTAATTTATTGCTTCCAGTGAGAGAGCCCACAGCACATTTTTGCCCCTGCTGAAGTGGAAAATCTTGCAGTTAAATCCTACTCCTCTTTTCCAGTCTTCTATGGAATCAAAGATATCTCGCCTGATATTCTGCTTTACCTCCTCTTCACATCATCTCTGAATTTCTTTTGGAGCCAGCTTCTCTTCCTGCATTTCCGCTTCTCTGTAGTACAACAAGCAAACAAAAAGATTGCGGCTTATTCTGTGGCAGAATCCTGTAAATAATGATTTCTCCTGCCAGCAGCACGTTTGCCACGGAGAATCATAAAGCATTTGTTAAATACAGGAAGGGAAAGTGAGACTCTGAAAGGTGCCAGCCCCAAAATACATGGAAATAAAGAAGATAGAGAGATACTCGTGGATAGGATCTGCTTCACTGGGTTTGAAGCATTGTGGCTTTCAAAGAGCTGCCACTTTGCAGAGCAGCAGTTCAGTTACACCCCAGCAGCTTTCCAGAAATCCTGCTTGGATTGCCCCTTCCCCCTGTCTGGACACCATCCTGAGCACCAGGGAACAGCAAAGTGTAGAAACAGCAATGGCTTTCTCACAGTGGACTTCGGCTTTATTGGAAAATCGAGTTTATCTGATTAAGTTGAAATATGAAATTTTCTTTATTCACTTTTAGGGTGTGGAGTTCACTCGTGTGTACATCCCTGATGCAGAGTGGTATGAGTATGACACGGTAAGGAAATGCAGGGGATATTATGGGATGTTGCATCATTTTCTAAATGGGAAAGTGATGAAATAGGATTGACAGCCTTGCTTTGGGGACAGAGACGTGAAGGAAAGACTTTGGGGTTACTTGGGAGACAAGGGATGAAGGGTGGTGGGATAAGCACGAGAACTGGAGCCTCAAGAAAGGGCTCAGGTTATGACATTAAATCACAGTGATATTCAATTATTTTATTTTATGTGCCCACTAACCCATAGATATTTACATAACTTGAGCTTTTTTTATAAGGAACAATTTGATGAAACTCAAGAGCTTAAGAAAACACTCTCAGCAGTGGGTAACAAAAAACTCCTGTTCTCTTTTCAATCCTTGTCCATAAGGGTGAACCAGTCAGTTTAAAGAAAACATGGTACAACTTACACACTCCAGCAGATAAAATGGGGCTGCACCTGAGAGGAGGATACGTTTTCCCTACTCAGAAACCTAGCAACACCACAGTGGCAAGGTAGGATCCCAAAGGGAACACTTCTAACATTTTTTTCCCCCATAACAAGGTTGAGGACTTCTAGATTACAATTAACAGCAGCCCATTGTATTTAGGATTTTCATCTTGAAATGTGGGAATACCTGTGAGCCAAACCTCACTTCCACACCTTTAATGATGAATTATTTGCATAGAAATGTGTAAGCTGACTGGGTATTTCAATCCATTTGCATGAAGATGAAAGGAAACCAAGGATTAAACTTAATTAAAGCAATTCTCCAAGGGTTGTGACCCTGTTGGGTGTTTCACTCTTACATGAACATGGAGGATGCATCAAGAGTGTTTAGATGTTTGTTACAGACATAAATCTCTCTTTCCACAGCCGCAAGAATCCAATGGGACTCATAATTGCCCTGGATGCCAACAATGAAGCTTCCGGGGATTTGTTCTGGGATGATGGAGAATCTACAGGTGAGCAGTCACCAACAGTGAAATAAGTATGGTTAACAAAGAATTTACCATGCTCACATTTCAGTGTTCCAGCTGAAGGGAAGACACTGTAACACACTGCTGCTACTTGCTCGTAAATCAAAGGCTTTTCAGCACTTTTAAGTAGAAAACTGTGGCTGTTATTAATGCAAGCTTGAAGTCGCAACTTAATTCGACACAAGTAAAGAAAAAAGACACAAGCCTCTACTTAAGGGTCAAACCTCTGGTTTTCAGGAGAAATCTTTAAATTTCTAGGGTTTTCCCATGGGATTTAGGCAAACCCCTGCCCATCCAGGGAGGTATCTGAGCATCAGTATTGGAAAACTTTATACGTTCCACCTCTGCAACTCCTTTTTTCTTGTGGGCTCTACCAATTGTACCTCCCAGGAAAACTCCCAAGCCTCTGCTTTTTGGAATTTAGTGAAAGTTGGGGATGCTTTTAAGAAATAGAGCAGTGATTCAGCTGATTATTGCTGCCATAAATCCAGCAGGCCTTGGGTGGCTGCTGTGCATGGGGGTGACAGCTCCATGCGCTCCTCTGGCCTGAAATAACAAAGCCATTACTGCCCTCACTGCTGCTGCCAAACAAAGCCATAAAACATTTCAGCATTTTATGGCCTGCCCAAAACTTACTGGTTGCAGTTTTACAGGGGAGCCATTTGCAATTTGCCCGTGGTGACAGGATTTGTCTTTTTGATTGACCACACTTCCACACTTTGTATTTCTTTTTCCTGGTCATGTGTTGTTTCCTCTCTTGTGGTTCCATGGCATTTATCATTATTATTCTTATCATCACCATTATTTTTGTATGAAGAATCCCTATTTTTAGATTATGTTAAAGGATTAGCTTTGAGCAAAACTTTTATATTTAAGACAAACTGAGAAGAAGTAACAGTAGAATGAAAAAATCGCTACATTTTAGAAGAGCTGATTTCAATGAATTTTTCTGGAGAAAAAATTAGATCTCCTGGGAGACTGGCCAAAGGAAAAAGAAAAAGGGACATTTCAGTTCCTCAAAGAAACATTAGTAAATATTTGAGTTGCTTAGTGCAGCTTTGAATGCAGTCCTGGTAATTAACAGTTTATTGGTCTCTAGCAGTGGCACAGCCCTACTTTAATTTTCTTCTTTTCTGCACTCCAAGTGTAACTTCTTTCTTTACCTTTTAGGTACAATTGAGAATAAACGCTACATTTACTATGAGTTTAAAGTTTCCAATGTAAGTATTTGATTTTTAAATTATCTCATTTTCATTTCTGATTTTTATCCAGTTTCTTTCAAGAGTGTTCTTTTCTCTCTTTATTCTCCTGTAAGATTTGCTGGAAAACAAAACATTTGCCAAAGCCAAGAGAAATCATGTTCAAAATATTCTCACTTAACTGGGATGAAATCTGTTGGGTGTTTTTCTCCTAGTTAATACAAATACCTAAATAACTCCTATTTCCTTCCACATAATAAACTCACCGAAATTCCTGATAATAAACTCAGAGTCAAAAAGGAGAAGCATGGAGTGTTTGTGGTGCTCAGAATAGTGGCACTGTAAAAAAAGATGTATTTTTATACTGTGAAAATACCACTGAAAGTCTCCAAAGAGTGAGGGAGAGCCACACCTTGCCTGAGCCCTCAGCAACTACGTCAGGGTTAAGTTTTATTGTGTTATTTTAAGCTGAAAGTGCTTTTGCAGGGTTAATTGACATCAGGGTGGAGTCCTGATAGTGTTTCCATCCAATATTGTCAGCAACTATTACATAACAAGGATTGCACGTGGCATGATAACATATTATTTCTACAATAATAAAAATGATGATAATAATTATAATATCGGTTAAAGGTATTCATTCCTTTGCCATGATGCAAGAGCATAAACCAAGCGGGAGAATGCAGAGGAACACCAGTGAAGGACATGAATTAATAATTTTTTAAACCATAATTAATCATAGGCACCCAGGTGGAGTTTGAAACCCCAGCAGCCAAATCATGACTTGGCTGGTGATGACATTTGAATTAACAATTAACCTCAATGCTCCCATGGAGGGCAATAAGGAAGTTCTACACACGTGTGACAGCCATGGTGCAGTTCCTCTGCTTGGACTCTTAATCTCAAAATAATTAATGTCCTGGAAGGAGGAGAGGAGTGTTTTTGTATCAGGAGAAATGAGAACCTTTGGTTGTTGGAACCCAACAGGATCCAGGACAGGTGGAGTTTATCTGCCCTGTCACAGACCTGCCTCAGCCTTTCTTTATTTCCCAAGCAAGGAAAAAAAAGCTGAAAGGCAACTCTGAAGATTATTTTATACCTGGTAGAAAAGTTTTATGGTGATAGCAATAGAATTTGTCTAAGCAGAGCAATTAATATGTGTGGGAAAAGATATTGGTTTATTTATGGTACAATGTGAAAGTCTTCATTGAAAAAAAAAATTGTTATATCAGGAGGATTTTTGGCAGATTTTTACAATATGAATATGACCACTATATTATTTTTCAGAATACTCTAAAAATGACTGCTACACACAGCAATTACACTGATCCAAACAAACTGAAATTTGAGGAAATCAAGATACTGGGATTGTCACAGGAAATAGCATCAGTTACTGTGTCTCAGAACAATGCTGGGCAAGGTTATGTCCCTAATACCAGCTATGATCCTGCAAGAAAGGTAAAGCAATAAGAGGAAAATGGAAAGTAAACATATTTAAAATTGCATCAACTTTATTTTACGTATTGCAAAGGACAGCACCCAGTACCAGTGTTGTTTCAATGAAATACAACGTGAATTTTATTACAGAATAAAAGTACAATTGCATTCAACTCCGCTGCATAAAAGTGCATCTAAGTTATGCTCACAGTGCAGCAGGCAGCTTATTTCATGTATTTATTCCTGTTTGCTTCCAAGGAAGCTGTGGGATTAACTCCATATTTTTAGAGTCTTAATTCTTCAGATTTCATCTGTAAAAGTATCAGTTGTGTGTGTTTGTAGAAGTGAGACTGTACCAAATCTTACAAGATGGGATTTTGTGAATTTTCAATTTTTGAGTGTATTATTCTTAAGGACCAGCACCTCTTCTGACTGAAGGAAAGATGGATGGGATGTGACATTTAATAACTCTTTATTGTTTCATATTTATAAGGTTGCTGTTATAAGAGGACTTCAGCTTGAACTGGGAAAATCTTACACAATCAAATGGACTCCAGGAACCAATGTCAATGAAAGATTTGATTGTCATCCCAGCCCTGACGCAACAAAAGAAAAATGTGAACAACTTGGCTGTACCTGGGAAGTAAGTCGTTATTTCTTTAAACTAATTAGACAAAAAAAAAATTAAATAAAAATCCAGAATAAAAAGTTTTCCTTTGTGGTTGTTACAGAACAAATGTGGTCTGGAGGATTTGTCAGGTTTAAATAAAATGGGCATGCAGGCCTCAGCTGGCCTGTACTGATGGATTTTATTTACCTCAATAGCTGACAACCATTTAAATTCTACCAAATTATATCAGGAATTAAGGAAAATTTAGGAATTTTTTGAAAGAAGAACAGAAATTATATTAGAGTTACAAAAAAATAGAACATCTTCAGCTGCCCCTTCCGCCTCAGTGGCACCATGGTCTGCAAGGCTCAGCCCCTTTGTGTCACCTTCATGGTCACTCAGGGACATTTTCAGTCACATTAACTCCTCTGGATCTCAGTTTGAGAGGAAATCCTTGCACCCTACAAAAATCTTGATTCATTTGTAATCTTGTTTATATGTACATCAAGGAGCCATTTCCAAACCTTAATCTCTGACATGAAGTTCTTTAACACACGGTTTTATATTTTAAATACTATCAATTATTAATAAACCTGTGGGACCAAAATGGCCTGGCAGGGTTGAAATTCAGGGGGTGCCTCCAACTAAATTATTCCCTGTTCTAAAATGTTCTAAATCTAAAATGCCCATTTTGGGCCTTTCCTATAAGATTGAAATCCACAATCCTGTGCTGGCTGCTCCTGCACCAGCTGAAGCAGCTGATGAACTGCTCTGGTTTTGTTGCACTGCTAAAAGAGTTTTTTGTAATTTTGGACATTTGGAAATGTCAGGAGATCTCAGATGAGTAAGATGTTATTTTCACTGGATATATTAAGGATAATTGGTGTGAATAAAGCCAGTGGAAAGATCTGCTCTGATGTTGCCTGAGTATGAAATGGGTTTTGGGCACATCTCCTTGAAGGCAGCCAGAGAGCAATGGGATTAAAAGGGACGAAGCTTTAGGAATTTCACAGGCCAAGATTAAACCACGTTGAGGGATTGATCTGAAGATCACAGAGATGGGGAAATTAAATCCATCTTCATTGTACAAGGATTCAGTTTCCTGACTGAACTATTTGTACAGCCTTTGCTGGATGCCTTCATTACACCTGAGTCAGCACAGAGATTATTCTGTATTATTTCTTTATTCAAGATTCCATTAATTTCTGCCCCCTAAATTCTACATTTGACACAGATCTGATAAAAACAGGATTCCATGCCACTACCTAACAAAAAAAAAAAAAAAAATTCCAGCTGGCTTGCTAACCTGAAACTCCTTTCTCTTTGCACCAGGAGACAGAAATTCCAGATGTTCCTTTCTGCTACTACAACTCCAGCAACCCTTACTCCATAGAGAATGTCACTCACTCCTCCACTGGCATCGTGGCCTTCCTCAAACTGGACAGCTCCATGGTCAGAGCTAACGAGCCTTACACCACCCCCATCAGCACCCTGCGCCTGGAGGTGAAATATCATCTCAACAACATGCTGCAGTTTAAGGTAACTCCATCCCAGAATTCCCCAGATGTTTTATTTATGAACAACCAGAGGGCTTTTTATAGCCAAATTTACATTTCACAGGCAGAGGCAGCCTTGTGTAAATATGGTTCTGCGTCTGACCAATTATTATTGCCCTTAGTTTGCATCTTTGTTTTGTCCTAGAATCCTAGCGCTCAGTATTACACAGAAATTACGTGAATCAAAGGTATAACATCAGTGTATGTGTGGAATGTCAACCAGGAACTTTAAAATGAAGCATTTTGTTAATATGCAGGTAAAATCATCTGTAAGTGCTCTCATGACTCTGCAGTTTTTTGCATTCATCATTGCACTTCTATTCTAAAATTTTCCACGCCCTGTTGTTTAACTGTAATTTATTGCCCTGTTTTTAATAATATTGAGCTAAGTGGTCAGACGTCAAAAACTAACTTCTATCAGTTTTTAAAATACAGAAAACCTGGAAAAGAAGCCTAAAATCTGGATAAAAGATGAACTAGAAAGTTATTTATCATGCTTGCAAAGTATACACACCTATATTTTAAATATAAGTATATTTATATATATATTATATATATAATTTATATATATATTTAAATATATAAGAATATTTATATTCATGTGGATAATTAGATGAGACATTCCTGATCCAAAATAAACCTTTAAGGTTCGTTGGTTGGGATTCTTTTTCCCGCAACAAAACCCTGTGAAGGAACTGGTCCAAGAATACACATTTGAAAGAAATCACCACCGCAAGCATTTTAAAATTTGTATCGGATTCAGATTTCCAACAGCTGACTTTGTCTAAATAAACTGATTTCTGCTTCACAGATCTCTGATTATCAGAACCAACGATATGAGGTCCCAGTGCCCCTGAACCTTCCCAGCTCCCCCAGCAACTCGAGCGAGGACCGGCTCTACGACGTCTTGCTCCAGAAAAAGCCCTTTGGGATCCAAATCCTCCGCAGGAGCACGGGGACGGTCATGTGAGACACTGCCACTTTTTTTCACACCTTTTATGGCTTTATTTTATTTATTACTTACTTTATTTCACACCTTTTTGGTAGCTTTTTTCACGCCACACCTTCTCTCCGTGTACGCGTTGGAGTGAAGAACGCTGGCAGCTCTGAAGGCTCTGCCTTGTGCGCCTCCCAAGCTTCTGGGAGGCAAAATGGTTTTCTACAGTTCCTAAAATATTCCTTAGGTGACCACAGCTCATTACGGATTGGCAGTTTGGGTCAGTTTTGGGGAATTGTTACAGGGGAAAAAAACTAGAAGGAACTAGTGTCCCAACTAACTTGAGATGGGTTTTGGTAACACGACAGATGAGTCTGGCAGGAGTTTCATTTTCCCTTGATTAAGTCAGAGTTAGGAAACAGAGAACAGTTGAGCATGTGATTTTTTTTATTCAAAAAACCAATTTAATTTAATTTTTTGAAGTACTCAAAACTTAATTGCGAATCGAGTTCCCTTTTGCCAACCAGAATAACAATTCAACCTGCAATCGAAGCTCCTGAACAACAAAATTCTCTGGCAGAGTCCACCAGGCTGCAGTTTGATTTCTAACTGGAAAGATGCTGATTTATAATAAATGTGACCTGTGAATGCAATTTCAGTGTAATCTGCACAGAAAGTTCAGTGAACTGTGAAAAGCACTTTATTTACTGTATTCCATGTGGCTCCAGTGCTCGGTCTGGGAGGAAAATAGGATTGCAGTGTCCTGAAATGTGTTTTCTCACTAAATTGCCAAAATACGACACAACTTGCAGTGCATGATGCCTGTGTACAATTCCTCTCTGAGGGACAGAGAAGACTTTGTATCCCTAAACTCTTCAGCAATTCTCAGACATCCTCATTTCATGTGCTTCAAGTTTCCTTGATAACCACAACAGTTTTTGTCCACTCTTAATGAAGAGTGAGATTTCCAGAGAAAAAGAGTGGCCCAAAACAAAGCATCTGCCAGAAACACAGCCCTGAGGATGCTCCATTCTTATTTTCCTTTTCATTTTCCCACTTCAGCTGGAATTCAGCCCTGCCCACCTTCACCTTCAGTGACATGTTCATTCAGATTTCCACCCGCCTGCCATCCCAGTACATCTATGGGTTTGGGGAAAATGAGCACCCCACCTTCCGACACAACATGAGCTGGCACACCTGGGGAATGTTCAACAAGGACCAGCCTCCAGGTGTAAGTAGGCAAAGAAGAAGAAAATGTGATTTTTTTTTTTTGAACCAATGAGCGCAGAAATGTTCAGCACAACTTTAAAATTCAGTGGATGTCTGCTGGTACTGGGCATTAGCTCTGACCATATTTATCACAGTTTATAATTTAGATAGTGTCTCCATGGCAAAGGTCTTCTGTAAACCCATTATTTGTGACCTGCAAGAACAATGTGAGAAGCTCAGGCCCTCAGTCAGATGTTGGAAGGTGACAGATTTCTTAGGAGTAACAGCACGTTCCTCCTTTTTTTATTCTTCTCATCTCATTGTTTCGAAAATTAGACATGAGTCAGAACAATTCCTGTTGCTTGGGGATTAATTTAGTACTTACACAGGTAAAGCAGAAATCTTATCTCTGTTTATTTGCCTTATTTCCTACGAGATAGCAAATTTCCAATTATTAGGGAATGGCCAACGAAATAGCAGCAGCTAATTACATCTCTAACTTCCAGTTCAGGCTGGAACACATTTTGAGAAAATTAAATATAATCTCACCAGCACCTCCTGAGCACGTAGACACCTGGCTCTGTTTGGAAAGAAGGGAAAGGGGTTTTTTTTGTCCTGAGGAAGCACCTTCTCATTAGTGAAATTGAAGTGCAGCAATATCTTTG
This sequence comes from Phylloscopus whistleri, assembly GCA_017589585.1. Taxonomy (NCBI): domain Eukaryota; kingdom Metazoa; phylum Chordata; class Aves; order Passeriformes; family Phylloscopidae; genus Phylloscopus; species Phylloscopus whistleri. Next base: position 1,554,153 of record JADMLD010000042.1, on the reverse strand, counting down.
CTTTCCTTCCTGCCCGGGCAGTCTGGACAAGCCTGACAAATTGTGAAGTTCCAAGTGACCTTCTGCAGGTCTGTTTTGTGGTTAGGTAGGGTTTAGATGTATAAATTTAGAGTTTATTTGCTATGTTTGGCACTTGTCTCGTCTTATGTTAAATTCATTACTAAATGTGAAAAAGCAAATTCTTGCCATGCTTCCCCAGTAAAATGTGTTTTATTTTATTTGCAGTACAAGCAGAATTCCTACAGTTTTCAGCCATATTACATGGCTCTTGAAGAAGATGGCAATGCCCACGGAGTTCTCTTGCTTACCAGCAATGCGATGGGTATGAAAACCTTCACTTTATTCCATAAAATCATGGAGTGGTCTGGGTTGGAAGGGACCTTAAAGTTCATCGTGTTCCACCTCCCTGCAAGGACAACTTCCACTATCCCAGGCTGCTACAACCTGGCCTTGGACACTTCCAGGGATCCAAGGGCAGCCACAGCTGATCCTCTGGGCAACCTCAGGGCCTCACCCCCCTCACAAGGAACAATTTCTTCCCAATATCCCATCTAAGCCCCTTCTCTAGCAGCTGGAAGCTGTTCCCCCTTGTCTGGTCCCTCCAGACCTTTGCACATTGCCTCTCTCTGCCCTCCTCCGTGTGTTCCCTTTCTACAGTCTGTGTTTTGCACTGGTGGCAAACCCTTTCTCTCTTCCTTCCCTTCCCTTCCAGATGTGACCTTCCAGCCCACCCCTGCCCTGACCTACCGCACCATTGGAGGGATCCTGGACTTCTACATGGTTTTGGGCCCGACTCCCGAGCTCGTGGCTCAGGAATACACCCAAGTAGGAGCCTGACCAACGCTGGGCTTCGGTGGGTGGGTTTGGCTGCTCTTCCCCTCCTCACCACCAGCATCCTTCCCTATTTTCAGCTGATTGGGCGCCCAGTCATGCCAGCCTACTGGTCCTTGGGGTTCCAGCTGAGCCGCTACGGATACGCCAACGACTCCGAGGTCTCCCAGCTCGTGGAGGAAATGAAGGCAGCTCAGATTCCCTACGTACGTTGGGAGCAAACAACATTTGAGCTTAGCATTGACTAAATCCACTTAGACCCTCAAACAGTAACCAGCCACAAAAACCCCACTGTGGTAGACAAGAGCAGGTTTTGTGCCACAGACTCTGGGCTGTGCTAAAAAGCTGTTTAATTTTCTTCATTATGCACGCCAAAGAATGACAGGGAGGGGCAGTGGTTGAGGAAAACCAGCAGGGGGAAAAAATGAAGCAGCATAATTTCATTGCCATAATGCTCTGTGTCAAGTCAGCTGTGATTTGGCCCCAGGTTGTTGCTGGGATAGTAGGAATAGCACCTAGGTCCAACAAAATGATGTTATAAATTGAATTTGGCTTCATTTTAAATATAATAATATCAATGTTTCAATAGAGAACAACTATTTCCATTGTTTCCTTATAGCTGTGGAAATACAGGTGCAGTTTCTGTGTACATACCTATGGACAAATCCATTTTTTTCTCTATTTTGTATTAATTTCTCCCCTCAGTTTAGATGCAGCAATGAAAGGTTTATTTTGGTTTGGACCTGCTCATAGATTGTGTAATATTCATTTAACAACTTCAGCCTGAAGTTACCACCACTTCTAATTTTACATATCGAAAGTTCCATATTTTACTTATTTTGGCCGATTTTCAATATTTGGCAAAAAAAGGGAGAAAATAATTTTAAATTAATTGTTGTGGTTTTGTGTTTTTTCTTTTTTTTGAACTGCAGGATGTCCAATATGTAGACATTGACTACATGGAAAGGAACATGGACTTCACCCTTTCCCCACGTTTTGCTGGATTACCAGCTCTGATCAACAAAATCAAAGCAGAAGGAATGAGATTTATCATTATCCTGGTCAGTTTGGAATATTGCTTTTAAATTCCAATGTAGCATCACAAAATGGAGCGTATATTCAACATGAGTTTTGAGCATAAAGGGTAAAAATGCTTCTAATTGTAGGATCCAGCCATTTCTGGGAATGAAACCAATTATCCTGCCTTCAAAAGAGGTGTGGAAAAAAACGTCTTCCTACAGTGGCCTGGTACCAATGAAATCTTATATTCCAAGGTACTGTCCAGGGAAGAGTATTTAAACCTGTGTGCTATTGATGCTCAGCTTGTATTTAGTGTGGTTTGATTATCTTCAACATTCTTGGTCCTGTTAGGTCTGGTCGTTTCTTCCCAACGTCACAATCAATGAGTCACTGCCTCATGAAGAACTAGTAGAGGTAAGTACTGACATGGTTTGGTTCTGGACTCAAATACAGGCATGAATCAATTAAAACAGCAGCAAACTCATTAATAAATCTGATGGCAGGAACGAGTTGCAGAAACTGGTTAAGCCTTCCTAAAAGCCAAAAAATTTAGTGAACAAGCAATTAGGGGTTGGGGGTTTTTTTGTTGTTTTTGTGGTGGTTTTTTTGGTTGGTTGGTTGGTTTGTTTTTGTTTTTTTTTTTTTAATTCCAGCATTTAAGTATGGAATACCTTCAGTCTCCTTATCTGTCTTGCTTCCCTTCTGTTTTTACAGAATTTCTGCGCATACAGCGCTTTCCCAGACTTCTTCCGCAATTCCACGGTGGAGTGGTGGAAGAATGAAATCCTGGAGGTCTACAACAATCCCGACCCCTCAAAAAGCCTCAAGTTTGATGGCCTGTGGACTGTAAGTGTGGAAATGCATCTGATTTCTGGATTGTTTTTCTCTGCCTGACATTGGTGGAGAGGGCCCCAATTCCTGATTCCCAGGATCTGCACTGCTCTGGCAGAAGGATCCCGTGTTAATCCCGTTCAGGAAATGCTGGTCCTGAAGGTCTTGGAGGTTGTTCCCTTCAAACAAAGAACTGCTGAGTCACAGAATAGTCTGGGTTGGAAGATATCTTAAAAATCTTCTATTCCCACTCCCTGCCATGGCAGGGACACCTTCCACTATGCCAGGGTTCTCCAATCCCTGTCCAACCTGGCCTCGGGCATTGCCAAGGATGCAGGGGCAGCCACAGCTTCTCTGGGCACCCTGTGCCAGGGCCTCCCTCCCCACCCTCACAGGGAACAATTCCTTCCCAGTATCCCATCTAATCTTGCCCTCCTTCAGCTCAAGGCCATCCCCCTTTTTCTGTCACCCCATGCCCTCACAGAAAGTCCTTTTCCTGCCCTTTTGTCAGCCCCTCTATGGAACATGGGATGTCCAACTGAGACTGCAGCTGCAGGGAGCTCCTGAGGAGTGTCAATCAGAATTTATGGTGTTCTGTAGCCAACTAAGGGGTTTTGCTCTGTGTTTTTAGGACATGAATGAACCAGCAGCTTTTGTTAATGGCGCCATGGGTGGCTGCAGGAACAACCTCCTAAACAATCCCCCCTACGTGCCTCGTAAGTCTGATCCATCCTTTAAACAGTTTTAGGTTTTCCTGGCTCCTACATAAATTCTTATCTGGTATATGGGGCATAAAAGCCAAAATAAAGAGGGGTTTCTAAACCCACAGCTCCTCACTGAACGTGGCCCTTTATTCCTGAGATTATGGGCACACTGCAAGCCTGGATATTTCAGCAGGAGCTGTGCAGCACTTTGCAAAAATAAAGTTCTTTCCAGCTCCTTGCTGCATATGGATCCCTATTTTGTTTCTGAGTGCTTTGCTTGAGGCACGGCAGAGAACTGAGCTCTCTGTTTTGCGGTTTTCTCAGATGAATAATGCAATTAATTAAATATTTAGAAAATATCCATGTGTCTCCTCTCATTACCATTTATGTGAGCAGTCAAATGCTTGAAATGCTTCGCTTTCTTAGCTTGGCTTTCCTGAAGTACTGCTGTAAAGTGGTACTAATTAGGAATTATTTATTAATGGTTTATTAGCATACTCTCACTGCTTACTGTTGTATTCAGGTTTCATCAGTGGTTTCTCAGGAATTTCCAGGAAATTAATATTCAGACACAGCTCATACCCCCACCACACCCATTTTTCTGCTTGTGTGGTTATTGTGAGAGCATTTCAAAAGATTTGAGATATTTTCTGACATACTCTGTTTATTCTTTGAGCCTCTGTAGTAAGAGGGTCTGTAGCTGAGCTATTAAAACATTCCAAGGCCCAGATACCTGCATAGAAATACTGGAAACATTCCATTTTGGGAATGTTATTTTTGTAATTGCAAGTAAATAAGCGACAGTACAAAGAGACTGAATGCCTAACAGATTATGAAAATTAAGAAAAAGCAGCTCAAGTGGCTAACACATGCTTTTCATTAATAATAAATATATTTCTTCCCTTTCCACAAGATTTGGGGTCTAGGTCAATAGGATTAACCCACAAAACTGCATGCATGGAAGCTCAGCACTACCTGCCAGACGGGACCCCAGTCAGACACTACGATGTCCACAACCTCTACGGATGGTCCCAAAGCAAACCCAACCTGGAGTAAGTGCTGATTTCATATTCCATGCTGCCCCCAAAGCACGGCCCAAATGGATGCTCCGTGCCTGCATTCCTACAGCCAAAACTCCCATGGGTTAATTGAAGGTGCCTGAGCCACCTTTCTCTTCACTCTGACCAGTCTGGTTTTTTCAAGCCAGCTCCAAGAGGAGTTGGATGCTCCAAGGGCTGGAGTTATTCCAGCCAGGGATGTCCCCTGTGGTGCAGGGAGGGTGGTGGGAACAGAGCTGCAGGAGAAGGTGAGGAGGGGTCTGTGCAGGGCTGAGCTCTGAGGCTGTGCTTCCACAGCTCCACTGCAATAAATCCCTTCTGCACATAATTACTGTAATTAAAACATCACCTACTTGTTGTTTCTGGGTGTTGCTGGGCTTGCCTGGTTTGCTCTGGTTTCCCTCACACCCAGTGAGGGAAAATGAAGTCTTCAATCTTAGGAATTTCAGAAGGGCTCGATTATGTTCTCTGTTTAAAATGAAGTGAGAAGGGGGAATGGTGACTTTTAACACGCAAAGTGTGAGTGCAAAGCTTTACTTTGAAGCATTTCTTTTCCCAGTTCCGAGGCCATTATCTGTCCCTCTGAGTTGTCCCCAGCCTGCTTTAGATAAGGCCTGATCTGATGATAACAGAGCTGGGCTCTTTCATTTACAATTCAGCCAGTGAGCAAGGCACAGATTTTCTCTCCACATCTTAACCTTCAAGCCCTTGGTAACTTTGATATTACCATAAAGGGAGGGAATACCAGGGCTGTTTGGATTTGGGAGAGGATGCTCTGTTGGCAGCGTGCCAGTGCAGCCCTGCCAGTCAAGGCAGAGGTGAAATTGCTGACAGGACAGGAGGGCATGTCTGATCCCTGTGCTGTCAGCCCCATCTGATGGGATTTGGGCATCACAAAACGTGGTGGGTTGGGCCCCAGCTGAGCTCCAGGTGCCCATCAAAGCCCCTCCAGCTCTCCCCTCCTCCGCTGGGAAGAGGAGAGAAAGTACAAAGCAAGGTTCATGGATTGAGATAAGGACAGGGAGAGAGAGACCACTCACCAATGAATGTCAGGGCAAAACAGCTCAGTTGTGGAAATCAGTTTAATTTACAATCAAATCAGAGAGGATAATGACAAAACCAAATCTTAATTCCCCTAAGTGTTCCCTTTTTTTACTAATTCATTCCCTATTTTCTACCTGCTCCCCAGCAGGGGCAGAGAGGACGTGGGCAGGGGTTGCAGTCAGTCCATCACACGCTGCTTCTGCTGCTCTTCCCTCCGCCTTCTCTTCCCCTCCTCCTCTCTCCGGGGCTCCTCAGCTTCCTGCGGGATCCAGCTCCAGCGCAGGCATCCCAAGGGATCACAGCTTCCTTTGGGCTTCCCCCTGCTCAGGTGTGAGCTCCTCCAGGGGCTGTCCAGGAGGATCTCCGGGATCTCTGTCCCTCTGCCGCAGAGCCCGGAGCATCTCCTGACCCTTTGCACTGACCCGGGGCTCTGCAGGGCTGCCGCTCCCACACATCCCCACTGTTCTCTCCAGCTCCAATTGCTGTTGGGAGCTACATTTTCCCTTTCTTATTCCTGTAATCCCAAAGTCACTCAGTGCTCCTGGTGGGCCCAGCCAGGGGCAGCTCCCTCTTGGCTCTGTCAGAAAGGAGGAGGCTTCAGAAATTTCTCACTGGAGCCACCCCTGCCAAAACCTTGCTATGCAAACCCCGTGCCGTAGACAAGAATTTGCTAGGAAAAGGAATATTGCCATCGTTTCTGTGCTTTAAGTATGAACTGAAATATTCCACTCTCTTTTGCGAGGCACTGCAGCAGAAATCACTACAATAAATCTCGCAGCTCACACAGATATTCTCACACGGGAAATTTATAGCAAATGTTATCTACAAAATATAGATATACATATATTTCGCTCCCAAATTTATTTTTTTGGCAGTAACCGAAGGGGCACTTGTGAAACTGAAGAAATGCTATAATTTATTTTGATACTAAACCATCCAAACAGAAAGATTATTTGCACACAAAACTCACAAAAGGCTGTAACTGAAAAGAGAACGCCAGTATTTTATGTAACCTGGTGTCATTTCAGTTCTCCATCCATTAGACACAGAAACTTTGGGGTATTGCCTTGATGCTGTTCTTCTCTAATGAGGTTTTTTGCATAGCCAGAGCCCTTATTAGTGAATACAGGAACTGTTGGGAGGTAAATTCAGCCTTTGTGACCTGAATAATTGTTTTTCATGGACAGGGCTATGGAGCTGCAGGCCTGAGCCTGCAGCCACAGAACACTCAGGTCCTGCTCATCCCTGAGCAGCTCCACACGTGACATTTGCTGTCCTCACTTTTGAAATTTTAGCTGCCACTTCCCAGGCATTATTGACACAAGGGAAAGCAAGCAGAGAATTAAAGCATTGGACAATATGTTACAAAGGAATAAAGGGTCCTAGAAAAGTTGCTGTTTGTCTTGGAGGAAATAATTGTGGCCCATTAGTCTGCTTTAATTGCGGTGGCAATTTAAGTGACTTGTGTGTCTTTGCTGTAATTATGGTGTCACTGAAGTTGCAAATCCTATAGAAAAATAAGCAAATAGTGCCTTATTGAAGCAGCAGTTTAGGCAATTATGGTGGTGGTCACATTGGAGAGCAGTGGGATTTAGTCAGGGTGATTTTCTGACTAATATTCATATTGATATCCTGTCACCTTGGTCTTTTGGAAGGGACTACAAACCCCTGACTTTTCTTTTAATTCAGCACCTTTTAGTCAACTAAACTTATCCTGAGAAGTCCAATATTTCTGCTACCTCTGTTTTCACTCTTCTGAGCCTTTTGATTTGATTTTTGCTAAATTATTTCCAACTGTTGCTTCAAGTTTTCAGGTACTTTAAGGAAGGAATTGTGCCCTCACACACATTGTGGAGCCCTTAGAAAATAGGCTGAGAAGTTTTGCTACATTCCTATTTTCTCACAGAGAAGTTAGCCTGAGCTGGAAAACTCCTTTTTCATCCCTCCTTGTTTGCCAGTTCTCTTTGCAGCTGCAGGTTGGCCAGCTGTGCTGGGATAGTCTGGATCATATTGAATTGCCATAAAAAGCACAAATGGATTGGATGTGTATGATATAGCCCTTCACTATGATAATATAAAACCATATATTTCTTTTCAGTGATGCCTGAAGTTTGAGCTTTGGTGTTTTTCAGGTTCTGTGCTGCCCAGGGGTGCAGCTCTGAGCTCACATTCAGGGTCACTCAGCTCTGCACAGAGCAGGGACACAAAACAAATCCTGGTCCTGCTGCACACCAAGGACAACTTTCAGCCCCAAAGCACAAACAAGGGTGGCTGGAGGGAGGAACAAGAAGGATGGGACCTCACAACCTGCAGCTGGAATTGGACAATTCAACCCCAAAATGCAAATGGACCAAAACTGATCAAAGTGTGAGACCTCATGACTGGTTGTCCATTTTGTGACCATTTTGTGACCATTTTGTGACCATTTTGGGTCCATTTTGTGACCATTTTGGGTGTTGACCTTGGGTGTGGCCCTGGTCAGGCTCTTGTCCTGCCCAAGGTGCACCCTAAAGGCCTTTCAATAAATATCTACTTTATTGTCCAGCTCTGACCAGTCTCTGTTCCAGCTCAGCCTCCCCAAGGCATCACCAGAGGCTCATCTGAGATAAGCTCTCGTGCAGAGTGTCTCCTGTGACCCCTCTGTGTGTCTGTTCCCCCTGCAGTGCCCTGCACGAAGCCACCAAGGAGCGCGGGATCGTCGTCACCCGCTCCACCTACCCCAGCAGCGGGAAATGGGCCGGGCACTGGCTGGGGGACAACACGGCCGCCTGGGACCAGCTGCACAAATCTGTCATTGGTACGTGGCAGGAGAAGGGTTCACCCTCCTGGGTCATGCAATGGTTTGGGTTGGGAGGGACCTCCAAGCCCAGCCAGTTCCACCCCTGCTGGGGCAGGGTCACCTTCCCCAGACCAGATTCCTCCGAGCATTTTCCAGCCTGGCTCTGCTGCTCCTTCACCTCCTTGCTTTTTGTATTCCTGTCATTTTTAGCTGAAAAAAACCTGGTTCAGCAACCAGAGTTTGTGGTTGTCCATTCCTATTTTACTTTTTCTTCTTCTGTACCAGGTGCTGGGAAGTCCTTTAATCTCCATGCTCTGTGTCCTGCCATTCATCTTTTTTCTTTGCTCCTGCCCACCTCCATCCCATCTCCTTCTGCAGCAGGAAGACACGGCACATTAGAGAAATTGTGGGGCTTGTATTTGGTTTTTTTTCTCTTCTGATTCAGTATTGTAATAAACATCATCTATGTAACCATAACGTAAAAAAACACAGCCAGTAACTCCAATTTATTTCTCTTCTCAGGCATGATGGAGTTCAGCCTCTTTGGAATATCTTACGTAAGCTAACAAGTTATTAACTTATATTTAATTACGGTGATGCTGTGCAGTTAGTGCAGTTTTCCATTTGGGTTATTCTGAACATTTCAGACGGGAGCTGATATCTGTGGCTTCTTCAACGACGCTGAGTATGAGATGTGCATCCGCTGGACGCAGCTGGGGGCCTTCTACCCGTTCTCCAGGAATCACAACGGGAAAGGAGCACGGGTGAGTTGCAATTTTTTAATAGTTCTGAGCAGCTGGGCCTTTGCAACAAACAGGCAAAACTGGCCAGAACAATGCACAGTTGCCCTGGCTCATAAAGAAGTACATTCCAAGTAAAATGGAGAAGAAAAGAACACTTTTTGCTGTTTATCAAGTGAATAATGTCATTATTTCTATGCTGGCTTTGCTGTGAGCCTCCCCATCACCTGGGAGGTTTTATGCCCACAGAGGGGCTGCTGTGGGGTTCGGACACTCTAAGGAAGCACGTTCTAACTTTGCTGCCACTGAGTCAAACTCTGCACATTTTCCCCTCTGTGCTGTTTGGATTTCAAGGAGCTGCAGCAGGGCTCCAGTGGAGATTTGATGGCAAACACACTTCAAGAAACAGAGCTGACCTTGGTGCTCTCAGCCCTAATTGCCCATAATTATACAACAAATGAGAAAATGGGGCAGTGTAATAGGATGCTGGAGTGAGGCTCAGGAATTTCTGTGCTTTGCACGTTTGCCACCATCAGATATTGTATTTCTGCTAAAAGGAAAGGGAAATAATTGCCTAAATGGAGGCTAAGGACTGGAGTGGAGAAAGCTGTAAAACAAGATAACTAGGAAAATAAAAAAAAGAGGGAAAACAGCACTTCTGTTGCAGGGAAAGCTTCAGGTCTAGCAGAGTGGAGCTATTTAGATGGCAAATATCTAATGGATTAAAGTCTCCTTTTCAAAGCCGGCTGCTTTATCTCGCAGCACACACCTTCCAGAGGCCTGTGAAAGCCTCCAAAATGCAGATGCAGGGTTATCGTGGTGCTTCCAGTCTTAGCCAGTTTGCCAAGGTATTGTTCCATGCATTTAATGAAGATTGGAGGCTCTCCTGACAGCAGTCCTTGGTGCCTGGGACTTGCTGCGAGCGTGGGAGCAGAGGGTGATGTGCCTTGGGACGTGCCACACCCTGGGGACACTTGGCATTGAACACTTTTACTCTGTTCCCCTGGGTTTTTATCAGCTTTTCCCTTTTTCTACTTCCCCTCCTGGGGCTGACAGTGACAGCCACGGTTTTCACTTGCTCCTGAGCTGAAGAATAAATAAATAAACGAAGATGCTCTGCTTCAGAGGACACATTTCCTTGGTTCATTTTGCTATGTTGATTTGGGTTTTTTGGCTTTCTCAGGCACTCCAACCCAGCTTCTCTAACAACACTCCCTTCTCTTTCAGAGGCAAGATCCTGCTGTCTGGGATTCCACATTCCAGAACATGGCCAGGGATGTGCTGAACATAAGATACACCCTGTTACCTTATCTCTACACCTTACTGTATGATGCCCATGCAGATGGCAGCACTGTGGTCCGCCCTCTTCTCCACGAGTGAGTCCAATTCCCCTGCTCTCCTCGCCAAAAATTCCCATCAAAACTCCTCTAGCTGTGACCCCCTAACAACAGAGTTCACTCTTTGTTACAGCATTTCCCCCTTCAATAAAAATACACCAAGTCTTGGGTGGGGAAAAATGAGTTTTTTTGCATGGGATAATTCACCTTTTTCAAAGAAATTCAGGAAAGAGTGGCTCAAATTAAAGAGTCTGTCCCAGTCTGACCAAGACTTATAATTGTAAATAATACGCCTAAGACCTTCAGAGTTTTGTTGTCCCAATGTACTGAAAAGCAAAAGCAAAGAGATGTACAAAAACCCCTAAAGCTAAGCACTAGCTTGAGTTTTTCTAATGAGTGTCAGTCACATCAGGACCTTTGTGCAACCATTAAGTGATCTCTGAATTATTAACAGCAGTAACGAGGAAATAGATGCTAGGAAGAGTAGGTGAAATTACTTCTCTTTGAGGAGGAGCTCTTTGGGAAAGTTCAGCTCTGGCTGTCTCATCCTGACAGGTTTGTGAAGGACAGGAAAACGTGGGACATCGACGAGCAGTTCCTCTGGGGCCCTGCCCTGCTCATCAGCCCTGTGATGAAACCCGTGAGCTTTTAAGCATTTATTACTAAGATCAGTTTAATTAAGCTTCACTTTTTTGATCTGAGGTGCCTAAAAATTTGTGTGTTTAATTGCAGAAAGAGCGGAGTGTGAACGCTTATTTCCCCGACGCCCGCTGGTACGATTACCACACGGTAAGTCACCCTAAAAAAAAACGTATTTTAAAACTTCTATTTTCTGTCCTTTCGCAGTGCTGAGCATGGCAGGGAGGTGGGAACGCTCACCTGCCTAATTTGCATTTAATATAAGTTCTTAGAAACATAAATTCTACTCAGCTGATTAAAGAAATAATAAAAATCCTCGATTCCTTTGTAATAATGTATAATAGCGTGACCAGAGTTATGATAAATGAAAAGGTGAAGTGATGCCTTTAATTTAGAGTTCTTTTCACTTTTTGGAACCCTCAAATGATATACAGGAGCTTTTTGTAATGGAATGCACTAATAAATAAAGAAAAAAAACAGGTTTAGTTGCATAATTTTTCTTGGAAAATAGTAAAAGATCTGGAAATAGGAAGAGCAGGATCAAAACTCCCTTCCTTAATCACAGCTTTGTGTTTCACCCACTTGGCTCCTTCGGTTCAGCTGCCATCACCCATGGTCAGGCCAGGCTTTTATTGAGCCAAAATTTCAGGTTTCCTCTTATTAATAATTACTCCTGCAGTAACAACTCCTAATTAGCCTGTCCTGAGAAATATCATTTCATTCTGAAGGAAAACCCTGTAAAAATTCTTTTTTTTTTTTTTTTCTGTCCATAGGACACAGATACTGGCTTTAGGGGACAATTCCAAGATTTACCTGCTCCTTTGGACCACATCAACCTGCACATCCGAGGTGGATACATCCTGCCTTGGCAACAACCTGCTAACACAACAGCTTTCAGGTGGGAAGAAGTGAAAATTTTAAAATTCAATTTGGCTTTTTGGTGTGTTTTTTTTTGTTGTTGTTGGTTTGGGTTTTTTTGTTTGTGTTTTTTTTGTTGTTGTTTTTTTTGTTGTTGTTGTTGGTTTTTTTGGGTTTGTTGTTGTTGTTTGGTTTGGTTTTTTGTTTTTGTTTTGTTTTTGGGGGGTTTTTTGGGTTTTTTTTGTGGGTTTTGGTTGGTTGGTTGGTTTTTGGTGGTTTTGGGTTTTTTTGGTTTTTTTGGGTTTTGTTTGTTTTTTGGGTTTTTGTGGGTGTTTTTTGTTTGGGGTTTTTTTTTTTTTTTTTTGTTTGTTTGGTTTGGTTTTGATTTTTTTATTATTTTTTTTTTTCCTAATGGTCTTTAGTAGCATGGGATGGGAAAATGGTTGTGGGAGGTCAGTTGGGTGGTACACACCTTCTCTGTAAAGAAATTAGTGTTGGGGGAATATGGAATGTGATCAGCTGAGGGAATTGAGAGAAAACTGTGTGTTCCACAGCCGGAAAAACCCGATGGGGCTCACGGTGGCCCTGGACGATGCTCTGTCTGCTGAAGGACACCTCTACTGGGATGACGGCGTTCGCATTGGTGCGTTCACCACCACAGGGCTCCTTCCCTTCCTGAAACCCTCAAACCCTGTTCTCTTCTGCTGTGAGAGTGCTTGGGTGCTGCCAAGTGAGGCTCCCTCCCTTGGGGATGCTCCAATCCCAAGTTCAAGCAGACAAAGCCAAACCCAAGGATGCGGATTGGGAAGAGATGGAACGAGCTCTGGGGTGTCCGAGGAGGAGCAGGGGGAAGGGATGGACTTGTGCCAAAGCCACCCCCTTTCTGGGGGACAGATCTGAACTCACCCTCAGAGGCAAAACTGAAATTAAACCTGCAGACCAACACTACAGAAGCAGGGTTCTCCCTGATTGAAGCCCCACGACGCTGTGATTTATAGAATTAATATGTTGTATAAATGAAATCCTGCCCTGGGCCTGAGGCAAGGCAGATAACAAAGATTCCTCCTCAAACCTATGGGAACCATAACCATAGATCTTGTGAGAGCTCTCACTAATTTCCTCAACATGGCTAAATTTAAATTGTCTGCAGATAAGAGACACTGAGCTGTCATTTCCCCTGCCCACCCAGAGTGCACTACCCTTGTAATAAGGTTGAGATTCCCATCAGGAATGCAGGAAATGTGCTCTGCATGGTGACCTGGGGGGAGTTTGCAGGAGGCTGGAGGTGGATCTGGAGGTGCTTCACACCCACTGCCAGCACTGGAACCCAGAAATGGTGGCCACAGTTAGGGAGGTCTGATGATAAATGGAATTTGCATGGATCACGAGGAGCATCTCACAAGGTGACCCTCACAGGAGTGTGGAAAGGCAGGAGCCTCAATGAGATCAGCACTGCTCTGAGGGCAGTTACAGCTGAATTTCAGCTGGGGAAACACCAAGAGTGAGGCGGCAGCCTCTGCCACTGTCAGGTGTCCCCTGACATTGCACAGGAATGGAGGGGGATGTGGAAAATGACTCTTCAGTGAGAAACAAACATTTTTCTCATCCAAACTCCCCTGAGCTTCTTAGTGCTGTTTCTTTGCCTGTTTTTCTCTCTCTACCCCTAAAATGTTCTCCTTTCATCCTCATTTCCACTTTATATAGACACTGGAAGTATTTTATGTCTAATAGCATTCATCTTCTGGAAATGCACAACTTCTCTTTATTTCCATATAAATATGTAAATATTAACATCCCTTATATTTGTAAGTTGTCTACGGACACAATCCTTGAGTAGAAATTTTGATAATGTGTTAAATAAGGTGGATAGAAAATACATTTTTATTCTATTTCTTTCATTCTTTCTTTTTTAACAGATGCATATGAGGATGGTGTTTACCTGCTGACAACATTTACTGCTAAGAAGGTAATCACATTAGCTCATATTTATTTAATAGTCACTTTAGGTGATTTTTTTTTTTTTGTATTTTTAATTATGGGTATTTTAATTTGGGTCTTCCTAATGCCTACGTATCCCAGCCTTCCATTAAATTGTGCTCACAGATGATTAGGCTACAAGAAATGTGATTAAACTGTGTTCAGAATGAATTTAGGAGGGAACCTGAAGAGTATCGTTAAGTACAATTGTCAGATTTCACTTCTTACCATAACCAGTGGAATATCTGGAAATAAATTAGGCTCTAATTATAGGGACTTTTGGCTTAAAAGAAAAGCTCTTTCTGTTGTAGGAGAAAACACACTTTCTTATTTCATTATTTTCCAGTGTGGCACAATGTCTTCTAATTTTATCCACGCTGTTCTTTTTTTCTCATTAAATTCTGTCTTTGTCAAATAAAAGGGTGTTAATTGCTAAGGAAGGGAGTTTGTTTTGCTAACACTCAATATTTGCAGTTGTAAGGAGATTATGAAATAAAAGCACCTTTCCCTGCTCTTACAAAAACTGGGTAAGGAAAAGCCTAATTAAGAGAGGTCTTGAATCAACCAACAATGAGAAACACTCCCCCTCTGAGCACTAAATACATGGAATTATGTCACAGCACGTTTGTGGGGGATCTGGGTACATCCTAAAGAAATCCAAAACCTGCTTAAAATCCCAGTAATTGAATGAGAGGGGGATGTGAGTGCTGAGGGAGGGGATGGGGAGGCAGGAGCTGCTCTGGGAGGGCAAAAAGCAGCAGGGGAAGAGCCTGGAGCAGCTCTCAGAGCACCTGGGAGGGGGCACTGGGGCAGGGAAGGAGGGGTTTGAACTGCAGCTCCTGCTGCCCATCCAGGGCTGGAGGATTTCTTGTTGCTTCACTCCTCAATCAGCTGAGTGGCAATGAAAGCAACAGCAGAGCCCAGGGTATGGCCAGGTTAACAAAGTGGAGAAAAGCTTTCAGCATTTGAAAAAAAAACAAATAACTGCCCACAGGGAAAAAAAAATAAGTGAAAAAAAACCTGGAGTGAGGACAGCAAATGAAAAGCTAAAGTGGTTTTCATAGAATTACAGAATGGTTTGGACTGGGAGGGAAATTAAAAATCATCTCATTCCATGGGCTGCTCCAAACCCTGTCCAACCTTGGACACTTCCAGGGGTCCAGGGGCAGCCACAGCTGCTCTGGGTTTGTACCAGCCTGAGCCCAACCTCTGATATTTGTCTTTCCCTGGTCCTTTCAGAACGTTTTGGAGATCACAGTCACACACCAGAACTACACTGACCCCAACAACCTGATGTTTACTGAAATCAAAGTGCTGGGGGTGCCCAGCAGTGGCAGCAAGGTGACAGTGTCACAGAACGGGGGGACAATCCCATCGAGCCACATTGCCAAATATGAAAGCAACAGAAAGGTGAGAAGCTGCTTGAAGGGTGAAAAAAAATGTTTCCCACCTGCATTTGTGCTCTTTAACCTGTGGAGATTCAACTGTGATGCCATATTTGCAATAATTACATATTTAACATATTTAAAATATTTATATATTTGCCACATTTAAAATATTTTTACTTGGCATATTTTAAATATATGTATCTTTACCATATTTAAAGTAACTATATATTTAGCGTATTTAAAATATTTATATATTTGCCACATTTAAAATATTTTACTTAGCATATTTGAAATATTTTTACTTAGCATATTTTAATTGGTATCTTTACCATATTTAAAGTAATTATATATTTAGCATATTTAAAATATTTATATATTTACCACACTTAAAATATTTTTACTTGGCATATTTGAAATATATGTATCTTTACCATATTTAAAGTAACTATATATTTGGCATATTTAAAATATTTATATATTTGCCATATTTAAAATATTTTACTTAGCATATGTGAAATATTTTTACTTAGCATATTTTTAATTTGTATCTTTACCATATTTAAAATAACTATACATTTAGCATATTTAAAATCTTTATATATTTGCCACATTTAAAATATTTTTACTTGGCATATTTTAAATATGTGTTTCTTTAACATATTTAAAGCAATTACATATTTAAAGTATTTCTGTATTTACCACATTTAAAATATTTTACTTAGCATATTTTAAATATCTGTGTATTTACCACATCTATAATATCTATATTTAGCGTATTTAAAATTTTTACATCAGCATATTTGAAATATTTGTATATTTACCACATTTCAAATACTTACCATCTTTAAATATTTATATATTTACCATATTTAAAATACACACATATTTACCATATTTAAAATATACCACATTTCAGAAAGATGCACAAGCTGCCATCAGGTAATGATTCTTTAATTCCATTTAATGCCACTCCTGGCAGTGGAATTTGCTCCCTCACAGCTTCCTTGCAACCTGGGAGATGTGACAGGAAGAAAAGCATCTCTGAGCATTCTTTGAGATTCTGCTGACTTTTTGGATTGAAAAAAAAATCATATGAGCTGTTGAATTGCAGTGTATTCCACTTCTAAAACTTCCTTTCTTTTTAAAATAAAAGGAACCTGAGCTCTGAAAGAGCCTGTGGATGAAGGAAGGGATCAGAGAGTCATGGTCAGACTCCCAAATCTGTGCTGGTTAAACTGTGTTTGTAGTGATATAAACACAAAGGTGAAAAAAAATATAGAGGAATAAACCCTTGCAGTTTAAAAAGAGAGGCCAATTTCCCCCTGGAACACAGAAAACAGGGTGAATCTTTAGGGCTCAGTGACTAAATGTGCATTTTGTGTGTTTTATTCACAGCTCCTGACAATCACCGGGCTCCAGCTGAAGCTGGGCCAGAGCTACAGCGTCCAATGGAGCTAAAAGGGGAAACGACATCGGCCACACCACTGCATTTTCTCCTACTTTTGAAACTATTTCTCAATTTTCAAAGTGCCTTTCTGTCATCTTGGAATGCTTTTTTTGCCTTACCAACACACCAGGAGAGTCAGTTCACGGCCAGTATTTTGTGTGCAAAGCAGTCACGTGCCAGCTGTGGCACTTCAGGATAAGTTCTTCTTTCAAAGTCTGAACTGAAGGGAAAAAACTCTGTTTTTTCAGAGTAGAATTCCTGTCTGAGTTCATATCTGATACCTTTTGTAAAAAAAAAAAATGCAGCTGAAGTGGATTTGAAGCTGTAATTTTGCCTGTATTTAACTTCCATCCTAATTTTAATTGCACCCATGCAAGTGATTATTAGGAAGAATTTAAGGCCAGATAAAGTAGCAGCAAATGTTTTCAGATGACTGATTGAGCATGAAATAATGTTTCAAGCTGTTGGTCTATAAAATATTCAGATACTTGAAAAAATAATTTGAATTTGGGGGGGTGGGGGTGGGTTGTATGACTTCAGCCATATTTGTGGTTCCTGTATTTTAACCTGAAGTTGTAAAATTAAACCTGAAATTTTAAATGAATGAATGAATGTTGGTCTCTGTTTATTTCACTGAAGGAAATGTTGCTGTGTCTTTACCATAATAATAATAATTCATGTTAAAGCCTCTTTTTATCCCAAGAGTGCAGCATATGGATTAAAGAGACTGGGAAAACAATGTACCTATTGTAAATAATATTTACAATATGTAAATATGGTTTTTTACATATAAACTGCTGCAGGAGGTAGTGGCAATCTGCAGTGACTGTGCTTTACATTCATTTAAAGGGTTGTTCTTTGCTTTAAAATCTTGGGGTACAAAGCTCAGTAGCCAACATCTCATAGGTGGGTGAAGGTAATTATGAATTTATTGAAATTTTGCTGTGAAATGAGAATGAAGTTGGCAAAGAAAAGGATCATTTAGGAGTAATTTTATACTTTGTATTTTGGCAAATAAAACTTGCCTGTCTCTCCAGAGCTGGCAATGCCCAGCTGCTGAAGATGTGTCCCTCTGCTGCACAGAAGGGTGAGGGGGTGTACAGAACCCTCAACCCACCCCCTCTCCCATTTTGCACCCTCTCATCTGACATGGGAAAAATTAGGGACAGCCAAAAGTTTCCAAAAAACAATTTTTTCCTTTTTTATTTGTGGAACTGCTGCAATACGACACAAAAGAAATTACACACACTGAGATGTCCAAGGCAAAAAAGGGCAGTTTATTTTCAGACCTCGACATTTATAGAATTCCAACAGTGATCATGGATTGGAGGAAGAAAATTGTCCTCTCCAACCACACTGGGCAATCCAAGAATCCATCAATTCTCTCCTCCTCCAGAAAGGAATGCAAAACAATCATTGTTTACATGAAAAGTGCGTGAGAAATTCCATTTCAAAAATGCAAATACAGAAGGCTGAAATTAACTTCAGACAAACTTGAAAAACAGGAAAGAACAGGGCAACAGGGAACCTTGTTATTGGCTTTGAGACCCTTCCAAAGAAACAATTTTTCCTTTTTTATTTGAGGAACCTCATTCTTGTCTTTCAGTGTTGAGAGTCCCAGCACATGGACTGAATCCCGTGTTTCATCCCCAGGGGAAGGCTTTACTGAGTCCCCAGGATAATAATTCCTAAGGAATTCACCCAGGCTGAGAAATGCCAGCTTCAATCTCACTTGTCCACCCCTGGGGTTGCTCCCTTGGAGTCTGTCCCACCCCACATTCCCTCAGACACCCTGGATCCAGCCCCAACGTGTCCCATTGCAGGAAATCCCATGAAAATCCGTCATCCTGAGCGGTTTCCTACAGAATTAAACATCCTGCTTCTGCTGGGATGGGATTTTTTAACTCTCACTCTCCTCACAGTTTGACTTTCCAGCACTTGTAAAATAACAACACCCAGAGGTTTGACACAATCCTGCTGTACATCCCACCAGAAAATCCTCACTGAAGGCAAAATGTCTTCCCTTTTAAGAGAGCCATGAAGTTCTGCACTCCTTTTGCTGAGCTTAATTTTTTGGAACTTTTGGAATTTTGCTGGAACTCTTGTGCTTTGACAGCAGCTGAAGAGAAATGGCAGCTTAGAGGGAAACCACCACTAACTAATTGCTGTGGGGAGGAAATGATGGAAAATCAGCTCCCATTCCATCAATGTCATCCCAAAGGGTTCCCAAATGCTCCCTACCCTGAAAAGGCTCCTCCTGGATCCAAATTTTGGGAGTGGCTGGACAGGGTGCAACAGGAGCAGATATTGCTGCACTAAAGTGACACAGGTGGCCCTGGAATTACAATTTCCACTCATGGAAAAGAGAAAACCGTGTCACACTTGGCTGTGCTTGTTCTAATGAAGCTGCCACACAGGCACAGATAATTGGATTTTTCCTTGGAGCTGGAAGGAACAGCTGGATGGCAACATCTGGCAGCACAGCTGGAGTGTGGTGGGCTGGGAAAAGAGAGGGTTTGGGACCTTTGGGGATTATCCTTTCCTTTCCTTTCCTTTCCTTTCCTTTCCTTTCCTTTCCTTTCCTTTCCTTTCCTTTCCTTTCCTTTCCTTTCCTTTCCTTTCCTTTCCTTTCCTTTCCTTTCCTTTCCTTTCCTTTCCTTTCCTTTCCTTTCCTTTCCTTTCCTTTCCTTTCCTTTCCTTTCCTTTCCTTTCCTTTCCTTTCCTTTCCTTTCCTTTCCTTTCCTTTCCTTTCCTTTCCTTTCCTTTCCTTTCCTTCCTTTCCCTTCCCTTCCCTTCCCTTCCCTTTCCCCCTTTCCCCCTTTTTTTTCTCTTTTTCCCTTCCCACAAAAAAATCACTTTTCTGATTTTTGTCCTCTCAGCTGAGGAACTTCTGTGGGTTTTTTTTTTCCATCTAAACCAGGAAATCTCTGATAAATGATGCAGAGTTGGAAGTTCCTCTTTGCATTTCCTGGAAATGCCAATCTCCTGTGATTCCAAGGATTCAGTCAAGCTTGGTGGTGTTTTCAATTACAATACAAATATATTGCAACGTGAATTTTTGAATTATGATTATTTGCAAGTAAAATGTGAAAAGTTAACCCAGTGCAATGCACTTCAAATTAGCCCATGTGGAAAGCTGAAGCGTTTAAATACACATTTGGTGGGTGCTATATTTACATATATATATTATATATGTTATATATTTACATATATAATTCATATCTGCATGGTTAAGCGTGCACACTTAAACATACACTCTGCATATTACTTACATTATTAATATTTTAAATTCTATTATGTAAAATAAGGGGTTTTTTTTCCTTTATTATATGGTTGCTCTCACATTCAGAGTCATTTCAGTTGAATGTTTAATGCACATGAGGCATTATGCACATTATAATAATTATGGAATCAGGGATTCAGAAATGCTCCCTGACCAGTGGGTCTCTTTTAATAATCTCAGGAGACCTTTCAGGTGGATGGAGAGCTCCATTTCCTCCCCTTGACACAAACCCCACACTCAGGGTCAGGCCAGAAAGCAGCTGATACCGAAATATTCCAGCTCTTTTTAAAAATAGATAAAATTTGCATAGAGTACCCAGTGCAGGAAAGGCAAATAAAAATGACATTTAAGCAGAATGTCCAAAAAGTATCTGCTAAAAACATTATTAGCCATTAGCTGAGTCTTGAAAGTTCCACAGGGTTGGAGGAGAGCAAAGAATCTGATCAAGAGGAGCCCTCCAGATCCGTGGTTTTCTTTGCCAGCATGGGAACAGCTGGGAGAATCTTCTATGTTAAAGAGAAAACATTCAAAACTCCAAATCACCTCATCAGGACACAGCCACAGGAGCTGGAATTAAATCAGGTGTGCCCAGGAGTTGATGTAGCAGCTCCCCATGCCCTGGGATATCTATCCATGGGTAACAATATCCTCATAGCTGGTTTTCATACAGTCATGGAATGCTTTGGGTTGGGAGGGAACTTGGAGCTCATTTTGTTTCATTTTCCACTCTCCCAGGGTGCTCCAAGCCCCGTCCAACCTGGCCTTGGGATCTTGGTTTTGATAACTGGATAAAAGTCTAGTGTCAGGTTTGATTTTTTTTTTCTTTTTTCTTTTTCTTTTTTTTTTTTTTCCAGAGTTGGGATTAAATGCTTCAGACTGTATTTCTTGTTTGGACTCAGATGTTTATTAATTCTTATCTGTATGACAGTCTCACAAGCTGTGAGTGCTACAGCACTTCCAGCTAACAGAGTAAAAATGGAGCCCCCCTGTCTCTCTCTCTACAAGGCCTTTTAAGGATAAACTGTCCAATTATGAAATGACACCTAAATTATTTTCACTTTTAACCCAATAACCAACCACTCTGGCCCGCAATGTGCACTTTCCTACCCAATTACAAAACCCCACCCAGACCATGGAGAAGAAGGTGAAAAAGAAGGACTCAGCCTCTGCCCTAAAATCTCCATCTTGCTCTATATCTATTACTATATTCTAAACCTTAAACTCTGAGTTTTGCACCCTGTGCTATCACACACTTCTATTTAATTCCACACCCACAATCCCAGTGCTGTCACTCAATTTTGGGAGCCTCCTCCACGGCCTCAGGTGGAATGCAGGGTTTGCTTGGGGATCAGTGCCTGGCAGTACAGAAAGGCTGAAATCCTCAGTGCCCAGGGTTCCAACCATCCAGGACTGAGGAGTTTTGGATTTGGGTGGAATCCAAAAGAGCTGCTGCCTAAAAATGACAGAACTCTGCAGGTTTGTGCTGTTTTCTCCTGAATCTGAATGTACTGGAGAGTAACAAACTGGGGTGTGTTTGAATAAAGTTAGCAAAGGGAAAGCTGCAAGGGGCTCTGCTTCAAGTCTAACTTCTTGTTACTGCTTTCACTAATAGATTTGATTCCATTGGTTATTATTTTTATCAGATTAATGAGAAATCAAAAGCAGTTTTTTATCAGTGGTTACACTGTCAGACAAATATTTAATAACTGTTCTCTGTAGTGACACCTTTTATCCTCAGAACAGCACAACTCTGGACATCCCCTGAAGACAACAGCCACAAAATCTCCTCTCCTCTCTTGTTTTGATCCATGTTTCTCTCGTACTCAATAATGAAAGAAAACACAATTTCCTGCTCTGCATGTACAACCTCTCCAATTACTCTGTGCTGTCGAATATTCCCATCCAAGTTCCAGTGCAGGGATGCTGGGAAGAGCATTTTGCTGTTTTCCACCCAGGCAGCTCCTGCTTCCTCCCCAGTATTCCAACTCTTTCCTGAAACCCCTCTCCCACTGCACTCCTGTCCCCCTCAGCTCTCCCTTCCCCATTTTCCTGCCACCTTTGGCTCTGTTCAGTGCTCTGAGCTGGGACCAGGCTGGAGAAAATGCTTTTCCAGGCTCTGCTGCTCCATCTCTGCCTCAGAACAGGCAGAGATGAATATTTCCATGCCACCTCTGCAGACTGCAATCCCAAATGGATCTCACTGGTTCTGCCCTCTGCCCTTTATAACCAGAAACATTTTGGTGTGAAAACGAAGACATCCCATTCTTTGGAGAGCCTAATCCCTGCCCACAGATCTTTCCAAGCAATAAAAAACAAAGTTTGTCTGACTTTGAGAACTTCCCCTCAGCACAAAAGCTTTTTCCAAGGGTTTTAATTGAAGCCAAGCACCTATTTGGGTTACGATGTCCTATATTTAACTTGAATGGAATAATTTCTTTTCTTGTATTTAACCTTTGATCAGCTGCCTACCTTTGAACTCTGGATATCGATCCCCTCCTTGTTATCCTTGTCCCACTTCTCCTGGAGCTCTTGCATAACCTCAGAAATCAAAATAAAATTCTCTCTTTGCTGAAATAACTTTTTTTCCTTTTTTTTTTTGTTTTCACTTTGTTCCTTTGTTTTTTTTCATGTAAGCACCACAGAGATCTGGAATACAATAATGGAGATGTTTGTACAGTTTCAAATCAAATTCAGCACTGGGAGAATGTGTGGTTGCACAAACAATAAAAATTTAAGAAAAACTCAAAACAGCATAAATTTAAAAAATAACGTTTAAAATCCTGTCATGGTCTGAATTTTCCTTTGGTTTTTGTGTTTTTTGTTTTTTGGGTTTTTTGTTTGTTTGTTTTGTTTTGTTTTTTTGTTTGTTTGTTTTAGGGGTTTTTTTTGTTTGGTTGGTTGGTTTTTGTGTGTGTGTGTGTGTTTGTTTTCTTTTTTTCTGGTAAGACTTAGAATGTTCTAAATTATGTAATTACCTCGTTTCAAGTGCTTGCATTGAATGATTTGTTGCTTCAGAGTGATGCAGGTAAAAATCTTCCTTATTGGTATTTATTTCTAAATGAATTCCAAAGAGAGAGAGAGAAGTGAATTCTGCACTCAGAGTGCACAGATAAACTCTCATCAATCCCCTTGTCCCCAAATCATTTCAAACTACCCAAATGTGAGTGATTTATAAATCCTGTGCCACTTGCAGGCTTGGGGCACATCCAAAGGTGGTTTTCTCCCTTTTTCCCTTTTTCTTTGGAAATATCCTTTCATCCCACATCCCACCCCACTCCTTTCACTGTCATATCCCAGATGGAAAGATAATTTTCTTTTCTAGGGACACAGAGAAATAAAACTGGTTTTAGTAAGACCAGCAAAAAGCAAATCCTGCACTGAGCAGTGGCAGCATCTCTGCATTTCCTCAGCATTCCTTGGAGCTGGGTTTTCCCAGAATTTATGCCAGGCAGGTCAGCACTGAAAATCTCTGGAATTGCACAGATAAACCCACCAGAAGAGAATTTCCATTTCTTTTCCAGCCAGAGATTATCTTGACTGTTTCTCAGAGTTTGCTTTTTCTCCTCTGTACCCCCAAACTTTCGTTCAGCCCAACATTCCCACTCCTGGACATCACTTCTTGTGCTGACCTACCACAAACTGAACTTTTGGCTATTCCTTCACCCTTTTTTATGCTTTCCTGCCATTCAGGGAGTGAGTGTTGCCATCAGGCTCTCACTGGCAGTGTCCCATGCACCAGAGCCTTTCTCAGTCCCTTCCAACTTCAGATATTCCATGAGTTAAATACTCAGCACCTAGAAAATAGAGCCACTCATTAATACCTAATGAGAATGATCTGGGGTCAGGCTTTCTGCCTCTCATAATGCATTTTAATGCACTTCTTCTTGAGCCCTCCATTAGAGCTCTGCAGAGGTAATTCAGATTCTCCTTTTATTCAGTATTTCCTTGCAAGGGAATAACAAAAGCTGGAATTCTCCACATCCCCGTGAGAAAACTCCTGTGAGATTTCTGCATTTATTGCTTCTAGGTGTCAGACAGGGAATCCACCTCCCAGCATTCCTGGATGGGGACTGAACAGTTCCAGGATGGAGGACTCAATAATTCCAGGGATGGGGACTGAACAACTCCAGGGATGAGGAATAAACAATTCCAGGATGGGGACTCCACCATTGCCCTGAGCAGCCCCTCCCAATGCTTTACAACCCTTCCCATGAAGGGATTTTCCCAAATATCCAATCTAACCCTCTCCCCTGGCCCAGCCTGAGGCTGTTCCCTCTCCTCCTGTCCCTGTTCCCTGGGAGCAGGCTGTCAGGGAGTTGTGCAGAGCCACAAGGGCCCCCTGAGCCTCCTTTTCTCCAGGCTGAGCCCCTTTCCCAGCTCCCTCAGCCTCTCCAGCCCCTTTCCCGACCCCATTCCCTTCCCTGGATATGCTCCAGCATGAGAAGAGAAATAAGGAGGACAGACCAGGTGCAACCTCCCGAAATCCCAAACTCTACATCCCTGAATCCTAAGGGCACCCTAGGTCCCTAAATCCCCTGCAGCTCCTCAGCAGGATGGGAGGGATGATGCTGGGAGTGCAAATCCCTAAGGCCACGAGCAGGGGAGCAGCACCAAGAGCTGCAAATGAGGGGAAAAAAGTTTGCTTGTAGCATGTGAAAAATAGAAAAAACTGGGAAAACTTCTCCCATCTTTTTTTTTTTGGTTCTTTTTTAAATGCTAAGTCACAGATTTTAACAACAAGGAGGGGGGGGAGAAGAACATTGTTGTTGAAACCAAAGGATTTCAACTTCCCAGCCTTCTTTATTGTTGTCAACTTCAGAAATTTCCAAAGCCTAACAACATCACTTCAAAAGCACTTGGTCTAAACGAACAGCAGATAATGAAAGAACATCCTTTAAGAATATTTCCAGAGACATAAAAACCCCCAGCAAGCTTCCACCAGCGACACTTTTGACAAACGACGCTCCCAAAGAAAAAAAAGACAACAAAAAACCCAAAAAACCCCGAAAGAATCCGGGCACGGAACTAAAGCTGCTGGCGAGAGTGACACTTTCCCTCTTGCTAATTGGCAACTTGGGGAAACAAAGCCACAAAAAGAGACGAGTTGTGCCGTTGCTCTGGTGCCTGGAGCCTGTCAGGAGCTGGAAGCAGCTCCGGTTTGATCTCCGGCAGCCCAGGCGGGGAGCAGGAGGGATCTGATCTGATCTGCCTGCCGGGGCTGGCGGCACAAAGGCAACCAAGGTGTGTTGGAAGGCCCACGAGGAGCAGCCAGGGAGGCTGAAAAGGTGGAGTTTTTCAAGTGTTTTTAGGGTTCTGTGGTTTCTTATTGAGCAGCTTGGCAGGGTTGAGGCTGTTACCTCAAGGTGGGACGTTGGGAGGGTGAGATGTTGGAGGCAGGTTCAGGACAGTGAACCACATCCAGGTGTTCTGTTTGGAGAAAAATCCAGACATTTTGGCTAAAAAAGGGTCCAAGAGCAGGTTGGATGGAGCTCTGAGCAACCTGGGTTATGGAAAGTGTCGCTGTCCATGGCAGGGATGGAAGGAGAGGAGCTTCAAGGTTCCTTCCAGCCAAACCATTCCATGATCCTGTGACTCTGCTGACTCACTGGTTTTAAAGAAATCCTAAATGGTTTTTAATAATAAATACCAAACTTTCTCCAAAAAATGTGGATTTTATTTTTCCTCACTAATCTGAGATCACTAATTATTTGATATGCTTGCTACAGGGCTCTCTATATCTTATAAAGATTTATATATTTAAATCCTGCTATTATAGCTGCCAATAGCTTTTGTCTTGTGCAAAAGATCTGAAAAATACTGAGCATTTTATTAACCCTTTTTAAACTCCTTCTCTGTGCAATCATGGACCAGCCTTAGGTTTGATACTGGAAATTTCAGCTGAAATGATTACAAGTCAGATGGAAAGAAATTTAGGATTTAACAGTCTCTTACCAGATATTTTTATTATAATCAGAGATCCTACAGCATCCAGATTAGATGTTCTGCTGCTTTTTTTCCCTCTAACTTAGCAATAATCCTGTGTCTATCTGTACCAAGAGAGCTCTTAAAATTCTACCTTTACATGCAAGGACACTGCTCGGGTGGCTTTTCCCCACACATTTTTATTTCTCTCTCTCATAAAAACCAATCCTCCATGAACTTACCACCAGCGAGGCCAATAATAGAAAACAAAATGCACTGATGGAGATTTTAGTGCAGAGTTTCATGCTACAACCCACCCTTCATGGCTTGGTTAGAGGGGCAATAAAACCTGCCTTGTTTAGGGGAAAGCTGACGTTTTCTTTTTATCTCTGAATTTCCAAAGGCTGGGCTGAGGAGTTGGGATGATTTTGCCATGAGAATGACAAGAAATTTTATTGGAAAAGGCCAGCAGATGTTATATTTTGCATCAAAAAATAACGTATGGAGCATTCAGGTTTGTTATTTGGATGCTTGTTATTTGCTAAATTATTTGTTGGATGTTTGTTATTTGCTAAATCATGCAATTTAGCAAATTATTAAAAATAATGACAAATTCTGGGCATTTCCTCTGCAGGCTCAGCCGTGCTGTATTTTATTCCACTTTGCAGAGAATTGTGTTTGGTCTCCTGCAGGAAGATTAGCATCAAATATTAATAGTTTTTTTCCCTATGCAGAGTCAGAAGATGGGAAGTGTTTGACTGTTTTCCATCATTCTGATAAACTGTTCTGAAAAGAAAGAATTATGGAGTGTCTGAGGTGGTGAAAACATTGTGCTGGCAGTCAAAAAAATGATTCCCAATTCTGAAAATCACAACAGAGAACAAGTCCAGAGGACTGATGGAGGAATGTTGGGGCTCTCCAGCTACAAATGCACCTTGTAAATCTTTGTATTTCCTTGCATACCAAAGCACTTCAGACACTTTTTTACCCTTTCACCCATTTCAGAAGTTCTGTGGGAGGCAATTAACGGGAATGAAAGCTACCTTGAGGTTTGAGGACATTGTTTTGAAATGCCACCCACAGAAGTTCACGTAGATCTCGAATGAATGAGGTGAATAAAATCCTGTCTTTCAAAAAGGAGATGGGCAGAGCCTGTCATCCAGCAGGAACTTGTTTGCCTTCACTGCAAATTCAAAATTTTGCTCTTTTAGCAGGAATTATTGACTTTGAGAAGCTGAACACGTCAGGTCCAGACTCACTTCTCGTGCATAATATGGGTAGGAAGGATCTCAGCCTCCAGATCCACCTGGAATTCTGGGGATAACTCCGTGTCACCTCTAGATCTCATCACCTCTTTCCTTGCTTTGGATGCATCTGAAGGCAACCAGAACAAAGTTCAAACAGCTTGAATTCCTCAGAAATGTGCATTTCCCTCCCCAAAGGCTTTTTTAAACAAGAGCTGAATGCAGGGGGAAAAAAAAAAAAAAGACAACGGCTCAGTTAAAAACGAAGCCGTTCCTTCCATAACATTTTAGATCAAATTAATGATTTAGTGAGTACAAGTATTGCTGCTATCAGACTTCCACAGCACTTCCAAAAAAGAAGTAGATGGCTGGAAAAAAACCTGTGGGGAATTATTGCTCACACAGACGTGGCGGAACGGAGTTACAGCTCTCGCCAGCGACGAGAGCAATAAAGTCTGACGAAGATAATGCAACAAACATAATGGTTTGCTTTGCATCTTAAATAGATAATGAAGCAACCAGAGGCAATAGATCCAGCAGTTACTGCTCCATAAATAACAGCCCAGAGCAGCAGGATTTACTGTGCTAATAAAGTTAACAGATGACCGAACTCCGGCGCTCTCGCTCGCCCCGCTGGGGATGCTCTCCCCGTGAACTGGGGGTGGGATCACTCCCAGGAGTAAGGCAGCAGCAAAGTTTGGAATAGTGGGGCCAAACACGAGTTCAATTTGTGTTTTGTGGGTAGGGAGAGGTCATCTTTAGGAATTGAGAGTCCAGTGTTCCCAGAGCAGGTCCCTTGGGAGCTGCTTCTCCCTCCACAGCTCCAAGCCACAGGAGAAGGCTCCAGACACTTCTCCCTGTCCTGATCCACATCAGCCTCCATGATCCAGTGTCTCTATTCTGTGCTGCTGCTGAGGTAACCCATTCTGGGGTTCCCCTCACCTCCTTTCAGCTGCTCACACAGCTTTGAGCTGGGTAAAGCTCCCCAGCTGCTCCAGCTGCAGGAAATCAGCCAGAATTAGAGCATTTTAGAGCATCAGAGCAAAAATCATTCTTCCTGATGCAGGAATGTGTCTCAGGAGGAGAAGGGAAGCAGAAGTTGCAGGTTCATTATTCCAAATGTCCCAGGCCAGGCTGGATGGGGCTTGGAGCACCCTGGGCTCATGGAAGGTGTCCCTGCCCATGGGACTGGAGGATCCTCAGGATCCTTTCCACGCCAAACCATTTTGGGATTCAGCCTGGAGAGGCATGAGCCCTCACAACAACGAGGTGGAGATAAACAATCACCC
Organism: Phylloscopus whistleri; assembly: GCA_017589585.1. Taxonomy (NCBI): domain Eukaryota; kingdom Metazoa; phylum Chordata; class Aves; order Passeriformes; family Phylloscopidae; genus Phylloscopus; species Phylloscopus whistleri. The sequence goes on along the minus strand of JADMLD010000042.1, from coordinate 1,525,762 downwards.
AACAGCAGCTGAGGCTCAGGCTGAAATTAAACAATCTTGTACCTAAATGTTCCCTTTCTATTCCCACCCAGAAAATCCTCTTGACATAATTTAATTACACCTAAGAGGACATTACACCTCGGCAGAGGCAGGGAATTCTGAGAACGCTGTGTCAGGGCTGATGACATTATCTCAGCCACTTTTGATGGGATTAATGTTGTTTAAGGGAGCTGAGGAGAATTTTGCTGCACGAGATAGAACAGCAACAGAACAACAGGTCCAGAGGGTGAACACGGCTCTTGCAGGCAGCGGCGGATAATTATGAAATGTAATTATCCTTGGAGTTTCTCAGGGAAAAGAGCAAGGCTTGATAAACATTTTAGCACATTCTTGCTGTTAGGAGGGAAAGAAAAGAAGGGTAAAAAAAAAAAAAAAGGACATTTCAAGGAAATTAAAAACCTAAGGCAGCAGGTCTGAAATCCTGAATGCTGGGATTTGACAGGTCATTTAAATACGTGAAAATGTTATTTAATTCATGTAACCTAAAACTGTACAAATAAAAGTAAATAAGAGGGGAGAGGATCATCTTAGAGACGTGTGGGTGTGCATGAAGGATGGGAATTTTAAAATCTGGAACTCATCAGTGGCTAAACCCAGCACAGAGCCCCCCTCTCCTTGTTGGTGGCTTCTCTTCTCCCCATCCCTCAGATCCATCTCATTCCAGCAGCTCCAGTATGGAGTGGATCCAACCCAGGGACAATTTTCTAAACTTTCCATAATATTCTGAATAAAATTATATAAAAAACCCCACATGGGAAAGGAATAAGACAAAGAATCCTGTATTTTCTCTTCCCCTTTATGTTTGCAGTAAACTGTGAGTAGCTCACACTGACATTGCCCAAATGGATTTTAAAATCCTTCTCTATTATTAATTGTGAAAAAGAATGAAATAATAGTAGACAGTGGCTATGACTGCCAAAATCACCCAAGTGGGTAAAGCAGCAAAATGTTTGTCCACTCCCTACAATTCACTTTGAAATAATTTTTTTGCACACAGCAAACAGTAAATAATACAAACCATGTGCTCCCTTCTCCACTTCTACATACAGAAAAAAATGGGATAGGCTTTTCTGAGGACCCTGAAAGCACAAAGAAAGCTGCAAAGGAAAATATTTTAAGGGAAATAATTTTTTTTATAAGTCTCTTTTAAAATATTTTGAAGTATTATTTTAAAATAACTACCACTGGGATACAGTTCAATTCCAGAAAAGGTGATCCCTCAAAACTGTTGCCAGACGTGATCTCAAATTCTAAAATTCTTCTCCTTGGCCCTGTGACTCCACCTTACCCTTCTCCAATTCAGGACAGGTGGTGTGTGGCCAGGAATGTGTGATGCTGCAGAAACAGATGTGCCACAAAATGTGCAAATCTGGAGCTGCCTGGGCTGGCATCCCTTGTTTTTTTTGTCACTTCCAATCAGCATTTTCACCTCTGGTTCTGCATGGTTGGGGCTGTTCTGATGAACCCGTTTCTGACAGGATTTTGCATAAATGGCAAAGGATATATGGAATTTCGATCCCAGCAGATCCAAATCTCGCAACGCAATCAAGGACAGATTAAAAACATTCTTTGTGAGGTTCATCAGGAGTGACTGGGGGACACGCCCAAGTGTGCATTTTTTGTCATCTGGTGTCCCCCTTAACAATAAAACCCTGCCAGTTGTCAACGTGTCAAGGTGAGTTGGCTTCACAACAAGCAAGGGAAGGCAAAACCTTCTGGAAGAGCACAAGAATAGAAATGCTGCAAGAGAAAAAGAAAACTTTGGCTTACCAGACATTTTTTTTCAACATTTACTCAGATCAAGCCTCTAAAAATAAAGATGTCTGCCTTTCCCACTAAATTAGCCTCAGCCAGGGATTCTTGTCAGATACATACATTACATAAAGCCAAAAAAGAGTCATAAAAATAGAAGAAAAAGAAATAAACCAAAAAATAGAAAGCCAGCAAATCTCTTGCTTTGAAAGGAAGAGATTTGCTTTCATATACATAAATACAAATGAGTCTTTTATCCTGGCATGTGTAGCCTTAATTAGAGCTGGATGTACAGGAATTTCCAGACACTACAAAGGAGGTGTCAATACAGATCACAAGGTACATCTGAATGGGTGCACAAAACCCCCAGGTGCAGCAATTCCTGCTGCAGAACAAATATTTGTTCCTTATTTACACTTCTTGTTCTTAAAAACAAATCAAAAAATCAAAAAAAATCAAACTTCTTGTTCTTAAAAACAAATCCAAAAATCAAAAAATCAACCAACCCTGAGTATTTAATAGAGAGATCATTTAAAGTAAGTATCTTCTCTATATAGTGATATTTTTTTTTCTATAAATTTATTTATTCTGCTAAAAATAATTTGGAAGCCTGTTGGACTTAGTGCAGCATCAAAGTGGAATAATTTTTAGCATCCTGGTAGATTTATACCCCTTGGTACATTCCTATCCTCCTCATCCACGGAGCTGGTTGGTTCTTTTGTCCTGGGAAAATTCAGGCACAAATTGAACATCCTGGACTGATCTCCAGGGGCATGGCAGAAGGGAAAGGCAGAAGAAGGAAGGACAGACAGACAGGAATTGCTACAGGAATTGATCTCAGAACTCCAACCTTTCAGGAAGGAAATGCCCAGCAAAGGAAAAATTTGGGCGCAAAATATCCTGGAAAATTTTTTGAAATTCTTTGGAAATCCAGCAGGTTTTTGTCATTATTAAAAAGTATTGTGAAAACACAATCACCTCCCACACTGATGATGGAAATGAAAATATTTTTTTGAACCTGCAAAAAATTTTCAGAGACCTCAACCAAAAAACTTCATATTTAAAGCTTAACCAAATTTAAACCCAGTAGGAAACTCAATTCATGAGCAGTGAGCACAAAAATTCAGCGGTTTACATATGTTTAGATAATACAAACAGATTTTTAAAGATCTGCTCCATCAACGGCAATATTTGTAATCTCATGAACTTCTGTTCCTCCCTCTGGGTGGGACGGGATTTTTAACCCTGCTGAACAGGGACAAAATGCAGGTGTAAAAATATATTTGTGGGAAAATGCAGATTCAGGTCACCAGAACTATTTATATCTAATTCACAAGATTGCCTCATCTGAGGGGAAAAAAAAAGTTTTGAGCAGACATCAAAGGGCATTTTTTTCTGTTGTTTCAACATTTCAAAGCAAAATTGTTGCTATTTTTTACTTCCCATGTTTCATTTCAAAGTACTCCTTTCTTAAAGAGTAAAACACGAAGACATTTTGAAGATTTTTGTTTTGTTACAGGAGCTAATGAAAATAGTTTAGACTGACAGAAAACAAGCCAGGAGCTGTCTCAGGCATTTTGGGCTCCCCTGGCAAAGCAAGCAGTATTTAGTGATTTATTTCAGAACTTCCCGAGTCAACTGAAATTATAAAATATGAGAAAATACAGCACAGCACTTGCTAGCAATTTAAAATACGTAAAACACACTCAAATGGTCATAAATTATTATAATGTGTGTGACCCCTGTCCTCAAATTTTATTTTAATAACGTTTTGGTTTAATTTTTGTCGTTTTTAGGGAGTTAATATCGAATAATAGGAATCCATGCAAACACCTGCTGGTCAATGCTGACACTTCAGGTTGTGGTACTAGTATTAGCATGAGTATTAAAATTATATCTATTAAAATAATTTTTATCTTTAAATTTATATTTAAATATTCACATTTAAATATATTTTATACATATTTATATATTTATATTTATATTTATTTATATATAATATAGATTATATATTTAAATGTATTTCTATATTTATATTGTATGTATATATGTATATTTAAATACATTTATTTAAATACAATATATGTATATTTAAATATATTTAAATACACATGTACATTTAAATATATGTATCTATTTACATTTAAGTATATTTATATATGTATATTTAAATATATTATATTTAAATATTTATTGTGCATGTTTTATTTTCTATACTCAGGTTAAACATTGTAATACACATTTGCTCTGCAGATTTATTTAATTACAGACACTTCACACCAACACCTTTACAGAACAACACTGAAGTGTGGAGGGTAAATCTGCATTTTTGAAGTTCCTACTCACTTCTGTGCCTTGGCCACAGAGATGGACCTGGCACAGTCTGGGAGTTGAAATGTTCTTTTCTTTCTTTTCCCTTTCCTTTCAAGATCTTTCTTTTTCCTTTTAGGATTCCATGACCTATTTGCTCAGGAATTTGCTGTTTGTTGGGAAGAGCTGCCCGCCTGCCTGGCTGGAACAGAGGCAACCTGATCACAGCTGCTGTTCTCGGCCAGAAAACTCACAAAAAACTCACAGAAACCATCATTCCTCAACAGCTTCCTTGGGGGTACAAACCCCAGCAATCCCTGCTTTTAACCACACACCACAAAGCCAGGAATATTTGGGAATTCTGCTCCTGGGGACCAGCATGGGAAGGACCTGGAGCAAATCCAGAGGAGGCACCGAGATGATCAGAGGGATTCCAGGGTGGTAGGATTGCTTTGAAAACATAAAATGAAATAAAAATCAAGTTTACAGACTGCACTCCAGAAGGGAAATGAAAGAACAGACTCAAAATCTGTGAGAGCCAGTTTAATATGGGAATTGGAGCCTAAATCAGGACCTGGGTTTTTACAGCAGGACAAGGATTCAATCTAAACCTCAGCCATGGAGAGTTCCTTAAAGCTCACTGGGAAAAGCAGCACTCCAAACCTAACAGAAAGGAAATAAAACTGGATTTCTCAATTGTTTTTACACTGAGAAGGAAAAACAGGCCAGCAGGAGACTTCTCTTTCAGGAGGAGTTTCCAGAGAGCCACCAAGGCAGCACCACAAATCCTGCAAGAGCTCCCAGTCCCATTCCTTACCAGAATCTTTGCATTTTGATGCTGTTCTGATTCAGTATCTCCACTCACTGGGACAGATTTCTTTGAGGATCTCACAGAGATCATTTTGTAAATGGCTATGGGACCATTTTATGCAGATGACAGAGCTGAAAGCCAAAAAAATAAAGAATTAGAATGGCTGGATTGTACAGAGTGCAGCATGCCAGCACATACATGTGTGTACATAGAAATATCACACTTCAGCTCTCTCCCAAATGCTGTGAGCACCAAAATAATTACAGTTCACAACTTTAATTAAAAGACTCTGGGTTTGCTATTTTTCAACCCTTTTCTTTTTTAAATATTGATGGAAAAGTGCAGCATCTGATGGTAGTGAACTCTTCCCACTTAGGCAGTTCTGGAAATCTCAAGAATTAACTTGAATTTGTGCTTTTTATGCTTTCTGTAGCTTTCTTCAAGGCTGGTAATGAAAATCTGGACCATGGATTGCACAGAAACCATTTCCTGGAGGCTCCTGCTCTGCTGGCCTGGCAGCAAATCTCACTCCTGCAGAAATACAAGGAATTTTTCCTTTTTCAATACCCACCAGGAAAGCCAGTTGAATTCTCTTTTTTACTTCAAAAACTCAGCTCCTCAACTTTGAAACTCCTCTCAGAGATGCAGGATGATACCACAGCTCGTCCAGAAGCCTATTTGGATTTAGGAAATGAATTTTCTTGGGCTGTCCTCAAACCCAGGCCATTCACATTAGGCTTACAGGGGTATCTGCTCAGGGGAAAGCACAGAATTGTGTTTATCACACAGGTTATTCCTCTGGCAAAGCAAAAGGAGAGAGAAACAGACAGAAATCATCTGAAGGAAATGTCTTTACAGCCACAGTCACCCACAACATATTCCTATAATTAAAAAAAAAAAAAAAAAAGGAATTGGGCAATTTCTCATCAGGACTCATCTCATTCCACCTGAGGCCATGGAGGAGGCTTCCAAAATTGAGTGACAGCACTGGGATTGTGGGTGTGGAGTTAAATACAAGTGTGTGATATCACAGGGTGCAAAACTCAGATTTTAAGGTTTACAATACAGTAATGTATATAGAGCAAAATGGAGGATTTAGGGCAGAGGCTGAGTCCTTCTTTTTCACCTTCTTCTCCATGGTCTGGGTGGGGTTTTGTAATTGGGTAGAAAAGTCCTCATTGCAGGCCAGGGGTGGTTGGTTATTGGGTTAAAAGTAAAAATAATTTAGGTGTCATTTAATTGCACAGTTTATCCTTAAAAGGCCTTGTAGAGAGAGAGATAGGGGGGCTCCATTTTTACTCTGTTAGCTGGAAGTGCTGTGGAACTCACAGCTTGTGAGAAACTGTAACACAGATAAGAATTAATAAACATCTGAGCCCAAACAAGAAATACTGTCTCAAGCATTTAATCCCAACTCTGGCAAAAAAAAAGAAGATAAAAAGCAACCTTAACAACTCCATGGTTCTTTCCCCTTTAAAGGAAGAGCAGTGCAATAACCTCAGTGACACATTCAGGATTGTGACACGCCCATCCCTACATTCCATACAGACTGAGCATCCTCCTGGAATGTCAGCTTGGAGTGCTGTGCAAAGCCAGCCAATAAAGTAACAGGGGAAAAAATCCTGGATTTTATTTACTTCAGAACAAACCAAGCCTTGTAACATCACAAATGTCATCAGAGAAGTGTGGGGACTGGGGCTTGGGACCAAACCAGGAAGTGAAGCTTTTGACAGCACAGATTTATTTGCAAATTCAAACAACTCTATTGTGGTTTTTTTCCCTTTTAAATCTGTTGCTTCCCTCTTGGTTCCAATCAAAGACGTCATCTCTTAAAGAAAAAGGGGAAATATGCATAAATATCACATTTGAAAAATGTAATAAAAATACATTTTGTCACTTCCTCCCCCCCAAAAAAAGCAGCAAACCATTTGCATAGCAATGCCCAGGCTGTGTTTCTCCTCCCCACAGGCTCTGATGCTACAGAAACACAAAGAACAGAATAAAAATCAGTCTCTACTTCCATGACATCCCCTGATTTCCCTGAGATGGATTTCTCCAGCTGGGAATACTCAGCACCAGTTCTCCTCCTTGTCCTGGACATTTCACCCACTAAACCATTCCTCTCCTCTGAGGACAGGAGGAAATAACACAATTTGTTCTCACAGGGGACTGGCTGCTCCTGAAATGAGAAGAAGCTCGTGGCAAATGGACAGAACGTTAGGAATAAATAAAAAAACAAAAATGGAGCAGCAGAAATAAATCTCCCACAGTGACTTTTGTCATTCATTTAAAATGGGAAACAGCCTTTGCTGGGCTCACAGGAATCCAGACACAGCAAATCTGCAAGTTGCAGGGAAAAAAAATGGGTTATCTGCTGCTTGAAATATCAGCTGGAAAGCAAAATGTAAAGACAGAGGCTCCCATAAACAGCCAGCAATTTGAGGGAATTATATCAGCCAGGGGACAAGAGATGTTTGCTACAGCCATTTAAACAATAAATTGCTTTAAATTTGTAAGTGAACCAACGAAACACTAAATTTCACCCTATTTTTTTCAGGAAGCTGCTGCTGCACCCCAGCAGGGATTAAATAACACACATTGTGCTCGATTTCACCAACAAGTTTAATCTCAGTGCCACCCTGTGAGTGTCTGGAACTCCATCTGCCCAGAGACTCACCTTGCCCAGGTGTGATTTCCTGCTCTCCCCTTGCCTGCAGCAGGGTTTTCCCTCCAGCAGTTCAACCTGAGGCTCCTCAGGTGCTCAGCAGAGTTCAGTGGAAGTGGTAACTCCTGACTTTGAGCCAAGTCTCTCTTGCTGCTGCTCCAGCCACCAGGAGGATTCAGTGCAAGCGCAGGTGACAAAGCTGCCCCAGCCGGATTTCAGTGGGAATTTCCTGAGCAAAAGCAGAAGGGATCTCACTTGTCTGATTTCCTTGTGAATTTTCAGACCACACAGTGATCCAGACAGCTTTTCCCAGAAGAATTTCATCCTTGCTGGGACAACACAAAGAGGAGTTCCCATCACCACTGCAACAACCAGGGAGAAGAAGATGAATTAAACAAAACTCAGATTGGAAGCACTTCCTGAGGTATTTCCAGATTTGCACCTTTAGGAGGTGGCTCAGATGGCAACACAGATCTCTGACCTGAGTGAGTATCTGATCCAAAAGGGTCTTTTAATTCTGTTTTTCCCTATCTTTTCAGGCCAGGGAGGAGTTCCAAGAAACTTTCACAACTAAATGTGTCAAAAGAAGGTCCCTCAGAACTGTTTAATTTCGGTAACAAAAGTCCACGAGTTTGTTGAATAATTTATTTGTTCTCCTCAACATTTCACTTCCTAATCAGCATTTTCATTCCCAGCCTGACAAGCTGATTGATTATTTTTGTTATCTGTCTCAGAGCTTCATCACTGAATTTTGAAGAGAAGTTATAGGGCAAATAAATGCAAAAGATGAAGAGGTTTAAATTAGAAATGTTCAGATTTAAGACCAAATTACAAAACTTCAGCTGTTTCTGTAACTTTAAACCATTATATAGGAGCTGAAGTGCCAGGACTTGTACTTTGTAGAGCACAGCAAGGCCCAGATGACATTAAAAAGAACCTATTTGAATTCCCAAAGCATTTCACACCCACATTAAATGCCTGAACAACTCTGCTCCTTCCTTTTATCTCCAAGAAGAGTTAAACTGAAATCTTTTTTGGCCTCAGAGGGCAAACAGGTGACTGGAAATGTGGCTCTGTGCTGGTGAGGGGAGGTGACATGGCAGGAGTTAGGAGCTGCTTCTAATCCCCCTGAGCACAGACACATTAAGGAATTCACTCCATAAACTTTAACCAGTTAAATTTTTAACTTTTTAAAATTAACTTTAATCCAGTTAATTTTTCTGGTCAAGTGCATGCCTGGCACCAGCTCCAGCAGATCTTTGTTCTGGGAAAAGAAATATCCCATCACCACTGCAGCTTTCCAAAGTGCTCTGAAATGGAGCCTTGTCACTAACAGAGTGTTGCAAACCTCCACCATGGGAACACCAAAGATTTTCCTATCTCTGCATAAGAAAAAGTTGCTTTTCTGGAGTTTTATAGACAATAAAATGTTGGGACCAGCAGTGGTCCCCATCCACAAGTGATCTCTGCTTTGGGTGAAGGCACAGAGCAGTGAACAGACTGTTCACTGACAGGCAGAAATCTGGACAGCAACACCTCAAGGGATCCCTCAGTGAAATCTGGGAAAAGATGGAGCAGCAATGATGGAGAACATTGGTTCTCTAAATGTGAATAAATTCAGTTTTCAAATACTGCAGGCAGAGTAAGACAAGATCCAATCAGCCTAAAAAAAAACCCAACAAAACAAACTTCATCTACCTCTCTGCCAAGGCTTCAAACTGGTCAGAGAAGCAGAAGCAGCTCTGTGATGGGATCCTGGCAGATGAGGGCTATGTGAGGCTGGAAGAGCCATTTCCACCAAAAACCCCAGTGAAGCAGAGTTTGGTGGTGCTTCAGATCCAGATTCAGATTCAGCCACCCAGAGATGGCTTCAAACATTTAATTTTACCAGACCAGCAGCCCAAAATCTCCCACCAAACCACCAGGAAAGGTTGGTCTCACACTCAGCCTTGGGGCTCTCCCCCTCCAAAGCCAGAGGTGCTGCTGTTCTGATCGAAGTAATTTCTATTGTTCTCATACAGATGTCTTAGCACCAAAACGCTACCAGAATCATTATTTTCTAAAGAAACAGCTGAAATGCCTTGGGCCAGAGAAAGAGGAAATCAGGTTGTTCAAACAAGGCAGAACCCCTTTTATATGAGAGTGTTTTTCCTACCCAACAAAAAACACTGAACAGAGGATGCATCAGACAAATGCAAGATGAACCAAACTTCACAAGAGATTTTTCCCTGCATAAATAAAATCTCTGTCCACACAGAATGTTTGCAGTGTTTCACATTAACTCAGATCTAACAAACGTGGCAAGCTCAAAAATAGGTGCCTGTAAACTTTAATCTCCTTTCCGGAGTTCTGTTTTTATTTGTTAGCAGGCTGTGGTTTCCAAAGCTGTGCGGCCAAACAGGAATGGATTTTATGCAGAGCTTTTCCTCAGGAATGCATGCTGCAAACGGCTTAATTTAAATGTCAGGGAGGGAGAGGATTTCACCTGAGCAATATTCAAAGGTTAGGACAATATGTCAGTGGAGATATTTCCTTAATGCCACCACAATGCCTGTGGAACCACCCACAGCTGAGAATCACCGAAAGCAGCTTTAATCAATTGAAAAACTCTGTTAGAAGGTGTTCATAAAAGGCACTAAACTTCTCTGTGAGTTACTCAGCAGACTGAGGGAATCTGTTGCTGTTCAAAAACAAGCTATTTTGAAATCCCAGCCAACACTCAGGCTCCGTGCAAAGGCTCTGCCACAGAAAAATTCTGCCTTGAGCATTAATTTTCATGCCTGAATAGTAGTCTTGCATATTTTCTCCTCATTTAGCACACCTGAGAACAATGAACACCGAGAAAAGGACTGGGATGCTTTGTAAGTTCAGCCGAGGTGGTGAATACCTCAACTTCACCGCAACAATGGGACACGTCTGACCTGCACCGCTGAAAGGAATGATGAGCAGACATGCAAATCTCCCTTAATTACCTCTCTTTGTAAAAAAAAAAAACAGGTAAAAAATGGGTGGCAACTTGAGGGAGAAGTAATCAGTCAGTCAAACCACAGAGCAGTGGAAAGGTCAGGTTCGTCCAGCCCAAACACCCGAGAATTGCAAGGAACATAAAGCATTAAAATTCCAAATGGCTCCTTTTTGACAGAGGCTTTAATGAGAATGCAAAAAAGAGACGGCAATCTGTCCTCACGACAAAAATTGTAATGAGAATGTTCTCCTCTAAGTCTCTTCAGCGAGGGAAAAGATGCTCCTGTGCCAGGACCATGAAGGACTCAGCTCCTGTTTGCACATTACACAGTTCAGAGAGCTCATGTGCTCCATGGATTCATCCTTTCCCTTTCCCAAAAAAAAAGTGCTGAGAGGTCTGGCCTGGCTTCCAAGCACCCTCAGCCACGGCTCCTGACTCCCATTGGGTTTGTGGAACATCCCAGTTCTCCAGTGGGCAAGGAGCAATCAGAAAGATGCAGGAAAAATTACAAATAAAGCTAAACAAGCCCGGCTCAATGACGAGACTTTAACCCCCTGCTGTTAAATCGTGCCCGCTAGCCAGACCAGAAGATGGACACGGTGCTATTTTTCCTTTTGGAACGCTCCAAAACCCCTTGGAAGGAGATCCCAGAGCTCATCCCCATCATCCCTTCCCAGGGAGCACAGATGGGCCGTGCAGGGAGCACGGCTCTGGTGGCTCTGTCCAGCTCCAGCCGTCTGGCTGCCCACCCAAAATCACCCCAGCCACTCCTGCGGCTCCCTGCTCCCCTCCCTGTGCTCCAGCAAGGACACCCAGAGTCCCAGCTGGCACTTCAGGACTTAACGACCCTTGTTAGGAGCGTGCCTGATGGTTTTCACTCCCTGTGAAGAGCAGCGTTTTTAACCTTCCCAGCGCTGATGTCCCTCAAACACGCTCAGGAGAGCAGCAGCTCCCGAGTGTGGAAGTGTCTGACTCTGCTCCTGTCTCCTCTGCTTTGCCTTTCAGCAAGGATTTCAGAGTAAGTCTGGCTTTTTCTAAGAATGAGAAAATAGATTTTTTGAGGGGGAGGTTTCGGTTTGGATTTTTTTGGGGTTCTTGGGGGCTTTTCTTCTTTTGTTTTGGGTATTTTTGTATTTTTTTAAATCTATCACGAACCATTGCCAGCTTTGGGCAAGAGGCAAATAAATAACATGCCTTGCTCCAAGGTGATTACACCTTTAATGACCCCATCATCACCACCACAAGCGGATATAACAAGTCCTCCTTTCCATCCTTAAAGAATAATCAGGATATCACGGTGTTTTACCATTGCATTCCCTGTTTTTTCCCCCCTCTCTCACCGCCTCCAGCCCCACAGGAAGCAATCATTTCTATGCAAATGCTGGGTAATAGAAATATAACTTCTCCATAGCCTGCCTTTCCTTGGGGAAACCAATCTGCTGGCTCTGTTTGGAGAGGCACAGCGAGCAGCGAGCTGCAGAATTTATCTGATATTAACGGTTTCTGCATCATTTACATATTCATGGCTCGCTTCTTGTGCACTCTTTATTCCAGAGGAGCAGGAACCACCTCGTTTCCAATGGCCAGGAATAACAGGAGGTGACTGGTGCAAACCCAGTCCAGTTCAGGAACCACTCAGAAAACCTCCTGAGAAGCTCGTGGCAGCTGGGAGGGAGGAACATTTAATGGCAAATTGCTCCAAATTCCCCGTTCTCCACGGGCTGAAGCACTCAGTGACCACTTTGGGCTAAACCATGAGGAACTGGCCTGCTCACAGGCATGCAAGAGGCCACTTGGCTTCCTCCTGCTCAGGAGTGGAAAGGTGGCAGATATGGGTAATTATGAACAGGAATTATCACCAGAGAGGGTTTCTGTCATCCTCATCACTCAGCAAAGCACCTGCTGGTCCCTTGAGTAGGGAAAATCCTGCTGCTGTAGCAAATGTCCCACATCCTCTGGACAGCAGGGCAGGCTGCCAGCTTTAGACTCCAAAATTCTACTTTCTTCCTGTTTTGTCCCTCTTTTTTTGTGATCCAAAAAGTCCCCCTTGGGTTCTTGCTGTGGGAAGGAAGAAGATGCTCTGCCCAGCACCCCACAAACCCTTCAATGCTCCTCCTGAATGCATAAGCCAGGCTGGATCCATTTCAGCCCAGCTGCCAAGAATGTGTCTTTCTAAAAGAATTCAACTTCCTGGGAAAATGATAAACAGGGAGGAAATTTATTTGTGAGAATAAATCTGGATTAATACACGGGGTGCTGATCTCAGCACACCCTCCAGAGTGTCAGACACTGAAACTGAGCTGTGCTTTGCAGCTCCTTCCCATTCCTGCCCAAACACCGAAAGCAAATAAATAAATAAACAGCCTGAACCCTTTGTGCAAGAACAAATGTCTCAATCACTGTTTCCAGGGAGTCTGAACTGTGCTTTTGCACATCCTACAGTCACACAGGTGCCTCGAGCTCCTCTTTTTCAAGGCTCAGCAAGAAGCAGCTCTGAGAGTTTCAAGAGCTTCAAGCGAAGAAGCTCCAGGAGTTTTGTCTCTCTAAACACCATTGAAAATCCTCTCACTGAAAAAATCTCTGCTGGGAGGGTGATGAGGGCATGGAATGGAATTCCCAGAGAAGCTGTGGCTGCCCCTGGATCTCTGGAAGTGTCCAAGGCCAGGCTGGAGGGGCTTGGAGCAGCCTGGGACAGTGGGAGGTGTCCCTGCCCGTGGCAGGTGAATTGTTAAGCAACAAATTAAAGAATAAAATCCTTCACCTTTTAAAATAATGAATACAGGTAGAAAAACAAATCTCTGTCTGAAAAACAACATTTTCTTCAAGCAAGATCTGCCCACGGCTATTTACATAGGAATTCCTGCTTCCTATAGTTTCTACATGAAAACTGATAACTGCACGTGAGTTAACAAGTTAAAAGATATCTCCTAAAATAACTCCTAAAGATCTAAAAAAACCTTCACGTTAAATTTAGCAGATTTTTTTTTTCTTTCTTTTCATCAAAGCCCTTTGTTGTACTTCACCTGAATTTGCTCCTCTTTCTCATCATCTCCGTGGGGAGTGAAATGAAACCCAACTCATTGTTTGGGGTTGATGAAGCACCTCAGCCTCCCTCACCAGGCTCACATTTCCATTAACTCAGCCCTACCTCTAACAAAAGATCACATTTTCAAAAGAGAAAACAAAGAAGAAGGGAAAAAAAATCGATGCAGAGGTGTCATTATCTGAGGAAATAAATAGAAAAAAAAAAAAAAAAAACCAACCAAAAAACCAAACCCTTTTTGCAAATCAAGAAGAAATAAAGTGAAGCAATGCCTGAGTCAGCAGTCTGGAGCCAACCTCCCTCCTCCCTTTCTGGCTTCTGCCTCCACAGGTGTCCCTTGGTTTTTATTCTTCCTGTCTGTACTGCTTTGGTTTGGATTCATTTTGCTGTCAGACGTGGTAAGTCAGCAAATTCTTCCATCAACCTGGAAATTCCACTTTTCCTGCAGCTGGAGAAGCACAGCCCCTTTTTATTTTGGGGAAGAGCTGAGCCCTGCTCCAGCTGTTTGGAACGTACTTTGCCAACCTTGTGGGAATTCAGGAAGATCAGCCTAATTAAAATTGTTGTTGTATTTGTTTTGCCAGGCTCTCCCTTTTATCTGCACCCATAATGATTTTGCCTCATCGCTTCAAGAAGCGTCTGTGGGTGGGAACAGTGAGTGATAGATTCAAATAATGAGGCTCTAAACGACTACAAAAGACTTTACACGGCTCTGAATCATCCATCTCCAGTGCTGCATTATTCAGGAATTAATGCAACCCTATAAATGAATAATGATTTAAATGTACTTTTAAAAATTGTTAATGCTCCAGCACTTTTTCCTTCTCTACATAATCAGAAAATTGATTATGACTACGACTAGACCTATGTTCTTAATTTAACTTATGTCATGGGGATGTAGAAAAAGCTTTGCAACAGCAGTGGAAATGTAAAGGTTTCCAGGAGACTGGAAATGGGTTTCTAACCTTCAGAATCCCCTCGCCAAACTCAGAGGGAATTAACACCAAAAAAAGCCTCCTGGAAGGCTGTAGGGTCTAGGGAAAACTGAATTATTGCCAAAGCTGAGGAGAAAGATCCAAAATAGAACAAAATATGTGTCAAATTGTAAGGAAAAAGGATCATAAGGATAATTTGAGTACAAAAGAATCTTTGCTCATTATTTGTTTTCCCATATTATTTTTTTTTTTTAAACCAAGTTGTTAGGGGAATCCTAAAGCCAGGAGATGCATGAACAGCAGGAACAACACAAACTGATTTCCAAGTATTTGTCTGAGGACGATTCCCGCCTGGATTATCTGAGGAACAACAGAAGGTGAACACAACACAGTGGGATTTATAAAAGGATCTGCTTCCCAGAGCAGCTGTGGCTGCCCCTGGATCCCTGGTAGTGCCCAAGGCCAGGCTGGATAAAGCTTGGAGCAGCCTGGGACAGTGGAAGGTGTCCTCACCCATGGGAGAGGGTGGCACTTGAGGATTTTAAGGTCCTTTCCAACCCAAACCTTTCTGGGATTTTAAGATTTCTCTCCTCACTCTGGGTTTTCATTCTTAGCAATAATGATCCCTCCACCTCTCTTTGAAACCACCTTGATAAAGAGATCAAACTGGTGTGGGCAGGGAGTTCACACAGGGGTAGAGACAAAAGCCACAGAGAATGGTTATTGATCCTTCAGAAATCAAGGCTGACGTGACAACTTTGGTCCTGCCCAGTTAATCTTATTAAAATCAGAATTATTCTGGTTTTAGGAGGGTGGAGGATGTGCGTGAAATTCCAACTGGGTCTGTGCATTTTTACTGAACACGACGTCAGCAACTCACCAGCTCCTCTTCAGACACGTGTATTAAAATAGATATTATGTAAATTATTAAATGCTTTTCTGTTCAATTCACACCAGGAATTTTTCAGGAGCAGACCAGAGATGAGAAATCCTTCTCTTCACACAAAAGCAAGGGAAATGTTACAACTCCCTACACCAAAAGACTGTTGAACAAAGTTTTCTTTTGTGACACAATAGAAGTCTAATGGACACATTGTGCAAATGGATACATTATTACAAATGTGATTTTCTTATCGATTCCATTTCAAGTTTTTTGTGCCTCTTTTTCTTCCCATTATGTTTGTCTATTTTTTTAATTATCTGCAGTAATTTCTGACTCTCTTGAATGAGTTCAGTCATTAGGAAACAGCAAATTCCAGTGTATAGGAATTATGTGGACTTTACTCCAAAATCAAAATGGGAACTGATTCAGGAAAAAAATCCTGAAGAACCTATTGTCTCCCAAATCCACGTGCACTCTGCATCATAAATAAAGTCAGTCCATGAATAAACTAGGGGATGTTCAATTTTACACAATTAAAGACTGGTATCTAAAACATATCAAATCTTCCTCTACTGTATTTTCAGGATAAATGGGGATGTGGTTATTATTTTATAAACTCCCACAGGAATAGCTGAGCAATAACCAACAAACCCAACTCACTGAGTGCCTCCTGGACAGCCACACCAATGGAATGGAACTGTCCTGACCTTCCTCACTGAAAGCTGCCAACCTTAAAATAACTTTGTGCTCCTGGTTTTTATGAATTCCAGGTCTCAGCTCTGAAGATCTGATCTCAAAATGTGCAGGGAATGCTTCAGCTGAGCCTTGTACCTTTAAACAGGGATTTCCACGAGTCATAAATTATTCTCTTTTCAACGCTCAAGACTGACAAAGGTGCCAACTTTTCAATTTAATTAGGGAAATTCTCTGTAAGAGATGTATTTTAGTCAAGTTCACCTCAGGTTTCATCCTTTCCATCAGCCAAACAAATGCTCTCAAGTTGTTCTCTCAGAAATCATCTCATGGAGATAAAACAAATTATTCCATTTTGCATACTTACATTTATCTCAAAAGAAGCCTTCAAATCCTTGTCTGGCTGGCTGGGACACCCATTGTTTTCCTGAGTTTCCTAAAGGAAAGCTTCCCAAAGCAGAGGAATTAAAGGACTCATCAACCCCCATCCCCAACCACTTCATCTTCCACCCCAGCTCCCCAAATTCTGCCACTGCAGAAGGAAATCATCTGAGGAAACGCTGCTCAAAACAGGAGCAGAGAATTCCATCAAGGAGGAACACACAAATTCATTACACTGAGGCTTTAAAGTAAAAAATTCTATAGATGATTTCTGTATTAATCACAGCTTTTGACAAGAAACAGAAATTATCTTCTCATTGGAAGGATTCAGACATTAAACTTTGATTATTCCTTCTCTGCATTTTTCTCCAACCACTGGTGAAGTCACTGAAACCTCATGCAAGTTCCACTCTTAACTATGGATTTGCTCCCATTGATTTGTAAGAGTGTAACTGAGGAGAAATACATCAACTTGATTAAAATGACCCATTTTTATTGACTTTGTCTGTAATGAATTTTCCTGCAGCTGAACAAAAAGCACATTTGTACAACCTGAACTCCTCCTGTAGTGCAGAATCAGAAGCAGCGAAATGCAGAAATAACTTTGAATTTAACAAGCTCTGTTCTAATCTCAGCCACACCTGCTAAAATGATGTTTTCCCTAAATTATTTTTCCCTAGCCTGAATGTAGGTATTGCTGCTACAGCAAAATCCACGCCATGTACAATAAATTAAATTAGAATATTATTTAAAATTATGAACCTTGCAGTTATGGTTACACCTGGAGAGTGATTTTAGTGAGTTATGAAATAGACAGGGCCTGGGATTCTGAGATTTGAAAAGTGGTGCTTAAGATTAGTTCAAGAACTGAAGAAACTCAGAACCCTCACAAGTTATTCACACAGGAAAACATCATAATATAGAATTCTTAATATAGAATTCATAATACAGAATTCATAATATAGAATTCTTAATATAGAATTCTTAATACAGAATTCATAATACAGAATTCTATGAAAGACTGTAAAGAACTTAAGAACAAACACACCCAAATGCTCTTGCTTTTCCTGTGTGAAATGAGACAATTTTATTCCCAGCAACTGGACTATCCCTGAATTCTTCATTTCTTGGTTTCCATAATTTATTTTTTTTTTAACTATTGGAGTAGTTTGAGTTTTCTAAAGCTTAATGAGTGGAAATGACATTTAAGCTCTGATTTATTGTATTCCTGAATGACACATGCATTACTTTCACAAAGATTGTAATGTTTTTGCCCTCCTGGGTTAGAGTTTAGCCAGATTATCAGGGCCTTTTCTGAGACCTATAAATTTTGGTGAAATTCTTTTGTGACACACACAGAATTCTGCACACTTCAAACACAATTAGCTGACTGATTATGCACGTATGAGAAATCAATCAAAATTGGAGCTTATTAAAATACTTCTGTTGGAGAAATGGATGTAATTACTCAAAATAAAGCATCTCCAACACCGAGGCAGTGACCTGGAGGCACAAAGTCATGGAATGATTTGGGTTGGAAGAGCTCCATAAAATCCAGGAACTTTTTCCCTGGGAATGTTGGGGAGCTCAGAGAAAAGAGAAGGCACCTAAACTCATCCCCTCCTCATGAGCCAGGTGACCTCCAACCCTACTCTGCCACTTCAGCATGATTATTTCCCCGAGGTTTATAAAATAACAGCTTGTGTAAAAATAAAAGTGTAGCTCTCTCACCCAAATCCTTCATCTGACTCCCACCAATTTTATCTTAGCCATAAACATTTCCCTCCTCGTACTGCTATCCTTCCAGCAGTTTGCAAGATTGCTCTGTGATTGTTTCTTTTTATTCTCACAGGCCTGTGAATTATGCTGAAGAGCCTCTTCTTTATTTCACTTGGTTTTGATCTTCTTTATTTTACGGTCTCGTGGCTTATCAAGCTCATAACCACATCCTCCTGCTTCTCCCCCATCGAAAGGCAGCAGTAAAAGATGCAAAGAGAAAACCTAAACTCTTTCAATTTCCTAAAGCCAGGGGGTGAGGTAAAAGAGAAAGCAGGTTTTGAACAATTTTGCCCTAATAACTATTGATCCTACCGGGGAATTTCTGCAGCAAGCAGCATGGAACTGCCAAAATATGCAGCAGGGAAGGGATTATAGGTATATGAAGAGATAACATAATCTCCTCATAAATCAGTTTAATAGTCAATCAAGCACAAGACACAAATCCAGAGGAATCCTGGCTCCAGCAGCTGTGCTGCTCACAGAACTCCCTGGATTTTTTTTAATGGTGCTTTAATCCTGTTAAGATTTCAGAGGCAAAGCAGTTACGAGACTGAGCTCGAATCTCCTCCTGCTCCTGCATCATTAAGCAAGTGCAGAGTGAATTAATTACATCTGATCACCCCACTCGAGGCAATGAGGCCACGCAAGGTGCGAGCCAGGGGCTGCAGGACATTTATTACTGATGGCAGGGCACCAGAAGGGGAACTCTCTGACTTTCAGATCCAAGTGTGAGCTGAAGATCTGAGCCGGAGTTAGCAGGGCTGGGTTTGCTGAAGTAACTCCTTTAACCCACACAGCTGATGCAGGTGAAGTGGAAAAACAGAATGCTGAGTGCTGTGTGATGTTATTTTCATTTTTCCAGAGCCATCCTTGGGCCTGATGCTACAATTCCACTGTGCTGCTTCAGGCCTCACCTCAACTCCTGTCCTCAGGGTGCAAAAGGGAACCCTGGGCAGGATACCAGGAGCCCCAACTCACTTGCAGGATGATGCACAAAGTTCCTTCTGGATGGGAGAGGCCTCAGTGACATTTGGTGTCACTGCCCCCCACTCTCAGAACCCAAAGCTCAGGGATAACTGCTGCTCTCCTCATCTCTGCACCCATTCCTATTGGAATTCACATTTTTTAGCATAAATGGATGGTATTTAAATGAGATGTAACAAAAGGCCTGGACAGTAATTTGCATTAATACTGTCACTGCACAGAGAACCCCATGAGGTGGCCCTCACACAGTGACATCTCTATTTTATAACCCCTCAGATGCAGCCACCTAATTCTCTTCTCTGTCAAGACTGGGAACTGGGCAAGAAAAATTAAGATAAAGCAATTTTGTCAGGGTGTCCTGACCTCTATTACAGGGAGACATTTCAGGGTGGCTGATGCTGGCAGAGTTCACACAGCAATTTCTCCACCCAGCTGTCCTCACCTGGATCCAGCCCCTGCTGCCCACGGGGATCTCCACAATTTGGGGGTTGTTCAGTTCACAGGAGCAGCCACACTTCAATAGAAGAATATGCTGTGAAAAAAACCAAAATATTCTGGCTTTAGCAAGTTCATCTGTTAATATTTATCACCCATTAAAAGATGGGGCACTCACCAATCCTTCCACCCAAACCATCTCAATTTATACAGAAAATCTTCACTTTTCAATAATTCTCGTGTATTCTGCCAAACCTTTTTTTAAAACACTGATATTGACATTTTTTTCTCGGCAATTAAGAAAACCTCTATGAAAAAAAAGCTCATTTTTTAACACTGTTACAGAATTAACAGATCCTTTTCCTTTCTTCCTCCCCATCTCAGTCATAAATGAATTTTAACAAGCAGAGCTCGTTGAACATATTTAGCACAAGCACCTGAAGTAGATTTTAATAGTTTCGGTACTCCTTAAAATATCTCTTATGAAAAGCAGGCAGCTAGAAGAACACATTAACGTGTGTTGCAGGGATTTTGGGGTTGATTTTTCAAGGAGGCATCACTCCAGATCCTCTGTGTTAGGAGGGATGGTGAAAACCTTTGTAATTCTGCTCCAGAGGACATCTCACATCACACCCCCTGTGCAACCTCCAGGCCTCCCAAACCTCACATTCCCTTTGCAGAACTGATGGTTTCTTGTTTCTTGTCCACCTCAGGAATTATTTGGGGGAGGAATTACAATTATTCCACTGTTCAAAGCCCTAACTGAGATGGAATCAGCCAGGTCTGGGTTCTTCAAGATCTTCATGGCCACCCTGGTTTTATTGCTCTGAATTGTGGAGGGAAATCTGTGCAACTGGTGTGAGAGCACTGGGAAAGATCCCCAAATCCAACTCCCAGGATTCCCAATCCGTGGCCACCTTGGCTTGGATTTTAAACATTCCTCCCCTTTAAAAACCTTCTCCAAACTCCCTGTAAATAAAGCATTTCCCCTTTTCCCAAGGCATGTTTTCCTAAGGTTTCACAGCTCTAATTATTATGAGCAATATCTTCACGGTCTCCTGCTACATTGCTCAAAAATACAACCCAAAAAAAAAGAAAAAAAAGACCTATTTTGGAAGTTTTCTTTGAACTCCCTAAGTCTATGATTTCTTACGTAACTGCAATAAAAACCTCTGGGAAAGAACCCATTACGAGCACTGTGTCAGCGATTTCAGCTTCTTACAGATGGCTCTCTCCCCTTCCCACAGAACTATTTAATGAATTAAAACTCAGGGTTGGATCATTCCAGAGCTGAGAGCAGCCAGAGATTTTCCTGGGAGGTTTTTAATCGGAGATTAAGGGCTAATTTAGGAAAGGGATTTTAATGAAGGAGGTGATTCTTCAGTGGAGCTGAGTTCAGCCCTTTCAGGGGGATCTCAGCCCCACCAAACATCTCCCATCAGCAGAGGATTGCTGCCATCCTGGGAGGCAAAGAGTTAAATGCTCCATATTTCCAGGAGTCTGGGAGGAGTTTTGCTTGTTTCTGACCAGGACAATGTCCCCTAAGAGAACTCACTACACACCACTTTCTCTGGGGCCTGCAGATCTGCCCTGTTCAATGCAGCTCCTTCCCCAGGAATTCTCCAGCTCCTTCCTCAGGAATTCTCCCGCTCCTATCTCAGGAATTCTCCTGCTCCTTTCCAAGGAATTGTCCAGCTACTTTCCCCAAGAATTCTCCAGCTCCTTTCCCCAGGAATTCTCCAGCTCCTTCCCCCAGGAATTGTCCAGCTCCTTTCCCCAGGAATTCTCCAGCTCCTTCCCCAGGAATTCTCCAGCTCCTTTCCCCAGGAACTCTCCAGCTCCTTCCCCAGGAATTTTCCAGCTTCCTTCTCCAGGAATTCTCCAGCTCCTTTCCCCAAGAATTCTCCAGCTCCTTTCCCAAGAATTCTCCAGCTCCTTCCTCAGGAATTCTCCAGCTCCTTTCCCCAGGAATTCTCCAGCTCCTTCCCCAAGAATTCTCCAGCTCCTTCCCCAGGAATTCTCCAGCTCCTTCCCCAGGAATTCTCCAGCTCCTTTCCCAGGAATTCTCCAGCTCCTTTCCCCAGGAATTCTTCCATCTGTTGCACTCACAATATCAGGAGGACAAAATTAGTCATAGGTAGCCCAGTGCCATCTGTTCCCAGGCTGGGAGTGAGCAGCCAGCACAAAAAAACCCTTCCCTGGTTGCAGTTTGTCTTCTGGAGGAGGCTCCACAGAGGGGAAAGCTGAGCTGCAGGAGTTGGTGAAGGTTCTGCCACCCTCAGTGGGAAACTCTGCTTTTTCTGCATTTTCCAGAAGCCCTCATTCATGGTTTTTTTGTTGTTCCATTCTGTTGTGTTTTGCCTGAAAAAATGGAATTTCAAAGTCAAAAGGAAGAATTGTTTGGTATCTCCTTTCCTTTTGAGGCTGGTCCCATCAGCTCAGGTTAATATCAAGTCTGAAAAATTTGGCCTCTACCCAAAAAAATCCATCCTGACTATGGTGAATCTGAATGTGACAGAAAACAAATTTGCTTTTTACTGTCTGGTATATTCCAGACGCCCCCAAACACCACTAATTAACTAAACATCACTGCCCCCTTCTTAATTCTAATCCTTGCTTCCACTATTGTCCTTTTTGCAATTCAAGTGGTAGAACCTCACCTTCAGGTAAAGTTATTAATACATAATTCAAGAAATAATCCTACAACACCCATAAAAGCAATTTTTTTTTTCCATTTCTAGGCAAAAATTATGCAACAGCAGCAGAACAATAGGGCCAAATATTCTAATATTACTGCAAGCAGATAACTAAAAGTAAACAAATAAATCCATAAACATTAACATTTTCATTACTTACATCCTAAACACCGTGATAACAACCAGATAAAAAGCACAGCAGAGATTTCTCCAGCCTTGGCATTATGAGCTGCAAAAATTGCCACAGTAAGTCAAGAGGCAAAGTTTTTATGGCTGAATATGTAATTAAAAAAGAACACATCCCGTTCACCCAGGAGAAGCTGATTTGAAAGTGAACATCTTGGTTGGAATCCACATCACTAAAAACTCAAAAATTAGATTTGTCTGGTTTTTATTATTTAACAGGCCTTCCACAGGGGAAAACTAGATTAATTTGAGCTAAAAGAGAGTAAAATTTTTTGTGTAATAGCAGGCCTGAAAAAAGTCCCAAACACCTTAGGACTATCAGGTGTAGGATGAAACAGAAACTTAAAGTAACATAATTTTTTTGGCAGCTTTTCAACATTTTGTGACTTAAACACTGCCCTACTTTCCAGCATTCTGCAAAGCTGGTGTAACTCCATCTAGTAATCCCAACAGTAGAATTTCCAAAAACCCATGGCTTAAATGAACAATTCTTTTTAGAAGATTCTCAAATACCAAGGAAGCCTTTGTGACATTTGATATTTTACCTAACTGGGACATCACTGGAACTTAATCCAGTGCTATAATGGCAGTGAGGGGCAGACTCATTACTAAGACACTCTTAGGTCTGGCTTTTTTCTCATTTCATGGCATCTTTTACACCCTTTGTTAGTAAATCCCTCAGAATTAGAGCCAATAAATCTCCTTTCACTTACTGAAGGCAGGGCTTTACTTGGTAAAAACAAGGCAGGACAGGAAAATTAGAGGGGAAAAATGAAGTTTCGTGAAGTTTCCCTGATTAGCTGATCTTTATAAATGGTTTCTACCAGTCCAGCTGATTTTATCATGTCCTGAAAATACCTATTTAGACATAATTGCATTAGGCTACAGTGACAGAATTGCATTGATTACACATCAGGGATGGAATTCAGGCCCACATCAGGGGGTGGGATAAAGAGACAAATTGCTTTACTTATTGAATGTTTAATGCAATAATTAGTATGGAAAAGCTCCCATGGAAAGCTGTGTCAGCAAGCATCTATCACCTCTCCAGAAAGAGGCCTGAAAACAGGGATGATGTGGTGCTTAACCTGTACCTGCATCACTGCAGGCATTCATCTCTGTAAGAGATGTATTTTAGTCAAGCTCACCTCAGCTCTCATCCTTTCCATCAGCCAAACAAATGCTCTTGAGTTGTTCTCTCAGAAATCATCTCGTGTGGATAAAACAAATGATTCCATTTTGCATACTTGCATTTGTCTTGAGAGGAGCCTCCAAATCCTTCTCTTCTCCTTCAAACTCCTTCATCTTCTCCATGGAAAGTGGCAGCTGAGTGCCCAGTTCTAAAATGTTGCTTTCCTAATATTAAAAATGCCACTGCAAACATTATTTTTGTATCAGTTCCTTGCCAGCCTGGGCAGAGATGCTTCTCCACGATCCCTGCTGGGCTAATTTTTTTCTCGATCTGTCCCTGCTGTGGAATTTTGTGGTTATTTCTCACTTTTTATCAAATTCTGCTCCTTCCCCTTCCTGCTTCAAGCATCTCCTGGCTCTGCCTGCTCCCTCTTTGCTCTGCCCTGCTGAGGCACACCTGGAATATCACTTTTCATTCCAGGCTCCAGAGCTCAGGAAAGACAAGGAGCTGCTGGAGGGGGTCCAGTGGAGGCCACAGAGAGGATTTGGAGTCTGGAGCATCTCTGATGAGGAGAGACTGCAAGAGCTGGGCCTGATTATCCTGGAGAAGGGAAGACTGAGAAGTAATCCCACCAATCCATGTAAATATCTCTAAGGAATGTCAAGAGGATGGGGCCAGGCTCTTTTCAGTGGTGTCCAGCAACAGGACAAGGAGCAACAGCCATAAATTAAAACACAAGTTCCACCTCATCATGAGGAAGAACCTCCCATGGAATGTGGCAGAGCACATCCAGGGCTCTCCCTCTCTGGAGATACTCCAAGCCCACCTGGACTCATTTGTGTGTTACCTGCTCCAGGTGATGCCTTTTGGGGCTGCCTAAAACCAGAGGCCAGACAGAGTTAAGGGAATAAAAAGCAGTTCTATTTATGGAAGGGCCTCCAGGGACATTCAGGGCAGACAAAGTCCCCCAGGGGCTGCACCCAAAATGGACCCCAGGTCAGGGGTTTCACACTTGGATCACTTTGCTCCATTTGCACATTGGGGCTTCAGCTCCCAGTTACAGCTCCAGGTAATGAAGTCATTCACCCCAAGTTTGCTGCCCCCAACTCCCTTTTGTTTCCATCTCTGGGGCCTGAGGCAGTGAGGTGTCCTTGATTCCCAGGCCTGGAGAGGAATTGTTGTGTCTGAGCAAAGTGGGGAAGCAGCACTTCCCCAGACGCTGTGTGTGGGGTTTGGAGTCACACACTAAAGAACTGCAGGAGTACAAATGTGTGGGAAATGTAAAAACTCAAATCCTAAGGCATCACAGGTGACCCTGCCTTGGCCATGGGGTTTGAGTAGGTGATGTGCAGAGGTCCCTCCCAACCCCAGTTATCCCAAGGCTGTGCCCAGTGCCCATCCATGAGGATGCTGCATGCCCAGCCTCTCTCTCAGGGCCCTTCCCTGCCTGTGGAGAGCCCAGACCTGAGCTCAGGAAAGGGCTGCTGGAAAGAAGCAGGCTGCAAGGGAAAGAACCCTGCTGGAAAAGGATCTAAGAATAACACCCGTGCACAAAGACTCATGAAAATACATGAAGGATTTCCCCTGGTATCCATTCCGCCTCAGATTGTGTTTACCTCGCTGAGATACGGAGCTGATTATTCATCAGCAGGATCTCATCAGGAGCAGTAGTCTCGGTTTCCACCCGTGAAAATGATCCTAAGACACATCAGCATATTTAATTATTGTTGTGACATCAACCCACCCTCCCCAGGTACGTGTAAACACCTTTTTTATGTTCCACTGGGACAGCTCGCTGGGTGGCCTCCTCCCAAAATAATGAGGAATAAAGGTGTTCAGAGAGATTTGTGTAGAAACTACTCATCCATCCGAGGAACAGAACAGAACAGCCTCTCTGCACACCTGTAATAAAAGCTGCATGGCTGTTTTGATAGCACTGAGTCCCTAATCAAATAAAAAGGAGCTTGCATCATTAAACAGAAGCATCCTGAGAGGCGCTGATAGAACATCTTCACCTCCCGTTCAACCCTGGCAGATACAAACACAACTCCACACAGTATCAAACAGGAGTTCAGCCTGCCCAACATGAAACCTGGAAAGATCCACGAGCCTGAGAAGCGCCTTCAAAGCTACGACAAAAATCAATAATTTGTGGAGTTTAACATGGTGAAGGATTCCTTTCCATACTAATGACAAAACCAACACTTGCAGCTTTGCAAAGTCACCCAGGTCCAGCCTAAACCGTTCCTTTACCATGATCCAAGACCCACATGGAGGAGCAGAGCTGTGACAGTGCAGGCCTAGAAACAAAGGAGAGGTTTAGGAGACTCTGGGGCTTAAAAAGGAGTTGGAGCGGCTCGTTAAGGGACTGAAATTCATCCATCTGGAGTGCCCTGGCAGCAGAAATTCCGACAGGAACCACTGCCCCACAGAGCCCACCTGCCTCCTCCGATAACCCTCAAAGCCGACGCTCCAACCGCTCCCTATCTGGAGCTGTCTCCCCAATTAACATAATTGAGCTTAAATTCTGAGACGCTGCTCTGGATGGAACCAGCTCTGCTGTTGCTCCTGCCTGGGGGATGTTTGCCTGGCTCTGACAATCTCCAGTCAAGCAGCTTCTTCACCCACTGTCAGTAAAACCATTCCCCGGCGCTCATGCTCCGCTTTGGACGCCTTTCCCTTCCTCAGTATTCACCAAAAATGCTTTTTCTGGAGCACTCCTGGCCCTCATGGCACCGTTGCCCGTTTTTATCCACCTGACAGCTGCCCTGCAACCTCCCCAAGACGTGGCAGCCCTGGGAATGTGCATCCAAGGCAGGAAACACCTTCTGCCCACCGCCCCCCGCGCGCGCCTCTCTCCGTGTGCGCGCACGCTCGGATTCACAGCCTGCAGAGGGAAAGGGGAGCAGATCCTGGGATGTGCAGCAGCTCCTTGTGTTCAGACTGAGGAAAAGATTTCGTTGTTGCCCTTCCAGATCGTTTGAAGAGCTCCAATGGGACCAAGCTCCCAACATCTCACACATTTGGAGAACGAAGCTCACTAAATGCTCGATGTTGTCACAAACTCCACAAAATGCAGAAAGCAGGAAATTTTCTGTTTGGACAAGAACACCAACTCCATGAACTGCCATAAATATTTTTCCTTTTCTCCCCATAAAATCTGTGATTTTTTTAATTACAGGCTTGTATCCAAATGTAAATTCGTTATTACACCAGCTGTCATCCTAATACTAAAATCAAATAAATAAAGGTGGATTTTTTACTCAGGAGCACTGTAAACTGCAGACTTGAAAATATTCTCCATCAATCAGGTAATAAAAACTTTCCCCTTCTACAGCAATTTAGATTTTCTGGGAATGACAGTTATTGGTAATTGAGTAAAGCTGCTAAAAAACAAAATGAGGAGTTGCTTTTGATTGATAGCAAAGACCTTTCACTGCCCAGTTATCTGAATCCTGAGTGCAAAAATAACAATACATCACCCAAGCCATCAACTTCCATCAGGCATTAAACCAGAATTAAGTCTTCAGCCCAATTTCCAACTTGCTAATTCCATTTATTCCATTCTTTGTTTCCTTCCCTAAGCAGCTTCCAGGCCATGAAAGTTCATTCTGAACTCCCTGTGATTACTCCAAGTTTTCTTAACAGGCACTTGAGCTTTTTAAAACCCCAAATAAATTATATGTATCACTTCTCAGTTATCTGTTATTTTGCTGACACCCCAGAGGAAAGAAAATTTTCCTTCTGGGACTGCTGCAATCTATCCTCAGAATATCATGCTCATTATTACTCCATAGTTATTTTTCAGTTAATTTACTAAATACTGAGGTAAGAGCCATTGGCTCAGAACTCCAGAGCTCCACCAGAGTGTTTTAAAAATATAGAAAACATCATTTTCCCTCTAGTTGTCCAGATTTTAACAAAATATTTTAACTCCATGGGAGTTATTTTTAAAATAAAAACGTTATTTTGAAAAAGTATTTTTAACAAAGTATTTCAACTTCAGAAAATTCCTGCTTTAGTTTTGGAGATGCTTTGTGAGGGATTTCAGAGAATCCACTTCAGTAACTCCCCAGCTGTCTTCTGTGAGTTTAATCTACGGAATCCCTTGGTGTGGCACCAGCTCAGAGCACATGCAGCAGCCCCCAGATTCCTGTGATTCTGACAAAATGATGGAAAACAGATTATCTGCATCTTTAATCAATAGTTTAAATGCATACGGAGTGTTGAAACATGGTGTTTACTGCACTATCCCTTGTGGAGTATAATTATGTTTTCTATACATGAAAGCAATTTAATTTGTTTGCAGTGAGAGAGACACTCGTGTAATATTCATAATAATAATAATGTGCACAATGATCCAAACAGGATTTAATTTTTTTGAACAGTTCTGTGCTAAACAACACGTCCCTTTATTACTTTGGCAGACTATCTGCAGTCAGCATTAAAAAAGAGAATCAGAAGTGAGCTCAAGCAGAAATGAGAGATGGTTTGATTAAACACTGTGTTGTTCCACTCTTCCTCTGGACTCAATCTGCTCATTTCAGTGGGACAGAATAAATCTAGTAAGTGACAAATTAACTTTGTGTCTCTCCCATGCTCTAAGCACGGCATTTGAAACCCTCCTGACCTAAAAGTGCGTCTTTAAAGAGGGAACTGATCGTGTCTGTGCCAAAACCTGACACGTTCTGCTGTTTCTGTGATTATTTTATAGCAGTGGTACCTTTGGTGTGGGTACAAGGGGCAAGGAAATCAAACACCACAGATCCAACTTACACTCCTTGAACCCACGGTGGTTCTCAGCCTCAGATCTGCAGCAAAAAACTGCCAGAATCAAAGAATCCTGGAATACCCTGAGTTGGAAGGGTCATCCAGCCCAACTCCTGGCCCTGCACAGACACCCCAACAATCCCACCCTGTCCAAACCCTCCTGGAGCTCTGGCAGCCTTGGGGCTGTGCCCATTCCCTGGGCAGTGCCCAGCACCCTCTGGGGAAGAACCTTCCCTGATATCCACCCTAAACATCCCCTGTTGGATGGCTGTAATGGAGTTAAGACTATGGCTGGGGTTGTTTTTTAATGATCTTCCTGTCAATTTTGTGTTCGAGGACAAATAGAGCATTAAAATATCTCGTGTTCACATAACTCCCAAGAAAAGCAGAATTCAGTGCTGAACTCTGCCCCCTTGTCCCTCTCTACAGCTCAGTGTCCCTGCTTGCAAGACAGGCACTGCTCCCATGCCCTCTTCCCATCTCTGGAGCCAGGGATGGAAAACCAAAGGCTGAAAAGAGCCACTGCCTTGGTGGAATTTTGGTAACAGAGCTCCGACATGAGTTAAGTGATCGGTTTTGACGTGTGATGCAAATCTGCAGTTAAAAATATCGTTTTCCCTCAAAGTTAATTATGAATCATTAGGAAGACTGAAATAAAATCTTCTACCACCTTCCTCGCAGCTTTTCTGAGCAAATATGGAACACACAGATCACTCTGGAGGGCTGCTCCAAGGCAGCAGACACTTGGTAACTTTGGGCTTTATTTAAATCAGCCTCACGTCTAAATCCTGCGGTTTTGTTGTTGCATCTGGGAGTGCTGCAATTAACAGATGAAAATCACCTCAGAAACAAAACTGGAGTGCATTACAGTGAGCAGGTACATGTACAGACATTCCTAAGTGCTGAAATGTGATCCTCACGTCGTAAAAGCACCACTCAGTTACCACAAACCAAAGGAGAAACAGGAACTCTCAGTATTTCTGCCCAGAAAGCAGCCCTGGGTAAATTTAAATTCTGCTGCTTTCTAAGCTCCTTGGGCCAGAGAGGGAATTATCAATATTGCTGAAGCTGCAGAAATTCCATTATTTCATTTCTACATCAAGATTGCTGTTCTCTCCTCCTCCCTTTTCAGCCACTCCGGAAAGAAAGGTGTTCCAACACAACCAGAGGTCGTTTTGGCGGTGAATTTTTAAATTGCACCTCAATGCAATCAAACATTCCAGGACATTGCATTCACCTGGAATGTTTGATTGGTGCAATCTGCAGGCCTGCACTAGGAGCATAAATAGATTAATTGATTTCTGGTTGAAAGTGTAGTTTATATATAAATATATAAATTATACAGTATAGAAAGTATATATTCCTCAAAAAAGGAATGATGTATTTATTTCAAGGTAAATAAAACACGAATTTATCCTGATTTCGGCATTGCATTGCAAGAATCCTGCTAAAATCAAAGGAATTGCTCTGGGCAAAAACAAAACGGGGAGACAAGCCCACAAAGAGGTAAAAATTGCTTAAATAAACTGGAAAAACAAAAATTTGTGGCATAAAATCAAAGGAATTGCACGGGGCAAAAACAAAATGGGGAGACAAGGCCACAAAGAAGTCAAAATTGCTTAAATAAACTGGAAAAACAAAACTTTTTTGGCATAACGGAGCCCAGTGTGATAAATATAAATTACAGAGCTGAAGATGGGATTGGTCACTTTTGGCCATCCCAAATAAAACCAACTCTTCTTTTCCAGCAGTTTCATTCTTTCCTCACAGTACCAGAATTGTAATTGTCTGGGAGTTTTTTTGGGGTTTTTTTGATACTTTTCTTTCCCACTGTCATTTCACATTTAGTGTTTTATAAGGAACAGTTTGTCTTTATTTAAATGGAAATTACCTGCCTCAAAAAGCAGCTTCGGGGTGAGTTAAAATCTGCAGTACCTCCAGCAAAATTAAGATAATTTCACCTGCATTGTTGCTCCTGTCTATTTTTCCCTGGTATTGTGGTCAACTGCACTTGTATTTAAAATAAGAAATCCCAAACCTTGGCTGTCATGCCAAGCCCTGGGAATACAGGAGTGGCCTGAGAGAGGAAACTGGATTTTACAGGAATTTCACTTTATCGTGTTCTAACACCACCTTTTTCTCTGGAGTAAATTACCTGCAAAGATTGTATTAAAGAATTTCTGGGCCCTGTACTGAAGAATAATAATGGCAATTTCATAGTGATTTCACAGGATTAACCACGCACCACACAAGAAAACTATCCCAGCAAAATCCAATTTGTTACTTTTCCAACACCGAATTGTCCTTCTCTTTGGCTGGCAATTAAGTTATTACAAAAGTTTAATCAAAGACTTCATTTCTTTAAATGTAGCACAGTCAGAGTAAGATTTAACCAATAATTAAGTCAATTGGACTTGGCTTAGTACACAGGAAATCAAGGATAATTCATAAACATTATCCATTAGCAACTTGTACATTCACACAGTGCTTGAGATATTTTTTAGAACTGATAACATTTAAATATACCATGAGAAAATACAAGTATTTTCTGAGTCTATTAGAATGATAAATTGTTTTACCTGCCTGCAGAGAGGGAAGCTGCTGTTCAAACAAGGGGAGGCTGAGCTGAAAGAGAGAAATGAAAAAAGGGGGAAACATTCCAAAATCCCAGCAGGAAAGGGTGACGCAGAACCTTTCCAAAAGAAGAAAACACATCATGGATACAGTGAGAAGGGAAAAGAGAAATCCCTAAAAAACAGGGAAATTAAAGACAGATTTGGGCCTTGCAGACCGTAGAGAGAGAATAATTAGACTGAAAGGAATATTTTAAATAAAAGTGCTGTGGAGAATGCTCAGCAGTGTCTGGCTGGTTGCAGATCCAATCCTTTCAAAGAGGGTCAGCAGCCACAAAATGATGCTCTCAAGAGCTGTTCAGTCAATTCCCACCCTGCTCTGCTCACAGAGGAGTCAAAAATTGAGGTGGAACTTTGAAATCTGTGAGGCTTTTACCAGAAGGAAGGAGAGGTGGAAACACAGAGTGGCTGCAGGGGGTGTTCAGCCAGGAAATGTGACAGAGGCTGAGCTGCTGCCCCGCTCTCAGCTGAAGGAACCTGGTATTCAGAAGGGAAATGTGGGACCTGGAGAGTTCTCCTGAAATGGGCACTGGCACAGCTGCTACAAACTCAGCAAGTCCAACACTGTGACAGTGTTTTGATGGAAAGCAGAGAAGCAGAGGTGGAAGATTGCCCAGAGAAGCTGTGGCTGCCCCTGGGTCCCTGGAAGTGTCCAAGGCCAGGCTGGATGGGGCTTAGGAGCAGCCTGGGATGGTGGAAGGTGTCCCTGCCCATGGCAGGAGGTTGTAAAAAAAAAAAAATATATATCTTTCAAGCCTCCTCCAACCCAAACCATTCTGTGAATCCCAGAGTTGCAACTTCTCCCACTTCTCACCTTTTACTTTATACTGCAAACCAGTGGTTGGAGCAGGACTGAGGAAACAGAGGGCTCAGTTCCAAGACTTCCTCAACCACAGGAAGTTTGAAAGATTATGCCCCAAAAGCCCAAAATCTCCACAAACCACTGAATCCCATCCACAGGTCCCACACCACAAGGTGTTTGGAGTACGAACCGGGACTGATACATTTTGGGGCCAGCAATTTTTGATTTGAACACTTCAGTTCCCCCTTAGCTCTGCTTTAGGTGTCAGGTTTTTCTACTGACTGGAAATACAGTAAGTTGTGCTTCACAGAATGTTCACTCCATCCCTGAGGAGTGGCCCTCTGTGGATAAACCCCAGAAACATTTCATTACCATCTCCATGAGGGGTGTCTGGTGTGCTCTGCTTTTGCTGTTCCTGCATTTAGAGCTGCTAAGTTGGATGCCTGTTTGCTCAATAAATATGAAACCAGGTTGATCATTATGGAGTTCTGCTACTTCAGTGCAATCCATCCCCATTTTCTCTTTGATTTCTCCTCTTTCTTCAGGAGATTGGTTTTTAGCTGAATGAGTCTGAGTTGTCACTTGGAGTTTCGCTGCCACACCTTTGATTCCTGTGATAAAACAGCAAATGCAGCCAGCAGCATCAAGAACTGTCTGTGGAAATGCTGATTTACTATTGCATTGCTTTGTTCTGAAAAAAAACCCCACTGAAATAATGAATCTGTGGCACAGAAAAAAATATCCCCGGACTGGATTTTCAAAATATCAAAGCTTGGTTTACAACAGAGTTAATGAATTTTCATCTTTAAGTACACGGACACACAGGATGTCTTTTTAAAAAGAGTTCAATTCCAAGCTACTGCTGGCAAAAGTCTAATAAATGATGGGATGTTGTGGCTGGGCTTCCCTGGATAAATAAGTATTTATTCAAAGAACTGAGCACTGCAAACTCAATTCCTGTATCTGCCACTAAAACTGAATTTTGGGTGCTCTGTAAAGTTATAAAAATAACAAATTCATCAGCACGCCTATTATGCGTTGTGATCATCTGTTTTACCATTGAAAATAGAATTTACTATTCATCCTCGATGCTTGAGAGTTCCTGGACTATATTTAAGCCTCCACACATCAAACTTTAACAGCAGTGAGACAAAAACGAATTGTGCTGTGGCACAAAGTCACACCTCATGGTCCCTCCACTGCATTACCCATTCAGTCTCAGGGTAAAATTAATTAAGATGGCATTAGATACACAGCAAATACATGAAAAAATAAGTGGCCCGAGCAGATGCCATTAAGTTCTAATGTGGTTTAAAATTGCTTTAATAGGTAAGTTCATGACACAGCACTTTTACTGCTGCTGAAAGGTCAAGGAAAGAAAGAGAGTCAGGAGCCCACAGTGTGAGTTTTGTGGCTTTGGATGTTGATTTTGTTCAGGTTTTTATGACACTGGCTGTTCCCTCATTTCCTGTGGAAAACACAGGTAGGATTGAAATAGGATTACCCCAGAGAGGGAATACTCACTCAAATAAGGGAATTATTCTGGTTTGCATGGTCAGCCGAGCTCCTGGTGTGCAAGGATTCCGAGTCAAGGCAACAGCAAACACTGACAAGAGAGGGAGAGTCCCCAGTGTGAGTCCATGTCCTGCACACCCATAAAAGGGGCATTAAAATGTGACACTGCATCACCCCAAAGGCCCTCAATGCATCAACACCCAGAGGTTTCTTTTTCCAGGAATATATTTGCCTTGGAATCACAAATACGTGTTTTGACTTCTCCAGGCTAAAAATAACTGAGTGAACTATCAGAGCTATTGAAATCCCACTCTGATGGTTTGAGGGCTATTTTCCACAAAAATTTAGTTGCTAGGTGTAAGAACCCAAACTGGTGGCGACAGGGACACCAGTACAGACACATCTCATCTCTTGCCACTGGAACCCACAAAAACCAGGAAGATAAATGCTTCATTAGCTACCAGAGACTCGCTTTTTTAAAGTCTTCTTACACTGCAATAAAAAAACCCCCCCAAATATTTGCTAACCACATTCAGCACCTCTGGGATGCTGTGTTTACACAATGTAATGGGTGATCACTGGGGCACATGGTGTGGGGTTAGTTTTTTTTTTCAGTTCATGCTCTACAGCAATGAAACACTGGGTGTCCCTCAGTATGTGAATTTTCCAAGGAAATCTTTCCTGTTCCATTGCATCACTGAACAGTTCTCTCCATTTTCCAGGGTGTTACTGCTGTTTCCTCCATTGTGGGGAACAAGCAGGAGGGGGAAAGAAAACCCCAAAATATCCCCATAAAATAAGATTGCCAAAAGGACGCCAAAAAGCCATTTTCTCCTAAATGTGGATCATCACTCAAGTGACTCTGGGACTCCAGAATCTACGTAGCCCAAATCTGGCTCTACACAACCATTAAAAACCAAGCTACAACCACTTGGAAAAGCTGTAAAGTTTGGGGTTTTTTGAAGTTTCAAAGCCAGCAGCAGTGAGTCAGAGCATCGCTGCAGAGAGGGACAGGGACACAGAGAGAAGCAGCACCAGCAGCACAAGGGGGAGGCAAACACAGAGTGCCCTGGCACACGTGGGAGCTCAGCCTTTGATGTCAAACAAACTCATGTTGGAGGCTTCTCTTTTCCCTGCCAGTCCCTTGGACTGCCTGGATTTCAGGGGGGGGGTGTTCAAAGCCTGACTAAAGCCGAGCTGACAAGAGGTTTTTGGGAGGAGGCTGGGATTGTTCCCACCACCCCCAGGAATTGCAGCCTTCCCACTGCTGAGGCTTTGATCAACTTGTTGCCTGAACTTGGAGTTATTTGTCATTGATTTGTCATTCCTTTCCTGCCTGGAGATGCAGGAATCTCGGAGAGAGTGAGTTAGCAGCTTGTCACAACTGTGACTGATGAACAAAGGAGTCTGAGAAGCGCCTGGATGAGGCTTTTTCCTTGGCAGCTCTGCTGCAGTGGGGTGACTCTGGAGGTGTCCTGATGCCTTCCCTTCCTTCCTTTCCTGTGCAAAAGGGACAGGGACAGACCTGGACTGAGCAAGGCAGCCCAGGGAAATACTCAGGGTTCTGCCTCTGCTTTGTGGATGAAACCTTAACCTAAGCTCTACCTGTGATTCCCTTTTTGAAGTTACAAATGTCCCCAGCAATAAAGAGAATCAACCACGGCAGAAAAAAATACAACTAAACCTACAAAAATGACAGGGAAAGACTCTTGGGAAGCAAAACCAGCTGGACAGCATCTGTGGCTCTGAGAAGAAACTGGTAACCAATGTCATCTGAAGCAGAAGCTGGAAATGGTGGAAAACCGATAGGGAAGGGTGAGAGAATTAAGATTTTCATCACCTGCATTAAAAGAACATTTGAGGTAGAACTACACCATCTTTCCTGAAGTTCAGAAAGCTCAGTAATGCATGGCAGTTAATTCTGGAATCTTAAAAACATGGAATAGAGCAGCCAGAATCTTTCTTGCAGTATTTGAACCATTTCTCCGTTGTCTCTTTGTATTTTATGTCACAGGGAAATATTAACCCAAATAAATTCACTGTGTAGTCACTTACCTGCTATTCTGCCAAAAAAACAAGTGCTTTAGTCTGTTCATGAGAGGATGAGTCAACTTTCTTTTCAAAAAGGGATTGAAGAAGCCAAGCACAGCTATTTAAATGGAGGCATCATAAATGAGGAAGGTCAAAATAGGCTCCCTCCGTAGGCTTCCAGCAAGTTTTTTATGATCATTGAGCTTTTATGCCTCTTCAAGAGCCAAGAATTTTCTGGATTAGTAAAGAAAAGGAATGTTTTGTCAACACAGAAAAGAGATAAACAGCATGACAAAGTAATTATATAATTATCAGCCTGACAATGATCCCAGGCCAAGGAAAGGGAGAACCCAGGCAGAGCTCATTAAGCACAGAACTAAAAAAAAGTGTAATTAACGCCAATCACACTCATGTTTCTAAAGATCAGACCATTGCCCAGCTAATGAGGTTTCTCTTTGTAAGATTAGGGGTTGATTAATGAAAGGTGAAAACATAAGAAACATTTAGTTTGGGTGCTGGGTGGTTTATTTTAAAAAGTTTGGGATGAACACGGTGAAAAATGGGATGAGCTCAACTCTGTCCCAAAACTAAAAACTCTGGACAATCTGTTGGGATGGGATTGCCCAGGGTTTGTGTCTGGGAGGGGTTTTGTGGGTCATCACCTCACACAAGGCACTTTGAACCAACACTCTGCAACCAAGCACAGCAAGAAGGAAACCCATGGGCACATTCCTACCCTGGTGAAAGGCAATTTATTAAACCCCAATAAACTGATCCATTCCCCATCTCCCCTTCTTTAAGATCCCCCCAGTTTATCTCCAACCCTGTCCCAGCTTGAGGGATGCACTCACATGTTTATCCAGCATCCTCACCTGATAAAATCTTTCCATTTGTTTATTTTCAAACTGTTCATCCTTCAATGCATTCGCTGCACTTCATCCTCTCAGGTGTTAAACACTTGTGTGCTTTTTATTCATAAAATGTCACTCCAGAGCTTCTCTCTGCTGTTGCCACCCTTCCCTTTTCCCCACAGATCCCCTTTTTCCAAGCACTTCCATCAGCATCCTCTCATTTTTCTCCAGAGGGCCAGAGAAAACATCAAATAAGAGCAGTTCTGAGATTGATTCTTCAGAAATTCCGTATTTGAGTCGCAGAGTTCCTTGCAGTGCAAATCAAAACAAACTTAAAAGCCTCCCAGAAACTACAGGGTGAACAAGACTGAAAATGCATTATTCAGGCCAGCTGAAAGGGATAAGATCCAATTTTGGGACACTGGGATAGAAAAATATCCTTAAAACTGAAGGTATTTTTTTAAAACAGTGACTAGAATTGATCACAGTGTTTCACTGATTATTTAAAACTGAAAATATTCTAACCCAGACAGTGTTTTCTAAATGAATAAATTAATTTTAAACATAAAACTAAAGCCATGGCTGCTGGATTATATCATCACAATGGGAGTTTTTCATGTCCTTCTGGCAGGTATTTGTGGCTGGAAGAACCACCCGTAGCTCTTGATTTCACAACTGTTCAAATAATTCAGCTGGAAATATTTTTATGTAAAACTTTTTGGAGGAAAAACATTCATTTAAGCTTTATTTTCTTTTTTTTTCCCCTATTCATCATAATAAATTTATCCTGTAAATCCCATTTTTTTTCCCACATCAGACCATTTAGAATCATAAAACTATAGAATCCTAGAATTATGGAATCCTAAAATTATAGAATCATTAAGCCCAACCTTTAAGGCACATTTGTATATATTCATATACATTTGTATAAAACAAATATATTACATATAAACAAATATATTTCCAAGGCTTCAGCAGAGAAGACATAAATATTTACTATAAGCTGTAAAAACTGCTACAAAATCCCATGAAAATAAGCATAAGAACTTTAGAAATGCCAGATCTGGGATAAATTTTTGAAATTAAAATCCTTGAGCTAAATTTTTCTTCTTATTCAAAACACAGAAGCTGAAGAGAAGAACACACTTCCCATTTTGAAGTACTTACATCAAATAATGCATGGGATTGTGTAAGGAAAACAGCTTTTTTCCCTCAGCTGAAAAAACGAGGTCACTAATATTTAAAAATCTGAGTTTTCCCCCAGGTTTTTTACCCATCATGGCTTAACCCTGAATTTGGGTGGGATTTGCCATCTGTTTCCTCTTGAGTCACACCCTGACTCAAACTTCCGGGGCTTTCTTTTGGCAGATGAGGCACCAAAAACGGGATAAAAATAAAAATAAAAATCAAAAATCTCCATCAAGACTGCCAACAATGCCTTTGACTCGTGCTCCTTCCCAGGGATAAACCACATTTATAAAACATGGGTTATGCCAGGTGCCATCGATTTTTATTCACATTTTGCTGACTCAGAGAGCTCCTGACAGAGCCCTTCCAGCTGAAGAGAAGGATTCACCACAGACACAGCAACTGGAGAGCAGGGATGATTTGGAGAAAAATGAACTTTTCTTTCATTTTTATCTCTGGAGGAGCTTCTGATGGAGAAGCTGTGGCTCTGGAGCTGGGCTGGGAGCAGGACAGAGCTGTCCCAGGAGGTGCCAGCAGGGTGGTCCCTGAACTGCCTGAGCATCCCTTCCCCTCCCAAAAATCTCAAAGCTCCAATTCCTGCCTGGATGAGGCTCCCTGGGCCACCTCCACGGGGCTCTGGGTTGATTTCAGCTCAGAAACAGCCACCACAGCTTCTTTTTTTTATTTTTAAGCACAAACATCACTCTCATCCTGAGGACTGCACGGAGCACCAATCCCACAATGCAGCAATCGCCAGCCAAAGCCTAAATTTGGGAGCATAATTAAATAATTCCGTTAATTACAAACACTCTACAATTATTTTTGTACCTCCAAAATAGCCTTTTATAGATATCTCAACACCCACCCACGCACACTGCCAAAGGTTCCTTCTCCTTTTACAAAGGCACTCATTAGTATTTAGAAACAGATCTTTTCCACCTTCACTGCTGGCCTTAAAATTGATCAAGGGAGGACACAAAAAAATCTGAATTTTATTTTGAAGTAAAAAGGTCTTAGAAGCTCGTATACAAAAGCTATAAAAATCCCTAATTAAAACCCCAGAGAGCCCAGAGATCTCCAAAAAGCACTTATCTTCTCAGAAGGCAGAGCTTTGTTCCCGCTCTATCTGTGCTCATAAACTGAAAATAGGTGAACACGCTTCTGGCTGGATAAATTATTGTCTAATATCCCATGCAACATACACGGATTCATCTCATTACAAAAGAATTTGTTGGGGTTTTTTTGGTTGGTTTTGGTTTTGGTTTTTTTTTTTGGTTTTTGTTTTTCATTTTTAAGAATCATTTCCCAGCTCTCCAATGTGAAATTTTCAATGTTATCTTCTTTAAAAACATAAATATTTCCTGGATGCAAGAGATGCTTCGTGGTGGCAAAAGCTGTCAATATTTTTTGTCCATCCATTTGCCACACTTGCTTTGAAACCAAATTAGTTGAAGATGCAGTAAATAAAATTACAGGTGAGGAAATCAAAGCCAAAAGAGAACTGCTTTAAACAAAGGGAGGAAATCACAGCCTCCTGTTTTTTCTGTGGAGATGCAAATCTCCTCCTACACCACAAGGACTTTTTGAACTCCACTTCTACACATGCTGGTGGGAAGTCAACTCATTTCTCCTGTGTATTAAAGAGAATAATTTATTTCCCACAAGAAAAAAAAGAAAAAAAACCTGAGTGCATAGGCAAATACCATTTCCAAACAAAGCCATTCTATTCAAACTCTTGTTTGTGAACGAGGTGAATGTTGTGTAGCACGCAGTCAGCAGCTTCTGCATGAGCAAAATGCAGAGTAACAGGTTCCAGGTGATCATTGCTTCCTTCCATTCTGCCTCTTCTAGGATAAAATCAGGTGTTTTTCTCAAATATGTGTATTTTGCCATTATTCCATTCCCTGGCATGTCAGGCTGCGCCGATTTCCTCGTCTCTTTGTTCCTCCAGAATTTTAGAACCAGATTAATGAATTTATTTCTGCCAAGCCTGCCAGCTTCCTTTTCCACTCCATTCCTCCAAAGGGCTACAGCTAGGAACTAAAACAGAAAGTGAAAACGTGATTTAATGTTTGTGTGGCACTTTTTTGGTGGGTTGGGGTTGGTTTGTTTCGGGGTTTTTTGCTGGTTAGTGTAGAAATGCTGCTTGGCGACTCATCCTCATTCCTGGAGCTTTCCAAGATTCAGCCAGATGGGGACCTGAGCTTGGGATGATCCAAGAAGTGTTGAGGGAGCAGGATGAGGTCATGGACTCAGAATTTCCATAATCACCATTCCCATAATCTGTTTTAATTTAAACAACTGGAACAAGATTACTACTAAAAACTAAAAAAACCCTGAATTTCCAGACTTTTCTACTGTAAAGGCAAGAATGTGAGGTTTAGCTGAACAATTCAAATGAAGATTCAGTCCTTCCTGCCTGAATTCTGAGAGATTTTGAAGTTAAATTTCATCACCAGCACTATTTCCAAGCCCACATCCCCCAGCAGCTCTTGGTTCACTGCTGATTTTCTCAGTGCCTCAGGCACAGGCTGTCCCATTCCCAACCCCGTTCCCAAAGTGGGAAACTGCTCCCTGCACATGGCAATGTGGGGCCTGGATGACAGGAAATTATTTAGACTAAAAAAATAATTATTAAAAAAAAAAATTGCACCAACCCACGTTTTTAATGCTTTGCCTAATTTACTTTGCAAACTGCAGCCTGGCTACATTTGTATTTCAGGGCTTGGGGGAAAAAAAAAAAAAAGAAGAAAAAAAAAGGTCAAGTTAAGATCTGTGTTGACTGCGATATTATTTCAGCATTCCCCTTGATAATATCTGCAGGAACTTTTTGTTCAGAGAGGAGCCAGCATGAATATCCAGCAGGAATATCCAGAAAGAACATCCTGCATGAATATCCTGCATGGATATCCAGAAGGAATATCCAGAAGGAACATCCTGCATGAATATCCAGGATGAACATCCAGCATGAATATCCAGCACAAATATCCAACAGGAATATCCTGCATGAATATCCTGCAGGAATATCCAATATGAATATCCAGCATGAATATCCAGCAGGAATATCCAGCAGGAATATCCTGCATGAATATCCTGCATGGATATCCAGGATGAATATCCAGCAGCAGCTCTGAGGTGAATCTGCAATCGCTGCCACTCATGAGGCAGAATTTTTAAGTGCTGCTCCAGGTGTGTTCTCCCTGCAGGAGTTGCAGCTCCAGCCAGGAATTTGCCAAAACTACCTGATGGCAATGGCTGGAATGGAAATGGAAAAATGCTGATATTTGAGGGTTTGTGCCATGGAATTCAACCCTAACTGAGCAGCAACCCTTTAGGTGGGTTCTGAAGGGTGCAAACAGCTGAAGCTCTCAATGAAGAACTGAAAATGAATTCAGAAGTCCACAAATAGAAAAAAAATGTTGAGCCCAAAAGGCAAACTTGATTAAGTGCTGCAAGTCCACCCAGTCCTTCAGAAAACTAACGCTGAAACCAAAAAGGAAACTTGATTAACTGCTGCAAATCCACCCAGCCCTTCCTGTGTAACTCTACACAGGTCAGATTTCTATATATCAATTAATTAATTATATACACTAATACACTAATTAACTACTGAGCTCTAAATTACAGAGGGACCAAACCCTCACTCTGTGAATTTCTCATGCAACACTGGCATTTTAAACAGTTTATTTTCTCACACGACACAGAAAGTAAAGTTTTACACAATAAATGTTATGAAAGTTCATTTTTAGCTCCCGTTGCCACCTGGCTAAAAGTTCTCTGCGGTAAATCCTCGCCTTTGCCACCACAGGAGGCTGCACCATTTGCATCCCTCAAGAAGTGAGACAGCCACCAGGATTATTAATGGCTTTCCCCTCAGCCAAATTTACAAATTGTCACAGAACTTACACTTCTTTTGCATGAAATTCCAAGCAAGTGAGCCGTGCGCTCCTTAAGATGCTCAAAATCCAATTTTACACTTGTCTTAATCACTGCAGATCAGTTCATCTCACGTTGGAGCTGCCATCTGCTCAGCCATTTATCAAATCCCCACCCAGAAACTCCTCTTGCTGCTGCTGCACAGACACAGGGGGCCGTGTGTGCAAGGAATTCCCACCTGACTCCACCAGGATGGAATCTTTATCCCCAAATCCAGACCCTGGGAGGTCTCAGCCATCCCAGGCAGGGGTGACATGCCCAGAGGACAAACAACAGCGACAGTGATGTTGTGTCATCCCCTCCAGTGGCAAAACAATCCCTAAAAAACACCCAAATTCCCTTTAATCCTGTTTTTCCTGGTCAACCCTTTTAAAATTCCTATTAATCCTGTTTTTTTCACCTCTCACAAAGCATCCCACAACTCAAGGCCAGGGATTGACACGACTGGCATGAAAATCCAGATGAACTTGCCTCCTGTCCAAGTGGTGGAAATTCACACTGGAATTAAAGACGCAATGGGAATGAACATCTGGCCAGATGCTCAGGGCAGAAGAAACCACACCAGGCCAAGCATTTCTGCCAAATCATCCAAAATATGGGCATTTCCAAATGCCTGATTTCTAAGAACGGGAAAATTCTTGTCAGAATTGAAATGGTAGGAGATCACAATTCTATTACTCAGGTAAAAAAATTATTTTAAAATCATTTTTTAGAAACGATAAATAATGCATTCCTGCTAAAATCAACTTCTTTACACACTTAATGTATTTCTGTAGTAAAGGAAAAACAAGAAAGCAAATAAAAGCCTATTTTATCTTCTGGATCTGCTTTACTACCAGATATTGAGAGAGAAGATTCATTAATCTTTTCAGAAAGTCAAGAATTGCCTTTGAGGATAAATCCACTCCCTTTTCTTGCCTTTCTTTAGGATTAGGAAATGGTTTTGTTTCCACTGCACGAGAAACAGAAAAATGAATGTTCATTTTAAACACATTTAGGCCCAAATTAGGCACTGAGCAGTAGAACGAAGAAGGAAAAGTCAGTTTTTTTTGATTAAGTGTCTACATAAAGTAACAGGTTTGTGTTCATTTGGCCTGTATTTTAAATGTAGAAATGATTTTACCATGGTCAGCTGCCCTTGTGGGGACACACATCTCTGCATCCAGGCTAATTCTGTTTCCTAAAATGATACTGTGATTAAGCTTTCATTCTTTTCTTTTGCCATCCTTTGGATTCGAGGTACCAAATTAAAATGCTTGACCGAAATGGGATGCCAGCTAAAAATGACCAGTTTGTGCCTGTGTTAATATTTAGCAGGGTTACACTCACCTCACCCCTGTTACTGTGGGACTGATTTATTTTACAGCACATTCCCCATTTTCCTATTCCCTCCTGACTCCTGAGGCTTTTTCCTGAGCTATTTTCAGAGGTTTAAAAACTGGGAAGCGCAAGGACAAAAATGCAGGAATGATTGGAGATGCTCATGCCATTTACTGGACATTGGCAGAGCAATTCAAATAATTCTACCTTAAAGAAGGCCAAAGCTAAAAATACAAATGCACAGCTCTGAAGGGCACTGCTGGCTTCAATTCTCCACAAAAAAAAAAATAAATTAGAAAATAGCCACAAGATCAGAAATCCACAAAGAATTTCATGGAGCTCCATGACCAAACCTTCATTATTTGCTTGTTGACTGAAGTGCTAAAGGATCTGTCTGATAAACTACAAAGTATATTGAAATAAGGACATTTAACAACAGAAGAATATGCAGAAGGTGAGAAAATACCCTTGGGTCACTCAGGGAACCCAGAAACGGAATTTGTACCTGAGCTTTTGGGGCTGGGCAGGAGCAACAGGGAATATTCCTGCTTTGATTATTCCAATTAAATGTTTTACACTCTTAGAAGACATTATGAACACCCCTAAGTGGGTTTTTGTCTGTGCAAACCCATAACTAAAGAATTTAAAATACATTTTAAAGAAGCAACAAGCTCAGAATGTTGTGACACATCTTCGTGCTGGGTTTTGTTGGTTTTTTTAATGGTGAATTGGTATTTTTGATTCAAAATTCTGGTGTTAACACATTAAAAATCTTTACAGGGAAGGGAGGGAGTGGAACTGATCTGTTCAGAATGGATTTTCCAGAAGGTAAAATCAGCAGAGCTACCTGTATTTATTAATTTAATAGTTAGATGTGAACCATGAAGACATGAGAAGTGAGGACAAAGCAAATCCCCCTCAGTTCTTTCAAAAGGCTTAAAAAAAAAAGATAATTAATGGGACATCTGATATGGACACGAGCTATTGGGCATAATAAATTGAATTAGTAAAAACTCGAGC
Source organism: Phylloscopus whistleri (assembly GCA_017589585.1). Classification (NCBI taxonomy): domain Eukaryota; kingdom Metazoa; phylum Chordata; class Aves; order Passeriformes; family Phylloscopidae; genus Phylloscopus; species Phylloscopus whistleri. The sequence continues at coordinate 1,482,007 of JADMLD010000042.1, read as the reverse complement.
TGGAACATATTGTCACAGCTCAGAAACCCCTGTCCAGATGATTTTCCACCCAGCACCAAGCTGAAAGCCAGGGCTTCTCTCTCTGAGGAACCCCATTAATGCCCTGCTGAAACAAATCTGAATTTAATTCCGACTCTGTGGGTAACAACTCCGGTTGCTTCCCTCTTTTACTGCCACGCCATAAAAACCCCAGGAATTAGATTTAGGAGCAGCCACCTGCTTGCTCAACAGACTGCCAACACCTGATACTTTTTTATTATCCTTTTTGAGGCTTATTATGGTTGCAGACAGAACTTCCTGAAACTTTGGGGCTTAGGTGAAAGGCAGTGAGTAACAGCAGGTAAAACTCCACACATATTCCTCTCCAACCACGTGATAATTTTTGATTTTCCCCCCCAAAGCCACTCTTCTGTTCATCAACCCTGTATTATTTATTTAGTCAGTGAAGACCAAAGGTGCTACAGATAAACCATGCCCCGAATTTTCAGTGGGATTAAAATGTGAGGGAGCAACACGGAGCAGACCCAGAGGATTTGTTTTCCTTTTCCTTATTCCATGGTCATCAATCCCTCCCTCCCCCTGCTGCTCTTTTCATTTCCACCCGCACTGCCCTCAAGATAGATCTGAAGAAGCAGGTGGAAGTCATTCCAGATGTAATTTTGTTTAAAAAAAAAAGAAAATAAAATGGAACTAGCCCCAAAAGGAGAATTTTTAGCAGGAAAGCAAGTTGCTAAATGAAAATTCCAAGTCAACACCCAAAATCATGTCGCTTTGGTACTCCACCTTGACTCACTGCTTAGTAAAAAGTGCTAAAATTCAATTTTCTTTGGATACTTCCATGAATCTGAAAAACTTGTGCTATGCCAAGCCCTTAATTACTAATAAAAGTAATAATAATCATGTGTAGAAGCAGGAAAGTTGGTTATATTAAGATTAGAGACATATTCAGATGGAATAACAAAGCAGAATGTTTGTTCTGATTATCTGAGAGTCTCTGCCCACACTGCAGCTCAGGGCTTTAAAACAGAATTGCCAAGACTTTTGGTGACTTTCTCCCTGCAATGCTATGAAAGAAAATGCTGAAGATTTTCAGGATAAATCAGAGCTAAATTAACAGCAAACAGAGGCCCATCAAAAATGTGACATCTGACAAGGTGGAAGAGATTTTTAAGCACTGAAGGGCATCATCACAAGAATATGAAACGCAGAAGATTTAAAAAAAATAACTATGCTTAATTTTGCAGCCAGGAGTGAGTAAACCCTGCCTTAACCTCTCTTCCCAATCCCATTCAATCACAACTTTGTCTCCAGAGCAAAATGTGTCAAAGTCCCAAGAGTGAGGAGCGACGGATGCACTACTAAAAAGGAACTAAAATAAAATAAAATAAAATAACATAAAGTAAAGTAAAGTAAAACAAAACAAAACAAAATAATAAAATAACATAACATAAAATAAAATAAAATAAAATAAAATAAAACAAAATAAAATAAAATAAAATAAAATAAAATAAAGTAAAATAAAATAAAATTCAGTCTGATAAGATAAAAATGAGCCACTGAATTTCATAGAATCACAGATTTGGAAGGGGACCTAAAATATCATCTAATTCCAACTGCCACACAGTGATTTTAGGGATTAAAATCCTCCTCCCTCCAAAAAGGGAAAAAAAGGCAGCAGCAGCGCAGCCAAGCTCCATTTGGGATCCGTGGCTGCAGAACTCGTTCTGCTGAGCAGAGCTGCTCCTCGCCTCTGGCTGGCCCCGTTCCTCAGATCCATTAATCCCCAAGAATCTCCAACATCCAGCTCAGCCCAGGCATTTACACAATTTATCCCAAATCTCTGGCTGCTGCCAAGGAGCCCCCAGATCCTTCTCTCCTCTCAACAGCGCACAAGGGTCAAACATCTGCTTTGTGCCTGCCCTGCCTCACCCCGACCTCTCCCTGCCCAGCTCGCTCCTGTGGGGGTTATGAGGCACAAATCCTCACCAATTGTTTGAGCAAACCTGTAAAGAGATCAAAGATGTGATTCCACCTGCTCCTGTTTCATTTATCACTGCACTGTCTTTGCCCCAGATGGACTGACCACAGCCCACGTGGGACCCCACATTCCAGCAGCTGAACCATGGATTTTGTTCCTCAGAGTCTGGGAAATGAATTTATAAACCAGTGAGCCCATTTCTGGTGAATCCCCACAGCATTCGAACTCAGTGCAGCTCAGTGGATTTTCATTTCAGGGAACATTTTATTCCCTTATTATTTTGGGAAGATACAACTGGAGGAAGAGCAACATCCACACCAACCTCCCAGTCTAACATCACAGCTTGCTCTCCTCCTTCACCCCTAATTTCAACAATTCACTGATTTTGTCAGATTACCTGAAGGCTTCTACACCAACCTTTTTTTTAGTGGAGATAAAGCTACTTTCCTATTCAAGGGAAGCAGATAACCATTCACTCCATGACCAGTTTTTCACTTCTTTTAAAATGAACAGCCTGTACTAAAAAGAGGCTATAAAACGTTGACTGCAAAACAGCAAACAAATGGTTTGGCTTGGCTGTGAAACTCTTGCAACACTTTCCACTCCAATAAAAAGCTGTGATTCTACCATGGCTACCTCCACTGTGATTTCTACTGAATTAAAATCTGGCTCAGGATTGCAAATCCTATTTGCAGGCAGGCAGAATTCGTGCAAACAGAACTGAAATGATAATTGAGAGAGAGTTCTTGAACAAATGCTGGATTTGTCCTAGACAACACCCCTCTGTCACTGCCATTCTGTTTGTCCAAAGGGAGGATTATTTCCTGAACACGTGGATGCTGCTGAATGTGAACGCTCACGAGGGCACAGAAACAGAGAATCCCTCACCAGGAATTGTTCCTCTTCATTTGCAGAGTCAAAATTTAACTCTAAAAACATTCCTTACTCTAAAGCACAGATTGTTTGCACGAGCCACACAAAATTATTGGTAGAGAGCAGGAAATACTGCTTTCCTTAACCCACGTGCTCTTTGCATGGCTGAAATGGGGAGAGATGCAAATAAAAATCTCCTTTTACACCCAGACTTGTGGCTGTTGTTGCCCCAAGTGTCCTGAGAATTGACATTAACACAGCCAGGCTGCAGTTTGGAGCTGGCAGATGTGGAGGAAGCACCCACACTTGTCAGTGCTGCTGGACCAGCCTCATCCCTCACTCTTAAAGAACATTTAGACACTGGTATCAAATTAGCCCATTTAATTTTAGTGGAATCTATGACAAATGAAGTTCACCTTCCTTAAAACACACCAACCATGTTTTGTTCTACTCACTAAGTTCTGTCATTTTAAAGAATCAGGATCCCAGCTACATCTGCTCAGTGCTCTCCCATTATTCACCATCCCAGGTCTAACTCTGCTGGTTTTATCAGCCCAATGGAATGGGATAAAGCAAAATAAACTGCCAAAACACAATCACTGCCTTCTTTACACTGCCCATCCCATTTCAGTGCTGGAGAATTTAAATCAGTGTGGTCTATCACTCACAAAGTGCCAGCAAGCTCAGGGAAAATGGAAAAGGAAACCAAACTAAAATGGAGCTTCCAAAAAGGAGTCACTCTCTGAATGTGGCCTTGTGTTGGTTTCAATGTGTTTCTCTTTATGCTCTCAATGTTTCAGGCTGCTGCTGAATATTTTACATCTTATTTAGACAAAAAGCCACAGGTATCTCCTTGCTGAGGTGAATTTAGCTAGGTTAGCATGAAGGGCAGTAGTTTGAAAATATTCTTGACAGTTAGAAGTGGAAGAAAAGGAGTTTCCACATGCAGAGCCATGGGGCGAAGGATGCTGAGGCTTTCCTGAAGGAACCTCTGTCTGAACTGAACTGTCACCTGCAAAGTTGTTTATAAATAATTACAGAACTTTTAAAAGAGTTCTCCAGTTCACAAAAACTAGGATTCACATCCTGGGCTTGCAGGAGTCGCTGTCCTGGGAAGGGAACTTTTGATCCTGCTCAGCTTTATCACAGAGCCTCACACCGTGTTCCTTCACTTGGACACTCTGCTCAGCCTCAGGGATGGGCAAACTGGGGAGAAAAAAGAGCCCAGCAGCAGAAACTGAACTTCTGAAGGCTGAAAATATTGACAAGAGTTGATTCCTGGGGTATCTCCACAACTTCATCCAGCCCTGTGTTGAAAGCTGGAGGATAAGCTAATAAAAAAAAAAGGAATTTTCTTGAAGGCTGCTTACAAGTCTGAGGCAGAAGTGAAGCTTCCATGAGGCTGGGAATGTGTAAATCCTTGATATCACACAGTGAGAAATGCCTGTATGCTTTGGAAAAACCAAGTTTTCCACTCTATAATCAACTCTTATTTTTAGGCTAGAGGATTAAAGGCCGAGTTTCACCCCACTGTGCCTTCAGAGAGTAAATGCAGAAGAAAAACAAGTCCTAAAGATCTCCTGCACTTAGGCATTTTATACCTCAACAAATTGCAAACAATTAAACAGGAGCCCACAAACTGCAGGCAGTTTGTAATTCACCATGCTCTGGAGTCTTGGTGAGAGTGGATCATTATTCAGTAAAATAATACCCCCCCAGAAGTGGTAAATCCACATTCAAAGAGAAGCAAGTTCCCTCCTGGCTGTTCCTTAAGAGCAGCAGTGCTCCTGCAAACCATCAGATCTTTCTGTGATTAGATAAAAAAAAAATCCCAGCAGGGAACTGGGAGGCACAAGAGATGTGAAATCACAATTAAACAAAAGAAAAAACAGGGAGATTGTGTTGAGTAGACAACACAGAGCAAAAATAAAACACATGAACTAATGCAGCACCTTTGAAATGCGGGGAATATGGGGATAAGATTCAAAAAAAACCTAAGAAACCTCTCATAAAAAGTGATATCTGAGCCATTTATCTCACAGTCAGGGCTGGCAAAATCTTTTGCATTGCCCTGAGACAAAAAAGCTTTAAGTGAGGTTTCTAAGAGCTGCTTAGCTGGAAACCTGACCAGTGTGCAAGAGGCTGTTAAGCCAAGATTACAACGAGCTGGGCTTCAAACTGTGTGAACTCATAGGAGGCAATCAAAGCATTGATTCCAGAAAGAACCCCACAGAAAGAAATTCCTGTCCACAGAAAGAAATTCCCCCGAGATCCCTGCTGGAATGGAGAGTGCAGGAGAAGCAGCAGCAGCTGCCCCGTGGCCATGAAACCATTGATTCCCAAACATCTGCTGTAAAATCAACATCCTGCTTCCAAAAAAACTGGTCCTAACACTCCTGTTTGAAACTGGGAGGCTGAGCCCTGTGGAATTGCAGCAGATCTGATGCCCTGCTCAGCCCAGGACAGTGGGATCAGTGCAGCACCACCAAGGTCATCCCCTGGCTGCTTTTGTGTCACATTAAAATATTATCACCCACTATTAGCAACCTGATAGATTGAAAACTGGGAAAGAAATCCAGCTCTCAAATTTATTCCTCCAACCACAGGATTCAGAGGGAACTCTCCATTTAATAAAAACAAACCAAACCAAACCAAACGAAACCAAACCAACAAAAAACCAACCAAACAAACAAAACAAAACAAAAAAAAAACAAAAACAAACAAACCCACCCAAAAAAACACACCCAAACCAAACCAACAGAAACCCAACCAACCAAACAAAACAAACAAAACAAAAAATCCCAAAAAACAACAACAACAAAAAAAAACCAAACCAAACAAACAAAAACCAAAACCAACCAACCAACCAAAACCAAACCAAACCAAACCAAACCAAACCAAAACAAAACAAAAAAAAGAAAAAACCACAAACAAACAAAAAAAAACCCACACAAAAAACTCAGACCAAACTCAGTGTTGTTAATCTAGAGGAAAACCTAAGCTCACAAAAATCTTTCAGGAGAAATTACAGTGCAGGAAAACAGCAGAATAATGGTATTGAGCACAGGCTCTTTCATGTTAAAGTGTAAATAATAATGTTTGTCTTGGGATTGGTTTTCAATTTCAATTTCAGCCCCATCCAGCCAATTGTTATGTATTTAGCCTTCAGTATGAATTGTAGGTAATTATGAGTTTGGATTAAATGAAGTATTTGGGAATGCTCTGCACTACTGGGCACTCCACTGCTCTTGAATCTCCACTAACAAAAAAAAAAAAATCAAATTAAAAAGCTGTAGCTACACCATGATTAACACCAAAATGGAACTTTTTGGCTCTCAGAGATAATCTTAATGCTGAACTAGTTAATTAACTTAAGGTGTGTTTTAAATCAGCCAGGCTGGGTATTAAAATGGACAGTAAATGTAACAACTGGTGTGCAACACTCTGCAAGTGGACCCTCACACTGCACTGATAATGGAGTTATAACTTAGCAGTTACAGCAAACACTGACAAATCTACAATGAAATTTGGGCCTTAACACTCCTGATTTATTTTTATTATCCCATAACAATCCAGGCTTTCTCATCACTAGTAACTTTCTCTATATTTTAGTGGGTAATAGAGAGCACTGTTTTTTTTTTTTTTTAAATACACGAGAGCTCTGAGTTTCCTCAGTGATACTTACCAGAGTCTCTTCATCAGTTTAATTTCATTTCTACTCATGCTTTCAGCAAAATATGTTGGGCTTTTCTACCACAGGGCTTAGGATGCTGTGGAACATTTTCCTTCAAGGAAATACAATATCTGTCCATAAGTGCCATGTTTTCCAACCCCTCCTTCCTCCTGCATTATCTCCACGTGGAATTATGCAGAAGTTCTTCCTGCCCTCCAGCCTCTCTGAAGGAATTGAGGTAAAACATCTCAATCTCAGGGTTTTTCTGCTGCCCTCTTCCAAAAGCTCCTATGAGATTTTAGAGGAATTGTTTCATTTTGATGCTTAAAATCGTGGTTGTTTAGCTGAGCAGTTCGATGTTGAAATTTCTTTTGCCCCCACATGCAGATGATCATAACTTGCTAATATATATATAAAAAAGACTATTAATTTTTTCCATTCCCATTTTTTAATGCAGTGCTTGAAGCAAAGCCTCCTTTATGGAAAACAATAAACAGGGAGCATCCTCCAGCAGAAATCCCAGACATCAAACCATCGCTCACCACTCTGAAAATTCATCTTGTGTGAAAATTGCTCCTTCCCCCAGCATCTGCAGTCATTGAACTGAGGGTATCAACATCCAGCAGTGGCCAAATGTTACAGAATGGGGTAAATAAAATCCCTTAATATTCACAGATATTGGTTATACTTAGCGCAACGGTGGGAAAGGAATGGTGGCTCTCTGATTATATTTTTTGTCACCTTGGGGAGAGATTTTCTAAGGAAAAACCCTACATATATATATATGTAATACTTTACACGTATTTTATATATTTTTATATATTTGATACGTATTTTATACTACATATAAATTATATAATATATATTTTATATCTATATTTAAAATATATATTAAATAAATATTAAATATTAAACCAGATTTATATATTTATATATTAAAATATATATTCTGTATATTTTTATTAAAATATATTATATATTATAAAATATATTTTATATTAGAATATTATGTATAATATATAAATATTATTAGATATTTGTATCTAATAATATTTATATTTTTATATTTTCATATATTTATAATATTAATTTTATATTTATAATATATATTTTCATTTTTATACATTTCTATATATATAAATCTTATATACAAATAGAAGTTTGAGCAAGTTATGCACTGAGAAGGACCTGATTTCCTACCAAAAGAAAAAATTCCAAGATGCATTGCAAAGCATCATCTCCCTGCCAGCCTGAACCTTGAGTGTTAAGCAGAGATTAGAAGATGGACAACAGAAATCAAGTATTTCATGTCTTTTTTTTTTTTTTAAGAAAAAGTCAATTAGTGTCTCTAAGGCAAATTCTGAAGTCTCATGGAAATCACCTGAGTTTTATTTATAACCCCAGAGCTCATCTTGCCCACCTGCCTTTCTCAGGACTAAATTCCAAGCAGACAAAACCTAAGGACCCAGATGAGCTGTAAATCCACTCGACTTCCTGGTGGAAGTGGGGTTGTTTTCCTGCCTGAAAAATCCAGGGGAACTTTGCTGCTCCTCCTCCTCCTGGTGCCCTCCAGTTCTGTCAGCAGGATTTAAACTTCTGAGGAAGGTACAACCTGAGTTCCTGAGGATTGTAATCAGTTCTAATCCTCGGAGCTCCTGAGGATTTATCCCAATTGCCAGCATGGCTTCTCTGCCCTCTCTTTAGTCTGAATCTCTGCAGAAAATAAACTCCTTGGAAAGCAGCTCTAGCTCAGCACTACAAAGCATTTCCTGCCCTTCTGACACAGAGTTCCTCACGCTCACCCTGAAACTCCTGCAAACTGTTGCAAGTCCTAAGAAATGGGAAAGAAGAAAGAAATTTATCTGCAAGAACAAACGGCGTGCTGGGCTAATGGGTAAGAGGAGCAGCTTTTAGATACAAAAGGTCCTTGAACCTTGAGCTGAAAGCCCAGCTCCACTCTGTTTATGCCCATGGCCAGTGCTGGGATAAGAAATGACATCAGTAACAACTGTAAAGCACTTCAGCTGATCACACATACAACACCAAATACACTTAAAAACTCAGCGTGAATAAAGAACATAAAAGGTTGCAGTCCTCTTCTGCTCCTTGTAGGGCCCACAGAAGGACTGATTTGTGCTTTTGGTGCTCTAGGGGTGCTGGGGGGACTGCAGTGACACAGTGAAGGCAGAAAGAATTCACAGCCCTGTCAAGGGGACAGCAAAAAAACAAAAGGGCAAAAAAATGTAACCCAAATGGTGCAGAGGGTGGGATGGAAACCAAAATCCTGCTTTTATTCAGAGAATTACAGAATAGCCTGGCTTGGAAGGGACCTGAAAGGCTGTCTAGTTCCAAACTCCTGCCATGGGGACACCTTCCACTACCCCAGGCTGCTCCAAGCCCCATGCAACCTGGCCTTGGACCTCACTCCATCCCCAACCCTCCCCTCAATCCCTTTTATTTTCCTCTCTCCATCCATATAATTTCCCTATTTATGCACAGAATTCTCCCTGACATTTGTAGCCAAACGAGTCCAGGGTGTGGAAGGTAGCACATTCCAGATGCAGAGATAAAAAGGAAAATGCTGCTGTGGGGACACAGCTCAGCCTGCCCACAGTTAAAATTCCCAATTCTTCCCGAGCACAACCTGTCTCCCTCTAAAAATACTGCTCCATTATAACATAAACCAAACCACAAGCCCTTTTGTTTGCTTGTTTGCTGCTTTTTAAAAGTGTATTATCCTTTTTTTTTTTCATTTTGAAAATCCTTTTTTACATAGATAATAAAATTTAAGTGCTGCTCCATTAAAACTTCGGGTCACATTCCCTTCACCACACCTCTCTGCATTAGGAAGGAAGAGATAAATTTTTAATCTTTTATTTTTAATGAAGATTAAAGAACAAGTTCTGCTTGGCTTGCCTTGGCTCCCCATACATTTTAATGTATATTGATTTGTATAAATGTCTCATTTAGAGCATATTTTTGTGAGTATTAATGGGCCTTGGACAGGTAAGATTATTCCTCCTGTCCCATTGCCAATCTCTTTGGTCGAAGTTGAAGAACACAGTATTTTGTTCTGAGATGAAAAAGGAAGACAAAGAGATGGGAATATCAAAGGATCGATGTCCCCAGCAGGAACAGACCCTGTGGGCACCAGAGCCAGCTCAAAACTCAGCCTTAGATTGACTACGAGGGAAATCTGGGCTTATTTTTTGCTGATCACTTTCCATTTTTCCATTGATTTTCATGAATTCTGGGCTGATTTTATCAGGAAAGGATTTATGAAGGTGAGCTGGAATCTAGCAGAGTTTTCCTGCTCTCCAGGTGGATGGAACCAGTCAGGCTGCCTTTGCTGTGAGGTTACATGTAGTTGCTTTCAATAAGGAAACACCAGTTCACATCTGAAGCTCTAAAATTACTTCCAAAACCTCCCCCAAGTGTCATAAAAATGATACATCAACAACAAAATAATGGAATAACACCATGGCAGACATTTGCCAGATGGACTACACAAATCAAATACTTCATGTCTTTTGAGAAAAAAATAATCAGTGTATTTAAAGCAAATTCTGAAATCACATACAGATCACATGAGGTTATTTTTTGCTGTTTCTGGCACCTACCCCATTCAGACACTTAAGTTTTGTAATGTCTCACATTAGGTGAGAAATCTAAACTATGTGAATATATGAACTCTCATGAAATCCAAATAAAACTCAGGGACTTTTGGTAAATTATCAAAGCCTTCTTTCATAGTATAATGACAAAAGAAAAAAAAAACCACCAAAACAAATCGCCTAATCCAGGTTACACCACCTGCCTCTTTGGCTACTCTTGACTCATATTAAACCATTTTCTACTTTCTTTCTTCTCTTGAGCCTCCACCTTTTCATTCATGCTGGTTATCAAACACATTTCAGCAATGACTTAATGAAGTCCCACAGTCCTGTCCACCACAGGTATAACTTCCATTAGACTGACACTCATGAAAACTCCGACTGATATTTCTCCAGTATTTACAGTCTCCATGAAAGCTGGAGGTTTTCCTTGCTGACCACCAAGTATTTTGATCTTTCACTTCAGACTGCAAAGTCTTCAGCACACAACAGGGAACTCAAGGTCCAGATATCCTACAAATTATGGGAATTCCAGATTTTCTTTCCCTTTTTCTTTCTCCAGTGGATGAAAACCAGCAACTCCTTCAGATTTGCCTGAACTTCTCTGGGGATTTTGCTGCCCACAAATAAAACTGGACGAAGTTTTCCAAAGCAAACATCCTCCTCCCAGAAAGATTCCAACCCCCTAATGCTGCAGCAAATACATCCTGGCCCATCAAGTGCCATCAGTCCTTGACCTCAGGGAAATCACTTAATGGACAAACCATCCATCTGCAACCCGAGCTGTGTCCTGTGTTTCACTTTGCAGCCCTGCAGCACAATTACAAATCAATTTTGCTCCTTTTCTGGACCTCGCAGCCTCTTAAAATGGGTATCAGGTTCCATATCCTTAATGAGTGTCTCCTCAAGGCACTTTTACATCTTTGGGATCAGAAGATGCAGAGCAGGAGCACAGGGGGTGGAAGCACAAAGGGAGGACAAACTTCTCCCTACAAGGTCCTGGAAAGAAGGGAGAACATCAAGGAAACTGAGATGTGGCAACACTGGAATTTTCCAAAGCATAAAGAAGTTCAAAATTAGATCTGTAATGAGAACAGAGGCTTTGGAAATTATTCATCTGCAGCGAGAAAGGTAACAAAGAAACTTAACTGAATGTCAGCATAAATAAGACTTTTCTGAGCTCACAACTGGATGTGTCTCTGACACATCCATCCTTCCTCTTTCCCTGTTCTCCTCTTCAGATCCCAACACCAAAGGTTTGGAAAAAACATGGAAAACTGGTCTCCAACTTCAGGCTGGCATTATTAGCCCATGATTTTTGATTATTTATCTTTCAAAGTATCTGGCACATCACAACAAAGTCATTGAAAGAGGTGTAAAAACCTGTTGGTGATGCAAAAACCACTGCATGAAGCAGAAAATGGTGAGATTTTTCTGCTGGACTACAGAAAAGCTACATTACTTTAATCTGTTTGCTACAAGGAAAAAAAAAAAAAGATGCAGCATGCACATTTCGTTGGCTCATGTCTCTAAAGGCTGATAATTCAGTGTATTAACGTGATTGCCACCTGGAGAGTCAAAGGATACAAAGGAAAACAAGGCTTTGGGGAAAAGCATCCTCTCAACCATATGGAAGGATGACAAAGAGTCGGCCCTCTCCTGGAAATGGTGACAACATTTCGTTTGTGAGCAGAAAAGGCGAATTTCTTATGTTTAATCCTTGGTGGTACACAGACAGAAAGTGTTCACTGATGTTAATGGCAGAGGTAAAGGTCAGCTCAGCTTTGGGGAACAGTCCAGTCAAGCAAAGCCTGGGAACATATGCCTAATTCCAAGTATAATTGACTAAAGTGGCTAAAATTGAGCACCTGCTTAAGTGCTTTGATGGCTTCGTGCCTAATGAAATATTAATCACAAATGGCAGCGAGCCATTACACCAAGAAGGTCTTATTTACCCTGAATTGATTTATATAATAATTAAGGTCTAGATAATCAGCCATAGTAGGAAGGCTGACAGTGTTCTCATCTGAATCAGCACATTTCAGCAGTGCTGAACCCACAGTGAAACATTCCTGGTTCTAATTAACCTTGTCAGGGGTTTGATTTGGGAAAGGAGCTTGCAAAGCAGTGGTGCCACCCCAGCCACTGCTGTGCATTGAGCCTTGACTCTTAAAACTTCTCCCAACTTTTCTACACATCTCTTTTTCCAAGAGGAAAGAGGAATTTGGGCAAGACTTTGCCTGTGCATTCTTTAAACTGTTATGTAAGTCGAGGTGCTAACAGCTTTAATAAATGAGGTGAAATGTTACAATGACAGGCAATAGCAAAAATTATATTTTTGTCACAAGATCACCATCACAAAATGAGGGTAACTAGATATTACCATTCCCTCTTAAATTTTCCCCTATATTTTTCAGAAGCAAATTAAATATACTCAAATTAGCATCAAACCAAAGAGAAAATGCACTCAAAATTATTTTTTTTCCTAATCTTTCTTCACTCAGCATTACAACAATTTCTACTTCTACAGAATCAGATTAAAACAGGGATGACTGCTCTGGGTTCTTGGTTTATCAGATTCCAATTAAAGAAGGCTGATGTTTTCCAAGGCATCTTAATAAGTCAAAAATATTTTTTAATTAGGTCTGAACATCTTGCAAATAAAATATTGCGCTACAATCCGATCAAATCGAATTAATATTTGTCAAACACCATTTGGCACTTCCCACCAAACGGGGACAGCTCTGCTGCCTGTGATGGTTTCAGATGTGTGGAACCACTGCCTGCCAAAGGCAGGAGTGAGGAGAACTTGTACGTGTGCTGGATGTTCAATCATTTCCTCATCCATCTCAATCTGGCAGAACATTTTCATTTCGAAAAGATGAGAGTTTGGACAATGTAACCTTATTAAAATAAGCTTTCACCGAGCTGCAAAAAAACCTCCAACTCCTGCCTAAGGACAGTTTTGATGTTACTGTTGTGGAGTGCTCATCTTTTTAGAGAATTTTGGACAAATACCTGCTTTTAATCACACTCCCCCAGAAAATGCCATCGCAGGGCAGGAGCAGTTGCATTTCCATAATGTGGTACAAGAGCCCTGGGCTGTGGGCAGTAAATCCAGCCCAGACAATGATGTGGATCTGCTGCAGCAGCTGTCCAGCCCTGCCCAGCCAGGCCCAGCTCCACACTGGATTGGACTGGGAATGCTGGGCCCAGGTGCACAATGCCCAGCACAGGGGCTCCTGAGTGGAAAATCTCCAGCTGGGCTCAACAGTGAATCCTAACAGATGAGGCAAAACCAAGGAACACCTGTTAGCTTTGGGAAGAAGGAAAAAAAAACCTGGCACCATAATGTGGGATGAATCATCAGAATATAAAGGCAGGAACAGCATTAAAGGGAAAGAATGGATTTGCTTTCAGATCTGCGAGCGACACAAGAATATTTAATATTTGTCACATTCTTTCTAGTGGGACAGTGACTCATTTAGAGCAGGATCCTTTCATAATTCAGCTTCAACTAAATTACAAAGGGAGCTCTCAAACAAAGAGCACATTAAAGATGGGTTTGAAGAAGACAAAGCTCCAAAGGAGCTCTGAGCCGTGCACGCTCCCTCAGACAACGTCAGGCCAGAATAAACAGAACTCATAATGAGGAGGTGCTGGGCTGCTTGTGGCAGCTCTGAACCAGAACTCCCTGGAGTCTGGAGGCACCTATTCCAGACATCGTGATGCCTTCTGGGGCTACCTAAAACCAGAGGCCAGACAGAGTCAAGGGAATAAAAAGCAGTTCCATTTATGGAAGGGCCTCCAGGTACATTCAGGGCAGACAAAGCCCCCCAGGGGCTGCACCCAAAATGGGCCCCGGGTCAGGGGTTTCACACTTGGATCACTTTGGTCCATTTGCACATTGGGGGTTCAGCTCCCAATTACAGCTCCAGGTAATGAAGTCATTCACCCCAAGTTTGCTGCCCCCAACTCCCTTTTGTTTCCATCTCTGGGGCCTGAGGCAGTGAGGTGTCCTTGATTCCCAGGCCTGGAGAGGAATTGTTGTGTCTGAGCAAAGTGGGGAAGCAGCAGCTGACGCTGTGTGTGGGGTTTGGAGTCACACACTAAAGAACTGCAGGAGTACAAATGTATAAAAATATAAAAGCTCAAATCCTAAACCATCATTCCCCCCCTTCAGAGGCTTGACAAGGCCTCTACCTTGTCCAGTCTCTACAATAAATATCTTCTAACAGTACATTTCTAACAACAGTAAATACCTAACAACAGTATATGTCTAACAATAGTGATGTTTATATTCCCCTGCAATGGGGAATCAAAAGGGGGCCCAGTCCAGGCAGGATGAGAGTGGGCAGGAGAGAGGGTGGGAGACCCAGCACTGCAAGAACAGGAGGGAGCTCTGTGCTGGGAAGGTCCTCACAGGGTCTATTCCAGGTCAGAAACAAGAAGTATGGAAGGACTTTTCACTAAATTTTCCTTATCGTGTCTAAAATCAAGACATTTTAAGCTCAGGGAAAGAAAAAGAAAATCTTGTTTCTAACTACCCTAACACTCTGAACCATAAAGACAAACCCTGCAGAATAAAATCAAGACTATTTTAAACTGTTGAGTCAGATTTTGTCTTAATTTCCACCAAAGAAGTAGTGTGTTACTCCAAGTTAAGGCATCTGCTTTACAGACACTGCTGTTATTCAGGTACTGTGTTACCTGAGGAGTAACACAAATTCCAGTGCAGACATCCAGGGGGATTTGTACCCCAACAATGGGAGCTCCTCCCTCCCTGAACCAGGTTTGTGTTGCCAGGGCCATTTTCCTGAGGGTTTGCACACTCCCTGTCTCCCTTCATGCTTCCCACGCCATCCAGCACCACTCCAGATGTTCCCATTATCCACAGAAACGTCTAATCCTCTCCTGAACCCCACTAAGCTCTTGGCTTCCCTCATCTCCTGCGGGAATTCACTCCACAGGTTAATTATGCATTTGTGTAAATATTTATTTTCTTTCATGGCTTTCGTTCTGCTGCCTTTGGCTCTCATTACAAGTCCCCTGGTTCTTGTGTTATAAGAGAGGCTAAGTGGAAGTGCCAGATTTACTTTCTGTGTGTGCAATTCATTATTGGGATATCTCCATCATGTGCCCTCTTTATGTCCCCTCCCCGCACTAAAACCGTCCCAGAGTTTTAATTTTTTCCCCTCACACAGAAGCCATTCAAGCCATTTGCCATAATTAAAACAATTAATTTCAGGAAAAATCCAGGCTGCTACACAGAGAATTCAGAAAGGAGAGAGGAATAAGTTGAATCACTGAGCGTCCTCCACCTACTGGGACTTTTTGGAAACTTTTCCCTGCACACATTTCCATGCAGAGAAGCCCACTGCTCTCAGGCAACCCAGCTAATAATATTTAAGTGTTTTAATAATCTAGGAAAGTGCAATGAATGTGTTTAATTTATTAAGAGTTTCTGCAGCAGCACTGCTGGGTTTGAATTCCTGCTTACAAGAATTTAAATTTATTGCTACAGTGGGCACTAACTTATGGGCCTGCTTTTCCCGGGAGCAGCAACTTGAGGGGAAGAAAACAAAAAGGAAATTTTCTTTATCCACAAGAATCTCTGAGACACAGCATTAAAAATGTATTTACAATGAAACCGAGATAAAGCCTTTTTGTAGCTGAACTTTAGTCTATCAATATTTAACAGCACCAACATCTAATTAACATTTCAGCAGAGATGACCTTTCCAAGAAACAGGTATGCCTATATAAATATATATAATTTTTTTGGCTGATAAGATGGTATGGATTACATGTCCTTTAGGAGAGGCTGAACTGCAAGGAACATTTTTTAAACCTTGTGGTTTGTTGGGATAAGTTCCTTACTGGATTGCAAATAACTGAGGTGGGGCTCCAATTAAGCGACAGCCAGTGCATTCTCTTCTTCTCCACAGAAATTTTGGAAAAGTAAGTTTGTGACACAAGGCATGATGTCAGCTCTGCGTGAAACACTCCTGGCTGCTCAGTCTTCAGCCCCTTTCCTGCTGCAGTTCTGTCTCCCTTAGTCCTTCTGTGCTCTTACAACACACTCGTGTTTCTGAAGTCACATCTATGTAATTATTTGGTTTGAAGCTGTTTGGAATCATATTTAGGTAAATTGCTGAAAATCAAGAGTGGATTGGCAGGGGGAGCACCAGAAGGGTGAGTGAACGTCCATCCCTGGTGCACATGGAAGGGGACAGACCACCCAAACCAGGACGGGCCTCATTGCCATCTGACGGCACTCACTAAAAAGCCAGAAAATAAAACAACCCCAAAATCCTCTGCTGATCTGCCTTGATAAATATCATCAGTGAAGTCTCAAGCCATGACACAAAGAGTTCCACTCTGGTTAATTAGCCTGGCAGCCAGGGGAAATGCCCAGAACACTTTGATACCTTCCCTTTGTTGCACTGAAAGGAAAGCAAGATGCTGTTCACAAACCACATCTGAAGGACAAGCAAAGCTTGTTTATCAGCCTCAGAGTCTCCCACCACTGTGCAGGGCCCTGATGATTTCCTTTATTAAACTCAGCTCTCACCAAAGCTCTGCAGAGGGCTTGGATGGACCATTAAATCAAATCCATGAGAGGTCCTGAAGCTTCTGAACAAAGCTGTGTTTCAGCTGGAGGATGTATTTATTTGTCTTGCTTTGTAACTTCTTCTCACAAAACAGCAAAGTCTTTCTTTGACCCTTTACTGAGATAAACTACAGCGGATTAGTTATTCTTTAGTCTGGAGAAAACTAATTACTCGACATGCATCTAAGACAAGAGACACTTTCTCCTTCCAAGGGCAAGAAAAGCCCACCCTGCTCAGCCAAGCCTCCTTTTGAAATGTTTAACACAGGACAAGAAGCTGTGCTCCATAACTCACTCCCTTCACACCCGGCTGCACAAGGAGCAGCGGCTCCGAACCGTCCCTGCAGAGCCTTGGGTGGCCACGAACAACTCCCCAGGCTGCTCAAAGAGGGTGGGAAACAGCCAGAACCACATTCTCCCTTCAAAGTGTTGTCATTTTAACCAGCTTGCTCTAAAAGAGACAACTGTGGTAGAAAAAAAAGGGGGGGGAAATAGTCTCCGAAAGCAAATCTGCATAATTTGTTGTCTAACGTGTCTGTTGCTGCAGTCAGGTAAGAAATGCAGAATTTATGTTTCATAGAAAGGTTGTGATTTAACTGCCTGCAGAAATAATGTGTTGTTTTCTTGTATTTTTGTGGCTGGTTTGTTTTGGGGTTTTTGGGGTGGTCTGGCTTGTTTTGTTGTTGTTTTGTTGTTGTTGTTTTGGGGGTTGAATTAAATGTTTCACATGATAGAGGAATAACGCCCATTCCTCATGGAATAAAACCACATCTGCACTTTGTACCTTCAGGTTCTTCCACCCTCACACATGGGCAGGATCAGGAGCTCCATCTCCAACAGAATCCAGCCTGGATTCCCACTGGGATCAGCACTTTGCCTTGCATTTTCATAAGCAGCCAACTTTTCTCCCCCCCCGTTTTGATGACAATGGTTGTTTGGCTGTCCAGCCTCAGTTCCAGCTACAATAACCTTCTGGACAAAACATTTCATACCATCGCTCCTGCCAAAAATTTAATTGCATCCAACGATGCATCAGAAACAAAAGTGTTACCTAATGAATTTTTTTTTTTTCCTTAACTGTGGCTTTATCTTTCCTTCTTCACTAATTTCTCAAGGTTGCTGGAATGCAGATCCTGTGTGAGAAGTCACCAATACTCTCACTGCTGGTTTTGAGGGCTGGATCTCCTGATCCAGGCAGCAGTGAAACCCTCCCAGCTGGTCCCTGATTTATTTTTTTGGATGATTATTAAATGTTTGAGATGGTTCACACACAAAGATGGGCACCAGCCCAAGTTTCAGCCCAGCTGAAGGAAAGATCTGCTCACAGACAGGGATGTGCTTCCCTGGAAAATTAAACCCAATGAAGTGCAACAACGCTGGTGGCACCTGGGGACTGACGAGCACAGGAGCTGGACATCTGCCCAAATTTAACATCAGCCTACCTAGGGTTAGAAATACACTTAAGTATCTTTTTACATCAAGTCTCTCCCTTTTTTTCTTAAAAACTGAGTACCAGTGGAAACTATTGGCCCAATTGTGAATGTGGCTCTGAAGCCTTTATTAAAGCAAATTCATCTTTGTGGCTGCATTTTGCACATTTTGTGTTGACACCAACGTGAGGTGTGCAGCCAACTGAAAGTTGGTCATTTTGTCATTCCTGATAAAGGTAAGGAACCTGATTAAGATCTAAAGCTGTGATTTCAATGGAGCACAGAACGATAGGAAAGTCTGGGGTGGGAGGGACCATAAAGATTATCCAGTTTTAGCAGGGACACCTCCCACTGTCCCAGGCTGCTCCAAGCCCCTGTCCAACCTGGCCTTGGGCACTGCCAGGGATCCAGGGGCAGCCACAGCTTCGCTGGACACCTGTGCCAGGGCCTCCCTCACCTCACTTTGGATTTCAGTGGGTTTGGGAAGACATCCCAGAGCAGATGACATCCTTCAGCAGGAGGGTTCTGAGAGTGCTGCTCCTGTGCTCGGCTCTCTGAGCCGTGCTGAGCACCCGAGGTGTGAGACTGACCTTCCCCCTGGCACTGAGTCAGGTCACACAGGGAGCAGGTGAGAACCTGACCTTCCCAAAGCCTGCCATTCCAACTGTGACATTTACACTGATGAAATATCCCCTGCTCTAAGCAAGACTTTTCCATTTATCCAGCTTGTGCTGTCACAATTGCCAAGTGTCACGGCCTGACGTGGATCGTTCTCCAGCTGCTGACAGATGAGCAATTCCCTGCTCAGCACAAGGGCTTGGAATGCTCTGTCTGCCATGAACTTTAACAGGATGAGACCCCAGGAGGCCTGGGGTGTGTAAAACAACGCCAGAGCCCTACAACAAACATTAAATTCATGTCATTCCTGCCCTCACTGGGATCGGGGTCAGGCCACTGACATGATTTTTCAGAACGCTGCCTTGGAGCTCTCCACAGACAGGACAAGAGAATCCTGCTAGAAATCCATCCATTTTACACTGCCAGTTAAACTCCTCTCCCTTCCACTCTAATATGCACCTCTGTTATGTTTTAAAAACAAAGTAAAATTGTTCTCAGTAGCACTAACAGCTGATGTGATACCTGCAGAGCTTCTTTGAGAGTTCCCCTTTTCAGAATTTTTTGCAGCACGACTCTAACACCGACTCCCAATGACAGCTATTTTAGTTTTTCAGCATAATGCTGGGGTTTTTTTTAAATACCAGCGTGGTTTCTGGTCTGGGGAAAATGTCATTAAGTATTGCCCTTTCCTACTCACCTCTGATGAGATCACAATGGGCACAGGCAGAGCCCTCCTTGCTCCTGCCCACAAATCAATATTTACTGCAGTGCAGAAGGAGGGACAGAGGATAAGAGACAAAAAAAAAGCTCCATTTCTAACGACAATTTTCCCTCCTCACCCCTGTTCTTCCAGGTGCTGTTTATTAAGAGCCAGTGAACAACTCCTGATGGCTCAGTTGTGCTGCCAGAAGAACTCCAGCAAACTGAACGTGGTTATTTGTAATTCAGCTCACCTTTAGCACGGCCCCTCTGCTCCTCTCCAATTCCACGCACGGATTTGCAGCCACCTCCAACACCACTTCAGGCACCCAGCAGAGGAAGCGTTTTTATCGTTGTTTTTATCATTGCTCCACTCTCCTTTACAGCTGGATCCCAGCTAAAGGAGAACAAAAAAAACAAGAGAGAGAAAAGTGAGAGGGTCAACAATGAGTCCTGAGCTCCAAAAGTCAAGAGCTCAAGCCAGAGGAAGGAACTCATCTGGTCTTCCTTGGAAGTTGGTGGTTTAAACCTATGACACTGAATTTCCTGGAAACTGTAGCTGCAAAGTCTTCTGAACATCTGCCATTCCCTCCTAGCACCTTTTCTTGGGGGTCTGATGGAAAATTCATTAAAATCTCACAAATTTATGAGCCACCCAGTGGCTTTGAGCCCTGAAATGTCACTGCTGCTTTGGACAAATCACTGAGGTCTAGACATTGCAACCTGTGAGATTCTCAATTTAATTTATTTTTGGATAAACCTTTCCTGTGCTATTTGAATTCTCATATTCTTGCAGACAATCCAACAGAGCCACCCTGAAACAGCAGAGCTGATTTTCTGATTGGAATCCAAAAGAAATACATAACATTCCCTGTTTAAATGAGAGCTCAAACTACTCCCTGTGAGGTCATTTTGCTATGTTAATACTTAAATAATTTTATCATTCCCCCCATTTTTCATTTAGGCCATTTATTTTTTGTTTTTGTTGTTTTTTGAACATTTTGAACATTTCAAGGATGGAAACTCCACCACTTCCCTGAGCAGCCTGTTCCAATGCCTGACAACCCTTCCACGAGGAAACTTTTCCTAATATCTTTCCTGGTGCAGCTTGAGCCCACTTCACATACACACACAGGGGGAGAGAAACACAGCATTGCCATTCTCAGAGTGCCCACTTCAGGTTTTTGTGGTTCTTAAGCAAAATCTTGTATTTAAGGTAAAAGTCCTCCCCTGTCACCCTTGTCCACTACCAAGATGGAAGTGTGGGCTCTGTGCCCTCAGCTCTCAAATGGGATTTCTGGCACTGGCACTGCCCAGAGCCCACAAAGAAAAGCCCCTTAACTCCCAAATATCACAATAGCTGAAAACAGCTCCCAAAAGAAGAAACAATTTATAGGGCTGCTGCAAGTATTAACTCATTTTCTCGCATGAGGTAATCAGCCTGTCTAAAATATTTCATCCCTACCCACAGAATCTATTTTTTCTTGGCCTTTCCAGTGCCTACCACGGCAGCAGGGTAATTTAATGCTGCTCCAAATCTTCTGTGACCTGGGGCTCCAGCACCAGCTGAGCAGCTGCCTGTGCCTGCTTCGTGTGACTCCAAACTAAATTTACAGCATCAATATTGAGGATTTACCTTCATTATCCTTTTTTTCCTTTAATTTTGCTGCCTATCTCTAATAAAAAATACCTTTACTTTAGCCAAAATCACCCTGTGCTGCACCATCAGAGCATGTGCAGGTTTGAAGCATTAGGAAAACAGGAAATCAGGGAAAAGTCTCTGCTGTTCCCAATTCCTTCACACCCCTCACGTCCTGGTTCTCACCTTTGCACATTCCCAGGCTTGAAACACTTGTGTGTTTTCTCTTCCTGGCAGCTAAACAAACCAACCAACACACATTAATTTTAATGAGCACCTCAAGGTTTTTTCTCCAAAAGAACTCTGAAGAATATTTAATAGCTGAGATAAACACTCAATTAAGGTAAGGAGGCTGTTAAGTATTACGGTTCCTTAAATATTGTCCCTGTGGAGATCACACTGATCATTAAAAAACTGTACCTGTGGAAAAGAGAGCAACAACTCAGTGCAGGTGCTGGGGGAGAAGATGGGAATGAAAAATTTGTGGTGGGGCACTGGGGTCAGGCCAGGATTTCTTTGCAGGCACAAGAAAAGCAGGATTTTTTGGGGGGGAATCTCCAGCCAATATTGCTCCAGACCCCTCTGAACTCCAGCCAGCAGCTGGGGACTCTCCAAGCACTCTGGAGACCCTTCCTGTCTGCTCTGCTCTCAGGTGGAGCCTGGCAGGGAGGATTCCTCTCTGGAAAAAGGGAGTTGGGAGCTCAACTTCACCCCTACAGAACCTCAGAGCGCCTTGGTGTCACCAGTGATTGCTCCCAAATCCATCCCTGGCTGTGGGGCTGATGCCACACCAAGCAAATCCAACACTCAGGACAACACAGAAAAACAACTTTTGATAAATGTCAGAGCTGGGGGTGACCTGCAGAGCAGCCAATGCCTGGAGAAGCCCATCCCTGCTGAATGTGGTTTTTACACCATGTGGAAAATAAACAACTCCTGCCTGCCCTCAGGAATGCCAGGATGGAGATGGTGCCCATTGCTTTTAGAGCAAGATTCAGCCAAACATCTGTGGGTGCTTCATTTAATGCAAAAACTCTGCACTGATCTGGGGAGATCCACAGGTAAACATCCAGATTTTTGACTATTTACAGGTACCCTGTGCCAAACCACCTGAAAGGAGCAAGACATTTTTCTGAGGGACACCAACGCAGCACCAAGATCATCTCTGAGGCTTTTTTAACTCCCTAAATCCTAATTTGGTGACAAAAGTCAGTTTTGTTACCAAATTTTGCCTTTTAGAAAGCCACTGTGTCCATATAACACTGGTTAAAGTGTGCTGAGACAGAATTATTTTAAAGGAGCAAAATCTTATCACAGCCTGTTTAGGGCAAGCGAATTTAATGAAAAGAGAAAAAAAAATCCTAAGCCAAAATATTCATTTCATCAGAAATTCCAAAGATATTCCATTACTTTTAACTCTCCTTCTTTGGGTCAGCTCTCACTTTTGAGCTCCTACACAGAATGAAGCGTGCATCGTTAGAAGTTTTAAAAACTTGAAAACATTCAGCAATGGCTCATTTTATGTGCTAGGCAAAGATGCAAAAGTGAGGCAAAATGCCAAAGCAGAAAAGGCACAAAAATAGCCAACAATTTTTTAATCTGCAGAGCCTTTTACCTCTGCTACCAGCTGAACCATCTGTTCTGCAGTTGTTCAGGTCTGCAGGGAGAAGGGTGTAAAAACTGAAACACTGTGTTGTTTAAAGCTTTTGACAATCTGCTGGGTAATGAAGCTTCATAATAAATAACAATA